>CM039502.1:51358264-51403594 GCA_022432975.1 Begonia masoniana
AAAGTGTTCTCTAACGTGGGCTCTCGCGCTTATAGTGTGGCTGCCTTGTTAGGGCTGCAATTCAAGCGGGGGCTCCCTAACGGAATAGCTTTTTAATGAAAATGGATAGCGAATTCTATTTGTTACAAATGTTTAAGGAGTGATTTTGTTAACGAAATAAATTTAAAAAATGGGCGTTGTTAATGAATTATCATTTAAGAGTTTTTGGGTAATTACCCTAAAAATAATTCATATGATCAATAAACTACAGTATCATAACTCATTTAGTATACGTTGAGCTAATATTTGAACACAAGGGTTTGATTTACATATTATAAAAACAAAAAAACCAAAAAAGTTGTTAAAAATATCAGAACTATTAAAGTTATTAAAACTCTCTGCATACTTCCACAAGTCACTTAACCACTGAAACTTCATAAATAGACAATAGTTAAACCGCCTCATCAGAACACCAGATCGTGGCATTGAAGTGGTCCCCCAACCAGCCTAATCCTCAACATGCTCAGAGAACACACCTTCTGAGGTTTCTTCACCTACATCACAAAACTCATCTATTAGCCTAATACTAAATAAGTGAAGCAATAACGAAATGAAATGCTGAAACATAAATCATAATCATGCAGTTTCTACTTTCACATCTCAGTTGCATTTACATTCTTTCACTGATCTGATCCCTCGGTTCCATTGGGAGTTGGATCAATTTTCCCAAAGTCATAAATCCTCTTTATAAATTAAGGGGCAGATTAGTTCCCTTAACAGCTGATCTGATCCTAAATTCCATTGGGAAGCGGATCAATTTTTCCAAAGTTATAAATCCCTTCATAAGTTAAGGGGTTGATTAGTTCCATTAATAGTTTATCTATTACAATATGTTCGTTTCTTACCATGCCAATATATGTAAATTCATTTTTGCATTCTTTCAAAATATGATGCATGACATACTGACAAATTCAAACATACATAATCCTACTGTTTTGTGATGTAGGCCCGAAGGCACATGCATACTCCACTTACCTGTCTTCCTAGAAATGCTCGTTTTCAAACTACTTCGGAAGTTTTGCTCACCTAAGTCATAAACAGAATATCAATTAGATTTTTACTAAACCTCATTCTAATATATCCAGAAATCTAAGGAATCTAGTTTGGGAGTTCTATACATAGTGCATTTCTGATTCACCACAAAACCGAAACTAACCCCCACCTACAACATTCACCAAAGCTCACATCTATGCTCCTCTCTACCATCACTAGTTACAATGAAACACGAAATCGAAGTAGACTCACCTAGTTTGGAGAAAAATCAGAGAGGGAATAGCCTGGAGAGCTCAGCTGAGCTTGAGCTGAATATAGAGAGAGAGAGAGAGAGTATGGAAAATAGTGGCGGCTACAGTGCATTAATCACAAAACCTCTTTCCTTAAATAGGTTATCACTATAATTCTCTATTTACCATTATGCCATTACTTAGTCATTTATTAACCTAATCACTAATTCTCCCAATTTTATCCATAAAACGTACACTACAAGTTGGTTAAGCAAATTGGTTCAATGAAATCGGTTGTTACAATCTACCCTCCTTAAAAGAATTTTGTCCTCAAAATTCGTTACCTGAATAATTCTAGATATTGGTCCATCATATCCTGCTAGCGTTCCCAGGTTGTCTCCTCTATGTTCTGGTTGTGCCATAAGACTTTTACCAGTGGGACTTCTTTGTTGCGCAACGCCTTCACAGCATAGTCTAGGATCCTTACTGGTTTCTCCACATAATTAAGAGTGGGATGAACTTCAGTACTCTGCTGTTCCAAAATCTGAGATGGATCCCTCGAGCACTTCTTTGGCATTGAAATATGGAACATATTGAGAATCCCTCACATAGAGGCTGGCAATTGTAACTCATATGCTGTCTTTCCAATCCTCTTCACGATCGAGAAAGGTCTAATATATCTGGGGTTGAACTTGCCTCTCTTTCCAAATCTCACAACTCCTTTGAGTGGTGATACCTTAAGAAAAACTTCATTACCTACCTCAAACTCCAATTCTTTACGTTTACGATCAGCATAACTCTTCTGTCGACTCTGAGCTGCCAAGATTTTCTGTCGGATGAGGGCAATCTTCTCCATGGTCTGTTGCACAATGTCAAGACCAATCAAACGTGCTTCACCAACTTCATCCCAGTACAAGGGAGATCTACATTTTCGTCCATACAATGCTTCATACGGTGCCATGCCGATAGTTGCCTGAAAACTGTTATTATAAGAAAACTCCACCAATGATAAATATTTACTCCAAGATCCTTGAAAATCTAATATGTATGCACGAAACATATCTTCTAAGGTCTGAATAGTTCTCTCAGATTGTCCATCAGTTTGAGGGTGAAAAGCTGTACTGAAATTAAGTTGCGTACCCATAGCCTTGTGTAAACTCTTCCAGAACTTAGATGTAAATCTAGAGTCTCGGTTTGAAACTATAGTGCTTGGAACCCCATGCAGTCTAAAAATCTCTTGCACATATAACTCAGCAAGCTGATCCATCGAGTATGTTATCTTTATAGGCAGAAAATGGGCAGATTTAGTTAGACGATTAACAATGACCCAAATTGGATCATGTCCTCTTGTTGTCCTAGGCAATTCTACCACAAAATCCATTGTTATTTGCTCCCATTTCCATTCGAGAACTGGCAAAGGTTGTAATGTTCCTGCAGGTCTCTGATGTTTAGCTTTAACCCGTTGGCAAACAAGATACGATCATACATACTCTGCCACATCTCTTTTCATACCTGGCCACCAATAATGTTGCTTAAGGTCTCTATACATTTTTGTACTTCCAGGATGAATAGAGAATCTAGAAGAATGAGCTTCTGAAAGGATCTCTTCTTGGAGTTCTTTATTGGCTGGAACAAACCATCTATTTCAAAACTTGAGAATTCCATCAACTGAATGTTTAAAATCCGACTTATCAGTAGAATTCACGAATGACCTATACTTATCACATTCCACATCATCCACTTGAACTTCCTTTATTTTCTCCAAAATAGTAGGCCTCAAGGAAATGGCAGAAAACATAGCTGACACACTGGACACTACCTCAAGGTTAAATCCTTGTAGTTCAGTCTCTAAGGTTAACGGTATGTCAAGAATCAATGCAGAGGCTGAAGTCGTCACTCTACTCAATGCATCAGCCACTACATTCGCCTTGTCGGGGTGGTATTTGATCTCAAAATCGTAGTCCTTGACAAACTCTAACCATCTACGTTGCCTCATATTTAATTCTTTCTGTGTGAAAATATACTTCAGACTTTTATGGTCTGAAAATATCTCACAAGACTGTCCATACAGGTAATGCCTCCAAATCTTTAGTGCAAAAACCACTGCAGCTAATTCTAAGTCGTGTGTAGGGTAATTCTTCTCGTGTGTTTTCAACTGTCTAGAAGCATAGGCTATTACTTTCCCATCTTGCATTAACACACAACCGAGTCCAACCTTGGAGGCGTCACAATAAATACTGAACTTTCCATTTTCAACAGGGAGTGTTAATACTGGGGCATTGGTCAACTTTTGTTTCAAAGTCTGAAAACTATTCCCACATTCCTCTGTCCAAGCATACTTAATGTTTTTCCTAGTTAACAGAGTGAGGGGTGTTGCAATCTTCGAGAATCCTTCAATAAATTTCATGTAATATCTTGCCAATCTAAGAAAACTCCGAATATCAGTGGCATTCTTTGGTTGGGGCCACTCCTTAACTGCTTGAACCTTGGCTAGATCAACAGATATCCCATCACCCGAGATCACATGACCAAGAAAGTGAACTCTATCCAACAAAAACTCACACTTGGAAAACTTGGCATAAAGTTGATGTTGCCTTAGAACTCCCAATACCAGGTTCAAATGTCTTGTATGCTCCTCCTTAGTACGTGAATAGATTAGTATATCATCAATAAATACTATGACAAACTTATCCAAATACTCATAGAACACCCTATTCATAAGATCCATGAATGCTGCTGGTGCATTTGTCAATCCAAAAGACATAACCAAAAACTCATAATGTCCATACCTTGTGTGAAAGGCAGTCTTAGGAATATCTTCTGATTTGACTTTCAATTGATAATAGCCGGACCTAAGGTCAATCTCAGAGAAAACTCGTGCACAGTTAAGCTGGTCGAATAAATCATCAATCCTTGGCAATGGATACTTGTTCTTGACGGTTAACTTATTCAATTCCCGATAATCAACGCACATACGCATTGATCCATCCTTCTTTTTGACAAAAAGAACTGGTGCACCCCACGGTGAAAAACTTGGGCGTATGAACCCTTTATCCAATAGTTCTTCAAACTGTTTCTTTAACTCCTTAAGCTCTGTAAGTGCTAACCTATAGGGATTCTTAGATACAGGCTCAGCGCATGGGTAAACATCTACAACAAATTCAATTTCCCTATCTGGCGGCAAGCTAGGAAGGTCATCTAAAAATACTTCTGGAAAGTCTTGGACAACTAAGACATTTTGAGGACTTGCTTTTCCTACAAGCTGTGTGTCTATAACGCTGGCCAGAAAACATAAATACTCTCGGCATGAAGCGGGTCTAGCGTTGATAAAAGTCATAACAGACATTCCCTTACTCTTCTTCAAAGCTTGAAAGGTATGCTTCAAACCACCAGGGGGTTGAAAACTAACAATTTTAGTCCTACAATCGATTGTGGCATAATGTTTGAACAACCAATCCATTCCTAAGATTACATCAATTCCCATTATATCCATAATAATGAGATCAGCAGGTAAATTCTTGTTTCCTACCAACACGACACTATCAAATATTACTTGGTTAGAGTGCACGCTGTAATATCCGGCTTGTACGGAATTTTGGATTTAATATATTATATTGATATAATATATTATATATGGCATTTTTAGTAATTATGTCAAATCAAGTCGGTTTTGCAAACAGAAAGCTTTATTGCGATCCTAATGATTAATAGGAATTTTAAGAATATTACGAGAATTTTCGGAATAGTGACGCAATATTCCGAGTAATTATGTTTCTCGTAATGTAATGGATGTTTTATTAAAATTAGTAAACGAGATCCGTTTCACGAAGAGAAAGCGTCATTATGACCCTAACAAGTAATTAGAATTTTAAGGAAGTTTTGGGAATTTTTGGAGTTTAAACGCTATGTTCTGAATAAATACGCTATCGTAAAGTAAACGATGGTTCAGTAAAAATAGTAAACGTGGTCCGTTTTGCGAACGGACAGTTTTAATAAGGCCCTGACGACGAATATGAGTTATTGGCAAAATAAGGAATTTTCGAGAATCCGAATCGTTGGACGATTAACGAAACGAAGGACGAAACAAATAGATTTAAGTAAGAAGGGCAAAATGGTAATTTGCAAATCAAATTTATTTAAACATCACAATTTCTTCTCTCCCTCACATTTCCTCTCTTTCTTCTCTGGTGTTCAACGACAGAGAGCGAGCTCTCTCACGGCCGCGGCGATTCCGACTCCGTTCGAGCTCCGTTTTCCTCCGTTCTTCCTCCGATCTTCGTCATTTCTTCCCCTCTCGCTACCCTCGGTATGCATCTACGTTCTTAGAGCTTTTATTTCGAAGGTTACGGCATTTTAAATAATTAGGGTTTCGATTAAATCTCGTCAAAAACGCGAATTAGGGTTCGTAATTAATAGGTTAGCCTTGATTAAGTATGTATTGAACGTATTTGACGTTATTGGACGAAGATAATTCAATTTGTGAAAAGGTATAAATTTAGGAATTTACGGGTTTTCAGAAATAACTCGTAATTGGAATTTCAAATTATCAAGCGTAAAGTCGTCGTTAATTGCTTCGATTAATTAAGTTAGAACTTTAGGAATTGCCTTAGTTAAGTTTTGTTGAAATTGGACGTTTAGAAGTTTAAACCGTTTTTAACAGAAAAAGTTGTGTCTTGCCCCAGACGAACGACGCTCGTGGACGGAGCTCGGCGTGCTAAGGACATCAGGTAAGTCTTCGCGACTTGTTTGGCCGATTGGCCTACACCATAGATTTTGTTGATCGAGGAATTGGAGAATTGTTTGTTAAATTGCTTTGGTGGGGTAGTTAGGTTAATCGTTTTATAGGTTGTTTGTTTGTTGTCTTGATGGTACATATGTTGTTTGTTTATATTCTGCTTATGTTATAGTATTGCACATGTTCACGCATCACGGTTTCCGAAAGGCATGAAAAATGAATTTGTATGCATGTTTTTATGAAAAAGGAAAATGTTAATGAATAAGTATGAATGTCTGTAATCTGATGTCGACGGTGGTGGTGGTTCAGACATGGCTGCTTGGGGAGCATGTCTTCCCCCCGGTTAGATACGAGGGGCTATCCAATCGCGGGATGTGCCGTTCCTATCTAGCGAGAGTGAGGCCACGGTGAAGTATAAGTATAAGTATAAGTATAAGAAATGAAATGAATAGCGAAAAGGTAGGAGGCATGTTTTTATGAACTGCACGCATAGCATGCATTGCATTCACGTAGACTGACTGAGCCTTAAGCTCACGACTTATGTTTATGGTGTAGGTGACCTCTACACAGGTGAGGATGAGATCCCTCCACCCGAGGCATGATCGGTTGATGGATGATGGCCGTGGGAGTGCGCTGAGTGGTCGAGGCGTGTTTTGACCCGTGGGGACGTAGGTATATGTTTTGGGGATGTATGTCTGGACTCTGGGGTTACTTTGGGATGTTTTGAATTGATAATTGTATAGAGTATTTAGGTTGTTTGGATCTGGATAGGGATTAGATAACGTTTTGATAATTGTATGTAAAACGTTTTGGTTTAAACTGTTTAATGGATGTTATGGAAATGTTTTGATTGGTTTTAGGTTGATACGGTTATGCTCGATGTTTAGATACATCCACGCAGTTGGACTCCGCAAAGTCTGACCCGAGTCGATTGAGTTTAGAATACAGTTAAATTGGATTTAAGTAGATTTTAGTGGTAAGTTATGGTGACTGTTGGTTTAATGAATTAGGAAGTTCTGCTCTCTGGAAATCAGATTCCAGAGAGCAAATATGATGAGTTGAAGTTGAAGTGCAAAAGGTGAAGTGTTCAAGGTTTGAAGTCTGGAGGAGAAGGAAGGAATCGCTGCATGCTTGCAGCGATCGATCTCTGCTGCAGAGCAGAGATCGATCGCTGCCATAGCTAGCAGCGATCGAGATCGCTGCCATGACTAGCAGCGATCGATCTCTGCTCTGCAGCAGAGATCGATCGCTGATGCTGAAAAGCAATGCAGCGATCGATCTCTGCTCTGCAGCAGAGATCGATCGCTGATGCTGAAAAGCAATGCAGCGATCGATCTCTGCTGCAGCGCAGAGATCGGTCGCTGATACATCTGCGAGGGCAGAATTCCAGTTCTGCCCTCCCCTCTTTTCTAATGTTTTAAATGTTTTGAATTAATGTTTTTAAGTTTTTATTAATTGTTTTATAGTTTGTTTCAAATGCTTTTAAGGTTAAAATTTAATTCCGATTTCAGTTCTGTTTTCAACTTCAGTTTTTATTCCGCACAAAGTTTTATTTTAAGTAAAGAAAAGTAATAAGTATAAAATGAAAAATTTATTACAGAAATATGGGTACGGATTTAGGGGTGTTACAGTTATGGTATCAAAGCCCCTGGGTTTTAAAATCGATTCTGTAGACTGCTCGACTGCACAGCCACTACGCGGACATCCTTCATCAACTGTAAGTCTGTTTATGCTTTTATTTGATTTTGTTTCTTAGAGATTACATGTTTTAAATTTTATAGGAGTTTTATAATTATGGTTCGAGGAAGGGATCCTAGAGACGACGCGATGGACCGACTTACAGAGTTGTTAGACCGCCAGTCTCAGCATATGGACCGGCAAGCTCAACAAATCACGGACTTAGTGAATCGAGAGAACCAGCGAGAGAATCAGAGGGCCCAAGGTTTGATAGTGCCTAATAATCAAGGTATGCAGAAACTCCAAAGCCTACGGCCTCCGGTGTTTGACGGCCGCTCATCGGATCCGACTGTTGCAGAAGAGTGGGTACGCACCATGGAGGATATGCTACAGTATGCGGAAGTGGAGAATGAGAAGAAGGTTGCTTTTGTCGCCTTTCACTTGGCAATGGATGCCCGTTTTTGGTGGGACTCGATCAGTCGACTACGGATGTATCAGTTATGACTTGGGATCGGTTTCAAGTTTTTATTCTTTGATAAATATTTCAGCCGTACGGTGAGAGTGGCCAAGAGGAATGAGTTCACACAGTTAAAGCAGACAGGTTCGGTTGCCGAATACATACGGAAGTTCGAGGCTTTGTCACGATTTGCACCACGTCTTGTCAGTGACAATGAAGAAAAGGTGCACCAGTTCATGGAAGGACTTAATCCAGAGATTCGGATGCACGTTGTAGTATCGGGGATTATAGATGTGCCCTATTCTGACATTGCAGCTAGAGCTTTGGACATCGAGGCTGCCAGGGCGACTTGTGTTAGGCCGAAGGAGCCAGCAAAGGGCTTCTTTCGTGAGATCCAGCCTCAGTCATGGGACCGAGACTGGCCGCCAAGTGAGCATCAACAGCCACGACAACAGAGGAGTGATAAGAGATCCTACGATGGTAAGGGCGACCGGGGAAAAGGAAAGTAAATCCAAGAGGCTATTCAAAAGCCTTTGTGTCCGCAGTGCCAGAAGCAGCACTACGGTGATTGTCTGACACGTACCAACAGGTGTTATCGGTGTGGGGAACCTGGCCACTATATCATGAATTGTCCGTTATCAAACCGAAATCAACCAGGTCGGGATCAACAGAGTAGGGATCAAGGAAGGGTTATACCAAGGGTCTTTGCTTTCATCAAGCCTGACGACGTCGACGATGGGGCCCAGCCTTCTACACTTGCAGGTATTCTTTTAATTACCTGTACGGCAATATTATTGTTATAATAATAATGAAAATGATAGGCTAGAAAAGTAAGAGAATAGGATGGTGGGTAAGAAAGATTATTAGGTGAACCTCGAAGAAATCAACGGGGTTTACGCACTTAAGGTTTGGTAACAATTAGAGGAATACGCCCTAAGAGATATGTTTTCTTAAGTAGGAAGGGACTATGTCTAACTGGCAACCCCTCCTGGAGTATTAGAATACTACTAATCAAGAGAGATAAAGGTTTAAATATGAATCTATTAAGAGATAACCTAGATTGTTGTAAAACTTGGAGAGTGTTTAAATAGAGGAAGTACTGTAGAGTTTGTATATTGGTGATCGGTGTAAAGTTAAGAGTGTCTAGATTATGATACAATTCAAGAGTTAGGCTTAGAATAAATGTCGAGTAGAATAGCTGGAACCTGACTGGAATAAGCGAACGAAAATAGACTAGCCAGCGAACTCGAAGTAGCCTTGAAGAATTTAGGGAAAGGTAAAGTAGATCGTTGCGATTAAAAGAGACGTTAGGTTATAAGCTTAGATTGCCGTTGGAAGGTCTGCAAATTGCGAAATTTGCAATTTATATAAGAAAGAGAATGTTGATTTTCACAGAAATCATCTAACTGAGCTTAGAAGTTCAGTAGGAGGAAGTCAAGACCAATAACTACATAATTGATTTGAGGTTTGAACGTGTAAATTAGATCACATCAAGGGCAGAAATTTTGAAATTTACGACACTAGGAGTTAATAGAGATCTAGTGGTGGCAAAAGGGTGTAACGTAAGTAGTATGAGGATTTATATTATGAATGTAGCGATAGAATTCAGGGACGAAACATAGAAGGAATGTGATGTTATAAGAAATTCTGTTTATATAGTTCGAGGAAAATGACAGTGAGGGCTTAGTTGTGAAACCCACCCCGAAATGACTGGAGAGATTGGTAAGTTACCTAGGAAAGTGTGCGACTTAGGAAAATTTGGTAAGAATTAATGTGTAAGTTAAAATATACACGGTCTAATTGAGAGTAGGAATTACGAATTTTGAGCTGGCGTTGGAACGTATGGTCGAGATTTGGTATAAAATTGTGGAGATTGACTCTGGATATGGTGGGATCTAAGTTAATAATAGGAAGTACGAACTTTTAGAGGAGGAGGAAAGAGATTTGGAAGGGATGGGAGACCATAAGTGGATGTATTACACCGCAGAGTATAGGACAGTAATGCCGTTAGCTATAACCTAAGTCAAATTTTGAGGACAAAATTCTGAATAAGGTGGGTGGAATGTAATATCTGGCTTGTACGGAATTTTGGATTTAATATATTATATTGATATAATATATTATATATGGCATTTTTAGTAATTATGTCAAATCAAGTCGGTTTCGCAAACAGAAAGCTTTATTGCGATCCTAATGATTAATAGGAATTTTAAGAATATTACGAGAATTTTCGGAATAGTGACGCAATATTCCGAGTAATTATGTTTCTCGTAATGTAATGGATGTTTATTAAAATTAGTAAACGAGATCCGTTTCACGAAGAGAAAGCGTCATTATGACCCTAACAAGTAATTAGAATTTTAAGGAAGTTTTGGGAATTTTTGGAGTTTAAAACGCTATGTTCTGAATAAATACGCTATCGTAAAGTAAACGATGGTTCAGTAAAAATAGTAAACGTGGTCCGTTTTGCGAACGGACAGTTTTAATAAGGCCCTGACGACGAATATGAGTTATTGGCAAAATAAGGAATTTTCGAGAATCCGAATCGTTGGACGATTAACGAAACGAAGGACGAAACAAATAGATTTAAGTAAGAAGGGCAAAATGGTAATTTGCAAATCAAATTTATTTAAACATCACAATTTCTTCTCTCCCTCACATTTCCTCTCTTTCTTCTCTGGTGTTCAACGACAGAGAGCGAGCTCTCTCACGGCCGCGGCGATTCCGACTCCGTTCGAGCTCCGTTTTCCTCCGTTCTTCCTCCGATCTTCGTCATTTCTTCCCCTCTCGCTACCCTCGGTATGCATCTACGTTCTTAGAGCTTTTATTTCGAAGGTTACGGCATTTTAAATAATTAGGGTTTCGATTAAATCTCGTCAAAAACGCGAATTAGGGTTCGTAATTAATAGGTTAGCCTTGATTAAGTATGTATTGAACGTATTTGACGTTATTGGACGAAGATAATTCAATTTGTGAAAAGGTATAAATTTAGGAATTTACGGGTTTTCAGAAATAACTCGTAATTGGAATTTCAAATTATCAAGCGTAAAGTCGTCGTTAATTGCTTCGATTAATTAAGTTAGAACTTTAGGAATTGCCTTAGTTAAGTTTTGTTGAAATTGGACGTTTAGAAGTTTAAACCGTTTTAACAGAAAAAGTTGTGTCTTGCCCCAGACGAACGACGCTCGTGGACGGAGCTCGGCGTGCTAAGGACATCAGGTAAGTCTTCGCGACTTGTTTGGCCGATTGGCCTACACCATAGATTTTGTTGATCGAGGAATTGGAGAATTGTTTGTTAAATTGCTTTGGTGGGGTAGTTAGGTTAATCGTTTTTATAGGTTGTTTGTTTGTTGTCTTGATGGTACATATGTTGTTTGTTTATATTCTGCTTATGTTATAGTATTGCACATGTTCACGCATCACGGTTTCCGAAAGGCATGAAAAATGAATTTGTATGCATGTTTTTATGAAAAAGGAAAATGTTAATGAATAAGTATGAATGTCTGTAATCTGATGTCGACGGTGGTGGTGGTTCAGACATGGCTGCTTGGGGAGCATGTCTTCCCCCCGGTTAGATACGAGGGGCTATCCAATCGCGGGATGTGCCGTTCCTATCTAGCGAGAGTGAGGCCACGGTGAAGTATAAGTATAAGTATAAGTATAAGAAATGAAATGAATAGCGAAAAGGTAGGAGGCATGTTTTTATGAACTGCACGCATAGCATGCATTGCATTCACGTAGACTGACTGAGCCTTAAGCTCACGACTTATGTTTATGGTGTAGGTGACCTCTACACAGGTGAGGATGAGATCCCTCCACCCGAGGCATGATCGGTTGATGGATGATGGCCGTGGGAGTGCGCTGAGTGGTCGAGGCGCGTTTTGACCCGTGGGGACGTAGGTATATGTTTTGGGGATGTATGTCTGGACTCTGGGGTTACTTTGGGATGTTTTGAATTGATAATTGTATAGAGTATTTAGGTTGTTTGGATCTGGATAGGGATTAGATAACGTTTTGATAATTGTATGTAAAACGTTTTGGTTTAAACTGTTTAATGGATGTTATGGAAATGTTTTGATTGGTTTTAGGTTGATACGGTTATGCTCGATGTTTAGATACATCCACGCAGTTGGACTCCACAAAGTCTGACCCGAGTCGATTGAGTTTAGAATACAGTTAAATTGGATTTAAGTAGATTTTAGTGGTAAGTTATGGTGACTGTTGGTTTAATGAATTAGGAAGTTCTGCTCTCTGGAAATCAGATTCCAGAGAGCAAATATGATGAGTTGAAGTTGAAGTGCAAAAGGTGAAGTGTTCAAGGTTTGAAGTCTGGAGGAGAAGGAAGGAATCGCTGCATGCTTGCAGCGATCGATCTCTGCTGCAGAGCAGAGATCGATCGCTGCCATAGCTAGCAGCGATCGAGATCGCTGCCATGACTAGCAGCGATCGATCTCTGCTCTGCAGCAGAGATCGATCGCTGATGCTGAAAAGCAATGCAGCGATCGATCTCTGCTCTGCAGCAGAGATCGATCGCTGATGCTGAAAAGCAATGCAGCGATCGATCTCTGCTGCAGCGCAGAGATCGGTCGCTGATACATCTGCGAGGGCAGAATTCCAGTTCTGCCCTCCCCTCTTTTCTAATGTTTTAAATGTTTTGAATTAATGTTTTTAAGTTTTTATTAATTGTTTTATAGTTTGTTTCAAATGCTTTTAAGGTTAAAATTTAATTCCGATTTCAGTTCTGTTTTCAACTTCAGTTTTTATTCCGCACAAAGTTTTATTTTAAGTAAAGAAAAGTAATAAGTATAAAATGAAAAATTTATTACAGAAATATGGGTACGGATTTAGGGGTGTTACACACGCGCTCACCAGAGGGTAACGCGACGTTAAATACGTGCTCAGTAGAGGTAAACTGTACATCTAACTTGACAGCAAACGCATACGCTATAAACGAGTGTGTTACACCATAATCTATTAAAGTAAATGCAAGTATAGAGTTGATCAAAATGGTACCTGACACTACGGCAGGTTGTTCTTCATTGCCTGACTCCAACATGGAGAATATCCCCGGCTTAATCTTAGCAGGGCCACTCTTCAGAGCTGGACAGTCTCTGTTAATATGGCTGACTTTGTTACAGTTGAAGCATTGGGTAATTCTGGGATTCGGGCAATCCCTGTATGTGTGTCCAACTTCCTCACAGTTGAAACACTTTCCCGTTCCAAACCTGCACTCGCCCAAATGACCTTTCAAACACTTCAGGCATTGGGGAAACTTCCTGGCTTCTTGCACCTTCTTTCCTGTTCCCTGGTTATTCTGGCCTTCACTTAGCCTCTTCATTCCTCTCTGCGGGTGTGGCTGGATAAACTTTCGTAGGACTTCCTTCGGCCCAGCACACTTCATCTCCGCTTCTTCCACCTCCAACGCCGTGGACACAATTTCACTGAAGGACAAACCCTTAATACCACAAAATTTTACTCCTCTGTAAATTTTCGGCTTCAGTCCATGCACAAACTGAAACACCTTATCCTCATTCTTGTGAAGAAAATGTCCAGCAAACCTGGACAGGGACTCGAATTGCCTACTGTACTTAGCCACAGACCCTGTCTGCTTCAAGTTCAAAAACTCTACTTTCTTTGCAGCCTGAACTGTGCTGTTGAAATATTTATCATAGAAAATCTCCTTGAACTGTGACCATGACATAGCTAGAACGTCAGTGGTGGTCTCTATGGTTTCCCACCAAAGTTGAGTGTCCCCAGCCAAATGGAACGTTGCCAGAGTGACTTTGTCTCCTTCCCCGACGTTGGCACATCTGAACATGCTCTCAATCTTCCTAAGCCACTCCTCAGCAACAATCGGATTGGACGACTTTTCATCAAATGTGGGTGGCTGTGGCCTCCGAAATCGGTCTCCTGAATGCTCACTACTGGAACTCGAGTTGGCACTTCCTTGTACCTCTCAGTTCAACAGCACTCCTAACTGGTCAGACTGCTGACGCACTAAGTCTGTTTGCTGACGCACCAAATCGGTCAGCTGCCTAATTACACTAGGATCTTCCTCACTTCTCAAATTTGGCATCTCTCTCGGTACTCTTGGTCTTCCTGGTCGTCTAGCCATTTTGCTATATTCCTGGACAAGGTTAATTGCTTCATAAATATCTAATAGCTAAGGTTAACATATACACTTACAGTTGTTGAAGCACCTCCATGCAACGATTGACACTGATGAGTAATCTTTTGAACGGTTTAACTAAATGTCTCTTATACCATATTGTAACGCCCCGAGTTATATAAACCCGGTTCGCCACACTATATACTTAACCATACCATGACAACATCCACCGGTGGACAACATCCACCGGTGGACAACATCCACCGGTGGACAACATCCACCGGTGGACAACATCCACGGTGGACAACATCCACGGTGGACAACATCCACCGGTGGACAACATCCACGGTGGACAACATCCACCGGTGGACAACATCCACCGGTGGACAACATCCACCGGTGGACAACATCCACCGGTGGACAACATCCACCGGTGGACAACATCCACCGGTGGACAACATCCACGGTGGACAACATCCACGGTGGACAACATCCACCGGTGGACAACATCCACGGTGGACAACATCCACCGGTGGACAACATCCACGGTGGACAACATCCACGGTGGACAACATCCACCGGTGGACAACATCCACCGGTGGACAACATCCACGGTGGACAACATCCACCGGTGGACAACATCCACGGTGGACAACATCCACCGGTGGACAACATCCACCGGTGGACAACATCCACGGTGGACAACATCCACCGGTGGACAACATCCACGGTGGACAACATCCACCGGTGGACAACATCCACCGGTGGACAACATCCACCGGTGGACAACATCCACGGTGGACAACATCCACCGGTGGACAACATCCACCGGTGGACAACATCCACCGGTGGACAACATCCACCGGTGGACAACATCCACGGTGGACAACATCCACCGGTGGACAACATCCACGGTGGACAACATCCACGGTGGACAACATCCACGGTGGACAACATCCACCGGTGGACAACATCCACGGTGGACAACATCCACCGGTGGACAACATCCACGGTGGACAACATCCACCGGTGGACAACATCCACCGGTGGACAACATCCACGGTGGACAACATCCACCGGTGGACAACATCCACCGGTGGACAACATCCACGGTGGACAACATCCACCGGTGGACAACATCCACCGGTGGACAACATCCACGGTGGACAACATCCACCGGTGGACAACATCCACCGGTGGACAACATCCACGGTGGACAACATCCACCGGTGGACAACATCCACCGGTGGACAACATCCACGGTGGACAACATCCACCGGTGGACAACATCCACGGTGGACAACATCCACGGTGGACAACATCCACGGTGGACAACATCCACGGTGGACAACATCCACGGTGGACAACATCCACCGGTGGACAACATCCACGGTGGACAACATCCACGGTGGACAACATCCACGGTGGACAACATCCACCGGTGGACAACATCCACGGTGGACAACATCCACGGTGGACAACATCCACGGTGGACAACATCCACCGGTGGACAACATCCACCGGTGGACAACATCCACCGGTGGACAACATCCACCGGTGGACAACATCCACGGTGGACAACATCCACGGTGGACAACATCCACCGGTGGACAACATCCACCGGTGGACAACATCCACCGGTGGACAACATCCACCGGTGGACAACATCCACCGGTGGACAACATCCACGGTGGACAACATCCACGGTGGACAACATCCACGGTGGACAACATCCACGGTGGACAACATCCACGGTGGACAACATCCACCGGTGGACAACATCCACCGGTGGACAACATCCACCGGTGGACAACATCCACGGTGGACAACATCCACCGGTGGACAACATCCACCGGTGGACAACATCCACCGGTGGACAACATCCACCGGTGGACAACATCCACCGGTGGACAACATCCACGGTGGACAACATCCACGGTGGACAACATCCACGGTGGACAACATCCACCGGTGGACAACATCCACCGGTGGACAACATCCACGGTGGACAACATCCACCGGTGGACAACATCCACCGGTGGACAACATCCACCGGTGGACAACATCCACCGGTGGACAACATCCACCGGTGGACAACATCCACCGGTGGACAACATCCACCGGTGGACAACATCCACGGTGGACAACATCCACGGTGGACAACATCCACCGGTGGACAACATCCACCGGTGGACAACATCCACGGTGGACAACATCCACACATCCACCGGTGGACAACATCCACCGGTGGACAACATCCACCGGTGGACAACATCCACCCGGTGGACTACATCCACCGAAAGATAAACACTCAACATACACCGGTGGATTACATCCACCGATAGACAAAATACACAACATAACAGCATAACAACCATTTTCACTTTAAACAAAGAAAACTCCGACTACCAAAAGAGTTTGAGCATTTGACTAAAAATCATTCAAAACAACATAACTCCACAACTTTCTAAAAATATCCAGCAAAGCAACTACCTCTAAACCAAATTATGTTTTTCATGCTCAGAACAAGAAAAATCATAAAGTTGTTAAAAACATCAGAACTATTAAAGTTTTTAAAACTCTCTGCATACTTCCACAAGTCACTTAACCACTGAAACTTCATAAATAGACAATAGTTAAACCGCCTCATCAGAACACCAGATCGTGGCATTGAAGTGGTCCCCCAACCAGCCTAATCCTCAACATGCTTAGAGAACATACCTTCTGAGGTTGCTTCACCTACATCACAAAACTCATCTATTAGCCTAATGCTAAATAAGTGAAGCAATAACGAAATGAAATACTGAAACATAAATCCTAATCATGCAGTTTCTACTTTCTTATCTCAGTTGCATTTACATTCTTTCACTGATCTGATCCCTCGGTTCCATTGGGAGTTGGATCAATTTTTCCAAAGTCATACATCCTCTTCATAAATTAAGGGCAGATTAGTTTCCTTAACAGCTGATCTGATCCTATATTCCATTGGGAAGCGAATCAATTTTTCCAAAGTTATAAATCCCTTCATAAGTTAATGGGCGGATTAGTTCCCTTAATAGTTTATCTGTTGCAATCTGTTCGTTTCTTACCATGCCAATATATGTAAATTCATTTTCGCATTCTTTCAAAATATGATGCATGACATACTGAAAAATTCAAACATACATAATTCTACTGTTTTGTGATGTAGGCCCGAAGGCACATGCATACTCCACTTACCTGGCTTCCTGGAAATACTCGGTTTAAAACTACTTCGAAAGTTTTGCTCACCTAAGTCATAAACAGAATATCAATTAGATTTTTACTAAACCTCATTCTAATCTATCCAGAAATCTAAGGAATCTAGTTTGAGAGTTCTATACATAGTGCATTCCTGATTCACCACAAAACCGAAACTAACCTCCACCTACAACATTCACCAAAGTTCACATCTATGCTCCTCTCTACCATCACTAGTTACAATGAAACACGTAATCGAAGTAGACTCACCTTGTTTGGAGAAAAATTGCAGAGGGAATCGCCTGGAGAGCTCTGCTGAGCTTGAGCTGAATATATATAGTGAGAGTATGGAAAATAGTGATTGTAACACCCGAAAAATTTTGATGACGTGTGTAGCCCTAGGTTAGGTTAGGTATGAAAGTTAATGTGTAGTAGTGAGGGGTTTAGAAGTAATGGAAAGGAAAGGAAGGATGTTTGACAATTCAAACCAAAGGTGGTTGAAAAGTCAAACAATTTTTGAACCAATGGGAATTAAGTAAAAGAAATAGAAATAAAAGAGAAGAAAAGTGTGGATTAAGGAAGCTTCTCACGTTGGGTTTCAAGAGAGAAATAAGAGTGGGTCTAAGTGAAATTTTAAAATGATTGGAGGAGGAAAACAAAAAGAGAAAAAGACTGGTTTATAAAATTGATTTAGTTAAGTGATTTAAAGGTAAAACATCACTTTTCTTCTTCTTCTTCTCCACGCCAAGCTCAGCCACCATTTGAGGGTTTCTCTCCTTCTTTTCTTGAAGATTTTCATGATTAGAGGTAAGAAATTAAATGGGTTTTGACAATAATGCATTAAGGTGTTGAATTGTGATGTTTTAGAGGTGATTTTGGAGAGTTTGGTTAGGGTTTGGAAAACCCTAACCATGAGGTCCGAAATTTTTGGTTTTAATGGTGGTTTTCATTCCAAATTTCATGGTTTAATTGTTGAATTAATTAGTTTAGGTTGATTTTAGGGATAGATGAGAGATTGGAAAGGAGTTTGGAGAAAACCGGTTTTAACTCAACGTGCACCGGTTCTGTTTTGCTGTTTTCGATCTGACCAAGTGGTTTGGTTGTTGAATTTGAGTATTGGAATGGATAGTAGACATGTAGAGGTTTCTGAATTGGGGTGGCACGTTGAAATCCGATGAAAAATGAGGGAGTTATGGCCGTTTGAAGTCGGACGTTGAAAATTGTGGGAATTTCGGATTGCTAAAGTTTGTTTAAATTGTGTTGATTAGACTTAGTTAGGATATAGATTATTGCTAAGTTATTTTCCTATGTTTGTTAGGTTGACAAGTGGATTAGCCGAGGGAACAAAATCGTGCAAGAGTTCAGGTAAGTAATGGATTGTGTGTTTTGTCGCCTTCGGGTCTACACCACAGAACGGTAAGGTTTATTGTTTGTTAGTGTATTGTTAGTGTTTGAATATTGTGTGAGTGGCATTGTTTGATAGCTGTGTTGTTTTGCATTACGTAGTGTGGAACTGACATTCTTGGCTGTTGTTTTGTGTTTGAGTGCTGTGTTGTTGGTTGGTGTTTGTTTAGTGTTTGAGTGTTGTGTTGTTGTTTGGAGTTTGTTTGGTGTTTGAGTGTTGTGTGAGTGGCATGAAATATGTAAGAAAAGCACTAGAGAGTTAAACGCCTCGTCGTTAAAGTGCAAGAGCACTAGAGGGTTTAACGTCTCGTCGGTAACGTGCTAGAGCATGCACTAGGGAGTGGAATGCCTCATCGTTAAAGTGCAGGAGCACTAGAGGGTTTAACGTCTCGTCGTTAATGTGTATGAGCAAAGAGTAGAAACTGTATGGGTTAGGGGGATGTGTATGCATTGTGCTTGTTTATATTTGTTATTCATTACTTGCTAAGCGTAAGCTTACGTGTGTGCGTGTGTTCTATGGTGTAGGTAAAAGTGAAAACAAGATCAGGTGAGCTATATGAGGAAGCCGGGATTAGGTGGCAATCGGTGGCGTATGGAGCATGCCGGTGCAGGCTATAGTCGGGGCGTATTGACCACTGTCTTTCTTCGAGTAATGTGTGGGAATTGAGGTGGATTGGTGTAGATAGTTGTGTAAATATTTCGTAATGTTTTGGTTTTGAAATAAGTTAGAAAAGGAGGAGGTTTTGGTACGTTGTAGTTATAACTGTTTTCGTAATTATTTTTACGGTTTGGGAGTCGGTTGGTTTGTTGAATAATGGTTGCACATATTTGGCATTTGAAACTATATGTTTTCGGTTTTAAATTGTAGGTTTTGGTTTTGAAGAAATTTAGGCGTTATGCCGCTCGTTTTGGTTTTAAAATAAATAACGTCGGGTTTACTTTCTCTATTTTTTTCGTTAGTCATTTTAAGTCAGTTTTACTAGATTTTTACGGGACACGGAGTTAGGGGTGTCCGGAGTGTGTGGTTAAAATTTTTGAATTTTTGGAGGTGTTTATCTCGGGAAAAAGTGGAGGAAAAGCGGTGAAGGTCGAGTTGGGCGTGATCGGAGAGGCGATCTGGCCAGCCTCTCTGGTACTGTAGCACCAGAGAGGGTGGCGATCGATCGCCACATTGTGGCAATCGATCGCCACTGGAAAAAAAAATATAAAGATTTTAGTTTTTTTTTTTAAATTTTCCTATTTCGAACTTTTTTTACCCCGACATTTCCCAGCATATTTTAAACGTATTTGGGGGCTGCTTCCCAACAAATATCGAGGGTTCGTAAAACCCGAAATCGAGTCGAAAAGTTTACGAAAAATTATTTTAAATGCCGTTTTAAACGTGAGATTGGTCAGCAATGTGGCGCACCGAGCCGGGGTGGGTTCGGGGCGTTACAAGATGGTATCAGAGCAGAAGTGGTCGAGTCGTTCAAAGGATTACCAGACAATGCCGGCCGCCGTGCAACGTGCTTCACCGACTGTAAGTATTTCGTTAACTTTAGTTAGTTCCTTTTCTAAGATTAGATTTTTCTAACCTTTACAGGAATAGAAAATGCCTAGAAACCCAGGACGACCAGGATGACCCGGACGACCCCGGAATGAACCAGAACCACCTGAGGACCCGAATAAGCAACTCCGCGACCTGCTCAATGTACAATCACAATTGTTGGGCATTTTTATGACTCAAGGCTTACCGGGAGGTTTGGCAGCAGGGTCCGGCTCTGGAGCGGGCTCAAGCGGAGAGAGGTTCAGGAGGTTAAAGCCTCCGGCATTTGAAGGACGTTTGACGGATCCGACAGCTGCCGAGAGTTGGATATGTACAGTGGAGGAGATGTTTAGTGTCGCAGAGGTGGAAGAACAAAACAAGGTTAAATGTGCTACCTTTAATTTGTCGAATAGTGCTCAGAGTTGGTGGGGAACAGTGAAGGCCACAACAGATATTCAGAGTATGACCTGGGAAGAATTTAAGGAGCTGTTTTATGATAAATATTACAACCGAACAGTTCAAGCCGCGAAGCGATCGGAGTTCATGGCTTTGAAACAGACCGGATCCATGGGGACTATATTCAGCAGTTTGAAGCATTGTCCAAGTTTGCCAACCATATGGTCAGCAGAGAGTAAGATAAAATTTTTCAGTTTGTGTAGGGTTTGAAGCCGGAAATTGAAATGCTGGTGAAGACCTTTGGAATTGACGGGATATCATTTGCACGAGTGGTGGCTAAAGCTGTGGAAGTAGAGGTAGCCGCTGGGAAAATTCTTAAACCTGTTGAAACACCGAAAAGAATGTTTAATGATAACACAAGCCAGATGAGTAGAGAGGAATCATCTTTCCAGTTCCAGGAAACAAAAAGAGACTTACTTGGTCACCATGAAGCGAAGAAGCAGAAAAGGTTTCCACAGTACCCAAAGTGTCTGAAATATCATCCAGGAGAGTGTGGTCAATATGGGGGAAAGTGCTATAATTGCTTGGAAACTGGTCATATTGCCCGTGAGTGTCCAAAGCCAAAGATTAACCGGTGCTTTGATTGCAACGAACCCGGGCATTTCGCTAGAGATTGTCCTACAGCGAGAAAAGGGACAAGTTAAGGCTGCACCCAGGATTTTCTCAATGATCGAGTCAGATGGTAAGAATTGTTCAGCTGTGACTTCAGGTAAGGTTTTAGTAATTCGAGTGGTGTGAATTTTGGTGGTAACGATGTTGTAGTAAATGTGACTTTGGAAGTGAATGAAACTGATTTAGTGAACCGTTTGAGTGTGTCAGGGATAAGATTAAGTTAGAAAGTTTTGAAGGTTCGACTCGTATGAAACAAGTCTAAACCGGGGATTTTGTGCATAGCTTAGGATAGAGTGGATAAGTTTAAGTATAGGATGTACGTTAAAACTCGAGTACTATTAGAATATGGTTAAGACAATAAAAGAGGGGAGATGAAAGTTAGAAGAATGGCTAAAGTACATTCTAGATTTTGGAAGGACTTAGGAAGAGGTAAGTGATGAAATTAGTTAGTAAGGACTTAGTATTCCGTGCAAAGCTGAAGAATTTAGAAGATTAGTAGAGGGAATAGATAAAGAGATCCTTGTTAGAATAATAGTTCAGGGTATAGGTGCAATATGCGATTTAAATTGAGAACTTAGGATAAGAAGTTTACGTATTGAGCCCTTAAAGTGAGAATGACTAATGAAGTGTCATGATGATTCGAGGACAATAGATAAATAAGTTCGAAATGAGGTAGTAAATGGTGTAGAATTCTAGATTGAGAACTTAGGATAAAAACTTACGCAGTATGTGCTTGAGTATACTTTGAGGGTGGAATAAATTAGCAATGAGATGTTAGAGTAGAAGAGAATTGAAATTTGAGGAGGTGGGATAAGATGGTTATTTAATTCGTTCTTGGTGTTCCGGTATTAAGGTAGATTTGACGAATTAAGTTAGGCACGTGTGCGATAGACACGGAAATGTGAAGTAAGAGGTTAGATAAAGTGAGCTTGAGGGAAGGATAGAATTGAGAACTAAGTTAGAGAAGTTTGAGAGTATTTGATGAAACCTCAGATACTTAAAGATTGATGGACAGACCTTAGCGTAGTTGAAGTGGGGCCGTGCAACTTAAAGGTCTGGAGAGTATCTTGAGGGGTGTAAATGAGAAATAACAAGGCACAAATTTGAGGACAACATTTTTGTAAGGAGGTGGATTATAACACCGAAAATTCCTGACGTGTGTAGCCTAGGTTAGGTTAGGTATGAAAGTTAATGTGTAGTAGTGAGGGGTTTAGAAGTAATGGAAAGGAAAGGAAGGATGTTTGACAATTCAAACCAAAGGTGGTTGAAAAGTCAAACAATTTTGAACCAATGGAATTAATAAAGAAATAGAGTAGAGAGAATTGAAATTTGAGGAGGTGGGATAAGATGGTTATTTAATTCGTTCTTGGTGTTCCGGTATTAAGGTAGATTTGACGAATTAAGTTAGGCACGTGTGCGATAGACACGGAAATGTGAAGTAAGAGGTTAGATAAAGTGAGCTTGAGGGAAGGATAGAATTGAGAACTAAGTTAGAGAAGTTTGAGAGTATTTGATGAAACCTCAGATACTTAAAGATTGATGGACAGACCTTAGCGTAGTTGAAGTGGGCCGTGCAACTTAAAGGTCTGGAGAGTATCTTGAGGGGTGTAAATTGAGAAATAACAAGGCCACAAATTTTGAGGACAACATTTTTGTAAGGAGGGTGGATTATAACACCCGAAAAATTTCACTGACGTGTGTAGCCCTAGGTTAGGTTAGGTATGAAAGTTAATGTGTAGTAGTGAGGGGTTTAGAAGTAATGGAAAGGAAAGGAAGGATGTTTGACAATTCAAACCAAAGGTGGTTGAAAAGTCAAACAATTTTTGAACCAATGAGAATTAAGTAAAAGAAATAGAAATAAAAGAGAAGAAAAGTGTGGATTAAGGAAGCTTCTCATGTTGGTTTTCAAGAGAGAAATAAGAGTGGGTCTAAGTGCAATTTTAAAATGATTGGAGGAGGAAAACAAAAAGAGAAAAAGATTGGTTTATAAAATTGATTTAGTTAAGCGATTTAAAGGTAAAACATCACTTTTCTTCTTCTTCTTCTCCACGCCAAGCTCAGCCACCATTTGAGGGTTTCTCTCCTTTTCTTGAAGATTTTCATGATTAGAGGTAAGAAATTAAATGGGTTTTGACAATAATGCATTAAGGTGTTGAATTGTGATGTTTTATAGGTGATTTTGGAGAGTTTGGTTAGGGTTTGGAAAACCCTAACCATGAGGTCCGAAATTTTTGGTTTTAATGGTGGTTTTCATTCCAAATTTCATGGTTTAATTGTTGAATTAATTAGTTTAGGTTGATTTTAGGGATAGATGAGAGATTGGAAAGGAGTTTGGAGAAAACCGGTTTTAACTCAACGTGCACCGGTTCTGTTTTGCTGTTTTCGATCTGACCAAGTGGTTTGGTTGTTGAATTTGAGTATTGGAATGGATAGTAGACGTGTAGAGGTTTCCGAATTGGGGTGGCACGTTGAAATCTGATGAAAAATGAGGGAGTTATGGCCGTTTGAAGTCGGACGTTGAAAATTGTGGGAATTTCGGATTGCTAAAGTTTGTTTAAATTGTGTTGATTGGACTTAGTTAGGATATAGATTATTGCTAAGTTATTTTTCTATGTTTGTGAGGTTGACGAGTGGATTAGCCGAGGGAACAAAATCGTGCAGGAGTTCAGGTAAGTAATGGATTGTGTGTTTTGTCGCCTTCGGGCCTACACCACAGAACGGTAGGATTTATTGTTTGTTAGTGTTTGAATATTGTGTGAGTGGCATTGTTTGATAGCTGTGTTGTTTTGCATTACGTAGTGTGGAACTGACATTCTTGGCTGTTGTTTGTTGTTTGTTTGGTGTTTGAGTGCTGTGTTGTTGGTTGGTGTTTGTTTAGTGTTTGAGTGTTGTGTTGTTGTTTGGAGTTTGTTTGGTGTTTGAGTGTTGTGTGAGTGGCATGAAATATGTAAGAAAAGCACTAGAGAGTTAAACGCCTCGTCGTTAAAGTGCAAGAGCACTAGAGGATTTAACGTCTCGTCAGTAACGTGCTAGAGCATGCACTAGGGAGTTGAACGCCTCGTCGTTAAAGTGCAAGAGCACTAGAGGGTTTAACGACTCGTCGGTAACGTGCTAGAGCATGCACTAGGGAGTTAAACGCCTTGTCGTTAAAGTGCAAGAGCACTAGAGGGTTTAACGTCTCGTCGGTAACGTGCTAGAGCATGCACTAGGGAGTTGAACGCCTCGTCATTAAAGTGCAAGAGCACTAGAGGGTTTAACTTCTCGTCGGTAACGTGCTAGAGCATGCACTAGGGAGTTAAATGTCTCGTCGTTAAAGTGCAAGAGCACTAGAGAGTTTAACGTCTCGTCGGTAACGTGCTAGAGCATGCACTAGGGAGTGGAACGCCTCGTCGTTAAAGTGCAGGAGCACTAGAGGGTTTAACGTCTCGTCGTTAATGTGTATGAGCGAAGAGTAGAAACTGTATGGGTTAGGGGGATGTGTATGCATTGTGCTTGTTTATATTCGTTATTCATTACTTGCTAAGCGTAAGCTTACATGTGTGTGTGTGTTCTATGGTGTAGGTAAAAGTGAAAACAAGATCAGGTGAGCTATATGAGGAAGCCGGGATTAGGTGGCAGTCGGTGGCGTATGGAGCATGCCGGTGCACGCTATTGTTGGGGCGTCTTGACCACTGTCTTTCTTCGGGTAATGTGTGGGAATTGTGGTGGATTGGTGTAGATAGTTGTGTAAATATTTCGTAATGTTTTGGTTTTGAAATAAGTTAGAAAAGAAGGAGGTTTTGGTACGTTGTAGTTATAACTGTTTTCGTAATTATTTTTACGGTTTGGGAGTCGGTTGGTTTGTTGAATAATGGTTGCACATATTTGGCATTTGAAACTGTATGTTTTCGGTTTTAAATTGTAGGTTTTGGTTTTGAAGAAATTTAGGCGTTATGCCGCTCGTTTTGGTTTTAAAATAAATAACGTCGGGTTTACTTTCTCTATTTTTTTCATTAGTCCTTTTAAGTCGGTTTTACTAGATTTTTTCGGGACACGGAGTTAAGGGTGTCGGGAGTGTGTGGTTAAAATTTTAGAATTTTTGGAGGTGTTTAGCTTGGGAAAAAGTGGAGGAAAAGCGGTGAAGGTTGGGTTGGGCGTGATCGGAGAGGCGATCTGGCCAGCCTCTCTGGTACTGTAGCACCAGAGAGGGTGGCGATCGATCGCCACTGGAAAAAAAAATATAAAAATTTTAGTTTTTTTTTAAATTTTCCTATTTCGAACTTGTTTTACCCCGACATTTCCCAGCATATTTTAAACGTATTTGGGGGCTGCTTCCCAACAAATATCGAGGGTTCGTAAAACCCGAAATCGAGTCGAAACGTTTATGAAAAATTATTTTAAACGTCGTTTTAAACGTGGGATTGGTTAGCAATGTGGCGCACCGAGCCGGGGTGGGTTCGGGGCGTTACAGTGACGGCTACAGTGCATTAATCACAAAACCTCTTTCCTTAAATAGGTTATCTCTATAATTGTAACACCCGACAACTTCAGCCAGGTGACTTCCTAACTGTATTAATGGTCATAAATATTCAATCTTCACGGTTTAGAGTTTTATACCTAGAATAATTAATTTTATGTGGATTTAAACTAGGTTGAGTGGCAAAGTTGTAATAATTGAGGGTGATGACCAATATATAAAGAAAAAGGAAATGTTTTAAACCTCACTTGAACCACTGTAGCCGACACCTTTCTTTTCGGCGATTTCTTCTCTCCCAAGCTCTTGCTCTCTGCTTTCAGCATACTCTCTTCGACGATCGGTTTCTCTGCCACCACTCGACTACTCAGTGCCCGAGGTATGCAATAGACAACGTAGCTATCTGTTAGTTTGTTAGCCCTGTTTTCTACTCGGCATTGGAGTTTTGGATCTTCCAATGACCGACTAATAATAAGGACATTTGAAATCTGAGAGTGGGAATGACTTTAGCTATTAAATCTTAGGATAACTTGAGATTAGAACTATTAGGATTTTTGTTTTAACTACTGCAATGTAAATGTTTTAGGTGAAGAAGTTTAAAGAGAAAGGAGCTCAAGTGCTAAGAAGACCAGGTAAGTGAATGTATTAAGATTTCCGGCTAATAGAGCCCTACATCGTGGGAGTACTAGGTTGTTTTAGATGTCTAATGTTTACCTTATGGCGATGAGCTTGTCTGCACTTGAAGGATTGATTAATGTTGTGAGTTATACTATTTGATGACCTGCTAGTGAATGTGAAGTTGTCTGCTCTGGTATGATCCTTGTCATAGTCTGATGGGTTAAAAGTTCTCATGTTCATGCATCATAAATGTTTCTCAAGCATAAGAAAATGTTTTAATGCATGTTTTCCATGAACAAGATATGTATGTATCTATGTATATATATAAGATTTATGCAACGTGGACTAAGTGAGGGTTGGGGGCGGTGCGGTGTATGTCACAGTCCAAAGAGGGACATATGAATACGACCCGCAGTAGGGAACAAGATCAAACTCACTATCGAACCCCCTTTACCGGCACAAATCATCTCTTAATCCACACAACCTAAATGAAGAATATGATCAAAGACTATGAATGATGAATATGATCAATGACTATGCACGATGAATATGATCCATGACTATGAATGATGAATATGATCCATGACTATGAATGATGAATATGATCCATGACTATGAATGATGATTACGAGCAAAGATATGAACAAGAAAAGACTTATGAGCATGTGATTTTCCCAAATTATACATTCATGCATTCATGTTAGTGTTGCATTCCTTACTAAGCATTAGGCTTATAGTTAAATCTTATGATGTAGGTGAAGAGTTAGAAGGTGAGGATTTCCAGTCCAGAGATGATGTTTAAAGTTGGTTACCGGAGGATGCTCAGTGTGACAGTGAAGGCTGGATAGGCGATTAAGTTCCCTGGTTATGTTCATAGTAAGTCAGAAAAGTTTATGATGAACAGATGACTAAATAGAACAGAATTTCTTATAACAATGAGATTTGGATTTGAAGGGCTTGTCTTTAGAGTCTAAATACGATTTTAAGGATTAATGAATGGTTTGTTTTGCTTGAGTCTTCCGCTATGCGTATTTTAGATGAGTTTATGATTTTTACTCTTTGAGGTTTATGGTTACTAAGTTAAGATTCGGGTGGGTTGTGGTAATTTCCATCGGATGATGGAAGTGCTATTTTTTCGTCTAGCGATCGGCAGATGTAGTGTCTAAGCCATCAGATGACGAAAGTGCTATTTTGTCGTCTAGCGATCGGCAGGTGTAGTGTCTAAGCCATCGGATGATGAAAGTGCTATTTTGTAGTCTAGCGATCGGCAGATGTAGTGTCTAAGCCATCGGATGATGAAAGTGCTATTTTGTCGTCTAGCGATCGGCAGATGAAGTGTCTAAGCCATCGGATGATGAAAGTGCTATTTTGTCGTTTAGCGATCGGCAGATGTAGTGTCTAAGCCATCGGATGATGAAATTGCTATTTTGTCGTCTAGCGATCGGCAGATGTAGTGTCTAAGCCATCGGATGATGAGAGTGCTATTTTGTCGTCTAGCGATCGGCAGATGTAGTGTCTAAGCCATCGGATGATGAAAATGCTATTTTGTCATCTAGTGATCGGCAGATGTAGTGTCTAAGCCATCGGATGATGAAAGTGCTATTTTGTCGTCTAGCGATCGGCAGATGTAGTGTCTAAGCCATCGGATGATTAGAGTGTTATTTTGTCGTCTAGTGATCGGCAGATGTAGTGTAATAAGTCACCGGATGATGTGAGTATTATCTCATTGTATAATGTCCAGGTAATGTTTTAAGTAGGTCACGTGAAGCACACATGACAACCGGTCGATGTAAGTTATTTCTTTGTTGTCAGACCCAGTTTAAGAGATGTTCAAAAAAAATATATATTACCGAAAATAGGTTGAGTGTGAGTAATAAGAATTAAATGATTAAAAAAGATATGGATTATGTGACGATCCGTCCCGGGTCGTTACAATAATTCTCTATTTACCATTATGCCATTACTTAGTCATTTATTAACCTAATCACTAATTTTCCCAATTTTATCCATAAAACGTACACTACAAGTTGGTTAAGTAAATTGGTTCAATGAAACCGGGTGTTACAATCACTGTTCTGTCTTTTATTTTAAACATCCACGGACTTCTGTGTCCACTGTTTTTGCCTTTGATTTTAAACGTCCACGGACTCCTGTGTCCACTGTTTTTGTCTTTTATTGTAAACGTCCACGGATTCCTGTGTCCACTGTTTTTGTCTTTTATTGTAAACGTCCACGGACTTCTGTGTCTACTGTTTTGCCTCTATTATTTTTAAACGTCGACGGCCTCTGTTATTTTTAAATGTCCATGGCCTCTGTTATTTAAACGTCCACGGCCTCTGTTATTTAAACGTCCACAGCCTTTGTTATGTCAAACGTCCACAGCCTCTGTATTTTAACGTCCACAGCTTCTGTTATGTCTAACGTCCACAGCCCCTGTTATTTCAAAAGCCCACAGCCTCTGTTACTTTTAAACGTCCACATGTTTTTTTTAAATGTCCACAGCTCCCGATTGTCCACGGCTTCTGTCATCCACTGTAGCCTTCAATAGTATGTCTTCCAGTTTATGTTTCTCATTTTTTTTATTAAGTCTTCCACTGCATGTCGTCGTCTATTCTGTTTTTCTTTTTTTAACTTCTCCCTGTCTTCCTGCACTCGTCCAGAGTACTCATCCAAGTTTTTAATATTCCTGTCTTCCAGTTTTTCTTCTGCCATTTATTTTGTGGTCCGACTTTAAATGTTTTTCAGTCTTCAATTCCAAAGAAGGTTTTCTCTATGCAAGCTCTCTGTTAAGTTTTAAAGGTTTACTGTTCCGTTTTAAAAGTTAAAAAAAAAAAAAAAAAATAGTCCACGTTTTAAAATGTTCAGTGTGAGGCTCACCGGCCCCGATCGGGTCGGGGGTCGTCACAGCTTATAGGCAGAGTCGATGAGCTCACCGTAGGATAGAGTGGGGTAATCGTGTCCCAGAGAGAGGTGACTGAGTCACAAAATTATCTCGCTAAGTCCTATAAAGAGATGGATGAGAGGTTCCAACGTTGGATGGCGAACAACACTGATGACGAGGGGACGATGACCCACCAGCGTAGTTTAGTTAGTTTTTGTATGTAAATTTTATGCACTTTAATTTTATTTCTTGATGTATAGTATTTGTACTGGACTCTGGTTGTTAGGTATATATTTGTTATTTGAATTTGCAGAAATTGTGTGAAGATAGCTATGAAGTAGTCATAAAACAAACGAAACTCTGTCCATTTTTTCAATTTTAATTATATTTTTTTTAAATAAACTGAAACTCAATAAATAATTGTAATTTGAATAACCTATAATAAATAAGTATTATTATTGACCGCATGTTCACCAGACCGTGGGAAGATAATCTGAAAATTTTCGTGATTTCTAACACTTGTACTATTTATTGTCATTTTAGTGAATTAAATCATAAAACAGACGTACCTTACACATTATAACAAATTAATTTTATAAAAATACCAAACGATATTGAATTTACTTGAAAAATACAAACAGACGTACAATGTAATTGAGTACTCCACGCTTTTCATAATGTAACGATTTTACCGCATGTTCACCGCATTTTTCTCTTGGAAAAAATCTCATTTAATATATGTTTCGCTTCATCTATCTCAGAAGATTCACAATGTGATTGAGTACTCTACTTTTTTCATAATCTAACGAAACGTAGTTTCACAACTTTTCCAAACTTGCCTTGCAAGCATTAAGCTTGGAAAAGTTGTCAAAATATGTTTCGTTAGATTATGAAAAGAGTGGAGTACTCAATCACATTGATGGGTCTTTTGAGATTGATGGAGCGAAACGTATATTAAATGAGATTTGTTCCAAGAGAAAAATGTAGTGAACATGCGGTAAAATCATTACATTATGAAAAGTGTGGAGTACTTAAACCTGTCTTGCGGCCACATTTAGGGACCGCTCACGGGTTGAATAAACTGTGAGTACATCTGCAGGTAAGTTGTCCAGCGATAGCATCGATACATGTAATTTTTAGGTGTCAATCTCATGAAATGCATGCATGGAATGACATGGACACACGGGACATGCGTACATATGCCGGAGGTAGTAGCGGTGTTCAACTTCTTTAAATTCATCTTCCACAGCCTTCATCAAATTCTAATATTTGAAAGAGAAACGGAGTCAATATAAAACAATATAACGTGAAGAGTACTGATCAGAATAATTTCCAGGAAAGACTGTACTGGACAATCTCCTAGACATAATTATCTTTCCAAGTAAGTTCCCAGAAAAGGCTGGAGGGGTCACAAATGGTCCCACTTAAAACTCAGTATACTAGACAGAACTTACTTACACAGTACAATTACATCATTTAATACGCGGTACAAGAAACGATAACAGATGCGATCCAATTATCTATAATATAATAGACAAATATCTAATAAAAATAAAATAGAAAAAGACTTCGTACCTAGTCGGTGAACGCGGAGAAATATCGCCGGAGCAAGAAAATAGTTGTCACTAATATGAAAAAAAATATTAGAAATATTTAAATAAATAAAAATAAAATAGCATATCTATATTTTTAGAATTTAGTTAGAAAGTGTTAAGATAATTTTAAATAAAAAATAAAATAAAGAAAAAATATGTCATAAAAAATTTAATCTCGGTTTAACACCTTATATATGAGTTTTTTTTTAAATCCCTAAAGTAAATGATAAAAATTAAAAAAAAAAACCACATATCTAGCAGGAAAACGCAGAAAAATATCGCCATAATAAAAAAATAGTCGAGAGAGTATTGAAAGTTTGGTGTGATTTAAAACAGAAGGAGGAGGGCTTTATATAGCTGGTGTAACACCAGGCAATTTTGCTGTAACACCCCTAGTACTGTACCCGTATTTCCCGTACTATATTTATTATTTATTTTTTTTATCCTCACATTTGATAACTTTAAAACCTAACGTTAAAGCGGAATTGAAATCGAAACCGAAACCGGAATCGAAGTTTGTTTGGTAAATCATTTAAAACATAAACTAAAACAATTTAAATAAAACTTAAAACATTTAAATATTTAATAAAAAATAAAGCAGGGGCAGAATCGGAACCATTCGCTGCCAAAAGGAGGCGGCGATCGATCTCTGTTTTTCAGCAGAGATCGATCGCTGCATACAAAGCAAGGGCGGCGATCGATCTCTGCTTTTTCAGCAGAGATCGATCGCTGCACACTATGCAGCGATCCCTCCCTTCCTTCATTCAATAACAGAGACTTTAACACTTCATACTTCACAGCATCAAACACATCGATTTGTTCTCTGGAATCCGATTTCCAGGGAACAAATCATCTTCTCCCTTTCACTAGTAATCACCATAACTCACAACCTGCACTCAACCGATTAAAACATAATCTAAACTCAATTGACTCGCGTCGGACTTTGCGAAGTCCAACTGCGTGGACAGCTCTAAAAACCGAGCCTATCCGTAACCACCTAAAAGTATTTCAAAACATTTTCTATAACATTCGAATAAAAGACTTAACAAAACGTTTTAAATACGATTACCCAAAACATTTGAAACGTCAAAAGTAAACCTATCAACTACCAGACCAAGCATCCTAATATGCTCAATACAAATTAACATCAGCCCAAACGTCCTGAAAATCCCAAAATCTATACATACTTCCCCCACAGGTCATAACGCGCCTCGACTGCCCAGCGCACTCTCACGGACCATCATCCATCAACTGCCTCAGACATCAGAAGGAGGAACGTCGTCCTCACCTGGATCTATGTCACCTAGAACGTCACCTACACCATACAGACATCTATGAGATAATGAAATCTCAGTAAGCTACGTAAATGCAGATGCATGCGTGCGTATGCCATTCAGAAATCATGCAGATTCAGATTCAGATACAGATTCATTACGTCGCAGACAAACAGATTGTCACCGAGATCGCAACCCACTAACCGGAGAGAGCCCATCCTGCGGTCGGACTACTCTTTCCAGCTAGAGGAGCGGGGTACACGCTTGCAACACGCACAGCCGTGCCTGAGCCCCACCTCGCGTGACCAGATACAGACAGATTACATTCATTCATTACAGAGGTTCGTTTTCTTTTCTTAAAACACATGCTGAAATTCATTTTCATGACATTTGAAATACGTGATGCATGAACAGATATGAGCATAATATAAACATACAATAAACAAGCACATGTATACCATCAAGACTGAAATAGAATAACCTAAAACAATCATAAACCTATCTACCCAACCAAAGCAATTTTAAACAAATAACGCTTCAGGGATCCTCGATACGACAACGAAGTATGGTGTAGACCAATTGGTCAGAGTAAGTCACGGAAACTTACCTTGAGCGCACAGATTCTCGAGCTTCGTCCAAGAGAGTCGTTCACCTAAGCAATTCGAAGCGCTTATCGTTAAAACAAATTTAAACTTCTAAACGTCCAACTTCAACGAAACCTTAACTAAGGGATTCCTTAAAACTTCTAGCTCATCAAATCGAGATTCTTAAACGACTAATTCATGCTCGATGGTTCGAAATTACAATTAACGAACTTTTCCAAAAATTCCTAATTTTTAACCTTTTTACGATTTGATTTAACTTCGTCCAATAACGTCAAATACGTCCAATATATACTTAATCATGGCTAACCTATTAATTACGAACCCTAAATCTCATTTTTAATGAAAATCGATCGAAACCCTAATTACCTAAAACGCCGTAAACGTCGAAATAAAAGCTCTAAGAACGTAGATGCATACCTAGGACAGCGAGAGGAGGAGAAACCGTGAAGGTTCGAAGTCGATCGGAGGTTGGAACGATGAGAAATCGTCGCGGCCGAGAGAGAAGTCGCGAGGGAGAAAGAGAGAATTTTGCTCTCTGGAAATCGTGAGAAGCAGAGAAGAAAAGAGAAGTGAGGGAGAAGAGAGGTGATTTGTTATTTTATAAAATTTGGTTTGCAAATTACCATTTTGCCCTTAGCTCTTGTTTCGTTCTTCGTTTCGTTAATCGGCTAACGATTCGGATTCTCGAAAACTCCATATTTTGCCAATAATTTCCATTAATTACCAGGGCTCTATTAAAACTGTCCGTTCGCAATTTGGACCTCGTTTACTATTTTTACGAAAACGTCCTTTACATTACGAGAAATGTATTTACTCGGAATATAGCGTCTAAACTTCGAAAATTCTCATAATTTCCTTAAAATTCCTATTAATCGTTAGGATCATAATGACGCTTTCTTTTCGTGAAACGAACCTGATTTGACATATTTACCAAAAGTGTCATTATATAATAGAATAATAATATAATATAATATATCCAAAAATCCGTACAAGCCGGATATTACATTTGCCATGTAAATATTCCTTGAATTATTAAACAAGATTAATGGGAATATTTATACAATGCGTGTTTTTACGAAATTGCCGATGTTTTCAATTGAGTATGTGTGATTCGTAAAACCGATTTGTGGAACTAAATAGTAATTTAGTTAAAGACCAATGGAAGGGCAAAATAGGGAGCCAATTAAGGTTGGTGGGAGGAAGCCAATGGTTGAGTGACACCTGGTAACTTGTTGAAGAAGCCATGTTCTTCTTCTCTTTCCTCCTACGTGAAACCCTCATTTCTCACCTGCTTTTTTCCACTGCTCTCTTTTTTCTCTCCTTCAGGTGACTGTAACCTTTCAAAAAGACTTTCATTCTCATGTTTTCTCCAGTGAATGTAATCATCTGCTAAAGTTAACGAGTTTGGACAAGTTAAAATGAGAGTTTTTCTGAAGTTAGGGTTAAGATATTTTGGAGAAAGCTGCCTGTTATTGTACGAAAACACGTCGGTTTGTTTTCTAAAGGTTTGAATGGAGTTTGGAGCATGTCCTACCAAGTTGTTAGTTAGCATTTGCAACTTTGCTCATTTTCTTTACATGCATGTATAGGTTCGTGCATCACCGAGGCAACACGTTCAAGACTCTCAACTCCGCAGCAAACAAGTAAGTTCATACCCGTAGGTTGGCCCTTAAGGCCCTACATCACAGAGACTCTAGGATTTTACTTATGTCGGGAGGTTTCGAGTAGATAAGTTGGAGTTATATTCCGAGTCGTTTGTTTTTCTTTTTAGGTTCTGTTGTGTTATTTCTGTTGTCTGCTGTTTTAACTTTAAGCACTGTAAATGTCCATGCATACACGTTTTTCCTAAAAGCTCATGCAAAAATGTCTTCTGCACACGTTTTGAAGTTAAGAAAGATAAAATCTGACTGTAATGTATTGGTTAAGTGCGGGACAGGGACTGACCTACTGTTCTGTTCTGTTCTGTTCTGTTCCGTTATATTCTGTATATCTGTTTGTGCCTGTCGTGCACTTGTCAGTTCCCCTACAAGCCCCACTTATACCCCTCTGCCAGTGAAACGTAATGTACTGTACTGTCACCGTATTCTGAAAGTTCATGCATAGCATATGCATCACTGCATTTTTATATGTTCTTACTGAGCTTTAGGCTCATAGTTGAACTCCCTGTTGTTGGTATGGATCCCCCAGATGAGGACTTTGTGCTTCAAGATGATGATTTGATGTAGTTGGTGGATCGAGCTCATGGGGTTTGGTTGCTGCAGTCAGACAAGAGTTAACTCTGTGAGAATGTATTTTCTGAAGTTATGTCAAGTTCTGTAACATCTTTTGAAGTTTTAAAAACATTTGAAGTGTAGGTTCAGTCCTGTACAACTTTTGTGTTCTTTTTAAAACGACGTATGGAATCTGTATTAATGTCTAAAACCTCTGTATTTGACAGTTGTATCTATATATTTTGAAATATTCTGGAACTGCATTGAGTTTCCTCTAATTAGTTCATGCATGGGTGGTCTCTGGTTTTAGAGCTATCCATGCAGATTGATTTTCTTAAACTTATGTCATGTTTTCTGTTATGTCCGAAAATCATGTTGAGAATCGGGATTTGAAGGTCTGAAACTTTTTATGTCTTCTGTTTTATGTTCCCTGTTTATACGTCTTCCTGTCAAAAGTTTTCAAATTTCTGCCTTTTAAATTACATCTTCCGATCACATCCACCGCTGCTTTAAAAATCACATCTACCGCTGCCTTTAAAATCACTTCCACCGGTGAACAGTTCATTTCTGTCTGTAGTTCACATCCACCGGTGAGCAGTTCATTTCTGTCTGTAGTTCACTTCCACCGGTGAACAGTGCATTTCTGCCTGCATCCACCGCTGCCTTTAAAATTACATCTTCCGCCTGACGTCATCTGCCCATATCCCCCGCCCAGTTAATTCACTTCTACCGCCTGACGTCATCCATCCCACATTTTCCGTCCCGGTTTATTTATGTTATCGGCCCTTGTCACCCAGTCTACCTCTTCCGCCCCGGTTTAGTAACATCTCCCGCCTGACGTCATCCACATCTTCCGCATGACGTCATCTGCTTTATTTCCACCGCTGTTTTTGTTGGTTCTATTTAATTCACATCTGCCACTGTTTACTGTTCACTTTTGTCTTATTCACATCCACCGCTAGTCTATATTGCCCGCCCAGTTTACTTACATTTTCTGCTTCGTAATCTGCCTACTTCTTCCGCCCACATCCTCTGCCTTAGGTCTTCATCTTCTTCATGTTTTTCTTCTGTCAATTTTCCAGACTCCAATTTCAGAGGAGGTTTCCTCTGCGTAATGTTTTAGAAGCTTTCTCTGCCTTTCTTTTCCATCATCTATTTCTGAATCACTGTTTTCATTTTCCCTGCTTCCAGGCTTCCTTTTTTTCTTCTGTCATTCATTCTGCATTCTGATTTTAACTGTTTCCCGTTTTACTTTCAAATCCGGAGAACATTTTCTCCCTCTGTAAAGTTTCAAGGGTATGTTTTTAGAAGTTCAGCCTGTTTATTCAAAAAAAAAATGTGTCCCTTTTTGAATGTCCCGGAGTGATGGCTCCTCGGCTCCGATCAGGTCTGGGGCCGTCACAGTTATGGTATCAGAGAAAAATCAGGTTTTAAAAGTGATTCTGTAAACTGTCTGACCGCACAACCCGCCACGTGAGATCGCTCCACCAGCTGTAAGTGTTTAAGTTCACGTAAAAGTTTCTGTTTATTAAATTTAGTTATTCTATTTATAGGATTTTCGTAGAAATGGTGAGAGGACAACATGATGAAGCAAGCGAAAGTTCTCGTGCCATTGACTGATTAACTGAGCTGATGGGTGTATAGTCCTGCATGGTGGAACGTATGATGGCTCGAGAAGACAACGGGAATAATAATAATAATCATGGGAATGCTTCACGCGACACCAGTGGAGATAGATTCAGGCAACTCCAGCCGCCTACATTTGATGGACTATCTACTGACCCAACTCACGCTGAGGAATGGGTCCGGCAGATGGAGAGAATGTTTAGATGCGCAGAGGTGGAAGAAAATAAGAAGGTTCTATGTGCCACGTATCAGCTCACCAAGAATATAGGATTTTGGTGGGACACCGTCCAAGCATCAACGGTGGTGTTAAGCTGGAAGGGATTTAAACGAATATTCTATGAGAAGTATTATGACAGAAGTGCGAAGAAGGAAAAGATGATAGAATTCTCTCGGCTACGACAATATGGATCGGTGGCCGAATATGTTCAGAAGTTTGAATCCTTATCCCGCTATGCACCTCATTTGGTAGCCACTGACAAAAACAAGGTGCACCAATTTATTCAAGGTTTGAAGCTGGACCTCTTACGAAGGATTTCATACGGGGGATTTGACGAGGCCCCGTATACGAAGGTAGTGGCCAAGGCTTATCAGTTGGAAGCCTTAGAGTGAAGTCTCAGAGATATAGAGATACGTCAAAGAGAATCTTACGTGATGCCCCTCTACAGCAACAACAACAAAGGGGTCAGAATTTGCAACCTCAACAGCAACAGAACAGAGGCATCAAGAGGCCCAATGAGACCACCACTTATCAAGACAAGGGAAAGAGACCAATGAGGGCTCCTCAACTTTCAGCATGCCCGCAATGCCAGAAAATTCATAGGGGCGAATGCAGACTCATTACTGGCCAATGCTTCCGATGTGGCAAAGAGGGCCATCACGTCTGGGATCGCCCAATGCCAGACACGAGACCAAATCAGGCCGTACCAAGAGTTTTTGCAATGATAGAGGATGATGATGATACTGCTCAGCACACAGCAATTACAAGTACAATTTCAATATGTGATGCACCTGCTTATACCTTGTGGGACACGGGGGCCACACATTCGTTTGTGGCAATGGACTTTGTAGTTAGACAGAAGTTTTGTTGTACGCCGTCAGATCAGCCCTACAGCATTATGCTACCGTCCGGAGAGTTTATGCACTCCGAGCAGGTTGTACGGGGTGATATAGTGTCAGTAGGAGACCAGAAGTTGTATGCCAACCTTATCGTCATCGGTATGAAAGGATACGATGTTATTCTGGGGATGGACTGGCTGTTTAGACATCACGCCACCATCAACTGCAGGTCCGGGCTAGTGTCGTTTAAGCGCCCGAACGAGGTAGAGTTCTCCTATCAGGCAATACCAAAGAAACACCGTATGCCTATTATATCTTCCTTGAAAGCTCAACAGCTGATGAGGTCAGGATGCATCGGATTTCTTGCCCACGTAGTATATGTTCAAAGGCAAAGTGGGGTGGAACTTCAAAATATTCTGGTAGTTCGAGACTTCTCAGAGGTTTTCCTAGATGACTTACCGGGATTGCCACCTGATCGTGAAATTGAGTTTGAAATTGACGAATATCCTGGTGCTGAACTAGTATCGAAGAATCCGTACCGTATGGCACTAATAGAGCTGAGGGAGTTGAAGGCTCAGCTAAAGGAATTGGTGGACAAGGGCTTTGTACGCCCTAGCTTCTCTCTGTGGGGTGCTCCAGTCCTATTCGTTAAGAAGAAGGATGGGTCCCTACGCATGTGCATTGATTATCGTGAGCTGAACAAATTGACCATAGTACCCGTTGCCGAGGATCGACGATTTATTTGACCAACTACAAGGGGCTCAAGTATTTTCGAAGATCGATTTGCGCTCCGGTTATTACCAGTTGAAGGTCAGGGCTGATGATATTCCAAAGACCGCCTTCATGACTCGGTACGGACACTACGAGTTCTTGGTAATGTCTTTTGGATTGACTAATGCCCCGACGAAATTCATGGACTTGATGAACAAGATATTCCAAGATTTCTTGGATAAATTTGTAATCGTCTTCATCGACGACATCCTGGTTTACTCCAGAAAGGAGGCCGAGCACGAGGAGCACCTAGCGGTTGTGCTATCGACTCTGAAACAGCACGGTCGCATGCCAAACTGTCGAAGTGCAAATTCTGGTTGAGCAGGATTAACTTCCTAGGCCATGTGGTGTCGACAGAAGGAGTGTCCGTGGATCCAGCCAAGATTCTAGCGGTGAAAGAATGTCCGAGACAGAGAAATGTCAGTGAGGTACGGAGTTTTATCGAGTTAGCTGGTTATTACAGAAAGTTTATCAAGGGATTTTCTGTAATAGCAAAACCTATGACCAGCTTAACGAGGGAAGACATCAAGTTCAAGTGGTCTGAAGCTTGTGAGATGAGTTTTCAGACACTTAAGCAGAAATTAACCATTGCTCCTCTGTTAGTATTACCAGTTGAAGACGGCAAATTCAGCGTATACTGTAATGTGTCCAAGGTTGGCTTGGGATGTGTATTAATGCAAGAAGGGAAAGTGGTAGCATACGCATCCAGACAATTGAAGAACCATGAACAAAACTACTCTACACATGACCTCGAGTTAGCGGCAATTGTATTTGCGCTGAAAGTATGGAGACACCACTTGTACGGACAATCATGTGAGTTGTTTTCTAATCACAAAAGCCTGAAGTACATATTTACCCAGAAAGAGTTAAACATGAGACAAAGACGGTGGTTAGAATTTGTGAAAGTTTACGATGTTGAGATTAAATACCACCCTAGTAAAGCTAATGTGGTAGCTGATGCACTGAGCAGGATGCCAGCTACTATGCAACCGGCTATGTCGGCCGTATCAATGCCTTTGAGGACAGAGATACAGAAGTTCGATACGGAGATAGTTTCTGGCCTATCGGCCATACTAGCAGACTTGACACTAAGGCCCACTGTCCTGAACCAAATTAAAGAAGCCCAGAAGACCAATTCAAAGGAGATGGCTGATATTGTGAGAAAGTTACCTATGGCCTCTTCCGATTTCAGTTTTTCGGGAGATGGTATTTTGAAGTTCAAGGACAGATAGTATGTTGCGAAAGACGAAGAGCTACGAAAAAACATCTTGTCAGAAGCCCACTCATCTTCTTTCTCTGTGCATCCTAGAAGCACAAAGATGTATCAGGACTTGAAACTTCACTTCTGGTGGCCAAATATGAAGAATGAGGTAGCCAAATACGTGGAGTCTTGCATGATATGTCAACAAGTCAAGGCTGAACATCAACGACCAGGTGGGACACTTCAGCCTCTCCCGATCCCCGAATGGAAATGGGAGAACATAACGATGAATTTTGTTGTCGGCCTTCCAAGAACAGCTAAGGGCCATAATAGCATATGGGTCATAGTAGACAGATTGACGAAATCGGCCCATTTTCTACCTGTGAAGACGACATTCTCCATGGACCAGTATGCCGAGCTATACATTAGCGAGATTATCAAACTACATGGTATTCCGGTGTCGATTGTTTCGGACCGAGATCCTTGGTTCACTTCCAGGTTTTGGAAAAGCTTGTAGAACTCCTTAGGCACCAAGTTAGATTTCAGCACGACATTTCATCCACAGACGGACGGACAATCCGAGAGGACGATTCAAATACTGGAAGATATGTTATGATCGTGCGTATTGGAATTTCATGCTCCTTTGAGTAGATATTTGCCGCTTGTGGAGTTCTCTTACAACAATAGCTACCAGGCTACGATCGGTATGGCTCCATATGAAGCTCTTTATGGCAGGAAGTGCAGATCTCCATTGTGTTGGGATGAAGTCGGAGAAGCCAAGCTTATCGGCCCTGAGTTACTACAGCAGATGTCCGAGGTGATTGCTGCTATCAAACAACGAATAAAAATTGCTCAGAGTCGACAGAAGAGTCACGCGGACCATAGAAGAAGAGACTTAGAGTTCGCGGAGGGCGATAAAGTATTCCTGAAAGTTTCACCTTTCAAGGATGTAATGAGATTCGGTAAGAAAGGGAAACTCAGCCCGCGGTTCATTGGCCCTTTTCCCATTTTGAAGCGTGTAGGAAGCATGGCCTACAGACTGCAGTTGCCACCATTAATGGATGGAGTTCACAATGTTTTTCATGTTTCGATGCTGAGAAAATGTGTACGAGATCCAACCCAGATCGTGGAACATGTAGCCTCTGATATCATGCCGACGCTGACATATGAAGAAAGGCCCATACATATATTGGATACCTCACTCAAGGTGTTGCACAACAAGGTGGTCCCATTGGTGAAGGTTTTATGGCGCAATCATAATGTGGAGGAAGCCACATGGGAAAGATAATAAGATGTTAGGGCCCAATATCCAGACCTCTTTGCTTAGACAAATTTTGGGGACAAAATTTCTGTTAAGGTGGGTGGAATGTAACACCCGGTAATTTTGCCATGTAAATATTCCTTGAATTATTAAACGGGATTAATGGAAATATTTATACAATGCGTGTTTTTATGAAATTGCCGATGTTTTCAATTGAGTATGTGTGATTCGTAAAACCGATTTGTGGAACTAAATAGTAATTTAGTTAAAGACCAATGGAAGGGCAAAATAGGGAGCCAATTAAGGTTGGTGGGAGGAAGCCAATGGTTGAGTGACACCTGGCAACTTGTTGAAGAAGCCATGTTCTTCTTCTCTTTCCTCTTACGTGAAACCCTCATTTCTCATCTGCTTCTTTCCACTGCTCTCTGTTTTCTCTCCTCCAGGCGACTGCAACCTTTCAAAAAGACTTCCATTCTCATTTTTTATCCAGTGAAGGTAATCATCTGCTAAAGTTAACGAGTTTGGACAAGTTAAAATGAGAGTTTTGCTGAAGTTAGGGTTAAGATATTTTGGAGAAAACTACATGTTATTGTATGAAAACACGTCGGTTTGTTTTCTAAAGGTTTGAATGGAGTTTGGAGCATGTCCTACCAAGTTGTTAGTTAGCATTTGCAACTTTGCTCATTTTCTTTACATGCATGTATAGGTCCGTACATCACCGAGGCAACACGTTCAAGACTCTCAACTCCGCAGCAAACAGGTAAGTTCATACCCGTAGGTTGGCCCTTAAGGCCCTACATCACAAAGACTCTAGGATTTTACTTATGTCGGGAGGTTTCGAGTAGATAAGTTGGAGTTATATTCCGAGTCGTTTGTTTTTCTCTTTAGGTTCTGTTGTGTTATTTCTGTTGTCTGCTGTTTTAACTTTAAGCACTGTAAATGTCCATGCATACACGTTTTTCCCAAAAGCTCATGCAAAAATGTCTTCTGCACAAGTTTTGAAGTTAAGAAAGATAAAATCTGACTGTAATGTATTGGTTAAGTGCGGGACGGGGATTGGCCAACTATTCTGTTCTGTTCTGTTCTGTTCCGTTATATTCTGTATATCTGTTTGTGCCTGTCGTGCACTTGTCAGTTCCCCTACAAGCCCCACTTATACCCCTCTGCCAGTGAAACGTAATGTACTGTACTGTCACCGTATTCTGAAAGTTCATGCACAACATATGCATCACTGCATTTTTATATGTTCTTACTGAGCTTTAGGCTCATAGTTGAACTCCCTGTTGTTGGTATGGATCCCCCAGATGAGGACTTTATGCCTCAAGATGATGATTTGATGTAGTTGGTGGATCGAGCTCATGGGGTTTGGTTGCTGCAGTCAGACAAGAGTTAACTCTGTGAGAATGTATTTTCTGAAGTTATGTCAAGTTCTGTAACATCTTTTGAAGTTTTAAAAACATTTGAAGTGTAGGTTCAGTTCTGTACAACTTTTGTGTTCTTTTTAAAACGACGTATGAAATCTGTATTAATGTCTAAAACCTCTGTATTTGACAGTTGTATCTTTATATTTTGAAATATTCTGGAACTGCACTGAGTTTCCTCTAATTAGTTCATGCATGAGTGGTCTCTGGTTTTAGAGCTATCCATGCAGATTGATTTTCTTAAACTTATGTCATGTTTTCTGTTATGTCCGAAAATCATGTTGTGAATCGGGTTTTGAAGGTCTGAAACTTTTTATGCCTTCTGTTTTATGTTCCCTGTTTATACGTCTTCCTGTCAAAAGTTGTCAAAATTCTGCCTTTTAAACTACATCTTCCGATCACATCCACCGCTGCTTTAAAAATCACATCTACCGCTGCCTTTAAAATCACTTCCACCCGTGAACAGTTCATTTATGTCTGTAGTTTACATCCACCGGTGAACAGTTTATTTATGTTTGTAGTTCACTTCCACCGGTGAACAGTGCATTTCTGCCTGCATCCACCGCTGCCTTTTAAATTACATCTTCCGCCTGATGTCGTCTGCCCATATCCCCCGCCCAGTTAATTCACATCTACTGCCTGACGTCATCCATCCCACATCTTCCGTCCCGATTTATTTATGTTATCCGCCCCTGTCACACAGTCTACCTCTTCCACCCCGGTTTAGTAACATCTCCCGCCTGACGTCATCCACATCTCCCGCCTGACGTCATCTGCTTTATTTCCACCGCTGTTTCTATTGCTTCTATTTAATTCACATCTGCCGCTATTTACTGTTCACTTTTGTCTTATTCACATCCACCGCTAGTCTATATCGTGTGACGACCCCAGACCGAACCCGATCGGAGTCCGAGATCGGAGCCATCACTCCGGGACAGTGGACGGAAAACGGTGACTAACTTTTTTTTTTTGAACATATCGGTCAAAACAGTGGACATTATACTTTTAAAATATTTACAGAGAAACAGAATCGAATGACAGGAAACATGCACTGTCGTTGGAAACCTTATAAACGTAACTTTACAGAGAGGGAGAAACTGCAGTGAGTAACAGAAAACATTTATAGGGAGAGAGAGTGTTCTCGGGTGAAGCAGAAAACAGAAATGAACTTAATTTAAAAGAATTCAGGATCGCGGAAGACTTAGTATAAAAAGAGCTTCGGTAAATTAAATAAAACAAAAGTGTACAGTGATAATCGGAAGGAGGAGAGTAAAACTGGGCAGAAGGTAAAAGCTATCGGTGGATGCAGATATAACAAAAGATGAACAGTGCTAATCGGTGGATGTGAACTATAAACAAGAATTGAATTCACCGATAGGAACAGACAGTAAACGAAATCGGTAGAATGAGATGACGTCAGCCGGAAGATGGATGACGTCACCGGTGGATGCAGGCAGTGAACGAAATCGTTAGAAGGAGATGACGTCAGCCGAAAGATGGATAACGTCACCGGTGGATGCATGCAGTGAACGAAATCGGTAGAAGGAGATGACGTCAGCCGGAAGATGGATGACGTCATCGGCAGATGCAGACGGCAGAGGGAAATCGGAATGTGTGATGACGTCATCAGAAGATGTGATGACGTCATCGGCAAGAAACAGGCAATGAACGGAATCGGCAGGGGGTGATGACGTCAGCCGGAAGAGGGATGACGTCAACCGGAAGATACAGGTAACAACGTGACCGGCAGAGGGAAATTCCTAAGGGGATCGGAAGATGCAGCTTTTGAGATAAAACTTGACAACTTTAACAGGAAGTCATAGGAACAGAAAACTTCAAACAGAAGGCATAAGGGCTTCAAACCTTCAAACCTGATTCTAAACACAGTTTTAAAACATGCATGGGAACATGACAGAAGTTAGAAAACCTAACAGAAGATCAAGAAAACAACTGCATGGATTCTTCCAAAACCAGAGACAATCCATGCACAGATTATCAGAGAATATCCCAAACAAATTCCAGAATACTCTAGAATACAAACTTAACTGTCAAATACAGCGGTTTTAAACATTGAAACAGAATCTATACATTGTTTGAAAATTTCAAAGACAGTACAAAACTTAACATAGATTTACAGAAACTCCCAAAACAGAAGTTTTCTATAGGGCTTTTAACACAAAGACCAGAATTTCATAAAACTTTACAATATAAACTATATTTTAAAGACTTGAACCTCAGAACAGAATTATGTCGAACTGCAGCAACCACCCTGTGAGCTCGATCCACCATTTACATCAGATTATCATTTTGAGGAACAAGGTCCTCGGTTTCAGGTTCAGTACCCACATCAGAGAGTTCACCTATGAGTCTAAAACTCAGTAAGGACATAATCAGAATGCAGTGATGCAAAATGCTATGCATGCAGTTTTTCAGAAATACGGTGACAGTACAGAGCATTAAGTTACAGTGGCAGTAGAATTAAGTGAAGTTTATAGGGGAACTGGCAAACAGTGGGGGAGGGGGAGGGTGCACTATCAAGCACAATCAGGGATACAGTACAGTAAACAGTTCTAGGGCCAGTCCCCGTCTCGCACTTAACCTGGTACATTTCAGTCGGATTTTATCTTGTTTAGTTTCAAATAGTGTACAGAAAACATTTGCATGTCTTTCAGAGAAAACGTGTATGCATGAACGGTGCTTGAACTTAAACAGGCAGACAGCAGAAATAAGACAACATAAGGTAAATCGAAGCCAGACATTTCAGAACATAGACTATAACCTTTCTACCCAAAACAACCCGACAGAACAGGAAACCTAGTACCTCCGTGATGTAGGGCCTTAGGGGCCAACATTCGGTTATGAAACTTACCTGTTATCCGCGAGGCAAGGTAGCCGGAAAGCA
>CM039502.1:51403694-51606693 GCA_022432975.1 Begonia masoniana
AAAAAAAAAAAAATATTTTGTATGCCTATTTATATCTACGTGTCAAAATAATTAATTTGCTTTTGGGACCTTATTTTCATGTTCATTTAATTTAAAATTGTTTATTTTATTTTGCATGCATATTTTGGATTTTATATTTATAAAATAATATAAATAATGACATGAAATCAAAGTTTGTGAAAATTAAATATCTAGTGATGAATATAATTTTATTTAATTAAATAATAGCCGCGATAATTTTTATTAAGTAAAATTACATATTAAGTTTTTAAATCACATTATGACATTTATTATGATAAATTCTATAAATATAATAAATTTTATCCCACTTGAATTTATATTATTTTTGTATAATTGTTTAGTGTAAAATATTGAATTATCTTCTTTACTTACTCACAAATATTAAGAAAATGAAAATAATTCGATAATTTTATCACAAAATTTTATAAATATTATTAAATTAAAACTTCAACCTACAGTAAGTTTTATGTGACTCGATTCATGATATTTGAAGCAGGTAAAACATGATTTACAGTTGAAGTATCAATTTTAAGCCCCTGTAATTTAATTTTACAGTTATACATTCTCTTAGTACTCTGATATTAAATGTGATATTCCTGAATTATGGGTGATAATTATAAAGTGTGGATCTTCTTCACTTGGGGTGTATTATATGTGATATTCCTTAATTATGAGGGGATACATATATATAGCTCTTTATAAACGTTCCAATCACCTTAGTGTGATGTTCATAAAGATTATGATCATTGCTGATATTCATGGTTCTATCGATCAGCATAATGATGTCGTGACATTATTGAAGACTATTGATTAACAATATGAGACTTCAAATAAAACACTTGTTAGTACCCTTATTATGAAATTTTTATCCTTAAGACTCACTTCAGTGATTAGTTGCGAGAGCACATCATGCAAATGAGAGATATTGCGACTCAACTTAAGACACTTGAGATTAATATGTCTGCTTTTTTTTTTGGTGCATTATATTTTGAATACTTTTCCACAACCATACAGACCTTTTAAAATCTCTTGTAACATAGATAAGAATAAATTGTCAATTAATGAATTACTGACCATGTGTATTCAAAAGAAATAGATATTGACAAAAGAGATGAGTGATAGTGCATTCATGCTGTCTCATTGAAAGAAGAAGAATCAAGCCAAAAAGAAAGAGAAAGGGAAAGGTAAAATACCAATACAAGGTGGTGAAATCAAGAAAGATCTCAAGTGTTTCTTTTTTAACAAAAAGAGACACATGAATAAAGATTGCACCAAATTTAAGAAATGACTTGAAAAAAAGGTATATCAATGTCATTTGTTTGTTATGAATCTAATATGGTTAATATATTTATAACACATTGTGGATTGATTCTTGTTTTACAATCCATATTTCGAATATCTTGCAAAAGATGTAAAACCTTCAGAAACCAATGGAAAGTGTACTCTGCATCTATTCAGGAAGCAAAATACATTCACATGTGAAAGCTGTTGAAACATGTAGTTTAGTTCTCAGTAGTGGTTTCATTTTAGTTTTAGAAAATACTTTGTATGTTTCTAGTTTTTCTAGGAACATAATTTTAGTTTCAAGACTTGTACATTTTGAGTTTTTTCTTTAACTTTTTAGATATAAATTTTAGTTTATTTTCTTAATTTGATCTTATTAGAAATAGTACAATATTTGATGCTTTTTTCTCTATCGATTCACAAAATGATACCACTTGTAATGTTATACATGTTTGTATTACTTTGAAATGATTTGTTATAAATGAATATTCTTCTATGTTATGGCACCAGTGATTAAGACACATCTTGTAACACCCGACATTTTGGCCGTGTAATAATCTGTTGAATTATTGTATGAATTTAAATTGTCATAAATACAATAACTATTTTATTATAAATTTTGGAGCATTTAGTGAGGGGAGAACCGAACTAATGGCTAACTAAACAAAACAATAAGTTTAAAATGCATGGAAGGGTAAATTGGAGAGAAATTAAGGTTGGTGGGAGATAGCCAATGGATAGTTGACACATGGCCGCTTGTCGAGGAAGTTAAGTTCTTCCTCCTACGTGAAATCTTCACTTCACCTCTCTGCTTCTCCCCTTCCCTCTTGGCTCTCTTCCAGGCGACTGAAACAAAGTACCAAACCTTGTTTCTCTTTCATTCTTCTGTTTCCTTCAGCAAAAAGGTAAGCATCTACTCACGCTAATAAGTTTGGACAAGTTTAATGTGGGTTTTTACCGAAGTTTAGGGTTATGGTATTTAGAGAAAACTCACTGTCTTTGGATGAAAACACGTTAGTGTGTTTTCTAAAGATTTGAAACGTGTTGCTGCTGATTCTTCTAACTTATTAGTTAGCATTTGCAGCATTGTTTATTTCTCTACGTGCATGTTACAGATCTGTGCATTTCTGAGACTTTCCAGCTAACTGCATCGTGGATAACAGGTAAGTTCATATCCGTAGGTTGACCCTTAAGACCCTACATCGTGGAGGTACTAAGTTTTTCAGTTCTGTCGGGTTGTCTGGGTAGAAAGGTTATAGTTCATGTTCTGAGTTGTTTATGTTCTGCTTCATAAAGTATTCTGATCTGTTATTTCTGTCGTCTGCTATTGTAAGTTCAGGCATAGTAAATGCTCATGCATACACGTTTTTCCCGAAAGTTCATGTAAAACAATGTTTTCTGTACACGGTTTTGAAGTTAAGAAAGATAAAACAGAATCTGAATGTAATGTATTGGTTAAGTGTGGGACGGGGACTGGCCCTTTGGTTTTATCCCTCCCTGGGATTCTGAAAAATTGTCCTTGCCAAGGACCCTCTGGTTTTATCCCTTCCTGGGATTCTGAAAAACTACTGAATGTCTGAATGTGCCTGAAAGTGCACCTACTGTTCGCCAGTTCCCCTATAAGCCCCACTTATACCCCTCTGCCACTGAAACGTAATGTTCTGTACTGTCACTGTATTTCTGAAAGTTCATGCATAGCATTTTGCATCACTGCATATTTATTATGTTCTTACTGAGTTTTAGACTCATAGGTGAACTCTCTGATGTAGGTACTGAACCTGAAAATGAGGACTTTGTGCTTCAGTCTGATGACTAGGTGGCTGGTGGCTCGAGCTCTCGGGGGTGGCTGCTGCAGTCAGACATATTTTTGTCCCGAGGTTTAAGTTTTTAAAGTGATGTACAAGTCTATGAAAATTTACTGAGATTCTGCTGTTTTGTTTTTAAACTTCTGTAACGACCCTTAAACTATTCCTCGAAATTCCCGATAAATTTAAAATTTTCTTTTTATACCTAAGTAGATCTCATAACATTAAGTAGAATTAAAAATTATTGAAATCGTTTGGAAAATAATTGGAAGGCTCATTTTAAATTCTCAAATCAATTTAAAATAAACAATTAAATAACAATTAAACATCGGCCATTTGAGACAAAAGAGCACCGAAGCAAGGGAGGGGCTGAAGAGGCAATTCAGCCCATAAAACCATAGGCGACCGAACGCCTGACGATAGGCGTTCGAGCGTCCCTTACACAGCTGCCCGAACGCTAATCTTCAAGCGTTCGGTCGGTTCACGTTCTGTTTCCATAACGTGAAATCTGACCTTCAAACCGACCGTACGCCACTCTACCCGCGTACGGTCGCCAAACTCTCTGGAAAACCAGAGAGTTCTGCGTTCCAACTCCTTTCCCTCTGCGAACAGTCGCCTCCCACCTTTTCTTTCTTTCATACCCTGCACTTCACTTCACCCACAACTCAACACACACACAACACAAACACTCCTCCCCTTTCTCCTTCCTTCGTCACACATCAATACATTTCACAAACACACTTTTACACATATACATTGCAAATACTATCACTCACCCATTCCCCGATTCAAATATAACCAATTTCGTAAAAACGAACAGCGTGGTTCCGTTTAAAAGTTTAACATATCCTCCTGTTTTTGAAACAAGTAAAACCTTACAAAACACATTCAATTTCCAGAAATACTTTCTATTACCTATCCAGATCCTAACATCCTATAATGTTCTAACAATTTCTATCCAAAATAATCCAAATACCTATGTACGTCCCCACGGGTCAGAATCACGCTCCGACTGCCAGCGCACTCCCACGGGCCTCCTCCTTCAACATGCTCATACTTCAGGCGGATGGACGTCTTCCTCACCTGTCTCAATATCACCTACACCATAGAATTTAACACGTGAGCTAGAGGCTCAGTAAATCTAAGTGAATGCAAATGTATGCTATGCTATGCTCTTTCAAACCATGCTTTCTTTTCATTTCTTTTTCATTTCTTTCTTTGGGTTTCTATGGGTCACCCAGGGCTTCACTCTCGTTAGATAGGAGCGGCACATCCTGAGATTGGATAGCCCCTCGGATCTAACCGGGGGGAAAACATGCTTCCTCCGACAGCCATGCCTGAACCACCGCACCCGGCGTGACTATCTTTGCATTCATTTACTTTCTTTGTTTACCTTTTTCCATGTAAAAGTGCTTTGAAATTCATTTTGCATGCGTGCTTAGAAAAACAATGCATGGACATGCTCGATACAATAACAATAACAAAACAATGAAAATAAAGCATTTACAATCAACAAACACTAAACATTCTATAACTTAAAGTAACCTAACTACCCAAGCTTTCTACCCGAACACAATTCATCTCCAATTCCTCAATCGACACTATTCTTATGGTGTAGGCCAAGACGGCCAAACAAGTTATAGAGACTTACCTCGTGTCCTTAGCAAATGAATTTAGCTTGACGAATCTCTTTTGTAACTTGAAACTTAAAGCACATCAACTTCAAAATCAATATCTCCAATTGAAACAATCTCAATGCAATTAGTTTTAAAACCAAACATCAACAATTCAAAGCCATCTAATTCAACAAGAACATAAACATGTGTGGCACTTTAAATGAAGCATTTCAAACCAGCACAAGTAAATCAGTTGACTTTAATCACAAAAACTAAGATTCTAGCTCGAAACATGAACCAATTTCGAAAAATTATAACTTCATCTACAAATGTCGAAATGGCTTGATTCCAAAGGCCACGGCTTTCTTAAAGTATCTAATTTAACCCACAAAAACAGTTTTGCGAGATAAAATCAGAAGGATGGTCAAAATGGATCAGAACAGTGACCTGCCAAAATTTCGCTTTACTATTTTACTTAAACTTTGAAAATTCATAACTTCTCCAATTCTTATCCGATTACAATGATTCAACATGTTTTGGAAACCTTATTATGTCTATTTTAACATGGAATCAATCCTTTATCCAAAATAAAACAGAATCGTGATAGAAAGACCAAAACCCGAACTGACCGCGGAAATTCTCCAGTTTTTGCACAACAACTTCAAAAATTCATAACTAAATCAATTCTTAACGAAATCGAGTGATTCAAGTTGCTATCGACTCCTTAGAATGTCTACTTTCTAATGATGAAACTCATTTATCAAAATCCATTCACATATACTAGCAGAAAAACTAAAACCGAAGCTGCTCTGTTTTTAAATCATTACTTTTTGTCCAACTTCGAAAATTCACCATAAATCGCACACATATCCGAATTCAATAATTCAAAATGTCACAGAATCCTTACAATGTCTAGTTTAACATAGACTTATTCATTTATTAAAAATCAAACCCAATAAACGGCAGAAAATCAAAAACCGAAGCTGCCCTAACCTTTTCCAGTTTTCGTACATTTAAATCATCAACCAATATCCATCAATTTACCAATGACCATCCAAAAATCAAGAAAAATCCAACAATACATCCAAATCTCAAAACCCTAAATCTCAATCCACGAATTTCTCCTCGAATCTAACCCTAAACTGAAAACCAAACTTACAACCCACACAAACTCACCTTAATTGTCGAAATAGAGGAAAGGGACGACAGAAATCGGAGGAGAGAGCTCCGTCGTTGGTGGCGTCGGCGTGCAGAACCAGAGGGGGGAAAGGAGAAGGAAACTTCTCTGGAGGTTTTCGTGGGAGGAAGAAAACCAAGGGAGGAAATTTTGTTTTATATAAAATTTAATAATAATAATAATAACCTAATTACCATATCGCCCTCAATATTTAATTTTCTAACCTAATGGTCATTTAACCCGTTCTCGGCGAGATTCTTATAAATCTAACATTCCGGTCAGCTTCAAAATAATTACTTTTTTGCCCGTGTAAATTTTCCGCTCTCGATTCTGACTACAACTCCGCCGTTTAATGACACGTAGAGTTGGAAATTGCGTAAACGGGAATAAACTGGGTGTATGGAAAATTCCGGGTGTTACAACTTCAGCTGTCATTCTGTGTTTATTTTAAAAACTTCTGTTTTGGGAAATTTTGTAATTATATGTTAAGTTCTGTACTGTCTAGGAGATTTTGAAACAATGTATAGATTCTGTGTCAATGTTTAAAACAACTGTATTTGACAGTTGAATCATGTTCTGAAGTATTCTGAAATAGTTTGGAATATTTTTTGCTAGTCTATGCATGAATGGTCTCTGGTTTTTGAACTATCTATGCAATGTGATTATTCTTAGGTTTCTGTTATGCCTTCTGTTGTGCTAGAGAACCATGTTTTGAAGTGGTTTGAGAATCTGAGACGTTTATGTCTTCTGTTTTTATGCTCTCTGTCTGTGTATCTTTCTGTCAAAAGTTGTAAATTTTGCCTTATAATTTACATCCACCGGTTACTGTTCATTTTTGCCTACCTCCACCGGTCACAGTTCATTTCTGCCTACGTCCACCGGTTACTGTTCATTTTTGCCTACATCCACCGGTCACAGTTCATTTCTGCCTACGTCCACCGATCACTGTTCATTTCTGCCTACGTCCACCGGTCACTGTTCATTTTTGCCTACATCCACCGCTGACCGTAGTCTATTACCATTTAAGTTTTATCCACCACTGACCGGAGTCCACTACTCTTTAAGATATATCCACCGCTGCCCGTAGTTTGCTACCTTTAAAACTACATCTTCCGCCCGTTATATTTTTCGCCTAATTTGGCTACATCCCCCGCCCGGTTTATTTACTTTTCGGCCCAGTTTATTTATATATTCTGTTCACGTCTTCCGCCTATATCTTTCAAGTTTTAATTTACTTCTGTCTCTCTGTTTTCTTCAGTCTATTATTCCTGTGGTTCAAAAATAAATGTGTCTTCTGATTCTGTTTTAAGTATTTTGTAATTCATCCTGCAGTTTGGTTTTAACTGTTTTCTTTCCCGTTATGATTCCTACTCCAGAGAACACTCTCCCTCTCTGTCAATGTTTTAAAAGCATAATGTTCTATTCCCTGATCAAAAATAAAATAAAATATATAATAGTCTCGTTTTCTGTAAAATGTCCAGAGTGATGGCTCCTCGGACCCCGATCGGGTTCTGGGTTTGGGCTGTCACACATCTTCATTAAGAAAATTAAGAGATTAGTAGATGATAAAATACTTAGTATTTTAAATTTGACTAATTTTGATACTTATTTGAATTGTATTAAGGGAAAGCAAATCAACAAGTCTAAAAAGGATGCAAAGAGGAGTTCAAAAATATTAGAGATCATACATTTAGATATTTGTAGTCTAGTTACGATCCCAAATGCTCTGGTTCGTTTGCTAGATTTCTTCAAGAGCATGAAATTGTTGCTCAGTACACCATATCTGGTTCTTTAGATTAGAATACAATGGCTGAAAGAAGAAATCAAACATTATTGTACATTACTTCTTGATTTGTTGTGGCCTGATGTTTGTTAGTGAAAAATCACACTTTAACACAAGTGCATGTTGTGCTAACAAAGTTATAAAGAATAAATACGAGTCGAACTCATGAGGATAAAGTTATCATACTTTAATCTAAGTGACACAATTTTTTATGATGGACAATTGAGTGATATGAATTAAGTAGAAATTAAAGCAATAAAACAGAGTGCAAACAATCGAAAGTCAGATAAGAAAAATATTGGTCATGTTCAATTTCTTTGTTACGTAAATTCCACTACTGATGCTATAGATTGCTACAACATTTTTTCAAACAACAAGAATTTTGAAATAATCAAAGTTCTTTCAAATTGCTTGAAGGTTTGTTTTATTTTTCTCTTCAATTTATAGATAGAGTGAAAATAATAAAAATCTAAATAACGCTCTATTCTTGAAGTCATACAATTGAATGATGACAATTTCGTAAAATTCAATACGTATAAATTATTATGCATCTAATAGTTCTTACCTATTTCTCAATACGATAAGAACATGTGTAATCAATTTTGTCAGAAAAAATAAATTAAATTTATTTATAATCATCATAATAATTCATTCGAACTAATGTAAACAATCAAAGCAAACAATCGAATTCTTTGAACAAATACTTTTTTCCCCAAACTAAAATAAAATCTTAGCCCATAAAAGTAGAAGACACAATCATATTAGTCATAGACATCATATATTCAAAACCAAAAAAGTATGATTAAACTTTTCTACGATGCAATATTGTGTGTGTAACGACCCTTATACTAATCCCATAATTTTCTGTATAAATTTTTTTATTTATTTATAATCTTAAGTAAGATTTATGCCTAAAACTTTAAAATCAAAGCATTGTGTAGTTGAAATTGGTTGAAAAGAAAACAATTAATTAAAAACAATGAAAACATGTAAAATTTTAAAGACAACGAAACACAGGGGCAAAAAGGGCATATTGCCCATGAAAATTCATGGCCGATCGATTGGCCATTTCAGCCGATCGATCGGCTAAGGCCAAAATGGAGGGGGCGATCGATCGCCCCACTCATCAGGTGATCGATCGTCCTTTGATCGATCGCCGGCCGATCGATCACCCATTTGGGCGATCGATCGGCACACTCTTTGGATTTTCCAGAGAGTGCCGATCCATCATGCCATTCGATCGCCTCCTTAGGCGATCGAACGACATGCTCTCTGGAATCCAAAAATTCCAGAGAGCATCCTCACTTCATCCCCTTTTTTCTCTTCTTCCACTTCATCCTTCGATTCCCCTGTACAATTTACATAACACTTCACCTCTTTTCCCTCATCAAACCCACTCTTAACATTTCATAACAACCTACCATTCGTATACAATTCACTCTCTACCAATCCCCTGTTACCGACTCAAAACACATTTAAAATATAACCAATTTCATAAAACAAACCGCATGGATCCGTTTGAAAGTTTAACATTTCCCCCTGTTTGAAAATATCAAAAACACTACAAAATACTTTCAATTTTTCCAAAAACACTACAAAACACTATATATTATCTATCCAGTCACCAAACATCCTAAAATGGATTGTCTATACAACTTTTCCTATATCATATCTATCAATTCCCCAAAACGTTTACCTATGTCCCCACGGGTGTAACGCCCCCGAACTCACCCTGGCTCGGAGCGCTACTTTGCTAACTAATCCCACGCTAAAACCTCATTAAAAAAAATCAAATTAACACCGCAGGATTTAAACTAAATCTCCTAAAACTCTTTTAGGTCATACCTAGTTGCCTAGACTCCTTTAATCCTAACCTTTAAGCACCACGGCGTCCTTCCCGAAAATTTCGGCAAAGTAACGCCTGAAAATGGCGCCTCCAAAATGCTAGATACCTGCATACAATACAATCCCAAACAATCCAGAATAATCTTACTTCACTAACCAGCTATCCACTCAACAATCCCACATATAAAAACCTCCAAATACAGGGCGACACATCACCCTTAACCTAACTATATACAACAAATACAATTAGTTACGCTTTCCCATCATTTCTACAAACAGACATCTAAAATAAACTATCAAATATAAAGCCCCACATCTCCCGAAGACCATGGTGGAGTCGCCCCGACAACTGCCCGCACCGGCACGCCCCGTGCATCTCCGACTGCTCCCAAGTCTTGGCTGACTCACATAGCTCACCTGTACACCTGTCGTTACCTACACCACAGAACACACACGCACACGTAAGCTTACGCTTAGCAAGTAGGGATTAACAAATACGACTAGATAAAATGCAAGCTACACACAACGCTGAACAAAACAACCAAACAACTCAACGACACGAAACAAAACACAGATTTGCCCGCATCAACAATGCCTTATTCTTTAACACAGCACGACAACGCAACACAAACCCACAACACCACAATGTAGTCAACCTAGCACATGCAGTTTCTAACACTCAGTTGTCCTTATTTGCTGTTAGCCAGTCATCCTTCATAGAGATCCCCTCGGGGTGCTACACACCAGCACCTCAGCCCGACAAGGCACACTATTCAGGATTTCGTGTTTTAGCCGGTCATCTCTCATAGAGTTCCCCTCGGGGTGCTACACACAAGCATCTCAGCCCGACAAGGCACACTATTCGAGATGCATTTTATAATTCACTTTTTCTGATTACGTTCATGCTCACAATGCCAAACACAATGCCAAACAACGCCACCAATTGTACCTAAAGTGTTATACCATTACCACACGAAACCAACAACACAACGACGTACGTCTCTCGTAGAATTTCATTCTACTCGAGACACCCCGCGTACAGCTCACACCAGACACCCAAAGCGTACGTCTCTCACGAGACACAAAGCGTACATCTCTTACGAGACACCTAGCGTACATCTCTTACGAGACACAAAGCGTACATCTCTTACGAGACACCCAGCGTACATCTCTTACGAGACACAAAGCGTACATCTCTTACGAGACACCTAGTGTACATCTCTTACGAGACACAAAGCGTACATCTCTTACGAGACACCTAGCGTACATCTCTTACGAGACACAAAGCGTATATCTCTTACGAGACACCCAGTGTACATCTCTTACGAGACACAAAGCGTACATCTCTTACGAGACACCCAAAGCGTACATCTCTTACGAGACACCTACACTCTTCGAGACACCAAGCGTACATCTCTTTCGAGACACCAATCAACAAACAACCACCAAGCAGTTCATTACTCAAACACCCAACAGCAAACAACAACCAACTAATAACAACAACCAGCAATTTATCCAACAATACCCAAACACTAACAATAACAACAATTCAAACCATGCATGTCCCACAAATACTTAACCAAACCAAAACAAAGCAAAGCAGTCAACAAACAACAATTCCAAACAAATCAAAGCGCTCAACAAACACCAGTTCCTCAACAAAGCAAAACAATCACCGATGCTTAACCAACGAGGAAGACAACCAACAACAAACAATGCTTATCACAAAAATAATCCTACCGTTCCGTGGTGTAGGCCCTAAGGCAAAACAAACGTCCTCTACTTACCTGAACTCTGGCACCGCACTTACTCGCTTTGGCTATGTACATTTCCCCACTCGGTAACCTATCACATTCACAAAATTCACTTAAGCATCACTATTTACTTCTAAAGAATATTTAAACTAACTCTAACTAACTCTAACTACAACTATTCAAACTTCTTTAAAATTAAGCCTACATACACCAACTTACTCTCAAACTATTATTTCTAGCCTAATCCAACTAAATCCTAACTAAATGGGCCACTAATTTGGGTTCGGTAAAAACCGACCCGAACTTCAAACACGCGTAACTTTTGCGTCGGATATCGGAATCGAACGATTCTAGCGGCCACGTACTCCTCCAATAACCTATTTTAACCTGCCAAAAGGAATTTGAAAATGAACGACCGTAGCTAGGTCAATTAGTGCAAAACCCGAACTTCCCTATAGCCGGAATTTCCCCTTTTCTAATTTTTCATCAATTTACACTCAATTGCTCACCAATCGGCCATCCTAACATCAAATTAACATAACCTAACAGAATTTAAAAGCTACACTCAGGAAAACCAGAAATGGCGGAACAGGGCTTCCTGATTTTCGCCCACACAGGACATAACACGGCCAGGCGAACAAGGCCGATCCAAGGGTTGGCGAACCCACGCCTGAAGCAGCCCCAATCGGCCGGCGATCGGAGCCAAAACCAGCTCAGCGACCCACGGCCTCGAACAGAGCAAAAACAGGGCGAAAATGGCTTACCCGTCGGATTTGTGCACGAAGACGGGCCAGAGTCTGCTCGTCGCAGTCGTCTGGCCGGAGAATGCCAGAAATCGGCGGTGAACGACGCCGGACATCTCACGCGTCGCCTCCCCCCTCCGTTCGTCTTCGCTCGAGTCCCCTGCGCTTGCAAGGCAGAATGGCTTTCGAAAGCCATTCTGCTGTTTTAAATAAATAAAAAAAAAACATAAATTAAACTATCTAATTACTGTTTTGCCCTCCCGTAAAATCGGCCCCTCAGAAACTCTGTTAAATCCCGTTCTCAAATTATAAAATTTCGTTAATAAACCGTTTAAGTCACTTTTAATTACTTTCCCTTCTTTTTGCTATTTCTTTTAAATTAAATAAAACAACTATCTTTTTATACTTTTAAATAATCTCGGGTGTTACAACGGGTCAAAATTACGCACCGACTGTCAGCGCACTCCCACGGGTTATTCTTCTTCAACGTGCTCACATTTCAGGCGGAGGGACGTCTTCCTCACCTGTCTCAAAATCACCTACACCATAGAATTAAAATGTAAGCTAGAGGCTCAGTAAATCTACGTGAATGCACGTGAATGCCAATACTATGCATGTACAGTTCATAAATCATGTGTCTTACCTTTTCGCTAATAATTTCATTCATGTCACCGGGGCTTCACTCTCGCTAGATAGGAGCGGCACATCCGTCAATTGGATAGCCCCTCAAATTTAACCGTGTAACACCCGGTTCCATTGAACTAACTTACCTTATCAACTAATAGTATACGTTTTATAGATGAAATTGGGAGGGATTAGTGATTAGGCTAATGAGTGACTAGGCGAGGGCATAAAGGTAAATTAAGATATAAAGTAGATAACCTATTTAAGGGAAGAGGTTCTGCGTTTAATGCAGAGTAGCCGCCACCCTATTACCATTTTCCTTCGTTTGATTTTCAGCTCAGCTCAGCAGACTTCCTTCCGAAATTTTCCTCTCTGATTTTCTCCATTATAGGTGAGTTTGTTTCATTTTTACTTGCTGTTTTAGTGATTAGATAACATAGAGATTATAGGGGAGTGTTCGTGAATGCTGTGAGTGAGAGTTAGTTTCGAGTTTTGGGAAGAACCAGGAATGCTCGACGAGCAGGACTTCCAGCTAGTTTCCCTAAGATTTCTAAATAGTTTAGAATGAAGTTTAGTAATGTGGTGCTTTGTTTACGATTATAGGTGAGCAGACTCCTGAAGTAGCTTACAACAAAACAATCTCCAAGAGACAAGGTAAGTGAAGTATGCTTGTGCCTTCGGGCCTACATCACAAAACAGTAGGATTGTGTATGCTTGAATGTGTTTGTATGTCATGCATCATATTTTGAAAGTATGCGAAAATGAATTTACATGAAATGGCATGGTAAGGAATGAACAGACTGTAACAGTTGTTAAGGGAACTAATCCGACCCTTAATCAAGAGAGAAAATGTATGACTTTGGGAGAAGTGATCCAACTCCCAATTTCACAGGGGGATCTGAACAGTTGTTAAGGGAACTAATCTGCCCCTTAATCGAGAGAGAGAATGTATGACTTTGGGAGGAGTGATCCAACTCCCAATTTCATAGGGGGATCAGATCAGAAGCGAATGCATATGCAACTGAGATGAGAAAGTAGAAACTGCATGTTTAAGAATTTATGTTTCAGCATTTCATTTCATTACTGCTTTACTTACTTAGCATTAGGCTAATAGATGAGTTTTGTGGTGTAGGTGAAGAAGTGACAACAGGTGTGTTCTCTGAGTTTGCTGAAAACTAGGCAGGTTGGAGGGGTGCATTCATGCACCGATCTGGCAACTGATGGGGCGGTTTAACCGGTGTCAGTAGATGAGAAAGTTTAGTGAACCATGATTAAGTTTTTGTGACAGTGGTAGTTTTAATAATTTTGAATACATTTTAGACCTTTCTGATAATGATACTCTGTTGGTTTTAATAGTGGTTTCACCAAATCTTGGAGTAATGCACGGATTTAAGTAGTTTTGAATGATTTTTAGTAAAATGCTCAAGTTCTTTTGGTAGTCAGAGTTTTCTTTGTTTGTAGTGAAATTGTTGCTATGCTGTTTTGTTGAGTGTTTTTGATCTATCGATAGATGATGTCTATCGGCAGATGTTGAGTATTTTTGATCTATCGGTCGATGATGTCTATCGGCAGATGATGAGTATTTTTGGTCTATCGGTGGATTTAGTCCATCGGTAGAAGTCAAGAGTTTTGTCTATTGGTAGATGTAGTCCATCGGTGGATGTGAGCATTAGAATTTGTCGTTTTGTGACCGAGTGATGTCGAGTATTATATCTATCGGAAGATGTAGGAAGAAATTTGTTGTTTTGCGATCGGCAGATGTTACTTGAGGATTTTTTTGTCGTCTAGTGACCGGATGACGCAACTTGTTCTATCGATAGATGTGTGCAGCTGACGCGTCGTCGACAGATGTGATCAGATGATGTGTGAAGTCAACGTGTCGATTCTTTCTCTGCTTTCATCGCTGAGTCTTTTGTCCCTACTTCTACCGTTGGCACTGTTTGGCGGTAGAAGCCTTCTGTTTCTGTTTCTACCTCTACCGTTAACTTTGTTCAGCGGAAGATGCGTTTGACTTTTTAAGTATTTCACGCTTAAGCCTTCGTTTCTTTTGGCTGAATTATTTCTTAATATTATAGCTGATTATTCAAATGTTGTTTCATAGTTTTGCTCAACTCTGTTATGCTCAAATGATTTTTTTTCGCTGCAAAATTTTGAATGTTTACCTTGTAAAATGTCAAATTTTGTCCATTGAGTGAAGTTTTAGAATTTTCTCAAAAATCCTATAGTTCGGTTTAGTATTTTATGTAGCGAACCGGGTTCAGATAACTCAGGGCGTTACAGTATGGTATCAGAGACATTCAGTTAAACCGTTCAAAATATTACTCATTAGTGTCGATCGTCGCATGGGAGTACTCCAACAACTGTAAGTGTTTATGTTAGCCTTATTTATTAGATGTTTATGAGAGTAGTTAACCCTGTGCAAGAATCTAGTAATATGTCTAGACGACCAGGAAGACCAAGAGTACCAAGAGAGATACCGAATCTGGGACGTGAAGAAGATCCTAGCGTGATTAGGCAGCTGACATATTTGGTGCGTCAGCAAACAGACCTATGCGTCAGCAGTCCGATCAGTTAGGAGTGCTGTTGAACCGAGAGGTACAGGGAAGTGCCAACTTGAGTTCTAGCAATGAACATTCTAGAGATAGATTCAGGAGGCTACGACCACCCACGTTTGATGGACTGTCATCTAACCCAGTTATTGCTAAAGGATGGCTTAGGAAGATTGAGAGTATGTTTAGGTGCACCAACATTGGAGAAGGAGACAAGGTCACGTTGGCAACATTTCATTTGACTGGTGAAGCTCAACTCTGGTGGGAAACAATATATACCACCACTGATGTTTTGGCGATGACTTAGTCACAATTCAAGGACATTTTCTATGAGAAGTATTTTAACAGCACTGTCCAAACTGCAAAGAAGTTGGAATTTTTGAACTAGAAGCAGACAGGGTCTGTGGCTGAGTACAGTAGGCAATTCGAGTCCCTGTCCAGGTTTGTTGGACATTTTGCTCATAGGGACGAGGACAAGGTGTTCAAATTTGTACATGGGCTGAAGCTGAAAATTTACCGAGGAGTTAAATTTTGTGGTATTAAAGGCTTGACATTTAGCGAAGTTGTGTCCACTGCTCTGGAGGTGGAAGAAGCTGAAAGGAAGTGTGCTGGACCAAAGGAGGTCCCACAAAAGTTTGTCCAGCCACACCAACAAAGAGGAATGAAAAGGCCTAGTGAAGGCCAGAATAGCCAAGGAACAGGAGGGAAGATACAGAATGTCAGGAAATTTCCCCAGTGTCCTAAGTGTTTAAAGAACCACCCGGGCGAGTGCAGATTGGGCTTTGGGAAGTGTTTCAACTGTGAGGAGGTTGAACACAAGATCAAAGAATGCCCGAAGCCTAGAATCACCAGATGCTACAATTGTAACAAAGTCGGCCATATTAGCAGAAACAGCCCAGCTTCTAAGAGTGGCCCTGCTACGATTAAACCGAGGATATTCTCCATGATGGAGTCGGGTGAGGAACAGCCCGCTATTGTATCAGGTACTATATTGATCAACTCTATACCTGCTTTTACTTTAATAGATTCTGGTGCAACACATTTTTTTATAGCGTCTATGTTTGCAGTTAAGTTAGATGTACAATCTTCGCCATCTGAACATGTGTTTAATGTTACGTTACCCTCTGGTGAATGCATGCACTCTAGCCGAGTGATGCTTAATAGTGTGGTGATAGTGGGAAACGAGAATTTACCTGCTGATCTCATTATTATGGATATAATGGGATTTGATGTAATCCTAGGAATGGACTGGTTGTTTAAGCACCACGCCACAATTGATTGTAGGACTGAAATAGTTAGCTTCCAACCCCCTGGTAGTTTAAAACATACCTTTCAAGCTTCGAAGAAGAATAAGGAAATGTCTGTGATGACTTCTATTAACAGTAGACCTTCCCCATATGGAGAGTATTTGTGCTTCTTAGCTAGCGTTTTAGACACACAACTTGTAGGAAAGACAAATCCTCAAAATGTCTTAGTTGTCCAAGACTTTCTTGAAGTATTCTTAGATGACCTTCCTGATTTACCACCAGATAGAGAAATTGAATTTGTTGTAGATGTTTACCCCGGCGTCGAGCCCGTATCTAAAAATCCATATAGACTAGCACTAACAGAACTTAAAGAATTAAAGAAGCAGTTGGAGGACCTGTTAGAGAAAGGGTTCATACGCCCTAGCTTTTCACCATGGAGTGCACCTGTCCTTTTTATCAAAAAGAAGGATTGATCGATGCGGATGTGCATTGATTATCGGGAACTAAATAAGCTAAATGTCAAGAACAAGTATCCATTGCCGAGGATAGATGATCTATTCGACCAACTCAATGGTGCAAGAGTTTTTTCTAAGATTGACCTTAGGTCCGGTTATTACCAGTTGAAGGTTAAATCTGAAGATATCCCTAAGACTTCCTTTCGTACAAGGTATGGACACTATGAGTTTTTGGTTATGTCCTTTGGATTGACAAATGCACCGGCAGCCTTCATGGATCTTATGAATAGAGTGTTTCATGAGTATTTGGACAAATTTGTCATAGTGTTTATAGATGACATTCTAATCTATTCTAGTACTAAGGATGAGCATGCAAGACACTTGAGCTTGGTGTTAGGATTACTTAGACAGCACCAACTTTATGCTAAGTTTTCCAAATGTGAGTTTTGGTTGGACAGAGTTCACTTTCTTGGTCATGTGATCTCTGGAAATGGAATATCCGTCGATCCAGCCAAGGTTCAAGCAGTTAAGGAGTGGCCCAGACCGAAGAGTGCTACAGATATTCGGAGTTTCCATGGATTAGCAGGATATTACAGAAAATTTATTGAAGGATTTTAAAAGATTGCAACACCCCTCACTAGGTTAACAAAGAAAGATATCAAGTATGCTTGGATAGAGGAGTGCGAATCCAGTTTCTAGACTTTGAAACAGAAACTGACCAATGCCCCAATATTAACCCTTCCAGTCAAAAATGGTAAATTTAGCATTTACTGTGATGCATCCAAAATTGGTCTTGGATGTGTATTGATGCAAGATGGCAAGGTAATAGCTTATGCTTCTGGGCAGTTGAAAACTCATGAGAAGAACTACTCTACACATGACTTGGAATTAGCTACAGTGGTATTCGCACTTAAGATTTGGAGGCATTACCTGTATGGACAAACTTGTAAAATATTCTTGGACCATAAAAGTCTGAAATATATTTTCACACAGAAAGAGTTAAACATGAGGCAACGTCGATGGTTGGAATTTGTAAAGGATTATGATTTTGAGATTAAATACCATCCCGGCAAAGCAAATGTTGTGGCAGATGCTTTGAGTAGAGTGACAACTTCAGCCTCAGCCTTGATTCTTGACGTACCATTAGCCTTAGAGTCTGAATTCCAAAGGTTTAATCTAGAAGCAGTGCACAGTGTGTCAGCCATGCTTTCTGCCATATCCTTGAAACCTACCATTCTGGAAAGAATAAAGGAAGCTCAGAGAAATGATGTAGAGTGCAACAAGTACAGATTAAGCATAGAATGTACTGTTAATTCAGATTTCAATTATTCCAATGATGGGATCCTTAAGTTTAGAAATAGATGGTTTGTTCCTACCATTAAAGAACTTCGAGATGAGATTCTTTCTGAAGCATATTCTTCTAGATTTTCTGTCCACCCTGGAAGTACGAAGATGTACAAGGACCTCAAACAGCATTATTGGTGGCCAAGTATGAAGTGATGTGTGGCAGAGTATGTAGGATGGTGCTTGATTTGCCAGCGGATTAAAGCTGAACATCAGAGGCCTGCAAGAACATTACAACCCTTACCAGTTCCCGAATGGAAATGTGAACAAATAACGATGGACTTTGTTGTGGGATTGCCTAGAAAATCAAATGGACATGATGCAATCTGGGTAATAGTTGATCGATTAACCAAATCTGCCCACTTTCTGCCTATGAGGATGACATACTCGATGGATCAGCTTGCTGAATTGTATGTGCAAGAGATTGTTAGGTTACATGGAGTTCCAGGTACCATAGTTTCAGACCGAGATTCTAGATTTACATCTAAGTTTTGGAAGAGTTTGCACAAGGCTATGGAAACACAGCTTAGTTTTAGCACAGCTTTTCACCCTCAAACAGACAGACAATCCGAGAGAACTATCCAGACCTTAGAAGATATGCTCCGTGCATGCATATTAGATTTTCAAGGATCTTGGAGTAAATATTTATCATTGGTGGAGTTTTCTTATAATAACAGTTTTCAGGCAACAATAGGAATGGCACCGTATGAAGCATTGTATGGACGTAAAGTCTTGACTTTGTGCAACAGACCGGGGAGAAGATAGCCCTTATCCGACAGAGGATCTTAACAGCTCAAAGCCGACAGAAAAGCTATGCTGACAGAAGACGCAGAGAATGAGAGTTTGAAGTAGGTGATAAAGTTTTTCTTAAGGTATCACCATTCAAAGGAGTTGTGAGATTTGGTAAGAGAGGCAAGTTGAACCCCAGATTTATTGGACCCTTTTCAATCTTAAAAAGGATTGGGAAGGCAGCTTACGAATTACAGCTACCAACCTCTATGGAAGGAATCCATAATGTGTTCCATGTTTCCATGTTGAAGAAGTGTGTGCGAAATCCATCACAGATTGTGGAACAGCAGAGTATTGAAATTCATCCTACTCTTGCATATGAGGAGAAACCAGTAAGGATCTTAGACCATGCCGTAAAAGTGTTGCGCAACAAAGAAGTTCCACTGGTGAAAGTCTTATGGCATAACTAGAACATAGAGACAACTTGGGAGCGCCAGCAAGACATGATGGACCAACATCCAGAATTATTCAGGTATTGAATTTTGAGGACAAAATTCTTTTAAGGAGGGTAGACTGTAACACCCAGTTCCATTGAACCAACTTACCTTATCAACTAATAGTATGCATTTTATAGATAAAATTGGGAGGGATTAGTGATTAGGCTAATGAGTGACTAGGGGAGGGCATAAAGGTAAATTAAGATATAAAGTGGATAACCTATTTAAGGGAAGAGGTTCTGCGTTTAATGCACAGTAGCCGCCACCCTATTACCATTTCCCTTCGTTTGATTTTCAGCTCAGCTCAGCAGACTTCCTTCCGACATTTTCCTCTCTAATTTTCTCCATTCTAGGTGAGTTTGTTTCATTTTTACTTGTTGTTTTAGTTATTAGATAACAGAGAGATTATAGGGGAGTGTTCGTGAATGCTGTGAGTGAGAGTTAGTTTCGGGTTTTGAGGAGAACCAGGAATGCTCGACGAGCAGGACTTCCAGCTAGTTTCCCTAAGATTTCTAAATAGTTTAGAATGAAGTTTAGTAATGTGGTGCTCTGTTTACGATTATAGGTGAGCAGACTCCTAAAGTAGCTTACAACCAAAAAATCTCCAGGAGACCAGGTAAGTGAAGTAAGCTTGTGCCTTCGGGCCTACATCACAAAACAGTAGGATTGTGTATGCTTGAATGTGTTTGTATGTCATGCATCATATTTTGAAAGTATGCGAAAATGAATTTACATGAAATGGCATGGTAAGGAATGAACAGACTGTAACAGTTGTTAAAGGAACTAATCTGCCCCTTAATCAAAAGAGAGGATGTATGACTTTGGGAGAAGTGATCCAACTCCTAATTTAACAGGGGGATCTGAACAGTTGTTGTAATATCCGGCTTGTACGGATTTTTGGATTTAATATATTATATTGACATTTTAATAAAACGTGGCATTTTGGTAAATATGTCAAATCAAATCCGTTTTACGAAAAGAAAGCGTCATTTCAATCCTAACGATTAATAGGAATTTTAGGAAATTTACGGGATTTTTCGGAGTAAGAACGCTCTATTCCGAGTAATAACCTCTGTCGTAATATAAAGGACGTGTTAGTAAAAATAATAAATGAAGTCCGATTCGCGAACGGACAGTTTCATTAAATCCCAAATAATAAGTTGTACTTATTAGTGAAATAAGGAAATTTGGGAAGTCCGAATCGTTAGACGATTAACGAAACGAGTGACGAAACTAATATAAAAACAATGCAAGGGCAAAACGGTAATTTGCCAAACCAAATTTATAAAAATAACCTAAACTTCTTTTCTCCTCACTTTTTCTTTCCTTCTCTGTTTCACGAAAACGACAGAGAGCTTTCCTCCTTTGCGATTTCTCTCGGCCGCGGCGATTCCTCAACGATCCGACCTCCGTTTTTCCTCCGTTCTTCGTGATTCTTCCTCCTTTCGCAACCCTAGGTATGAGCCTACAATCTTAGAGCTTTTATTTTGATGTTTACGGCGTTTTAGACAATTAGGGTTTCGATACTTTTTCGTTAAAAACGCGAATTAGGGTTCGTAATTAATAGGTTAGCCATGATTAAGTATATATTGCACGTATTTGACGTTATTGGACGAAGTTAAATCAATTTGTGAAAAGGTTAAAATTTAAAGATTTTCGGGTTTTTAAGGAAAAACTCGTTAATTGAGGTTTTGAATTATCGAGCGTTAATTGACGTTATAAACGCTTCGATTAGCTAAGTTAAGAATTTAGGAAAATTCTTTAGTTAAGATTTGTAATTTGGACGTCAATAGCTTAAATTGGTTTTAACGACGAATATCGTGTTTTGCCTCAGACACACGACTCCCGTGGACGAAGCTTGAGATTTCGCGCCCTCAAGGTAAGTTCTCGTGACTTACTCTGACCGATTGGTCTACACCGTACTTCGATTTAGCGTCGAGGATCTTAATGGATTGTTTGTTTTCATTGCTTTGGTTGGGTAAACAGGTTTATAATTGTTTTAGGTTATGCTTTCCGGTCTTGATGGTATGCATGTTGGTTGTTTATTTTATGTTCATAACTGTTCATGCATCATGTATTTCAAATGTCATGAAAATGAATTTCCGCACGTGTTTTTAATAAAAGAAACGAACCTCTGTAATTAATCTACGTAATCTGTATCTGGTTATGCGAGGTGGGGCTCAGGCATGGCTGTAGGGTTTGCGAGCATGTACCCCCCTCCTCTAGGTGGAAAGTGGTAGTTCGACCGCGGAATGTATCCTTTCCATTTAGAGGGCTGATATCTCGGTAACAATCTGTCTGTGACGTAATAAAAAAGGAATCTGAATCTGAATCTGAATCTGTATCTGTATCTGTATCTGTATCTGTATCTGTATCTGTATCTGTATCTGAATCTGAATCTGTAATCTGCATGTTTTCTGAAAGGCATACACACGCATGCATCTGCATTTACGAAGCTTACTGAGATTTCATTATCTCATAGATGTCTGTATGGTGTAGGTGACGTTGTAGGTGACGTCGAGCCAGATGAGGACGACGTTCCTCCTCCTGACGTAGGAGGCAGTTGACGGAGAATGGCCCGTGGGAGTGTGCTGAGCAGTCGGTGCGTTTTGACCCGTGGGGATGTCTGCGTAAGTATTTTGGGGGATTAACGAATGTATAGATGAACAGATTAGGATGTTGGATCTGGCTAGATGTTAGGTTTATGTTTGATGTTTTAGACGTTTTTGGAAATCTGTTTGTAGTCTGTGCTTTGATAGTTTTTACTGGAACTGCTTGGAATTTGAAACAGGAGGATTAGACAACTTTTAAACGTATCCATGCAGTTCGTTTTTACGAAAGTTTAACGTATGTTTAGATCGTTTAATTAGGGTGCTAAGTTGAGTAATAAAAGGATGAAAAATTCGGAATTTGCTCTCTGGAAATCGATTTCCAGAGAGGTGGCTATGTTGGTTAGCTCTCTGGAATCTCGGATTCCAGAGAGCGAGATAAGTCGCTGCAATATGCAGCAACTGGTCTCTGCACAATGCAGCGATCAGGCGCTGCATTGTGCAGCGACTGGTCGCTGCACAATGCAGCGCGAGTAGCGATCAATCACTGCTCTCCTTCCTCCACAAAATGTCGATTCTGCCCTCCCAGTTTCTGATTTAGTTTTTATTAATTATTCATGTTTTAAGTTTTATTTAATAAATTGTTATATGTTTTGTTTTAAATGATTTAAGGACCCGATTTTAATTCCGATTTCAGTTCTGGTTTCAACTTCAGTTTACATTCCGCGTAAAGTTTATTTAAAGTATAGGGATAAAAAAAAGTACGGGTAAAATTGGGTACAGTTTTAGGGATGTTACAGTTGTTAAGGAAACTAATCCGCCTCTTAATCGAGAGAGAGGATGTATGACTTTGGGAGGAGTGATCCAACTCTCAATTTCACAAGGGGATCAGATCAGAAACGAATGCATATGCAACTCAGATGAGAAAGTAGAAACTGCATGTTTAGGAATTTATGTTTCAGCATTTCATTTCATTACTGCTTTACTTACTTAGCATTAGGCTAATAGATGAGTTTTGTGATGTAGGTGAAGAAGTGACAACAGGTGTGTTCTCTGAGTTTGTTGAGAACTAGGCAGGTTGGAGGGGTGCATTCATGCACTGATCTGGCAACTGATGGGGCGGTTTAACTGGTGTCAGTAGATGAGAAGGTTTAGTGAACCATGATTCAATTTAAGTATGTTAAGAGTTTTTGTGACAGTGGTAGTTTTAATGTTTTTGAATACATTTTAGACCTTTGTGATAATGATACTCTGTTGGTTTTAATAGTGGTTTTACCAAATCTTGGAGTAATGCACGGATTTAAGTAGTTTTGAATGATTTTTAGTAAAATGCTCAAGTTCTTTTGGTAGTCGGAGTTTTCTTTGTTTAGAGTGAAACTGTTGCTATGCTGTTTTGTTGAGTGTTTTTGATCTATCGGTAGATGATGTCTTTCGGCAGATGTTGAGTATTTTTTATCTATCGGTAGATGATGTCTATCGGTAGATGATGAGTATTTTTGGTCTATCGGTGGATTTATTCCATCGGTAGAAATCAAGAGTTTTGTCTATCGGTGGATGTAGTCCATCGGTGGATGTGAGCATTAGAATTTGTCGTTTTGTGACCGAGTGATGTCGAGTATTATATCTATCGGAAGATGTAGGAAGAAATTTGTTATTTTGCGATCGGCAGATGTTACTTGAGGATTTTTTTGTCGTCTAGTGACCGGATGACGCAACTTGTTCTATCGGTAGATGTGTGCAGCCGACGCGTCGTCGGCAGATGTGAGCAGATGACGTGTGAAGTCGACGTGTCGATTCTGTCTCTGCTTTCACCGCTGAGTCTTTTGTCCCTGCTTTTACCGCTGGCACTGTTTGGCGGTAGAAGCCTTCTGTTTCTGTTTCTGCCTCTACCGATGACTTTGTTCAGCGGAAGATGCATTTGACTTTTTAAGTATTTCACGCTTAAGCCTTCGTTTCTTTTTGCTGAATTATTTCTTAATATTATAGCTGATTATTCAAACGTTGTTTCATAGTTTTGCTCAACTCTGTTCTACTCAAATGATTTTTTTCCGCTGCAAAATTTTGAATGTTTACCTTGTAAAATGTCAAATTTTGTCCATTGAGTGAAGTTTTAGAATTTTCTCAAAAATCCTATAGTTCGGTTCAGTATCTTGTGTAGCAAACCGAGTTCAGATAACTCGGGGCGTTACAAACCGGGGGAAAAACATGCTTCACCTGACAGCCATGTCTGAACCATCGCCACCGACGTGACCTCTATTACATTCGTTTACCCTTTTTATTTGTAAAAATATGCATAGAAATTCTTTTTCATGCTCTTTTTGAAAACAATGATGTGTGAACAAATATTATGTCATGAATGAAATAGAAACAAATAGAAACATACAAATACTAAACTTAACAACTTAATTAAGCCTAAACCTAACTACCCAATCTAATTACCAAACACAATATATCTCTAATTCATTGATTTAACATACATTCTTATGGTGTAGGCCAAGACGGCCAAACAAATCAGGAAGACTTACCTCGCGGCCGTTGCACACCGAGCTCCGTCCACGAGTGTTGTTTACCTAAGGCAATACACAACATTTGTCATTTAAACCAATTCTAAACTATCGAGTTTAGAAAAATTACAAACTCCTAGCTAAAGAAAATCTCATAAACTCTAAAACACATCATTGAGGCATTTTATCGAGCAACTCGTGCTCGTGAATTTCCAAACCTCCATTAATGGAGCATTTAAAACTTCCAACCACTCAAAACCTCAATAACCTTCATTAATTCAACTAACTTTTAACAACAACCATAAATACGCCCATTAGAGCTATAAATACGGTTAACCTATCAATTTCAAACTCAATTTCACGTTTTCAACCCTAGAAATCTAAATCTAAAGCTCCAAAACTAGTGATTCATACCTAGAGTCATGGAAGGAGAAGGAAACGTGAAGAGTCGAGTTGCCGGAGAAAGAGAATCGTCGCCTGAAGGGAGAAAGTCGGAGGAGGAAGAAAAATCGTAGTCGAGGGTGGAGAGAAAATGGAAATCTCGTGAATGAGAGGGAAGAAATGAGGTATTTTGTGTTTTATTGAAATTTGGCCTCCAAAATTACTAAATTGCCCTCCATCTCATTTTCTATTTATTCCTCCATAAATTTCGTTATTTAACTAACGATTCGTTTTCTCCAAATTTTCTTATTTCACCATAAATTCCAATTTATTATTAAGGGTACATTAAAACCTTCAGTTCGCAAAACGGACTTAGTTTGTCGTATTTACAAAAATACCGATTATATTGGAATAATTCAAATCTCGTAAAGCCGGGCGTTACAGTGCGATGCTACAACAATTTGCCGTTCTTTCATCTTCTCACTTTTTTCTTTCGGGCCTTGTGTTCGGCTCCCAATGTCCTCTCTACCTTTTTCTCGAGTTAATTTTCTTCTATTAAAAGCTTTTTCCAATTCTTTATGTTTCTTCCAGCTTTTCATTTTAAATTAAAAATTTATTTCTTTCTTTCTTGAGATTTTCTCTTATTTTCCTTCTTCAACAGAGTTTCCCTTTTTTGTTATTAATTTGAATTTCACAATTAAATCTTTTGCTTCATCTCTTCAATTTCTATAATATGTGCATCCCAGTTGGAATCATCTATGCAACAAATACAACAACAATCATTTTAGTGCTATTATTATGACATTTTCTTAAAATATAAATAAAATCAATTAATTCCTTAAAGCAAATAGTGATGCATCAGTTTGTAGCAATTTATAGAATTTTGACCTAAATAATTTGTACTTCACTCAATTCAATTAATTTTTCACATACAATTATCAACTCAAAATAACTCTTTTTCTGTGAGGACACGTATGAGGAGGAACCACCCAGTGCTTTGCGAATCCCGAGTGGGACTTGGGCCGAAGGGTGACGTGCTGGGTTAAAACTCCACGGATCCTGGGTTTGACTTGGGCCGGAGGGTTCGATCGTAGAAAGAGGGGTCATCATAATCCCACATCACTTAGGGAAGTATGTGGAAATGAAACATATGTAAAGAGACCCTCCCAAGATAGTAAGACGTTTTGGAGCACAATTGGCAATGGATCCCATAAGAACTTTGAAGTTAAAAGTGCTTCGGCGAGAGTAGTACCAGGTTGGGTGACCGACTGAGAAGTTCTCGCCAAACAAAGTCGTGAGGGGAGGATATGGGTTAGGCCGTCCCAATCCTTGAAAAATGGGTTGTTATAAATGGTATCAGAGCTTTTACCCACCCGAAATGTTGCCCACGAGACTTTTTCCCTCGAGGGGTAATTGTGATGACCCGAATGTACACGTATGAGGAGGAACCACCAAGTGCTCCGCGAATGCTGAGTGGGACTTGGGCCGAAGGTGGACGTGCTGAGTTAAAACTCCGTGGATCCCAAGTTGGACTTGAGTCGAAGAGTTTCGTCATAGAAAGAGGGGTCGTCACAATCTCACATCGCTTAGGGAAGTATGTGGAAATGAAACATATGTAAGAGACTCTCCCAAGATAGTAAGACCATTTTGAGCACAATTGGCAACGGATCCCATAAGAACTTCGAAGTTAAAAGTGCTTCGCGAGAGTAGTACCAGGTTGGGTGACCGACTGAAGAAAAAAAAAAAAGTTTCGCAAACCAAAAGTCGTTGAGGGGAGGATTTGGGTTACGGTCCAATCCCCAGAGCGGACAATATCTTACTGGAAAAATGGGTTGTTATAAATGGTATCAGAGCTTGTACCCAACCGAAAATGTGGCCAACGAGGACGTTGGGCCCTCGAGGGGGGTAATTGTGATGACCCGAATGGACACGTATGAGGAGGAACCACCAAGTGCTCCGCGAATGCTGAGTGGGACTTGGGCCGAAGGGTGACGTGCTGAGTTAAAACTCCGTGGATCCCAAGTTGGACTTGAGTCGAAGAGTTCGATCATAGAAAGAGGGGTCGTCACAATCTCACATCGCTTAGGGAAGTATGTGGAAATGAAACATATGTAAAGAGACTCTCCCAAGATAGTAAGACGCATTTTGGAGCACAATTGGCAACGGATCCCATAAGAACTTCGAAGTTAAAAGTGCTTCGGCGAGAGTAGTACCAGGTTGGGTGACCGACTGGGAAGTCCTCGCCAAAAAAAACCGTGAGGGGAGGATATTGGGTTACGGCCCAATCCCCAGAGCAGACAATATCTTACTGGGAAAAGGGGTCGTTACATTGTCAAAAGTTATCAATGCTCTTAAGACGTCTGCAAATATATTAAATCGAGTTATAACCAAAACTTTTGAAAATATGCCATTTGAGTTATGGAAAGATTGAAAACCAAATTTGCGACGTATATGTAACGCCCCCGAACTTGACCCGGCTCGGTGCGCTACTTTGCTAAGCTATCACGTGTTTAAAACGACGTTTAAAATAATTTTTGATAAAATTTTGACTCGGTTTTCGAGTTTCTCGAACCCTCAAAAATGTTGGAAAACATGCGTAAAATACGTTTAAAATACGTCGGAAAATATCGGGTCAAAACATTTTGGAAATAGAAAAAAAATAAAAAAAAAAATTATTTTTGGGTGCTGGGCGCAGTGGGCGCGCGCCGCACCCCGCGAGCGCAGCAGCGCGCTGCGCGCCTCCTACGCGTGCGCAGCGCCGAGCGTTCGGCGCCCAGCGCCAAACGCTCGGCACCCTCTCGGGTGCCAACGCGCCAATATTACCCATTTTGTCGTTTTTTCGACCTTTTCTCACTTTTCTTCATTTTCCGTCGAACAAAACACCTCCAAAAATTCTAAAATTTTACCACACAATCCCGACACCCTAACCTTTATGTCCCGTAAAAATTTTGGAAAACCAACTTAAAACGGATAATGAAAAAAATAGAGAACGTAAACCCGACGTTATTTATTTTAAAATCAAAACGGACGGCATAACGCCTAAAATTATCAAAACCCCAAACCTGCAAATTTAACTATTGTAAAGACTACTCAAACCATTCTCAAACCATTCCCAAAACCATTTACACACCATACTCATAAAGTTATAAACCCATCTTTATTCACAAAATCAAAACAACTTAAATCACTAAAACAATTCCAAGAAAATCTATCTACATACAAAATATCAATCTCCCACAACTACCCAAGGAAGACAGTGGCCAAGACGCCCCGACAATAGCCTGCACCACCCCGTACTCCTCTGACTGCTGCCTAGTCCTGGGCTGTCTCATCTACCTCACCTGAGTAATACTCGTCACCTACACAATAGAACACGAAAAGTAAGCCTAATGCTTAGTAAGTAGGGAAAAACGAATGCACACACACACAATGCAACTCAATCCTATCACATGTAGTTTTTAACTCTCCGTTGTGTTCTTTACATGTTCGTTGCATTAATCTTTTAATAAGCCGTATGGGTCAAGTAGGCACACATCTCATAACTGTCTGAGACGGTCATACCTTGATCCACCAAATCAAAACCGGTTAGCTCACGTCCCATAACTGTCTAGGACGGCCAAGCACAGTTGCCATAACCACACCGATTGTAGAACCCTATGACTGTCTAGGAGTTCATACTCACGATGTTTGCCAAACCGTTCCCTCGTAAAACTTCCCTTCGGGGTGCTACACACTAGCACTTATTCCCGACAAGGATAAATTACCGAAAACCAATGCTTACAAGTCTTTTATCTTATTAGAATTCACACTCACAATGCAAAACGGTGCACACAACTATGCATGCCAGAATAATATGCAAACAACTATGCATGCTAGAATAATATGCAAACACAACACAACGCGAACAAGAAACCGACCGTCAACCCTACCGTTCCATGGTGTAGGCCTAAGTCAACAAAAGGATTTCACTACTTACCTGACTGCTCGGCTTTAAGTTGCTTACTTCTATTGGTCAATTCACTCGTCTGATAATCTATCAATTATAGAAAATAACTTATCAATTCACTCATAAAATTCTAAAACCAAAATTAACCAACAATTCACCCTAAAATCACAAAACCTGATTTTTACCCAAAATTACAACGTCCAACTTCGAACGGCCATAACTTCCTCGTTTTTCAACGGATTTCGACGTGCCACCCCAATCCGTAAACCTCTACATGTTTACTATCCATTGAAACACTTAAATTATCCAATCAATTAACATGGCCAACTCGATTTGTATCACACAGAACCGGTGCACATATTGCACAAAACCGGTTTTTTGTGTAATTCACTTCCAATCCAAAATCTAACCACTCAAACAACCTAAACTATCCATTTAACAACTAAACCAACAAATTTGGAAAGAAAACAACAATTTGAAAACAAATTTCGTAGCTCCCCATTAGGGTTTCCCAAACCCTCACTAAACCCACTCTAAACACCTCAAAAACACTCACAAACTTCACCTAATTGTATACAAACCAAAACCCATTAAATTTTACCTTAAAATCCTTGAAAGAACTATGGAAAGAAGGAGGAAGAGCTTCGGTGGAGGGCTGGTTCGTGGAGAGGAGGAAAGGGGAAAGAAAATGAAGAAAAAGTTTACCATTTACATTTTTAACTTAACAATTTTCCACTTTTTGTTTTTCCCACCTAATTTTTCCTATTTTTAATTCAAACCCCATCCTTTGCTTCCCTTGAATGCCAACGTGAATCAACACAAACCACACAATTCTTTGCAATTTTATTGGTTTAACACCATTGACTTGTCAACCTTTTCCTTCCACAATTTCTTGAAATTTAATTGGCTTAATACTTTGACTTTTCAATCACCTCTTTGGTTTTGAATTGTCAACTTCTCTTTTTCCCTTTGTGTTATACTTATTTCTCATCTCACACTTAACATTAAACTTAAACTCTGATACAACCTAGGCTACGCACGGTATTAGAATTTTCTAGGTGTTACAGTATACACATTTGAGGATTTTCGTATGAAATCAGGATTTATAATCCACAAGAAAAGAAACTAGACTCGAAGACTATTAGTGGCTATTTCATTTGGTATGTTGAATTGTCCAAGAGTTATAGAATGTTTTGTCCATCTCACAACACTAACATTGGGGAATCTTCAAATGCAAAATTTCTTGCGAATGATTTGATTAGTGGGAGTGATCGATTTTAGGATATTGTTTTTGAAAGAGGTCACATTGATGTTTCCCTTTCTAATTCAAGTCATAGATTGATTGTTGTGCATAACACTTCTCAAGTCCAAACGAGTGTTGAACAATTGATAAATGATACTCCACTCAAGACAATATTGGAACATCACTACATAGATCTATTAGAGAAAGAAAATAAGTTAAATTAAGTAAAAGCCACTGGCTTATTGCAAAGAAAGTGTTAAGGTATCTTCAAAGAACTAAAGGCTACATGCTTATGTATATACAAATTAATAGCTTGGATGTGATTGGATATTCTGATTTAAACTTTGCTGGTTGTGTTGATTCACGTAAATCAACAACATGATACATTTTTATGTTTGTTGATGGAGTTGTATCTTAGAAAACTTCAAAATAACACTTGAATGCTACATCTGCTATGGAGACTGAGTTCGTATCATATTTTTTAGGAGATATCACATGGTGTATGGATGAAGAGTTTCATTTTAGGGTTTAGAATCATAGATTTTATTTCTAGGTCACTAAAAATATATAGTGACAATTCAGCTATTGTTTTTATGGCTAAAAACAACAAAAGAGATAGTGGAGGTAAAGTCATCGAAATTAAGTATTTAGCCATAAAAGAACGTGTTAAAGATGGTTCAGTGGTCATCAAATATATTAGTATTGAATTGATGATAGCAGATCCTTTGGCTAAAGATATGTCAATTTTAAAATTTAAGCATCATGTAAAGAAAATAGGATTTGGTTCCCCTATGTAATTTTTGTTGTAAGACCGAATGTTGATAAACTCTTTATACAATATTTCTCATTTTTATATATATTGCGTGCACATTTATTTTTCAAAAATATACTTAAGTATTGGATTTTGAATAAACATAAGGTTCGTTAAATTTATGGGCAGTAAAGAATGAACATAATCCATTTACATGGAAGATAATTCTTGATTATATTAAGAGAGTTTATCGCCATGATTCATATATTGTGTTTTCATACGAAAAAAAGTATGTAAACTCAGACTAAGTGGGAGAATGTTGGCAGTTTGAAATTAAAACTGCCTTATTGTTTGCTTTTCTCAATTTTGTGGTTTGGTTTTCATTTTTGTTTGGTTTTTGATAGTTTTTGTAAAAGCAACCGCCCACTCAAGCCCCTTTGTTTCTTTATAAACTTCTCGATGAAAGAAGTTCCATATACTAAAGAAGTCATATGGTAAACAAAATATATCTAACCAATAAAGTATCCACAATGTCATTTCCCAAACCTCTGGTATAACAAGCACAACTTGTTAAAAATCATCACAAAAAATCACAACCTTTCCTTCCAAGGGTTATGTCTTTACATTTATATCTTGAAGCATTTTCAGGGATCATTGCGTGTTGACTAAGCATGTAATAGTTGAGTACATTTGTAAAGAATTTTTTAACCTCAAATGCATTGTACAACCTCCAAGTAGTATTGAAGTTGTTAGGGAGATGATGTTGTACCATCTTGTGACCTGCCTAAAATTTAGCCATCAATGGAAAGTTCTAAAATTTTCCTACTAATATAATTTTTAAATTAGACTTCTTAGATGGTCTTTAAATCCCAATTATTCAATTTTTAAATCTTCAATAATTTATACAGAAGTTTTTAATCTCTTATTAAATATCTAATTAATTTAACTCAACATAATCACATTATTTAAGGTAATCAAATAACATAATTATCACCTTAATAAATATGCATTGTCTACCGCTTAGATACCTCAATAATTTCAATTAATAAAATAAAGTGATAACTTAATTAACTAACATTCTCAATATCATTTTGATTAATAAATTAAACTCCTTAAAATTATAATATTTTTACTTAAATCCCCGAATAATATTGATGGTAAATTCATCTATAGATAATTTAATTTTGAATATTTAATAAATCATGATTCTCTCGAAGCTCCGATGCTTAAGTGGTTGATCGATAACATTTTTTATAACCAAATTAAAATTACAAATCAGAAGCTTTTCACAACCAAATCAAACGTACAAATCAGATTCAAAATCAAAGGTAATTTCAATTCTCTGCAAACAACTCCAAAATGGAGAGAAAATTCAGAGATTTAAGCCCTGTTAGAAATCAAACTAGGAAAATATGTGATGATTTTGAAGAAATTACAGAATATTGGAGCGAGCAGGAAGACGGAGTCCATCCAAAGTTATGATTTGAACGTCCGCGAGAAAGCCATTTTTTGTTGGAGTCGATCGCTGGAGAAGAGTATCTGTTGATCCGGCGGTAGAGAGATTAACATTGCGAGGAGGAGAGAGAGAAAGAGAGAAGTTAGCGAGGAAAGCATAGAAAGTTTGGGGAAGAGAAGGAAATGCAAAAGAGAGACCAGTGAGAAACAGAAGGTGCAGTGCATTAACAGAGTTATAACGTAACGTCGAGGTGTTCACTGTTAATACTTTAAATTGGAATTGCTAATAGATAAAATTAAAAGGTTAAATTATTCATTGAAAATATTCATATTCTTCGAGGTTGATTTTAATATTTACCCTGTTAAGAATGACATACTAATTAATACTTTTTAAAATTTCTAAGAAAGAGATCCTTACTCTTACTCAGTCTATCTACTTGGGTTCTTAAGTCGGAATAAGATTTTCGAACACAAGTTGAGTTCGATCATAGTGGTCAGGTCACAATTGGATTACATCGAATTCTCTCCTTTTGCATGGGTCCCTGTGTAATTCAAGGTTTTCTAATTAGAGTCTAGTTTCGCAAAAGAGGTTGTTGAGTACATGGTTTGAATTGTTGCTTCCTCTGCCAAATTGATTTATTCGTTGAGTCGGCTACTTAGACAAATTGTGATGTAGTAAAGAGGAGATGAGGCAGCCATTCAGAAGAAGAGAGAGAAAAGCTTTTAAAATCAGAAGGAAGATTTGACCTAGGGCAACGCGGGAGAATGTTTTTTACTTTAATTATTATCTTTATTTATTTATTTTTTCTTCCTTGTTGACATATATTTATAATTGGATTACAAATATATCTATCTACGTGGGTTCTTAAGTCGGAATAAGATTTTCGAACACAAGTTGAGTTCGATCATAGTGGTCAGGTCACAATTGGATTACATCGAATTCTCTCCTTTTGCATGGGTCCCTGTGTAATTCAAGGTTTTCTAATTAGAGTCTAGTTTCGCAAAAGAGGTTGTTGAGTACATGGTTTGAATTGTTGCTTCCTCTGCCAAATTGATTTATTCGTTGAGTCGGCTACTTAGACAAATTGTGATGTAGTAAAGAGGAGATGAGGCAGCCATTCAGAAGAAGAGAGAGAAAAGCTTTTAAAATCAGAAGGAAGATTTGACCTAGGGCAACGCGGGAGAATGTTTTTTACTTTAATTATTATCTTTATTTATTTATTTTTTCTTCCTTGTTGACATATATTTATAATTGGCATTTTTGAGAGAGATATTTGGGCGATTTTCTCTTTTCATTAAGTCTAATGTTCAATTAATTTAATAACATTTATGGAATTGAATTTAATCTTTCTTTATTTTATTTTTATTTAATATAAGTTTGTTATAATTTAACAATCTAAAGAATTTAAAAGATTCATCTATCATTAATTGAGAATTTTTAGGATTTTATCCTAATTAAAATTTAAAATTTTTATTTTAAAATTTTAAGATGCTACACACTTAGTCTATGAATGAAGAATGTTGTAGATTCATAACTTAGCATTGAATATGTAACGACCCCTATTCCCAGCAAGATATTGTCCGCTCCGGGGATTGGGCCGCAGCCCAATATCCTCCCCTCACGGCTTTGTTTGGCGAGTCACTTCCCGGAAGGTCACCCAACCTGGAATTGCTCTCGCCGAATCCCTCTTAACTTCGGAGTTCTTATGGGATCCGTTGTCAATTGAGCTCCAAAACGCGTCTTACTATCTTGGGAGGGATCTCTTACATATGTTTCATTTCCACATACTTCCCCAAGCGCTGTGGGATTGTGACGACCCCCTCTTTTACGACCTGTCACCTTCCGGCTCGCCCGCGCGGACGTACCGCCATCCGGGTTCCGGTTCATGCAGCCATCGTACCAGTACAGATTCGGGACTTACAGATTCGGGTCATCACAATCACCCCCCCTTGGGGGCCCAACGTCCTCGTTGGCCACAATTCCGGTTGGGTACAGGCTCTGATACCATTTGTAACGACCCCTATTCCCAGCAAGATATTGTCCGCTCCGGGGATTGGGCCGCAGCCCAATATCCTCCCCTCACGGCTTTGTTTGGCGAGGCACTTCCCGGAAGGTCACCCAACCTGGAATTGCTCTCGCCGAAGCCCTCTTAACTTCGGAGTTCTTATGGGATCCGTTGTCAATTGAGCTCCAAAACGCGTCTTACTATCTTGGGAGGGATCTCTTACATATGTTTCATTTCCACATACTTCCCCAAGCGCTGTGGGATTGTGACGACCCCCTCTTTTACGACCTGTCACCTTCCGGCTCGCCCGCGCGGACGTACCGCCATCCGGGTTCCGGTTCGTGCAGCCATCGTACCAGTACAGATTCGGGACTTACAGATTCGGGTCATCACAGAATATCAAGGTATCAACAATATTGCATTGTTAATTCCAATTTGTAGTTTTTCATCAAAATCTGTCTTTTTTTTTATTTATTGAATTATATCGTCCAAGGGAATAAGTAGAAATCATTTACCTATTCTCTCAAGAAATGCATGAATGGGACTCGATACTTCAAAAAGAATTGTTGTAGCTAGAAGATTTGATTTATGATAATATTTAGAAATACATTGTTCATAAGTTTTCCATAAAATAAATGGATTGTCTGGTTCACAATAAATGTGTCTCGATATAAATTTGAGAGTCACACTGCGTAATTGAAAATCTAAGAAAATAATGTTGGGTAGATTGGAATTACCACATATAGGGTTTAGAATAATCTTAAGATTTTTAAGTAATCGGAATTTAAGAAATTTATTAATATGTATAATATAATATTTTATATTTTATAATATAATATAATATTTTATATTATATTATACTTGTCTTTAGATAATCCTTCTTTTTCTACACATGTGACGGACTGAATCATCGGATTGTCGTCATTTTTTATGCGCCTTGTGGAAACTTGATGTGTAAAGGTCTGTGAGTGTCCTTTTTATTTTATTGGTGTTGTTTTGTACAAAAAAACGATGGTGGCCTATCTTTTCTATAATTACCTATGTATGTAGTAATATTTTTGAAACTATTACTCTAATGGCTCGTGGAGCCTGTTTAAAAAATGACAAGAAGGATTTGATCAATGTAAACCGTGCATTGCATTTTCTTGTTGACTCATGGTTTTGGAATGAAAAGATAAAATCTTTTTTCTCATGCATTAGAGTAGAGTATAGAGCTTCCTAGTAAGTTACTCACCTCAAATGACCTTTTTTTTCCCATATTAGAATCGAGGTGGCCATAAGTAGAGTTCGTGGTCGAGAATCCTAATTTAAAATCGAGGTGGCCATGACTAGAGTTTGTGGTTGAGAACCCTAATTTCCTTTTTCTTTCTTTGAGTGATTAGTTTTCTTGGTGATGACTCTTTAGATTATTTGGGTATATAAAATGAATTAACGGGTGTTGGATGTTATTCATTTCTTGTACAATATTTATTTTTGTAATGTATTGCACCATCTCTATAATATGTGATAACTACGTGGATCTCGACCCATCCCATGTAAACTATGACTTTAAATTTTAAATTAAGTATTCTACTGCTAATTAAACCTTGGGTCGTGCGATCAGATTCTCAATGAGGATCATGTCTTTTAACTGGACATTTTTGTTGGGTTTGCCTACAAGTAGTGACAATAATGTTCTTAATGCATATGTCATTTCAAAACAAATGCTTCTTTGACACATTCACCTATATAATTTTTTTCTTGAGGATTCCATTAAAACGAACCCACGTGATTGACTTCATAGGGTCAATTGAGCATTTACAACATTCTAATGTTACAACCCTTTCTCAAAGTCAAGTAGAGAAGGATTACGATTTTTGGTACAAGCAAAGACAAACTAACTCTTACAAGAAAGATTTGCAAGTGTCTGGATTGTCAGAGTTAGTGTAGCATCCTAAGATCTTGTGTGCAAAACTATGACTCAAAAAGGTTTGCTAAAAATTCTGATAAATGTATAATAAATGAGTGGTTCTATTTGTAGATGCAGACTAAAATCCAATCATGCGGTTAACCTCTTTCAATCTTTGGTCGACCACGATATGATTGTTATGGCTTATTATTGGAGTATTGACCACTCTCACATTTTGCGACAACTTATTTTTCAATTTTGGCTAGTTGAGTTGTATAAGTGAAGATTAATTTTTTATTATTCAATGAACATCTTGTATTTCAAAAAAAATTAGGACAATATAATCCTTAAGTAAGGGCTAGCCTATCCAACTTTCGGGTATTAAGATATGCTTTAGGCGTGGAAGATTATCACAAGAGATTCCCAACATATCATAAGATTTTATTTCTTGAAGATCCGTACTTTTTTAAATCCAAAAAATAAACGGAATTTTAGGATTCCTCCTTGTGGCAAATACTTTTACGCATACCTCTTCCGGTTGATCTATACCATACTCTATTATCGTAAGATGATACACACTAGATAACAGCCGGCTTGATGCTACATCATAGGTACATTGGGAACGTAGATAATTGTAACCATATACATATAACAATACAGCAATGGAATGCTAATCCTTGGGCTTTGTTTGTAAAGTCTTTAATAGAAATCAATAAAAAATCAAAAATATTGGAATCCGGTTAGATTTCATCCAAATGTACTAGGATAAGAATGAAGGAAACTATTCTCATTTCATCAAAATTGAAGAATTAAAGAATTTCATTGTAATTTATCTTATAAATTGGGGTAACATGAGAGGTTTAAATTGAATTAGGATTCAAAGCGGGGCTTGTCATTGACCGCTCTTCAAGTTTGGTCAAAAACCACATATTCTTTCATGTCAAAGAGAGTCTTGTTCTTTAAAACTGTATTTATGGGGTAGACTTAATATTCTGAAACTTAACTTTCTCTCGATGGAATTAATAGACTCGTTAGCAATTTTCAATCACAAAATTTAAATATTTTAAAGTCCTTCATGCCCAAAGAAGAATAAACATGAATATGTCAATTTAATGGATTAAATCATCAAAATATGACTTCTTAGTTCTAATTACGCCAACTATTTTGTATGATGTTTTTTTTTTCTTGAAAGATTCACAATTGTACTTAGACAATTGCTCCCCCTATGTGATAGCCAAATGGTCTGAGCTAGGTCCAACCTTAGGATCTTCACCAGGTCTCATTGTCAATCCAACCTTGGAGTCGAGAAAGCAAGGCGTCATCTAGCTGGTGTAGTCGATGATCAATGCCATCTCCAAAATGCTAAAAGCATGGGTCAAACTGTTGAAAGCCCATCTCAACATCTGAGCTTAGTAAAAGCTTACTAGTGAAGTGGTTGAGGTATTCTAACTTTTCCGAGATCATAGATATCCATCCTCATAGTATGATCTTAAGAAGGGCGTGGAGGAAAGCATCTAGGGGTATCTTGATAACTCAAGGTAAAAAGATTTAATGTGAGCGAAGCATTTAGGGTTTTTCAATTCAGTTCTCGAACTATTTTTTTCAATAATTCGGTCCCCAAACTATTAAGATTTTTCAATTCAGTTCCCGTACTATTTTTTCGACAATTCGGCCCCCGAATTATTAATGTTTTTCAATTCAGTCCTCAAACTATTTGTTTCGACAATTCGGCCCCCGAATTATTAATGTTTTTCAATTCAGTCCTCAAACTATTTGTTTCGACAATTCGGCCCCCGAACTTTTAGGGTTTTTCAATTCAATCCCCGAACTACTTTTTTCGACAATTTGACCCGCGAACTATGTAGATTTTTCAATTCAGTCCCCGAACTATTTTTTTCGACAATTCGACCCCTGAACTTTTAGAATTTTTGAAATTTGTCCCCAAACTATTTTTTTCGATAATTCGGCCTCTGAACTATTAGAATTTTCAATTCAGTCTCCGAACTATTTTTTTTGACAATTCGACCCCTGAACTTTTAGAATTTTCAATTCAGTCCCCGAATTATTTTTTTTTCGACAATTTGGCCCCCGAACTTTTAGGTTTTTCAATTCAGTCCCCGAACTATTTTTTTCGACAATTTGGCCCCCGAACTATTAGAATTTTCAATTCAGTCTACCGAACTAGTTTTTTTGACAATTCGACCCCTGAACTTTTAAGATTTTTCATTTCAGTCCCCGAATTATTTTTTTTCGACAATTTGGCCCCCGAACTTTAATTTTGTCCCCGAACTATTTTTTTCGACAATTCGTCCCCGAACTTTTAGGGTTTTTCAATTCAGTCCCCAAACTATTTTTTTCGACAATTCGGCCCTGAACAATTAGAATTTTCAATTCAGCCACCGAACTATTTTTTTCGACAATTCGGCCCCTGAACTTTTAGGATTTTTCAATTCAGTCCCCGAACTAATTTTTTTCGACAATTCAGCCCCTGAACTTTTAGAATTTTCAATTCAGTCCCCAAACTATTTTTTTGACAATTTGGCCCCCGGACTATTAGAATTTTCGATTCAGTCCCCAAACTATGTTTTTCGACAATTTGGCCCCCAACTTTTAGGGTTTTTCAATTCAGTCCCCGAACTATTTAGTCACCAAACAATTTTTTTCGATAATTTGGCCCCCGAACTATTAGAATTTTTCAAGTTAGACACCGAACAATTTTTTTCAACATGCTGGATTGGTGCAAAGTTGCAATTCTTGGAGCAATTCTAGTGGTTTTGCTCGCTCAATTCGCCTACTAGCAAAAACTTTAGCATGATTAAATAACCCCAAGCCAGTACTCTCTTCTTGGGTCTGACACATCATGCATGTTCTCTTTTATACCACCAGCATCTTATCATGATTATATCACTACAATCACCATGACCAATCTTTTCAACCAGTTCACTTGTGATGTACAGAATTAAAAACTAATTCCCACTATTGGAAACAAATAAATAATGGTAAAAATAGCAACAAAAAAAAAAAACAAGGAAAATGCATGGATATGCATTAGTTTTCTCGCTGTGAGAGCAAAATCGCAGCTACAAGATTCACATTAACTATGATAGGAGGAAATATTATAATGAAGAATTCAACAATTTCTCTTCAAACGTCTTCATTTTGTCTACCCTCGATCATGGCACACTTGAGTAAGAAGGTTCAAATACTTTTCAATAAAATGGAAAAAATTGTCGATCCCCAATGGTGTGATTCATCATAAATCGGTCACTTATAACATGTTGATTACGTACAATCACTATCAAAATGGTGAAATGAGCAAAGATATAAAAGAAAGAAGAAAAAGGAAAAAAGAGTTGATCTTTTATACTATGGGACTGAAGAGGAGTTTAAACTTCTGATATCTCTCCAATAATCACGTGGAAGACCCATTATTTGTAATCACTGCTCTAACAAGGATATTCCATGTTTACCACGGTAGGAAGAATTCCATGATTCAAAGCATCATTTAAGACTTCAATGGCATCCGAAATGCCCCTGCAAGTGCAAAGTCCCTTAATAGAGATATTATACGTAATAATATCCGGCTTAAGTCCACCTTCTAAAATGGAAGACCAAATTTCTGCTGCCTTTTTATAGTCTCCGGCCTTGTAAAGTCCCTCAATGAGCGTGTTATAAGTTATAAGATCAGGAACAAACTTCAATTTCTGCATCTGAAAATAGAGCACTAACGCCTCTTCAACTTTGCTCACAGAGCAGAGCCCATGAATCATAATGTTACACAATGTTTCATCAGGTTTGAAACCTTTTTCGATGAAGTGAGACCATAATTTGGTAGCCATATCAAGTGTTTTTACTCGACAAAGGCCATCTATTAACAAGCTATATGTTATGATGTCTGGCTGCAAATCATTTTCCACCATTTCCTGCAGAAAAGCATACCTCTTTGAGCCTTTCAGCTTTACACAAACCATTGATGTGGGTGTTGTAGGATACCTCGTCTCTCAAAAGAAGAATCGCCTTTTCAATTTTAGAACCTCGGATAAATCCGTTAATCAATGAATTGAAAGTATGAGAGCTTGGTTTGATGCCATTTTTATCCATCTGATCAACTATTCCAACAGCATCATCCAGCCTATTTTCTTTGCATAGCGCATTAACGATAGAAGAATATGCAAAATTATCCAAATTAGCTCCCTCATTTTTTGCATTTCTGAATCTCTGTAAAGCTTTCGACAAGTACCTATTTCTACATAACCCATGAATAAACACCCCAAAAGTTGTGGAATCTGCCTTCAAGTTCTTCTCCTGTAAGAATTTCCATATGGCAATTGCTTCATCCACCTTCCCATTCTCAAGCAATCCTTTAATTAATATGTTACAACTGATAATATTAAAACACCCACTTTTCTACATCACCTCCCACAACTCAAAACACTCCTTAATTTTCCCTACTCGACAGAAACAATTAAGCATTGTGTTTTGTGTTACAACATCGGGGAGTCCTCCATTGTTAACCATCTCCAGATACACTCTCTCAGCCTCATCAAACTTTCTTTCTTTGCACAAGCCATTCATGAAAGAACTAAAAGTAAATGAATCCAATTTTCGATCATTCTTCTTCATCCTATTCCACATCTCTAAACTTTCATTGAACTTTCCACATTTGCACAAACCATTAATCATGACATTGTAAGTTACCACATTTGGATAACACGTAGAATCCTTCAATAACCTTTCAAAGATCTCATTAGCCTTCCCATAATCTCTTTTCTTAAGAAACCCATCAATCAAAATATTGTAGCACGTAACATCAGGAACCACACCTCTCTGAGACATTTCGTCGAGCAGGTTTAAGGCAACCGATAAAGTGCCAAGTAGCGTAGCTGAAGACATCTGGCTTAATATTTTTTTCCCACATCCAATTCAACAACCTCCTCGCTTTCTCAAACTGATTCTTCTTGCAAGAAGTTTTGATCAAAATGTTGTAAGTTTGCAAATTAGGCGAAACACCCACTGTTTCAAAGTATGTGAAGAAAGCTTTCGCTTTGCTCCACTGATTAGACTCGATAAATGCATTAAGCAAAGTATTATACGATCTAATTCCCGGTTCGCAACCACAATTCTCAACTATTCGCTGAAAAACATCGACAGCTTTATCAGGCATTGAAACTTTCGCGTAAGCCTTAATAACCGTCAATGCAATATCTTCGGAGCACGGACACTTCTGGGTTTGAATTAACTCGACAAACCCTGTCCATGTGAACGATTAGATTCCGATCGACTAAGCGGCGGAAGTATGTGGTGGAAGACGGCCGGTGAATGGGTATAACAGGATGGCGAGTCGCAGAGTCGAACATAGCTAGTGCAGAGTGAGCGGGGGAAAGAGATGTGGGGAAGCCCACCATAGAAATGACGCAACTTACTTGGGACTGGATACATTGTCAGGGCATTATGATCTAATTAGATATCCCAGTGACGCCATTGACGCGTAACCGCCATATAAAGCTCTGAGTATTGCACAAATATGTGAAAAGACGGAATATATAGAGAACTCTGACAAGAGACGTCAAAGCATTACCCTAATTGTGAGTAAATTTTCTGCTATACAATCTTCTTCTCTTTTAATTAGGGTAATGCTTACAAGTGTTCTGAAGAAACTTGCAGGAATAGGGAAGAATTATTAAAACCATTGAAAAAAAAAAAAAAAAACATATGCCTTTGTCATTTACATCTATACACGTGAATTATAAAGACGGAAACAAGTACAACTATCCTCCCAGACAATTGTTTAATAGGCGTAGGTGTAAAATAAAGAGGGACAACGGTTGTTGAGTTCAGCTCCAGAATGAGCCGGACCCAAAAAACTCCCCTCGACGCATTGTGCGTGGGCTTAACAAGCCAGCTCTAGAAAAAACAGGGCTACGTGCAATGAAGTCATTTGTAAAGAATCGAAGCATTGGATTCACTAAACTGTCCTTCGGTGTTCATGTGGTGTGGCTCTCTAACACACGCCTTTGACGAAAAAAAACCTGAGTTCTCCGGCGGTAAAGTCTTCGTCACAATACTTAACCGTGCTCACTTGTGTGCACTTTTTACAAAGTGCAAACTGCTTGTGCTCGAGCCAAGTCTCGAAACCCAATGATATCTAACATAATGTGCTTGGACCTCGAATGATGACGAATGCTTTGAAAGGTGGATAGCGCTCTGATGACTCTTATTTTAGAGTAATTTATACTAATTTTTACACATAAGAAAACTTATATGAAGTTGACGTGATTGCAATATAATTAGTATAAATATGCTGTGACATTATGGTTTGTTGAAGTTGACGTATTTATGTAGATTTCTCATTAAAAGCATATTTTTCTCCTTAAATCGAAAGTGTATAGTTTAATGATTGAAGCAAGGTTATTAGAGGGAAAATCAAATAAAAAGCTAAAAGATTATGGAGAAAGAAGCAAACACGTAAATTGAGGAAAATTCGATGGTGATATGGATGAGAGAAAATTGCTAGAATAATGGAAACAAATTATTGAAATTTGAAATAAATGGAAGCAACAGATGAGTAGAAAAGTCTGGGCAGCGGAATAAGGTATTTTGGCACGCAATAGATGACCAAAATTGGCGGTGGATGCCTGAAGAAGAAAATGAGATGGTCACTGGGCAGCGATGATTGTAAAAGCTGGCAGCAAGCTAAGGAAATAAGACAAACATAGGGCAGCGGATGATTTAGAAAACTTGGGCAGAGGCAGATGCTGAACAGAAAGAAAGAAGCTGTTGGCAGTGAGGCAGCGGAGAAGTGAAGAGAAATTAGAGGTGGTCATTTGGGCAGCGGAAGATGTGATGAAAGGGGCAGCACTTAAAAGACAACAGGAAGGAGAGAGAGAAGTACCGTGAACAAAGACAACAAAAAAAGGCAAAAATCAAGGAAAGAAAAAAGAAAAAAAAATAAAAGGAATCTGGAGAAGAGAAAGGTGCGCTACACCTGGCAGGCAAAAGGAGAGGTCAGGAATGAGAATAAAACAGGAGATTCTGCTGCAAGCTGGTGAGCCTCTGGATCCAGAAGAGGGAGACGACGTTTTCTGCATTTCCTCTTCTCTTATTTTTATTATGTTTTTTTAATTTTAATGAGATGCATAGTAGCAAACTTTAGATCTGGTTAGGCCGAGAGTATTGGGTGCGATTTTTGCTATGATCTTGGTTTTGTTTCTGCAATTATCTATGAACATATTTGTGAAAGTTTCTTGCTAAAGTCAAATCGTTACGATAGATAGGTTGACGGTAATGTTTATATGTATCGACAGATAGATATAACTTTTAGGAACGAATAATTAATCGAATTAAAATGTACAACGTAGTTAACATTAATTTGCTTGGCGCTAGAATAGCACATACGAAAATTCAATATTAGTTACCATTCTTCAAAGGTAGAAAGAAATTCTAATTCTGACTTTGTACCTAGGCAATTCCGAAAGAATCTAGAAAATATTTTATTCTACTGTTTTTCTAGATAAGCTTCAGGAGCATTTACAGAGCATTAGAGCAGAATCATCGTACGAAGAAAATCGATCCTAGCCAAGGCTCCTTTTATTGTTTTTATCTCCGTTTTTTAACTGCTTATTTTTATTGCATCATTATTCATATTTATTTCTAATTATTATTAGAATTTAATTTTTTATAAGATTTTTATAGCGATTAATTACCAATTAAACAATATCTGTGGATCGATACTTATTACTTATTACTTCGTTAGCGACACGGCACTTGCTGAACAGTGGTAAAACCACTAACACGCTCTGGTATCAACGGAACACAAAATATTCTATTGGCACAAAAACCCATTCCTCAAGGAATCTCCTCATCCACAAAGCCTCCTTGCAAAACCTCAGTAATCGCCATGTATTCAGTTCTGGTGGTGGAAACGCAACAACATCTTGGCAGCGTCGACGCCAAGACAACAACTCCCCCTGCAAAAAGCATCAAGAATCCAAAAAGGATCTACCTGAAATCACGTTACCAGCCATATCTAATCGGTATACCCAACTAGAATAAGATCACTGCCACCGAAACACAACACAAATGGAAGGCCCCTGAAATATTTGAATATCCATTCATGCTTGCCAGTGTTCTTTGCCAGGATAGAGAGGAAATCAGCTTACTACTCAACTGAATGAGCAATATTGAAAAAAAAACCAAAAAAAAAAAAAAAAAAAAAAAAAAAAAAAAAAAAAAAAAAAAAAAAAAAAAAAAAAAAATAAAAAAACGGTGAAATCTGGGACGCGGGAGGGAGGGGAAAAAGGGTGCAAAAAGATTACCCACAAAACATGGGCAGGGCCAAAAAAAAAGGGGGAGCAAGTCCCCACATAGTGAAAATATGAACGGGGGGAATTAAAAAAAAAAAGGAGATATTTGGGCTTGCAAAAAAGATGGTTATTTTTGGAGGGGCTTGGGATTCCAAAAGGGAAAGAGGGGGAGGAGACCGGGAAGGTTCTTTTTTTCGACCATGTTTTTTTTCCCTTTCTTTTCTCTTTAATGAATGGATTGGGTGTAAGGGCTAAAAAAAAACAATTGGTTTAAAAAATTTTCGTTTGGTTTAGGGGGGAAACGAATTTTAAGGTTATTTTTTGTTTTTGGCGATTTTTTTTTATTTTTTTGTTTGCTCTGGGATCTTTTGGTTTTTTTTTTTTTTACTGCAAAAATTTTAAAATCTTAATTTTTGGGGGAAAAACCAAAAAAATTATTTGTGTTTTTGGAAATTTTTTTTTATTTTTGCTTAAAAAAGGGGTTTTTTTTCAAAATTCGGAAATCGGGGGAAAAGGATTAGGGTTGGGTTACGGGGGGATTTGTTTTTCATTTTGTTTTAAAATTATTGTTAATCAGGACAGTGGGATTTAGGATATGAAACATTTTTTAGGGGATTTTTGGGGCCACGGGGACAAAAACAATTTTACAAAAAAAAAAAATAAATTAGGAAGGTTTTAATTAAATTACAAAATTGGTTTCAAAAAACGTAAGTAAAACATTTTATTTGAAATTTTGGCGGTCCTTCAAAGGAAATAGGGCACATATCGGGAAAAAATTCAAAAATCTTAGTTTTTACAACATTTTCTTCTTTTCAAACGGGTTTTAGAAAAAAAAAAAAAGGGGGAAATTTTTCTTTAAAATGTTTGGGAAAAAATTTTTTACTAGGCAATTTCGGAAAAACAAAAAAGAAAATTCCTTTAGGTTGGAAAAGAAAAAAAAAAGTACTTTTATTTTTTCTTTTTTTTTACGGTTTTTTGTAGATATGGCTGCCCAAAGAGCACCGGGGGTCGCGAGCGCCCATTTTTACCAAGGCGGGTGTGGGGGGCCCTTTTCCAATTTTGTAGTAGCCAGGGGAAAAACAAAATTACAATCGGTAAAAAAACGGAAGAAAAAAAAAAAACAGCGGATCCTAAAGGCAAAGGCCCTTCCTGTTTATTTGTTTTTGATCTCGTTTTTAAACTGCTTTTAGTTATTAAGTTGTGGCATACATTTTTATTTCATATTTTTTATTTTTCTCAATATTAATATTAAGCCCAATTTAAATATTTTGTTTTTTTATAAGGCTTTTTATAGGCGAATTTTTTTTATTACCAATTTAAACAACAATTTATTTCCTCGTTTGGGATTCGGGATTACTTTTTTTTAACTTTAAAACTCTATTTACTTCGTTAGGCGGGGGGGGGGGGGGGGAACCACGGTGCAAACTGGCGGGTGTACAGGGTGTTAAAAAAAAAAACCCACTAAAAAAAAAAAAAACACGCTCTTGGGGGGCTATTCAACTGAAAAACAAAAACAAACAAAAAAAACATAATTACTCTTGGGCAAAAACCAAAAAAACCAATTCCTCCAAGGGGGAAATCTTCCTCATTCCAAACAAAAAGGGCCCTTTCCTTGGGGGCAAAACAAACCCCTCAGGTTAAATCGGCGCCAAAAAAAAAATGGTATTAAGGGAGGTTTCTGGTTGGTGGGGGATGAAACGAAAAAAAATAAACAAAATCTTTGCACAGGCGGGGTCGGAACTGACCCAGGGACCAAAACAAAAAAAAAAAAACAAACTTCCCCCCTTGCAAAAAAAAAAAAAAAAATTCATCCAGAAAAAAAAACTCCACTAAAAATTTGGGATATCTTTATCTCCCTGGGGAAATTTTTCAACAACTGGTACCAAAAGACCCATATCTTAAAAAATCGGTATTACCCAACCAAATAGGCATAAGAATCATGCCCACCGAAACACAAACACAACTGGAAGTGCCTCTGAAATATTGAATATACTTCATGACTTCCCAGTGTTCTTTGCCAGGATTAGAGAGAATCAGCTTACTACTCCAAATGAATCACCTATGAGCCAATATTGGGTCGAGTGCAAACCATAGCGACATAAACTGCCAAATGCGGGACGCCATAAGGAACTCGACTCATGTCTTGCCTTGGCTTTTCACTTGTAGCGACAATTGCTCCCATTGAGCGAAGTGACCTCAAGACGGAGACGAACAGATTTGGCCTTGCTCAATGTGAATTTTCAAGTACATTCTCATTTAGTCTTCTTGAGACAAACTAAAGTTTCCCTTCTTCCTATCACGAGAGAAATCGTTCATGCCAAATCTTCTTTGCCGCCACCCAAGTCCTTCATCGCAAAAGACTGTGCCCTAATCTCATTTCAATGGCAATTTTGTAGTTCATGGCCTATGATCAACAGAACGTCACATACAGGCGCCGATCGCGACGAATAAGAAGTATCATCGGAATACCTCTTGATAGAACACACAATGGTCTGACGAATGTTTCGGCTGGTATCCCCGTGACCTCACATGAAAGACTCAAATTCGTATGTACCACTGATCCGCTGCGAGCTTGTTTAGACCATATAAGCTTTTCTTCCACGTGCACACAGTTCTTCTTATTCCTCTAACTTTGATCCCTCGGCCTGCTCCATATCGATCTTTCTCCAGTCACCTATGAAGGAAAGCAGTTTTCAAATCAAGTTGCCGGACTCCAGGTTCAAGCGTGTGAACCAGAGCAACTCGAATTGAGGACATTTTCACCACCGGTTAAGAAGATATCTTCAAAGTCGATTCCCTTCTTTGACCGTACCACTTCGAACAAAGAGCTTGTACCTTGGCTGTGAGCTTGAATTTGACTTCAATCTGTAGACATGTTCTTGAGCGCTTCTTGCTGGGGTATAATTTCACCAAATCATACGTGTGGTTTCTCATGAAGAGAATCGCTATTCATTGCTTCAACCAACAGTTTCTTGTCTCATTAACAAAAGTGGCTCTGGTAAGTATCGGCTCTCCGGAATCTGTGAGCATACATACTCATATGAAGATATTTCGTCGCAAGGGTGCGTCGGCTCTAGGGATCTTCTCAAAAAGGGAGGTTTATTTTGGTAAGCTCTCAAACCTCTTATTCGAATTGCCAGTCGGTTTCACCATTATCGCCGTGGGGACTTAGCATTGGCAGGACGAACGTGCTTGATGCCATCCTCATCGATTCGAAATACTCTCGCAGGTGTATTCACAATGGATACAACTTGACAGATCATCCATTGCAACCTCTCTACCTTTTGCCTCATCGAATCTTTGATGCCTTGTCTTTACGACACACTGCATCTTGGCTTCTCACAAGCTTTTATGCCACAGGATCGTAGAACTGTAGCCAAACCTATTTAAGACCATAACGATGAACATACACACGGCCTCGTCTTCACACGAGCTGCGACCGCTCGTCTTTGGAATGTGACCAAAGGCCTTGCACCCAAAGTGCACAATGGCCTATAAGAAATTTATTTTTCGACCACATCTTATCGGAACTTCGAAACCCAAAGGAACACACGGTGGGGGATTCCACAGGAACCATGTAGTTCAAGGATTCACACAGAAGGACCTCGGAAACTGTGACTGAGAAAGAAAGAAAACATCTCACCCTCTACACGAGTGTCTTGTTCATTCTCTAGCTAATCGTTCAGCTGGGAGTCTTCAGAGGTGTCTTTTGCATGCGGATACCCGTTCTCTCTGTACTCATTTCAAAGGGGACCACCGTATTTACCTATATTGTCTGTCAGCATGCACTGAGCTTCATTACCTGTTTCTCTTTCCAAACGAGCGAAACTGTTTGAAGCCACTTAATCACTTGATCTTGTGACTTACAACATTATACCCAAACCTTCTTGAGTGATCGTCGTGAAAGGTCACAAATCCGGCACACCACGTGTTCTTGGTCTTCATCGGACCGCATACATAGAGTAACATGTCGAGTATACCGATTTTCGCGGTGAGGAATGCTTTTTAAAGCACTCAAGATGTTTGCCTGCTAAACAATGAGTACACCTCTTTAGAAAGTAGTTATCATGACAGGGACTTAGATTTTTCTTCGCTAGAAGAATCATCAACCTTCTGGACTCATATGGCTCAATAGAATGGTGTCAAAGTTCTACAGCCGTTTCATCGTACACGTATAAATTGTGGAATCTGCGATCTAGGATGCATCAATATAGCGAGGAACATTTTTCTCTCTCGACAACATCAAAGGGGAGACTCTAGAGAGCTTCCATTTTCTATCACAAAAGGTGTTACAAAACCCTTCGTCGTCGAGCTTGCCGGTCGAGATCAAGTTAATACGGATGTGGGATGTGTTTTACCCACCTCTCCCCCCCCCCCCCAAAAACCAAGGGTGTTGCCAGCATCAGTCTCCAAATACACATCTCCAAACCAATGGTTTTTGCAGCGCCATTCATTTCCCATTCTTACATTCCAAAGTCACTAGGAGTGTAGACAAAAGAACCTCACTCCTGTGTACGTTAGCATTGAAATCGTAGGCCACTGTCAATCACCCAACTCGAATTTTGCAAGTGAGATGAACAACATCCAGCTACACGATAAAGAACTCCCGGTGGCTGTGGATTACTTAGCGCTTGTGGTATCACCCTTTCGGATGTCTTTCGCTTGGCATTGACTTCCCTGTAGAAACTTCCGCCAAAAATTTCTTGATTGCCCTTTTCTACCCAATGATGACACTCATCGTTTGCGTATTTCTCGCCCTGCTTTGAACTTTGATTTCAGTTGCCCGGAACTTTGCTTTGACTTTTCCCCCTGGTTTCTTCAGGGACTAGAACGTCAGATGTGAACAAAAAAGAAACCTGTCAACTTTTTCTCAGCTTCTCGTTCAGGAACGCTACTCTTGGACTAATCTAACCAACCCTGAATTATATAACACGGTTCGTTACTCATTATACATAACCACATATAAATTCTGGGAAACAACTTAACACATTCCACGGACGGTCAAATTTGATCCCTAAACGTTTAAAAACTTTACAGCGGAAATTTTTTGTCATAAAACAACATTTATTACATTTAATTAAAATATTTAAGACAATGGTTGAAAGAAAACAAAATAAAATGGAACACGTCCACCGCTGAACAGTTCCGCGCATTAAATAGAAAAAAAGGGCATCAATCGCTAAATAGTGTCAGCGGCAGAGAAGCAGGCAAATAAAAAAGACTTGTCAGAGCGGTAGAGGCGGAAATAAGAAGGCATCCACTGCTAACAGTGTAAGTCGCACGACATTTCGGATTACCCACAGCCACCGCTCATAGTCCACCGATCGAAATCCTTCCTGAACGACAGTACCATCAGCATACAACGATCACCAAAACGACAAAAATCTAATACTCACTCCTACAATTACAGCCACGGTCACCAAAACGACCAAAATCTAATACTTCACTATCCACTCACATCCACCGGCCACAAAACACAAAATTTTAATACTAAACATCCTACTGGCACGAACCGACAAAATTTTAATACTCAACATAACGGGTCACAAGTGACAAAAATTTTAATACTCAAAATTACACACGTCACAAAAAGACAAAAATGTAAATACTCAACATCCACGGGTCATAAAAGGACAAAATTTTATACCAAACATCCAAAGGTGGACTACACACGATAGGTAAACACTCAACATTCACCGGTGGATACATTCCACCGGTTTCAGAAGACAACTCAACATCCACGGTTCTTACTACATCACTGATAGACAGACCTCAAACATCACGGTAGATTATATCCACCGATAGAAGACACTCAACATCCACCGATTGGACTTCATCCACCGATAGACTGAACACTCAAAATAACAGCCTAAACAAACATTTGTACTCTAAAAAAAGAAAAAAATCCGATACCAAAAGACAGGTTGAGATTTTACGAAAAAATCGTTCAAAAAATACGTAAGGTCCTCAAACTTCATAAAAATATCCAGGAAAGCAACTACTATAAAACCAAAAATCATGTTTTTCTGCTAAGAACAAGAAAACCATAAAGTTGTTTAAAACCATCAGACTAATTAATGTTATTAAAAACTTCTGATACTTCCACATGACACTTAACCACTGAAACTTCATAAATATGCACAATAGTAACTGACCATCAGTCACCAAGTCGAGGCATGGAATGTGCTCCCCCAACACCTAATTCCTCAACATGCTCAGATGAAACACACCTATGAGCGTTTTCACCCCCTCCACAAAAATCATCTATTAGCCAACGTCTAAATAAGGACAGCAATAAAAAATGAAATGCGTGTGGAACATAAAATCCCATCATTGCAGTTTATACTAAAACATCTCATTGCAATTTATATTCTGTCATTGACTGACTATCGGTTCCATTGGGGAGTCGAATTCAATTTTTCCAAAGTAGAATCCCTTATAAGTTAAGGGGCGGATTAGTCCTTAATAGTTTATCTGATCCTTCAATCTCCATTGGAAATGGTCAATTTCCCAAAGTCATAAATCTTATAAGGTTCAGGGGCGGATTAGTCTCCCTTAATAGTTGGAGCGTTGCAATTTGTTCATTCTCCCATACCATACTGTAAATTCATTTTTGTATTCTTTCAAATATATTGCATGCCATACAGACAAAATTCAAACATAACTAATCTATGTTTTGGAGTAGGCCAGAATGCACATACTATCCACTTACCGGGCTTCCGGAATCCTCGGTTTCACAAAAACTACTTCGGAAGTTTTTGATACGTAAGTCATAACAGAATATCATTCGATGTTTTTAAAAACCCATTATAATCTATCAGAAATCTAAGAACTAGTTTGGGAGTTATTATAAATAGTGCATCCTGATTCACCACAAAAACCGAAACTAACCTCCACCTTACAGCATTCACAAAAGCTCACATCTATACCTTCCTTTACCATCACTAGTACAATGTAACACGAAATCGAAGTAGACTCACTAGTTCGTGAGAAAATCGGAGAGGAAATCGCTTGGAGACCTGCTGAGCGGAGCTGAATACAGAGAGAGAGAGAGAGGAGAGTACGGAAAATAGGGCGGGCTCTACAGTGCATTATCAAAAACCTCTTCCTTAAAGAGGTTAGCACTGTATTCTCTATTACCACATTATGCATTACTAGTCATTATTACCAATCACTAATTTCCCAATTTTCCCTAAAAACGTGCACTACAAGGTTGGTTTAAGTAAATTGGTTAATGAAATCGGGTGTTACAACATCAAAAGCCAAGACACCATCCGGGCCGAGAGGACAACGACATTCTGAAGCTCCCCGGTCTGGCAAAGTCCCTGAGACGCATTCAACACTTGAACCTCTTCATCACACCTAAATTGTATTCATGCCAACTGATTTATAATTCCCTAGAATGTATTCAGGTGATCGGTCATAGCTTTTCCGTTCTGGTACGTCAACCCCCAGAAGCTGCTTGCATCAAAAATCGCTTGTTGTTGCCAGTCTTTCCGAGCATCCAACTCCTCACGCTTTTTCCATATAAGCTTGACCGTTCATTTTCCTCAAGACATGGTTGAAGGATGTTATCATTTACCTTACTCGATGTACTGCACACTTGACGATGACAAAACTACCATTCGACCTCCGACTTGCTACTGGCTTTGTATCAGCAAACACGGGCAGCTACTATCTTTTTACATAGAAGATCCTCATGTTCCCTTTCCAAACATGCTAATTGGAAAAAACGTTCAACGTAACCATCCGACTCGGGGTTTACTCTCTATGATTCAAAACAGCTCCAAAATAATTCAGAATTTCTACACAAAAAAAGTCGGAAAACCGGTAACAATATTGATTATCACAAACCCAAAATAATTTTAGAAATTTCCTCCAATAGCTTTTACCAAAAATTAAAATAAAAAATAAATTGGACTTTCTTTGGTTTTAAAGTGAACAACAATTTAAAAGCAGTAAATGACTTCTGGAAATTTCCAAAAACAGAAACCACTTGCTTTCTTATTGATTCTCTCCCTTAGTGAGTTTCGAATATCAACGAAACTTAACAAAAAAATGACTCTCTCTGTAATGTATCTTTGGCGTCGATAGAGTCTCTGACAGGAGTGAGGGGCGGATGGTCCCGGCGATTGACTGGGCGTCTGCGCCGGGAAGCGTCGGACAAGCAAGCTAGCTCAGTACAGCCGACGGCGGCTGGAGCTGGTGATCTGTTTCTCTATGTCTTGTACGGCGCAGCTCATGGAGGAGGGAGCTGTTCTGTTGGAGACGGCGGAGTAGCAGCTTTTCTCTCGAAACGGCGTGTGGAGACATGGAGCGTAAGTCTTCTACCTTTGCTGAAAAAGACCCACGTGACAGAGGAAGAAATTCCCTCTTCGTTCTGAGGTCAGCTTCTCCGGCAAGTAAACACACGGCATTTGTGGCCGGGAAATTATCCGGCTCGAATTATCCAATGGGCTTAGGCTTTATATTACAATTATAATGGGTGTTTTGGGTGAAACTGTGGGAATGTTTAGTGGGAAACTAACAAGAGGTAACCAAAATAAATCAAACAAACCATAGTAGTGATGCATGGAAGGGCCCGTTGGGGAGGAATAAGTTTGGGGGGAGGAAGTCAGAATGGCTGCTAAGTGTTCAAATTACGAAAAAGTATGTTCTGCCTCCTACGTGAAACCCTGATTTTTTGCTCTTCTTCGCTTTCTCTATTCCAGACCAACAGTGCGACAGATTTTCAAAACTCGTCTTCTCCTGTTTTCTCTAGTTTTCTCCAGTAGAGGTTTGTGGATCACCGAGGTGGTAACCCTTTCAAGACTTGCAACTCTACCGCAACAGGTAAGTTCATCGTAGGTTTTGCCCTTAGGCCCTAACATCACGGAAGGTACGAGGTTTTCCATTTCTGTCGGAGTTGTGTATGGTAGAAAAGTTAGATGTATGTTCTGAGTTACTGCTTTTTCTTATGTTTGCTGTTTTCTTCGTTGTCTGCTGTTTTATGTTCCAAGCACTCAGTTAAATGCTTCATGCATACACGTTTTCCCGAAAGAATGCAAAAGTGGTGGGAATTTTAGACGACTTCGACCTCCCACATTCGAAGGGCAACTTACGGATCCAGTCCATACCGAGGAGTGGGTTCGAACCATTGAAGATTTGTTTGACCTTGCTAAGGTGAAGGACATGGAGAAGGTCTCTTATGCTGTGTTATATCTCGAGCGTGACGCGAAACTTTGGTGGGACATTGTCCAGACCACTATTAATGTGATGGAGCTGCTGTGGGGATCCTTCAAGAAGTTGTTTTGTGAAGAATACTTCTACAATGCTATGTGGGAAAGTAAGGTATCAGAATTTACCCAGCTTCGACAGACAGGTTCGGTAGCAGACTATGTAAGAGAGTTCGAAGCGCTAACTCGTTTCGCCAGTCATCTAGTGAGGAAGAACGAAAGTAAAATCTACCATTTTGTACAAGGATTAAAGGAAGAAATTTATAGAGGAGTGAAGATGTCTGGAGTTCAGGACCTGTAACAACCCTTAATTTCTCGTATATATATTTTTTTTATTCTTAATAAACTTTGTAACATACGAGCGTAAATAAAACCTTTAAAATCAGAGTTGAAATCGGAAATTTAAATCTATGTTTGTAAACTATTCAAATAAACTTAAAACAATTAATTTAAAACAATTATTAAAACATTTTAAATAAATTTTAAAATTTAAAATCACATTCGAGGGACAAAAGGGACTTTGTCCCTCAAATGTGTGTGCCGATCAATCACCCAAAATGTGGCGATTGATCGCCACAAGCGATCACAACCAGGCGCCCAGTCGCTTGGTTGATCGCCACAGGCGCTCTTCAGCCTTCGCGATCGCCTCTGTTTCGCCACTCGATGGCGAATGGTCGGCATGCTCTTTGGAAAATCCAGAGAGCAGCAACCATTAGTGGCGAATGGTCCCCTCCCTTAGGCGACCATTCGCCACCTCCTCTGGATTTTGGAATGCAGAGGCAGCTTCTCCTTAACCATTTCACGCCCTGTACAAACATTTACAACCCACACAAAACACACAATCTTCACCTCTCTCATTCCTTCATCACATATCATCTCATACGTTGCCCATAAACACACACTTCTACACAACGACACTACCACTCGTTCGCCGACTCAAAACACAATTAAAACATAATCAATTTCATGAAAACGAACCGCGTGGTTCCATTTAAAAGATTAACATACCCTCCTGTTTTTAAAATCAATGAAACTCTACAAAATACATTCAATTTCTTCAAAATACTTTCTATTAACTATCCAGATCCCAAAATACTATAAAGACAACTATACAATTCTCTGTCCCAAAATAATCCAAATACCTATGTACGTCCCCACGGGTCAAAATCACGCTCCGACTGCCAGCTCACTCCCGCGAGCCATCTTTCTTCAACGTGCTCATACTTCAGGCGGAGGGACATCATCCTCACCTGTCTCAAAATCACCTACACCATAAAGACACCTATGAGATAAAAATCTCAGTAAGCCCTACGTAAATGCTAATGCATGATCATGTATGCTCTGTATTATGAAAACCGTCCATGTCATTTCATTTCAGTACGTGTCAGTCTAGGTTAACGGGCCCTAATTGCATTCAGATGGATAGGGCACATCAAGCGGGTAGACAGCCCACACCATCTGAAGGGAGGAAGACCCGCTCACCACGGAACGCCAGGTCTGAACCTCACCCGAATAACCCCATATCATGGTTGTTTACTGTGATACTTTACTTGCCTTTACATGCATGTTCTTTTCATGAAATCCGTGCGTAAGTTCATTTTCATGACATTTTTAAAACCATGATGCATGAACAGTTCAATATAAACATAAAGTAAACAATCACATGTGTACCATCAAAACGATCAACAAACAACATACAAATAACTAATCCTAACTACCCAAAACCAAAACAATTTAAACAAACAATCCTCAAGGTTCCTCGAGACGACTTTGACATATGGTGTAGGCCTATCGGCCAGAGTAAGTCACGAGAACTTACCTCACGCCGTTGCACACCGAGCTCCGTCCACGAACGTTTGTTCACCTATGCATTTCACAATATACGTATTAAATCGAGTCTAAATCACCAAACTCCAAAAATTGTTAACTCCTAACTAACGAAAATCCCCTTAAAACTCTAAAACACTTCGTTGAGGCATTTCATCGAACAACTCGCGCTCGGGAATCACCAAACCCCCATTAATGGAGTTTTACATTTCTCCAACCACCCAAAATCTCAACAATTTCCATTTAATTCCAACAACTTCAACTAATAACCATAAATACGCCCCCTTTGAGCCATAGATACAGTAACCCATAAATCTTTAAACTTTTTTTCGCATTTTCAACGAGAACCCTAACGAACCCTAATCGTTTTAAACCCTAAAATTGCTACTTAATGTTTCGAAAGCTTAGAGCCTTACCTAGAGAGCAAAGGCGACGAAGAAACGTGAAGCTTCGAGTTGTCGAAGGAGAAGAATCGTTGGAAGAGGGAGTGAGCCGTGTGAGGAGAAGAAATCGCGCCAAGGAGGGAGAGAAAATGGAGTTACGTGGGTGAGAGGAAAATGAAAGGAAATGTTGATTTTTAATAAAACTTTTGGTTTGAAATTTACCAAATTGCCCTTAACTCATTTCCTATTTATTCCTCCTCAATTTTCGTTATTTAACTAACGATCCTATTTTCCAAAATTCTCATATTTCACCATAAATTTCAATTTATTGTTACGGCTTCATTAAAACTTTCTGTTCGAATAACGGACTCAATTTGACGTATTTACAAAATGGCCGTATATATTGGAATAAAATAAATCCCGTAATGCCGGGTGTTACAATCCATCCACCTAAATCAAAATTTTGTCCTCAAATTTTGATTATACAAATAGATCAGGATACTTCAACATCATATCCTGCTGTCTCTCCCAGGTAGCCTCCTCTACGTCATGGTTTCTCCACAAAACTTTTACCAGAGGAATCTCCTTATTTCGCAGCACCTTGATAGAAGACTCCAGGATTCGCACTGGCCTTTCCTCGTAGGTCAGCGTTGGTTGTACTTCAATCTCCCTTGTTTCAATGACGTGTGATGGATTACGCACGCATTTTCTGAGCATGGATACGTGGAACACATCGTGAATACCTTCCATAGATGCCGGGAGTTGTAACCTGTATGCCATAGTTCCAATCCTTTTCAGAATAGGAAAGGGCCCGACAAAACGAGGATTCAACTTGCCTCGTCTTCCAAATCGCATAACGCCTTTGAACGGAGAAATCTTCAAATACACTTCGTCACCTTCCTTAAACTGTAGTTCTCTCCGTCTGGTGTCAGCATAGCTCTTTTGGCGGCTTTGTGCAATCTCTATGCGTTGTCTAATAACAGCGATCTTCTCCGCTGTTTGTTGCAAAAGATTTGAGCCCACAATGCTAGCTTCGCCTACCTCATCCTAATATAGTGGAGACCTGCATTTTCGACCATACAGCGCCTCATACGGAGCCATGCCAATCGTAGCCTGGAAGCTGTTATTGTACGAAAACTCAATTAATGGCAGATATCGGCTCCACGAGCCCTGAAACTCTAGCACGCAAGCTCTAAGCATATCCTCAAGAATCTGGTTTGTTCTTTCAGTCTGTCCGTCAGTCTGAGGATGGAATACCGTGATAAAATTCAACTGAGTTCCCATTGCTTTATGTAAACTCTTCCAGAACTTCGAAATAAATCTGGCATCTTTATCAGAAACAATAGAGATGGGTACTCCGTGTAGCCTAACAATTTCCTGTACGTAGAGCTCAGCTAGCTGGTCCATAGAATAGGTCATCTTCACTGGTAGGAAGTGAGCCGTCTTTGTCAAACGGTCCACAATCACCCAAATACCATCGTGCCCCTTTGTTGTTCTCGGGAGTCCAACTATAAAATCCGTAGATATTTGCTCCCACTTCCACTCTGGAATAGGCAATGGCTGTAAGGTTCCAGCTGGCCTTTGATGTTCTGCCTTAACCTGTTGACAAATCAGGCAGGTTTCCACGTACCTGGCAATTTCTCTTTTCATGTTAGGCCACCAAAAATGTTGTCTCAGGTCCCTATACATTTTGGTGCTCCCCGGATGCACTGAATACGCCGAGGAATGTGCCTCAGTTAAGATCTCATTTTTCAGCTCATCATCGTTAGGTACGTACCACCTGTGCCTAAATTTAAATACTCCATCACTTGTCAGGTTAAAATCAGACGAACCTTCAGATGTCATGCTCGTTCGATGTCTTTCACACTCCGAATCGTTCTGTTGAGCCTCTCGGATCTTGTCTAAAATCGTCGGTCTAAGAGAAATATTAGTAAGCATGCTGGACAATTCTGCCACAATTTCCACGTCGAAGTTCTCAATCTCAGACCTCAACATTACCGACATTGACGCAAGCAAAGGCTGGCTCGTTGTAGGCATTCGGCTCAAGGCATCAGCTACTTTATTTGCCTTTCCTGGGTGGTATTTGATTTCAAAATCGTAATCTTTTACGAACTCCAACCACCGTCTTTGTCGCATGTTCAACTCCTTTTGTGTAAATAGATACTTTAAGCTTTTGTGATCTGAGAACACTTCACACTGTTGCCCATACAGGTAATGTCTCCATATTTTTAAAGCAAAAACGACCGCTGCAAGCTCAAGGTCGTGTGTCGGATAGTTTTGTTCATATGGCTTCAATTGTCTAGAAGCATAAGCGATGACCTTGCCTTCCTGCATTAACACACATCCCAGTCCAATCCCCGAGGCATCACAGTAAATACTGAACTTATCACCCTCGACTGGTAGTGTCAGAACTGGAGCCGTAGTCAATCTCTGTTTCAGCTCCTCAAAACTTTTCTCACAAGCAGGAGACCATAAAAATCTTTCATTCTTTCTCGTCAACTGAGATAAAGGGACGGCTATCTTTGAAAACCCCTCGATGAATTTCCTGTAATATCCGGCTAAACCAAGAAATCCTCGTACCTCTCGTACATTCTTAGGCTGTGGCCATTGCTTGACAACCTCAATTTTTGCTGGATCTACTGAGATTCCCTCTTGAGAGATGATATGACCAAGAAAACTTACTTGATCAAGCCAGAATTCACACTTAGAAAACTTCGGATACAATTGATGTTTACACAAGGTCCTTAGAACGATCCGTAAATGATCCCCTTGCTCCTTCTTAGTCCTAGAATAAAGAATAAACCAGGATGTCATCTATAAAAACAACGACGAACCTGTCCAAATACTCTTTGAAGACACGATTCATCATATCCATAAATGCTGCAGGAGCATTCGTAAGTCCAAAAGACATCACAAGAAATTCGTAATGCCCATACCTCGTTCGAAATGCTGTCTTTTCAATATCTTCCTTTCGGACCTTTAACTGATAATAACCCGAGCGTAGGTCAATCCTTGAAAACACTCGGGCACCCTGCAGTTGGTCAAATAGATCGTCAATTCGGGGCAATGGATATTTATTCATCACGGTCAGTTTATTTAACTCTCGATAATCAACGCACATCCTGAGAGTTCCGTCCTTTTTCTTCACAAATAGGACTGGTGCGCCCCAAGGAGAAAAACTGGGTCGAATGAACCCTTTGTCTAATAGCTCCTCCAACTGAGATTTTAGTTCTTTCAATTCAGCAGGTGCTAACCTATATGCATTCTTGGATACAGGTGCCGAACTCGGATAAACATCAATTACGAACTTGATCTCCCGATCAGGCGGTAACCCTGGAAGATCGTCGAGAAAAATCCCTGAGAATTCCTTAATAACTGGAAGATCATCCGGTTTCAATTTATCAAGTAGCCGAGTATCAATCACTGTGGCCACAAAAATTGAGCACCCATCTTTAAATTGTTCTTTAGCTATCATCGAATAAGTAGTAGGTAGCCCGCTTAACCTATTCATTGCCTGAAAAGTGAACTCAACTTTGTTCGAGAGGCGGAAAGTCACCATCCCAGACCCGCAGTCAATCGTGGCGCAATGGCGTGCAAGCCAATCCATCCCCAAAATAAGATCATACACCTCTATACCCATAACTATCAACCGGGCATAGAGGGTGTTGTTTCCCACAGAGACGACGTTGCCCTGGAAAACCTGATCAGACTGCATATTCGTTCCCGAAGGCAGCATTACTCGATATTCGCATTCAGCTAACTCAGATACTAGCCCCAATCTAATCATGCAAGCAGTTGAAATGAAGGAGTGCGTATCTCCTGTATCTATCAAAGAAAACACTAGAACACCCATGACTAGAATAGTACCTGCTATGACAGATGGCTGCGCCTCATCATCAACATCTCCGGGCTCGATAAATGCGAAGATCCTCGGCATAACTGTTCTCTGATTGGTAGTCTCTCTCGGACAGTTCTGAGCAAAATGACCGATCTCTCCACATCTATAACAACTGTTCGTGCCCAACCGACAAGTGCCATAATGTTCCTTCTGGCACTTTGGACAAACAGGTTTCTGTGCAGCCCCTTGGACTTGTTTCCCCTTACCTTGATCGCCTCCTCCTTCATGAGGCCTTTTGACGCCTCGTTGTTGTTGTCCTCTGGGTTGCCAGCCTCGATTCCGTACCTGAGGCTGAATCTCGCGAAAGAAGCCCTTAGCAGGCTCCCTAAGTTTAACACAGGTCAATTCTGCAGCCTCGAACTCCAGGGCTCTCGCTGCAATCTCCTCATAAGGCATGTCCAGAATACCAGAAACTATAATATTCTTCCGAACTTCTCTATTCAGTCCATCCATGAATTGTTGTACTTTATCCTCATTGTCATTGACTAGGCGCGGCGCAAACTTAGATAAAGCTTCAAACTTTCTGATATACTCTGCCACCGTACTAGTCTGCTTTAATTGTGTAAATTCAGCTCTCTTTGCCGCCCTCACTGTACGGCTGAAATACTTCTCAAAGAACACGGTTCTAAACCGTTCCCATCTCATCAGAGCCACGTCCGTCGTAGCTTTAACGGAATCCCACCAAGATCGGGCATCCAACGCCAGGTGGAATGTGACGCACTCTACCTTCTCGGCATTTTCCACTTTGGCATACGCCAACATATCCTCCATTTTTCGAACCCACTCCTCAGCAATAGAGGGGTCCGTAGATTGCCCGTCGAACGTCGGAGGCCTTAGCTTTTGGAATCTCTCCATGCTCTGACCATTAGGAACGACTATATCCTGGGCCCTCCAATTCTCCCGAACCAAGTCCGCAATTTGTTGGGCTTGCCGATCCATATGTTGGGATTGACGATCGAGTAAGTCTGTTAGCCTATCCACGGCATCATCTCGGGCGTCTCTACCTCGAACCATTTTTCTAAAACTCCTATAAAATTAAAACAAATAACCCTAAGAAATCGAATTAAAATAAAGCAATTAAACGTACTTACAGTTGATGAAGGATGTCCGCGTAGTGGCTGAGCAGTCGTGCAGTCTACAGAACCGTTTTTAAAACCCGGGGGCTCTGATACCATAACTGTAACGACCCTTAAACCTACCCCTTAATTTCCCGTATATATTTTTTTTATTCTTAATAAACTTTGTAACATACGAGCGTAAATAAAACCTTTAAAATCAGAGTTGAAATCGAAAATTTAAATCTATGTTTAAAAACTATTCAAATAAACTTAAAACAATTAATTTAAAACAATTATTAAAACATTTTAAATAAATTTTAAAATTTAAAATCACATTCGAGGGACAAAAGGGACTTTGTCCCTCAAATGTGTGTGCTGATCAATCGCCCAAAATGTGGCGATTGATCGCCACAAGCGATCACAACCAGGCGCCCAGTCGCTTGGTTGATCGCCACGGGCGCTCTTCAGCCTTCGCGATCGCCTCTGTTTTGCCACTCGATGGCGAATGGTTGGCATGCTCTCTGGAAAATCCAGAGAGCAGCAACCATTAGTGGCGAATGGTCCCCTCCCTTAGGCGACCATTCGCCACCTCCTCTGGATTTTGGAATGCAGAGGCAGCTTCTCCTTAACCATTTCACGCCCTGTACAAACATTTACAACCCACACAAAACACACAATCTTCAACTCTCTCATTCCTTCATCACATATCATCTCATACGTTGCCCATAAACACACACTTCTACACAACGACACTACCACTCGTTCGCCAACTCAAAACACAATTAAAACATAATCAATTTCATGAAAACGAACCGTGTGGTTCCATTTAAAAGATTAACATACCCTCCTGTTTTTAAAATCAATGAAACTCTACAAAATACATTCAATTTCTTCAAAATACTTTCTATTAACTATCCAGATCCCAAAATACTATAAAGACAACTATACAATTCTCTGTCCCAAAATAATCCAAATACCTATGTACGTCCCCATGGGTCAAAATCACGCTCCGACTGCCAGCTCACTCCCGCGAGCCATCTTTCTTCAACGTGCTCATACTTCAGGCGGAGGGACATCATCCTAACCTGTCTCAAAATCACCTACACCATAAAGACACCTATGAGATAAAAATCTCAGTAAGCCCTACGTAAATGCTAATGCATGATCATGTATGCTCTGTATTATGAAAACCGTCCATGTCATTTCATTTCAGTACGTGTCAGTCTAGGTTAACGGGCCCTAATTGCATTCAGATTGATAGGGCACATCAAGCGGGTAGACAGCCCACACCATCTAAAGGGAGGAAGACCCGCTTACCACGGAACGCCAGGTCTGAACCTCACCCGAATAACCCCATATCATGGTTTTTTACTGTGATACTTTACTTGCCTTTACATGCATGTTCTTTTCATGAAATCCGTGCGTAAATTCATTTTCATGACATTTTTAAAACCATGATGCATGAACAGTTCAATATAAACATAAAGTAAACAATCACATGTGTACCATCAAAACGATCAATAAACCATTAGTTAGTAATGCATGGAAGGGCAGTTTGGGGAGAAATTAAGGTTGGTGGGAGGAAGCCAATGAATGCCTACCAAGTGTTCAACTTGCTGAACAAGATATGTTCTTCCTCCTACGCGAAACCCTGATTTTCTCTCTTCTTCGCTTTCTCCCTTCCAGACAAAGTGCGACAGATTTTCAAAACTCTGTCTTCTCCCGTTTTCTCTAGTTTTCTGTAGTAGAGGTTTGTGCATCACCGAGGTAACACGTTCAAGACTTGCAACTCTACAGCAACAGGGAAGTTCATGCGTAGGTTGGCCCTTAAGGCCCTACATCACGGAGATACTAGGTTTTCCATTTCTGTCGGGTTGTTTCAGGTAGAAAAGTTAGAGTTATGTTCTGAGTTATCTGCTTTTTCCTTATATTCTACTGTTTTAAGTTCAAGCACTGTAAATGCTCATGCATACACGATTTTCCCGAAAGACATGCAAAAGTTTTCTATGCACCAGATTTGAAGTTATGAAAGTTAAAAATGTAAATGTAATGTATGGTTAAGTGTGGACGAGGACTGGCACCCTGTTATCCCTGTTATCCCTGTTAAGTACCTGACGTGTACTCCTGTTGCGCCAGCTCTTCTTCCCACTTATACCTTCATGTCTAGTGAACGTAATGTAAAGTAATTTAATGTTCATGTATTTGAAAATGTTCATGTAAAGTATACGCATCACCGCATTTCATGATTCTTACTGAGCTCTAGGCTCATAGTTGAACTCCCTGTTGTAGGTATGGATCCTCTAGATGAGGACTTTGTGCCTCAAGCTGATGAGTTGGGGAAGTTGGCGGATTGAGCTCACGGGGTTTGGTTGCTGCAGCCAGACAAATGCTATCCCTGTGAGAATTGTATTTTTGAAAGTTATGTCAAGTCTTGTATAGCTTTTGAAATTTTAAAACCGATGTGAAAACTGTGTGTTCATGTTTTTCAAAACTTCTGTTTTTTTGAATTATGGAAATGTATGTCAAGTTCTGTTTAATTTCTGAGATTTTCAAACAATGCATAAACTGTGTTGGTGTATTCTGGAATTGTTAGAAATCTTCCCTTTCAGGTCGTGCATGGATGGTCTCGAGTTTTAGAGCTACCCATGCAGTTTGTTTTCTTGAACCTCTGTCATGTTTTCTAACTTCTGTCATGTTTTCATGCATGTGTTAAAACTGTGTTTTGAATCGGGTTTTGAGGGTTTGAAGTTTTTATGTCTTCTGTCCTTGTGCCTTCTGTTTATATGTTCTTCTGTTAAATGTTCTCTATTCTACCTTTCAGTTTCTGTCTTTCGAGTTTTCAGGTATTTGGCTAAGTGTTAGTCGTCCACGCCTTCAGTAAAACAGTTGTCATTCTCTTCTATAAAACAGTCGTCCACGTCCATTCTGCCTTCAAAATAATAGTCTATTTTGCCTTTGGTTTCTATTATTTTATTCGGCTAAGTGTCATCGTCCAAAGTTATCGTCCACGATAACATCGCTAAGAGTCAGCCTGTTATTTTAAAAGTCCAAAGTCTGTCTCTGATTTTAAACGTCCATGGACTCCTGCATCCACTGTTTTAGTCTTTTAATGTAAACGTCCACGAACTCCTGTGTCCACTATTTTTGTCTTTTAGTGCAAACGTCCACGGACTCTTGCGTCCACTGTTTTAGTCTTTTATTGTAAACGTCCACGGACTCTTGTGTCCACTGTTTTTGTCTTTTAGTGCAAACGTCCACGGACTCCTGCGTCCACTGTTTTAGTCTTTTATTGTAAACGTCCACGGACTCCTGTGTCCACTGTTTTTATCTTTTAGTGCAAACGTTCACGGACTCCTGCGTCCACTGTTTTAGTCTTTTATTATAAACGTCCACGGACTCCTGTGTCCACTATTTTGCCTCTGTTATTTTTAAATGTCCACAGCCTCTGTTGTTTTTAAATGTCCACGGCTCCAGATTGTCCACAGCTTCTGTCATCCACTGTAGCCTTCCACAGTATGTCTTCCAGTTTACGTTTTCCATTTTTATTTCCTGTTTTATTCTGCTTATTCACTCTAGTCGTCCATCCCTGTTTCATGTTTTTCCTGTCTTCACGTCTTCATGTTTAAGAGTTGTAAAAGAGGGCAAAAGTTTTTACGACCAAATGTCAAAATCCCTTGCTATTTTAAACGTCCACAATCTTTATGTTCCTGTTCTTTTCTGTTGTGTTCTTTTCATTTGTTCTTTCCTTTTTTTTTCAAAGTCCATTGGCCTGTTGTTTTAAACGTCCAAATTCTATTCTTACTTCTGTCTTCTTGTTTTTTTCGGCTATTTATTTCTGAAGTTCGACTTCTAATATGTTTTCCAGTCTAAATTTCCATAGAAGGTTTTCCCTGCCTTCTATCTTCTTGGTTTTTCTCCTGCCATTTATAATTGTCATCTAGATTTTTATGTCTCCCTGTCTTCTTCTGTTACTCACCGTAGTCTTCCAGTCCTCAATTCCAGTGAGAGTTCTCTCCGTGTAAAGTTTTAAAAGTTCAAAAAAAATAGTCCACGTTTATTTAAAAATGTCTGGTGTGACGGTCCCTCGACCCCGATCGGGTTTGGGGGTGTCACAGGCAAGCTACTGGGCAGGAACCGGCAGGTCGAAGCAGAAATAAATTCATCCTCTGCGACGGATGGCTACTAGAGCTCGGAGAGGCGGTCGAATACTCCTCTTGATCGGCGACGGCAACGTGTAACACGACAGCAACTCCCTTCTTGGTTTGCGGTGGCGTCTTTAACATGCAGGCTCCTTCAAAGTACATCACACTCTCACTTCAGCCTTTACAGCGCCACACACACTCTCTCACCCTCTCTCTTTGTTATTCTTCAAAGTGCTCTGATACCAGTTGAAGAAACTTGCAGAGAATAGAGAAGAATTCTATTACACCAAGAAAAATGTCGTGTCATTTACATCTATACAACGTGAATTATAAAGACGAAAAAGTAAACCTCTCTCGACAATGTTTTAATATGGAGTAGGTGTAAAAGAAAGAGGGACAACGTGTTGGTTGAGTTCAGCTCCATGAATGAGCCCCAACATGATCCTCTCTAATATTTTAACATTGTGTTTCCAGAGAAAGATCACATGAACAGAGAAAACAATGTAACAGATAAGAACAGAGAAACAGATACGTCAAAGAGTAGAAAGCACAATGTGAGCAACCTGGATAGCTAAACATGATTTCATGATGAATATGCATTAGGAGTTAAAATATTATCATGAAAAATCATGCAAAATTTTGGGTTAACTCCAACAACGCAACAACAAATAACTGAGACACAAAAATTTTACCAAAACAAAGAGATAAAATAACAAAATTCACCAAGTGAAACAACCAGGTTACAACACAGAACATGAATGGTAACTCATGCATACAGGTAATTCATGATTAACAAAGTAAAAAATGAAACAGACATCACAATGACAGAAAACATAAAACAGGGACGAACAGAGTAAACGAAACACAAAGGATTCATTCGACTCTGATATCAGATGATGAGGGAACTACCACGAAGATATGCATGCGGAAGCATAAAAGAAAAGGAATGTGAAATGGGCACAAAATAGTGGTGACAACACAGTTAAAAACAAAGAAGTGCGGAAAACTGAAAATGGTGAAAGAAAAGGGAAGAGGAAATGGGCAAGCCTCGTATTACCTCAGATTGCACTGATGGATTGAAAAAAAGGCTGTGGAAGGAATGGATGTCGAGGGAACCTAATACTGGTCTGAGAAGGATGACAAGCTCCTTTCGGGTGAAGGACGCTTACATGAATGGAAGGCACTCCAGCAACTGGGCACTGCCCCGCACACGTTTCTCGTCCTCAGAAGAGGCTGGTTAGGGGTGGGCAAGACCAGATCGAGGATCGAGAACCAGACCGGACCAACGGTTTCGGTCCAACAAATAGAATTCCAGTGGAAAATTGTCTGGTTCTCGGTCCAGGTTCAAAATTTCTCGAAATCCCATACCGGACCGAACCTTTAATTCAATAGCCATTTAAGGTTCGGCTGAAGGGGGAACAAGAATCAGTCTTCTAAAGACTACAAATCCATAACCTTCAATTTCTTTCTCCTCTCCTGAGTCTCGAGTCCCGAGTCCCGTCACCCGTCGCCCGTCGCCTGTCACCCATAGGCCGTTAGCCTCCTCAGCGCTCAGCCCGTGCTCTTTGGCCTCTGCTGCTCGCCTCACTCCTCAGATCTCAGCTATGCGCTGCCTCACGCACGCATAGGAGTCCTCGGTTCTCCTCAGCTCTCCTCGGCAAGAAGCTGCTCGCGGCAAAAACTAATGTTTGTCTCGCTTTTTTCCTTTTGTCTCGCAGCAACAACGTGTGTAAATAAAAGGCAAAGGAGATTTTACAATTTACAATTTTTATTTATTGTTTAGGTTTTCTTACAGAAAAATAACATTTCCTCTTTGTTGCAGACAAAGAATAATAGCCCTGCAACTCAAGAGAAATGTATTACTCGCCCACTGCTCTATCATTTCGGTGTTAATCTTCCTCTTATAAGTTTTTCCTAAGTATCCTGTCTTCAGATATATGGGCATGAGGAGTAGCCTTCCACTGCCACCCTGGTATTTTCAGGTTCTTTATATATTTATGGTATTTATCTTGGGAGTTGATAGACTAACAAGCTTTTACTTTCAATGAATTATTGCAGCTGTCGATTAAATATACACAACATCAATAACTTTTGTGGCAATAACATGTATGTGCCTTGTTTTCTAGGAAAGTGATTTTGACTCAGATTATATTCTACTTCATTCTGGAGGATTTTGTGTTCTATTGGGGGCATAGCATTTTGCATACAAAATGGCTATATAAGCATGTTCACAGTGTTCATCACGAGTAAGAGATTTGATATGCAACTAATGTTTCTTCTTTCACATAATTTTGGACAATGCTGAAATCAATGATTTCCATAGCTTATTGAATTTGCTCTAATATGTAAAGATATGCAACACTTTTTGGACTGACATCAGAATATGCATCATGGAAATCAAAGTTTCTCTTCTTTGTATAGTTTATCATTTGTAGTCTTTTAATTCTTGATAGAAAATGATTTGATTGTATATAGCATGTCTTTACTTCAGTGCTTTGAAGGAAATTTTAATTTTTTTTATTGCAATTTACTGTAAAAAAAAATTTGGTGGGAGAAACCGAGACCGGACCGGACTGAAAATTTCGGTCTGGTTCTAGGATTCGGGAAAAAAATCCTGAATCCTTCGGTCCGAGCCGATTCTGGCTCGGAACCAGACCGAACCAGATCATGCCCACCCCTAAGGCTGGTGAGATGAGAGGCGAAGGCCCGTGGCCGACCCAATGAGAAACTTCAGTGCATTGGGCGAAGAAGTCCTTCATTGCCGAAGGAGTTCACGACGTAAGATGAATAGTTTCTCCAACCTTCTTCCAAACTTGAACTCGTGAAAAAGGGAACAGAATGATGGATAAGAACACCTCCAAGCAACCATCGAGCTTGAGGAGCAATGTAGTGAATTCATCCCACCGAGGATGAACACCGAGAGAGAGCGACCACAGAGGTTAGGGATGTTGTTTTGAGGAAAAGTGAATTAGGAAATTAAAGGTGTAAATGAATCTTGTTTGAGGAATTATAGAAATGAAGTTGAATTAGACGACTTCAAAAGTCGGGGTTATAGTTAATCAAATTAGAATCAATGAATGGGTGAACGATTTAATGTAAAGGTGTATAGTTTATAATGATTTAATTTTTGGAGACATAGAAATTAGATAGTACTCAATCAAATCGAGTGCGGTGAGCGTAACTATGAGATTATATTCGACTATGCAATTCGAGAGATAATTGTAAACAAATTTTGAAGACAAAATTTTGTTTAAGGAGTCCTTAAAATATTTATGTGCATAAATTGCTAAATTTGATTTCCTATAAAAACATGTTTTATACATACGTTTTAATAAAGAAAAATTAAATGAATGAAATGAATACGAAATGTACGTAAGGGTTATTTGTGGGATATATGAGATGACACCGCACGAACTGGAAACCCGAATTAAGGGTTCGAGCCGGAAGGTGTTAGGGTCATCACGCTCTATATGATGTTTCTCCAATAACTAATGTTATGTGAAAGAAAAGAAATAATAAAAATAGGAAATGTATGGTTTTACAAAATACATATTCATTATCATTCATGTTCATTACACGTCACTTACTGAGCGTTAGGCTCATTAGTTGAACTTCGTGATGTAGGTGACGGAAGTATAGGTGAGGGTTTTATGCATGGTCCAGAATAAGATGGCAGTTGATGAGGTACGTCCATGGGGAGCGCTTGTTGTTGTTAGGGCGATTTCACCCACGGCTGGTAGGTACACATTTTTGGTTTGATACACATGTAAACGAACTAATGGATTTAAATGTTTTGATAAACCATGTTTTAATGTATGGAAATATTTTGCATATGAAAATGAGTTGTTTAAAGTAGAAATTGTATGTTTTGTTGGAAAGATTGATGGATTTGGTTTTGGTTTAAAAAAATATATGTTACGGTTCTCAATTTTAGACTTGGGGTTTTAAACGAATGGTTTTCCACCAAAACGTAAAGTCTTCCGCTATGCCTCTTAAACAATTTTAGATGTTTTTAAAAGTTGTTTTTTTTTTCTTTACGTTCTTTCAAAGTTTTTATAAAAATAAAGTAAGTTAAGCTTTAAAGGATGACCGAATTACGGGTCATCACAATACACCTTTCTTTCAAATTACGTGACCGAGAAAGGCTACTTCTTTCATTCAGAATTCACATTTGGAGAACTTCGCATATAGCTTCTCACGCCTCAGGGTCAATAAATATAATTCGTAAGTGTTTTTAATGCTCTTCTCTACTCTTCGAATAAATGAGGATATCGTCGATAAAAACAATCACAAATGCATCTAAGAAAAAATGTACTGCTTGATTGCACTTAAAACAAGTCAGCACCCTTGCTCGACATTTTCCATTATGTGTCTTCTTGCAAGTGTGACACATGGGTATAGTAGGCATAATTGTCTGGTTCTGTAACACCTGGGATTTTAGCCATGTAACTATTCCTTAAACTATTGAATGAGATTTATTGGCCATTAATAAAATGCGTATTCTTATTGGAGTTTTGTGATACCTTACGGAAAAAGTGGATTTTTGGAGAAAAACGAATCGAAGAATTTAAATAACAATTCAATTGGAAAACCATACTATGTGCAACCAAAACAAAATAATTTGGTTATAAACCAATGGAAGGGGTAAAAATTGGAATCTAATTAAGGTTGGTGGAAGAAAGCCAATGGGTGATTAACACTTGGCAATCTTGTGGAAGAAGACAAGCTTTTCTTCTTCTCTTCATCGTGAAAGCATTCACATTTCCATCCTTTCTTCTCCGTTTCCTCTCTTCCAGGCGACTGCATCCATTTTCAAACTTCTTCTCCTCCTGTTTTCTTCCATTTTGTCTGTTACAGGTAATTGTTTTTCGTTAGTTAACAAGTTTAGGTTAGTTACTTTTTAGTTTTAAGAAAGTTTAGGGTTAACAGCCCGATTATTCATAATATAGGTTTGAGACTCACCGTGACGTTCAAGCTTGCTGCATTTCGGACAACAGGTAAGTTCATGTGTGTAGATTGGCCCTTAAGGCCCTACATCACGGAGATACTAGGTTCTACTTCTGTCGGGTGGTTTCGGGTAGAAAAGTTAGAGTTAAGTTCTGAGTTATCTACGTTTCTCTTTATGTTCTGCTGTTTTTTTCTTGTTGTCTGCTGTTTTAAGTTGAAGTACTGTAAACGTCCATGCATACACATTTTTTCGAAAACTCATGCAAAATGTTTTCCTGCACACGTTTTGAAGTTAAGAAAGATAAAAATCTGAATGTAATGTATCGGTTAAGTGTGGGAGGGGGACTGGCCCTCTATTTCTGTTATGTTTTGTATTACTGTATGTGCCTGATAGTGCACTCGACAGTTCCCCTATAAGCCCCACTTATACCTCTCTGCCAGTGAAACGTAATGTAATGTACTGTCACTGTATTCTGAAAGTTCATGCATAGCATTTGCATCACTGCATTTTTCATGTTCTATTGAGTTTTAGACTCATAGGTGAACTCCCTGATGTAGGTACGGAACCCGTGGATGGGGATTTTGTGCCTCAGGCCGACGAATAAGTGGCTGGTGGCGTGAGCTTTTGGGGATGGTTGTGGTAGCTAGACATATTCCTGACCAGAGAGAGTGAAGTTTTAAAGTTTTGTGTTATGTTTCAAAAACTTCTGTTTTTGGTGAATTATGGAAATGTATGTCAAGTTCTGTACAGTTTCTAAGATTTGGAAACGATGTATAGACTCTATGTTGTTAAGGTCTTTTAAAACCTCTGTTATAACAGTTGTATGTTTTGAAGTATTCTGGAACTGTTTGAAATCTCTTCCTTTCAGGTTGTGCATGGATTGTTTTGAGTTTTAGAGCTATCCATGCAGTTTGTTTTTTTTTTTATCTCTATCATGTTGTCAAGTGTGTTATAAAACTGTTTTGAATCGGGTTTTAGAAGTTCAAAGTTTTCTGTGTCAAAAGAAGTAAGTCGTCCACGCCTTCAGTAAAATAGTTGTCATTCTCTTCTGTAAAACAGTCGTTCACGTCCATTCTGCCTTCAAAATAATGGTCTATTTTGCCTTCGGTTGTCTGTCCTTTTATTCGGCTAAGTGTTATCGTCCAAAGTTATCGTCCACGATAACGTCACCGAGAGTCTATCTGTTATTTTAAAAATCCAAAGTCTGCCTTTTTGTTAAACGTCCACGGTCACTGCTTTTTGTCAAACGTCCACAGCTTCTGTTTGTTCACAGACTTTTGTCTTTTATTTTAAACGTCCACGGTCACTGTTCTGTCTTTTTAATTCAAACGTCTACGGACTCCTGTGTCCACTATTTTTGTCTTTTAGTGCAAACGTCCACGGACTCCTGTGTCCATTATTTTTGTCTTTTAGTGCAAACTTCCACGGACTCCTGTGTCCACTATTTTTGTCTTTTAGTGCAAACGTCCACGGACTCCTGTGTCCACTATTTTTGTCTTTTAGTGCAAACGTCCACGGACTCCTGTGTCCACTATTTTTGTCTTTTAGTGCAAACGTCCACGGACTCCTGTGTCCACTATTTTTGTCTTTTAGTGCAAACGTCCACGGACTCCTGTGTCCACTATTTTTGTCTTTTAGTGCAAACGTCCACGGACTCCTGTGTCCACTATTTTTGTCTTTTAGTGCAAACGTCCACGGACTCCTGTGTCCACTATTTTTGTCTTTTAGTGCAAACGTCCACGGACTCCTGTGTCCACTATTTTTGTCTTTTAGTGCAAACGTCCACGGACTCCTGTGTCCACTATTTTTGTCTTTTAGTGCAAACGTCCACGGACTCCTGTGTCCACTATTTTTGTCTTTTAGTGCAAACGTCCACGGACTCCTGTGTCCACTATTTTTGTCTTTTAGTGCAAACGTCCACGGACTCCTGTGTCCACTATTTTTGTCTTTTAGTGCAAACGTCCACGGACTCCTGTGTCCACTATTTTTGTCTTTTAGTGCAAACGTCCACGGACTCCTGTGTCCACTATTTTTGTCTTTTAGTGCAAACGTCCACGGACTCCTGTGTCCACTATTTTTGTCTTTTAGTGCAAACGTCCACGGACTCCTGTGTCCACTATTTTTGTCTTTTAGTGCAAACGTCCACGGACTCCTGTGTCCACTATTTTTGTCTTTTAGTGCAAACGTCCACGGACTCCTGTGTCCACTATTTTTGTCTTTTAGTGCAAACGTCCACGGACTCCTGTGTCCACTATTTTTGTCTTTTAGTGCAAACGTCCACGGACTCCTGTGTCCACTATTTTTGTCTTTTAGTGCAAACGTCCACGGACTCCTGTGTCCGGTCTTCAGGTTTAAGAGTCGTAAAAGAGGGCAAAAGTTTTTACGTCCAAATGTCAAAATCCCTTGCTATTTTAAACGTCCACAATCTTTATGTTCCTGTTCTTTTCTGTTTTGTTCTGTTCATTGGTTCTTCCCTTCAGTTTTCAAAGTCCATTTGGCCTGTTGTTTTAAACGTCCAAAGTCTATTTTTACTCATGTTCTTTCGATTCTGTTTTCTGTTAAAGTCTTAAAAGCAAAGTTCAAAAAAAAAAATTATATGTCACGTTTTAAATGTCCAAAGTGATGCTCCTCGGCCTGGATCGGGTTTGGGGGCGTCACAGGTTCACTGGAAATTCCACTAGTCATAGGTTATTTGGATCCAACCCATTGTGATGGTAGAAGTTTATTCTTTGTTGATTGTGTTGCATGGTTGAACCTTCTCTGATTTCTTGAGCTTTGGAGATTTTTTGTTCTCCAATTTCTGATTTAAGAGTGTTCTCAACTACTCCAGCAAATGGAGTGTCCTGTGAAATGTTAAGGTTGACATCTTTAAATATCTCTGCTCATACCCCTTATTCACCTTCAAAGTCTCATTGTTGACCATATGTGAGGCGCAATAAGAGAGTTGATCAAACTTGTGCACATATTCGATTACACTTCCAGTCTACTTCAGGGACATGAATTCTTCTATTCTTGCATACTTCATAGCATCGACAAAGTACTTTTCATTGAAAAGCTTACTAAATTGTTGCCATGTCATTGCAGTGACTTGATGCATCACCTTTATCGAGTCTCACCAATAACGAGCATCTTTTATAAATATGGTGGACGCATAAGACACTTTCTGCGCCTCCAAAATCTTAATATGCTCAAATATCTCCTGAATTGTTCTGATCTAATCCTCAACAACTGCTATATCCGTCAAGTTACCATAAAAGGTTGGTGGATTTAATCTTTGAAACCTTAAAAGATTAATATCCATGGGTCGAGGTCTATTCGTATTAGCTGCCTGTGCATTAGCCGCTACACATTAACCGCCTCGGTCATGGCAGTAGCCGCTTTGGCAGCGACAGTTGTTGTCTGCATTAGTTGTTCGATTTGTCTAGCTTGCCTCTCAATTATATCCATCAATCGATCAAGAATAGCATCACGCTCGACACTATTTCCTCTACGGTTGGCCATAAGTCTAGATCACGAGAATATTTTTTTTATTTAAAAATTTTATTCTATATAGGGAATAATTGAATTTGAATATACTAAAAATTATATTACAAATTTTATAAAAATAAATTTCTATAAAAATGATTAAAGAAATACTTACTTGCTGATCGAAAATATAAAGTAGTCTACAGAACTATTTGAAAACCTAATGCTCTGTACCAATTGTAAGGCTCCAAAAAGAAATTCTCAATTTGAAACCCTAAAATTTTCCCTAAATTCATTTGAAAATTAGGTTAAATTGGATCGTTATAAAATCCTAATTTTCTTAATTTAAAATCCTTGAAAATAGTGGAAATTATTTATTAGGCAAAAGATTTGAAACAACTATCAATAACAAATATTAAATAAAACATCATTTATTAATTTTAAAACAATAACATAATTAATTAAAAAATCCAACAGCTAATGAAATAAATTATTAAAACTTAAATCAAACTAAAATTAAATACAAGTAGATATGAAATATCTTTTTATGCGATATAAAATCATAACTTTAAATTATTATTCGGAACCAACGACAACATCTTCCTCCGTATGCTCGCCCACCTCTAAAAAATTTTTGATCAGCGCCAGTTCATCCTCAGATAAAAGCTCACCTACATCATAAAATTAATGTGTGAGATAAACTCAGTAAGTAAAAACATGTGCATGTGATTTTAATTACATACATTACTCAATTTCATGCTTTAAAAGTTACATACTTGATTGAACTCATTTTCCAATTCTTACTATTAATTCAGAAAACTACTGGTTTCTTTACACTCATAAAGTTTCATCAACTATCTCAATTTATAACTATGCGTTCAGACTTTCATTAGTCATCTCATGCGTTCAAGCTCTCATTAGTCTTTTCATGCTTTCGGTCGATTCAATTCATTTTCATGCATTTCATACTCACATACATTATGTCCTACCATTTTTATATTTCCAAATTCCTATGTCAAATGTCTATACATACGTGTCCAAATAAAATCATAATTGAATAATAAAATAATTTAAAGAAAATAATTTAATAAATGTTTCGTGATGTAGGGCCTACGGCAAAAATGTCAAAACCTAGTGTCTTTACTTACTAGGTTTTTGAAAGAGAGAAGGTGATGTGAATCCCACATCGGTTCCAGAGGGTTGCCTGTGCTAGTATATATGTTAGGTCCAAACCTCTACTCTTGAACTAGTTTTTGTGGTGGAGTTAGGAGTTCTCATATCATTTGGTATCAGTGTCAAACCTCTGTGGGTCAGTTTGCACACATCAGGTTTCCTACTGACCTGGGATCGATGCGCTGATTGAGGCAGTCTCCTGGTCCGACTGATCGCCGACTGAGGCAGTTATCTTTAAAGGGTGTTGGAATGATGTGAATCTCATATCGGTTCCAGAGGGTCGCCTGGGCTAGTATATATGTTAGGTCCAAACCTCCACTCTTGAGCTATCTTTTGTGGTGAAGTTAGGAGTTCTCATATAATTTTGGCACTAGAAGGATACTAACTGATGCGAACCTCGGATCGAAAGGACCAGGGACCCGACAACAACATGGAATAATTCAAAGGAATGCTTTTTCGATTCAGGAATAAAAGTAAGGAACTAAGACCTCAATCGAAGAATACGAAGTTATCAAAACAGGATCTTGACCTGAGCCACATCTGTTGGCTGAACCGAAGCTATCAAAACAGGAGCTTGACCCAGAAATAATTTGTTGGTAAGAACCAAAGCTATCAAGCGAGATTCTTCAAGCGTGACTTGAAGAAGATCATTGTTCTTTGCAAAGAACTAAAGAGAAATTCTCTCTAAAAAACTCAATCTTTAATTCAAACTTGTTCTCCTATTAAATCATAATAGTTTTGTCATTAAATAGGCTACATGTTTAAGTAAAATAAAATAAATAAAATGATAAAATAACTAAGAATTTTCGTAGTATAAAGATCCTTTGGATGATCGGATGTCATCTCGTATTTAAACTTTGTTTGAACGTGATTTGAACTGATTTGAGTAGATTCGGCTAGATAAGATATTTTCCTACGAGATTTGTGTGATTTGCATGCACTTACATGTGCTTGTGCATGTGATCTTTTTAATACTCGTATACGTATGTGCTTGGCGCATGTTCTCTTTAATTCCTACATATGCATGTGCATGGCACATGTGTTTTTAATTCTTACATGTGCATGTGCATGACACATGTGTTTTTAATTCTTACATGCGCATGTGCATGGAACCCTCTCTAAATCTTCATGTATCTTCGACCTCCCTTGCTTTAACTTGATTTTGATTATTTTCAATCTTCGACACATTCAATCCTTTCAAGGCCTGACGCATCTTTTTAGCTTTGGACCGTGTCATTGGGCCACTCGTATCTTCAATTGGATCCTTGTTCTTGAGCTCTGACTTGGTCTCAACTTGGATCACATCATAAACCAAGTCATGTGGATCTTTATCTCTTTCCAACCCACGTGAATTTTTATCTCTTTATAGTTTGCGTAGATTTTTACCCTTCTTTCTCCAATCCATGGGGATTTGTAGGGCCCAACTCCGTGCCTTATGGGTCTTTTTTTGCCAATTTCGTCGGGCCCACTTCCATGCTACAAAGCTCTTTATTTTTATAGTCTTTTGTTTTTGTTGTGATGGCTCTTTTCTTCGAATTTCCACAACTAAACCATGTGAAACTTTGTTCATTGGACCTTGTTTATCTTCTAATAGATCATGGTCCTTGACAATGAGATTTATCACTCATCGGTTCACATAAGAGGGAATAGGGTTTTAGGTATTTTCTCGAACGTTGAATTGATCTTCTTTGCCTAAAAATTAAGAATGTTTAAATTTCTTCTTTCTTCCTAAAATAATTCTTTTGAAAGTAATAAGGGTAGAAATTTCTTACCAATAAAAACCTAGCGTTGAATTTTTGGATCGATTTGGGCGTTCTTAACAATAAAAAAATATTCAGTTGATAGGAATAGTTTCTTGTCAATTGAGATGATTGGGGTCAATTGGTGTAACGCCCCAAATTATATAAACCTGATTCGCTACTCATAATATTGAAACATACTATGACATTCTGAGAAAATTTCAACTTTTCACTCAACGGTCAAAGTTTGACCTTTATGAACGTTAAAACTTGTAGCGGAAATTCATTTGTATAAAACAATATTTATTAATTTAATTAGAATATTAAAGACAATTCGTTGGAAGAAAACAAAACAAAATAGAACACATCCACCGCTGAACAGTTTCAGCGATAGAGTTAGAAACAAAAGGCATCCACCGCTAAACAGTATCAGCGGCAGAAGCAGGAATAAAATAGTCTGAGCGGTAGAGACGGAAATGGAAGGCATCCACCGCTAAACAGTGTCAGTCGCACGACATGTCGACTACCCACAACCACCGCTCACGTCCACCGATTGAATCCTTCGAATGACAGTAACCCTCAGCATCCACCGATCGCAAAACGACAAAAAATCTAATACTCACTCTTACGCTCACATCCACCGGCCACAAAATGACAAAAATCTAATATTCACTCCTATGCTCACATCCACCGGTCACAAAACGACAAAATCTAATACCCACATCTACCGATGGACAACATCCACCGATAGACGATAACACTCAACATCCACCGGTGGACTACATCCACCGATAGACAAGAGAAAACACTCATAATAATAGCCTAACAATCATTTTCACTCTAAACAAAGAAAAACTCCGACTACCAAAGAACTTGTACATTTTACTAAAAATCGTTCAAAACAACATAAGTCCACAACTTTCTAAAAATATCTAGCAAATCAACTACCTCTAAACCAAATCATGTTTTTCATACTCATAACAAGAAAACCATAAAGTTGGTAAAAACATCAGAACTATTAATGTTATTAAAACTCTCTGCACACTTCCACAAGACACTTAACCACTGAAACTTCATAAATAGACAATAGTTAAACCGCCCCATCAGTTCACCAAGTCGAGGTATGAATGTGCTCCCCCAACCAACCTATTCCTCAACATGCTCAGAGAACACACCTTCTGAGGCTTCTTCACCTACATCACAAAACTCATCTATTAGCCTAATGCTAAACCAGTGGAGCAATAATGAAATGAAATGCTGAAACATAAATCTTAATCATGCAGTTTCTACTTTCACATCTCAGTTGCATTTACATTCTTTCACTGATCTGATCCCTCGATTTCATTAGGAGTTGGATCAATTTTCCCAAAGTCATACATCCCTTCAAAAGTTAAGGGGCGGATTAGTTCCCTTAATAGTTTATCTGATCCTTCCATTCCATTGGGAAGTGGATCAATCTTCCCAAAGTCATAAATCCCTTCATAAGTTAAGGGGCGGATTAGTTCCCTTAATAGTTTATCTGTTGCAATCTGTTCATTTCTTACCGTACCAATACATGTAAATTCATTTTCGTAGTCTTTCAAAATATGATGCATAACATACAGACAATTCAAACATACATAATCCTACTGTTTTGTGATGTTAGCCCGAAGGCACATGCATACTCCACTTACCTAGTCTTCTAGGGATTGTTTGGTTATAAGCTAATTCGGGAGTTTGCTCACCTAAAATCATAAACAGAGCATTAATTCAATCTTCACTATACTTCATTCTAAACCATTCGGAAACCTAAGGTAGCTAACTTGGAACTCTAATAATTGTGCATTCCCGGTTTATCATCAAAACCCGAACCTATTCTCATTTATACCGTTCCCAAAACACACACATTGCACTCTCCCTGCTATCTTGTCACTAAATCTCAAGGAAAACGAAGGAAAACTCACCTAGATTGAAGAATGGAAATCAGAGAGAAAACTGCCTGGAGAGCTCTGCTGAGCTTGAGCTGAATACCGAAAGAGGAAATGAGAAACAGTGGCGGCTAAACCTCACAAAACTCTTCCTTAAATACGTTATCCACTACTAAATCTCCAAATTACAAATCTACCCTTATTTAGTCACTCATTAACCTAATCACTAGTTTCTCCCAATTTCATCCCTAAAATGCACATCATAAGTTGATAGAATAACTTTGATTCGACGGAACCGGGTGTTACAATCTACCCTCCTTAAAAGAATTTTGTCCTCAAAATTCAATACCTAAATAATTCTGGATATTGGTTCATCATGTCCTGCTGGCGCTCCCAAGTTGTCTCCTCTATGTTCTGGTTATGCCATCAGACTTTCACCAGTGGGACTTCTTTGTTGCACAACACCTTCACTGTAACACCCGACAATTTCAGCCAGGTGATTTTCTTAACTGATTTAACTGTCACCTCTATTAATGATCTTTTCGATTTAGAATTAAATGTCAAAGCTTATTCAATTTCTATTTGTGTGATGGCAGAACCGTAATAAAGGAGGATTTTATTTAGTATATATAGTAAATGGAAATCCTTAAACCTCATTAAAACCTCACTGTAGCCAACATCCCTCTCTCGGCGATTTCCCTTTTCTCCAGAACTCTTCCTCTATCTCTCTCTCTCTCTCTCGGCCAGCTACCCCCTCCATCGACAATCGATTCTTCAGGCTCCACCCCGACAATCCACGCCCTAGGTAAGACTTAGACAATGTAGTTGCTGGTTAGTTACTTAGCGCTCTGTTTTCGGCTAAGACTCGTAGTTTCATATTCATCAATGGCTGTGTAATTGTAGTGACATTTGTAATCTGTGGTTAGTTACTAGGTTGAATCTGGTTATTTTAGGTTCGGGAAGTTTAATCTATGCACCTTGACTAAGAAGATTTAGAAACATCTCTCTCTCTCTCTCTCTCTCTCTCTCTCTCTCTCTCTCTCTCTCTCTCTCTCTCTCTCTCTCTCTCTCTCTCTCTCTCTCTCTCTCTCTCTCTCTCTCTCTCTCTCTCTCTCTCTCTCTCTCTCTCTCTCTCTCTCTCTCTCTCTCTCTCTCTCTCTCTCTCTCTCTCTCTCTCTCTCTCTCTCTCTCTCTCTCTCTCTCTCTCTCTCTCTCTCTCTCTCTCTCTCTCTCTCTCTCTCTCTCTCTCTCTCTCTCTCTCTCTCTCTCTCTCTCTCTCTCTCTCTCTCTCTCTCTCTCTCTCTCTCTCTCTCTCTCTCTCTCTCTCTCTCTCTCTCTCTCTCTCTCTCTCTCTCTCTCTCTCTCTCTCTCTCTCTCTCTCTCTCTCTCTCTCTCTCTCTCTCTCTCTCTCTCTCTCTCTCTCTCTCTCTCTCTCTCTCTCTCTCTCTCTCTCTCTCTCTCTCTCTCTCTCTCTCTCTCTCTCTCTCTCTCTCTCTCTCTCCTAAGAAGATTTAGAAACATATAAGTTAGATTCTAGGATGACTTTTGGTTAGAACTTTTAGGACTTTGTTTAACTCTGTAATGTGAAATGTTTTAGGTGAATAAGTCTGAAGAGAAGTGCTCAAGTTTGCTAAGAAAACCAGGTGAGTGTGTGAGTAGGATTCCTGGCCTTTAGGGCCCTACATCACAAGGGTACTAAGTTAAAGTTGATTATGATATCCGAAAGCTGTTTGTGTTATTGTCTATATGGTTATGATATGTGAGTTAGTAACATGATTTATTGTTGAATTATTGATCTGTCCTTTTAGTCCGATGAAATAAGAAGTACTCATACTCATGCTTCATGATTGATTCCTTTTCAAGCATATGAAAATGTTTTAAGTGCATGTTTTACTTCACGATCAAGATATGAACATGAAACTTATGTAACAAGGATTAAGAGAGGGTTGGGGGCGGTTTGGCGTATGTCACTGTCCAAAAGGAGGACCATGAATACGGCCCGCAAGGGACTATGTACACTTTCACTGTCAACCCCCTTTTCGGCACAAATCCTCCCTTAATCCACATGATGTAAACAATGAACAAGAACATGATCAAGAATATGAACGAGAATGTGACGAGAAATGATTATGAAAATGTGTTCTTTTCAACTGTGTATTCATGCATACATGTTAGTATTGCACTTCTTACTAAGCTTTAGGCTTATAGTTTAAACCTTATGATGTAGGTGACGAATTATCAGGTGAGAATTTCAAACCCAAAGAAGATGTCTAGGACTGGTTGCTGGATGGTGCTCAGGGTGACAGATTGTGGCTGGAAAGGCGAGTATGACCCCTAGTTTCTGCTCCTAAGTTGTTAGTAAGAATAATGATTACTGATGCCTTAAGTAGGATGAGATTTTCTGATTATGATGGATTTTGGGATTGTCGAACTAAATTCCTAAGTTGAAGATGATTATTAGAATGAAGAATGACCTGTTTTATCTAAGTCTTCCGCTACACGTATTCTGGATGAGTCTATGATTTATACCTGTACAAGTTTATTCTAGTCAAGTCGAAGTCTGTGAAAGTCAGAATGCCTTGTATCGTAGATGTTTTAAATTGGTAGATGTTGATTATTACAATCGGCAGATGCTAGAAATTTCTTACTCACCGGTAGAGGTCTTCTATCGGATGATGATTATATGTCACGTGTGATGCACATGTCAATCGGAAGATGTAGATTTTTCACTAGCGGTAGAAGTGAGTATTATGTCTTGTCGTTTTGTAATCGGTAGATGCTGTTTGTTATTATCGGTAGAAGTCTTTTGTCGGGTAATGTTTAATGAGTCACGTGGGATGCACGTTACCATCGGCAGATGTGGTTGTTTATTACTATCGGTGGGAGTGGGAATTATGTTTTGTCGTTTTGTGATCGGTAGGTGTTGTTGTTTATTACTATCGGTAGAAGTGAGGATTACGTTTTGTCGTTTTGTGATCGGATGATGTGAGTGAAGATAATTTGTCGCCTTGTAATTGAATGATGTGGGAGAATATGCTTCGTCGTTTAGTAATCGATAGAGGTCTTCTACCAGGCGATGTCCATGAGTCACGTGAAACGCTCGTGTCCATCGGTAGATGTCTATTACTGGGCGACGTCTATTGTGTCACGCGGAGTGCACGTGACGTTTGGGAATATGTTCCTATCGGTAGACGTCTGCAAATCCATGCAGTCTGCGAACGATGAAGACGAGTGGTCGGAGGGTACTCTCCTTCTGCCCGAACACGTTATGGAACCGATGTTTGAGTCATGTCGTTCGACTCTGTGACTGACTGTGTCGATAGTCTTATGAAGGAGCCGAGTTTTTTGAAGAGTTCAGTTTTATCAGATTGGAATTGTCTTTGTGTACTGTAAAAAAAAAATATAGAGAGTAAACTTAGTGTAAATGATCTAAGAAAGTTATGAATCAGTCTCGGCCCTAATGACAATTATGGTATCAAAGCAAAAACCAGGTTAGGGTTTCGTTTAGGTTTTGTGAAAAACGTAGTTTAAAGTTAGAAATTTATAGGTTTGACGTATTAATGAGTATATTGAACGTATTAAACGTTATTGGACAAAATCTAGAGTGTATGCGACGTTTAGGTTGAAAATTGGATATTCGAGATTTGAGAAATCTCCATTAATGGAGTTTTGGAAATTCACGAGCATGAATTGCTCGATAAAATGTCTCAAAGAGTTGAATTAGAATTTTAGAAAAATTTCCTTAGTTATGGTTTCATTAAATTTGGACGTTTAACGGTTTAAATCTCGTTTTAATGACGATTGTTGTGTTTTGTCTCAAACGAACAACGCTCGTGGACGGAGCTCGAAGTTCAGTGCGCACGAGGTAAGTTCTCATGACTTACTTGGCCGAGTGGCCTACACCGTATGTCGAAGTCGCGTCGAGGATCTTTGGAGAGTTGTTTGTTTATATGCTTTGGTTGGGTAGATAAGGTTAGTTCTTTTATAGGTTATGCTTTTTATAGTCTTGATGGTATGTATGATGTCTGTTTATTTTATGTCTATAACTGTTCATACATCACGTATTTTAAAATAGCATGAAAACGGATTTCTACATGTGTTTAAGAAAATGTTGCATGATTTTTGAAACTCATACGCACAGCATGCATTAACAATTACGAAACTTACTGAGACTTTAGCTCATAGTGTGTCTGTATGGTGTAGGTGATTACGAGACAAGTGAGAACGACGTTCCTCCTCCTGATGCATGAGTCCAGTTGGTAAAGAATGGTCGCGGGAGTGTGCTGGTGCAGTTGAGGCGTTTTATGACCCGTGGGTACGTATGTAGGTATTTTGGGTTGTTTTGTGTAAAACATTTGTAGGTAAATTAATTGTACAGTTAGAAACATTCTAGGGTGTTTGGTTCTGGATAATAGATAGGTTTATGTTTTGAGTTTGTTTTTAAAACGTTTTGGAAATGTATTTTGTAAACGTTTGGTGTTAGGGAAATGTTCGTTTTTTTAAATATATCCATGCAGTTCGTTTTCGTGAAAATGTATTTCGTGTTAACTGCGTCTTGAGTCGGTTTTGAGCGAAATTATGGAGGACGAGGGAGTATCGAGAGACTTGATGTTAAATTTTTTAATTGAGGTGTAAGTAGAGTTATGTTAATGTAGTTGGAAATTGTATATGAGTTAAGTATTGTGCATGAGAAGAAAGAAGAGGAGAAGGAAGAGAGCTGCGCCAGTCCTCCGGAAATCCAGAGGACATGGCGATCGATCGCCCAAGGGTGGGGACTGATCGCCCATAAGCCGCCACGCTCTGGAAAATTTTCCAGAGCGTGTGGCGATCGATCGCCCAAAATGGGGCGATCGATCGCCCCTCATGTTTGGTCGCAGCGATCCGTGATCGCCTGTTGAGGCGATCGCTGGCAGAACCAGCGATCGCTGATGGGCGATTGAGGCGATCGCTGGCAGAACCAGCGATCGCTGATGGGCGATCGATCGCCCGTTTTGGGCGATCGATCCCCCCTTCATTTTAGGAGGCGATTGCCCCTTTTGCCCCCTGTTTTGTCTTTTCTCCTGTTGCTTATGTTTTTAAGTTTTAATTATGGTTTTCTTTTAATTGTTTTAAAGCTTTATTTCGTGGTTTTCAAAATAGATTCGAATGTTTTACAAATTTTGTTTTCCGCTTTAAATTCCGATTAAATGCAATTAAAGTTATTAGGATAAAAAAAAATAATAAGGGAAAATTGGGTACAGTATTTGGGTCGTTACAAGTTATGGTATCAGAGCCCCCGGGTTTTAAAAACGGTTCTGTAGACTGCTCGACTGCACAGCCACTACGCGGACATCCTTCATCAACTGTAAGTACGTTCTATTTTATTTCTTTGTTTTTGTTTCTTAGGATTATCTGTTTAACTTTTATAGGCTTTATACAATATGACTCGAGGAAGAGATCCTAGGGATGACGCCTTAGACAGACTTACGGAATTGTTGGACCGTCAGTCTCAACACATGGACCAACAGGCACAACAAATCGAGAACCTAGTGAACCGAGAGAACCAGAGGGGCCAAGATTTGGTGGTTCCTAATAATCAGGGCATGCAGAAGTTCCAAAGCCTCCGACCTCCAGTATTTGACGGCCGATCATCGGATCCAACAGTTGCTGAGGAATGGATCAGGGTGATGGAGGATATGCTATCGTATGCAGAGGTTTGGAACGGGAGCAAAGTGGCCTACGTCACCTTCCATTTGGCGTTAGACGCCCGTTTCTGGTGGGATTCGATCAGGGCAACAACAGATGTATCAGTTATGACTTGGGAATGGTTCAAGACCGTATTCTTCAACAATTATTTTAGCCGCACTGTGAGGGTGGCTAAGAGAAACGAGTTTACGCAGCTGAAGTTGTAACGCTCCGGAACCCACCCTGGCTCGGAGCGCTACTTTGCTAACCAATCCCTCGTTAAAACTGACTCCCAAACATAAAAGGAAACGGACACATCTGAATTTAAAACTAAACTTCCGAAACTCTCTTATGTCATACCTAGCTGTCTAGACTCACCAAATCCCTTACCCCTATCCTTTAAGCACCACGGCGTCATTCCCGAAAAATTCGGCAAAATAACGTCTGAAAATGGCGCCTCCAAAATGCTAAGTAACTGCAAAAGAATCAATTCCCAACCAACCAGATCCAGAATACTCTTACTTAACTAACCAGCAACCTGCGTACGAAATCTTAAAATACTAACATTCCTAAGCGAGGAAAATCCGCAATACAAGGCGACACATCACCCTTAACTATAACTAAATACAACACTCCCATAACAGTATTTCCATAAACAGAAATCTACAATAAACTATCAAAACACAAAGCCCCACAAACTACCAAAATAGAAATGTCCCACATTCCCCGAAGACCATGGTTGAGTCGCCCCGACAATTGCCCGCACCAGCATGCTCCATGCGCCACTGGCTGCCGCCTAATCCTGGCTCCCTCGTCTAGCTCACCTGTACATCTGTCGCCACCTACACCACAGAACACACACACACACGTAAGCTTACGCTTAGCAAGTAGGGATAACAAGTACAAACATACACTATGCACACACAACTCTCACACAATCCTAACACATGTTGTTCCACCCCCAAAATCTTTCGTAGCAATTCCACTCACAACATCTTACGTATACTCATTCAGGTGCCTCTTGCAGAACCTCCCGAAGCTTGCCATATTTCAGACACTACTTCGCGACGAGGAACCACTGCATATCTTTTGTGGAAACCTCCCGAAGCTTGCCATATTTCAGACACTACTTCGCGACGAGGAACCACTGCATATCTTTTGTGGAAACCTCCCGAAGCTTGCCATATTTCAGACACTACTTCGCGATGAGGAACCACCGCCAAAGACCAATTCAATCCATACGCCTACTCACATTTCAAAACCATGCTTAACCACAACCAAACATTTAAACCATGCTTAACCACAACCAAACATTTAAACCATGCTTAACCACAACCAAACATTTAAACCATGCTTAACCACAACCAAACATTTAAACCATGCTTAACCACAACCAAACATTTAAACCATGCTTAACCACAACCAAACATTTAAACCATGCTTAACCACAACCAAACATTTAAACCATGCTTAACCACAACCAAACATTTAAACCATGCTTAACCACAACCAAACATTTAAACCATGCTTAACCACAACCAAACATTTAAACCATGCTTAACCACAACCAAACATTTAAACCATGCTTAACCACAACCAAACATTTAAACCATGCTTAACCACAACCAAACATTTAAACCTGATCGCTCGGAACGTAATTATTCCCTTCGTCCAACCAAACTATTCGCTCGACAACCTATCAAAGAGGAAAAATAACTTAGCAAGCCACGAATAAAGTGCTAAAGGATTTTCCTAACTAAAACTAAACAACATTTAAAACAATTCACCCTTAAAGCCCTAAACCCGATTTTTACCCAAATTTTGACCGTCCAACTTCAAACGGTCATAACTCCCTCGTTTTCAACGGATTTCGACGAGCCACCCCAATTCGGAAACCTCTACACGTCTACTATCCCTTGAAATGATTAAATTAATCCAACAAATACTTTGGCCAACCCGAAATTGCAGCCAACAGAATCGGCCATCAAGTTTCCTAAACCGGTTTTTGTGTTACTTCTATCCAATCCTTAATTTAATCACTCAAACAACCTAAATCATCCATTCAACAACTAAACCAACCAATTTGGAGAGAAAACAAGAATTTGAACTCAAATTTTTGGATTCCATGGTTAGGGTTTTCCAAACCCTAACCAAATCCATGAAAACTACCCTAAAAACTCTAAAAACCAACCCTAATATGTATATAACTTAAAACCCATAAATTTTTACCTTAAAATAACTTGAGAAATTGAAGAACTGAGGAGGAGGAAGGGCGGCTATGGAGGATGAGGGTTTGGGAGAAAAACCCGTGGGAGAGAGAAAGTGAAAGACAAAAAGCATTTTACACCATTTAATACAATTTTCCTCTTTTCATTTCTTTTTGTTTTCCTCTATAATTACATTTGAAATTTACCATTCAACCCTCCCTTGTCTTCCAATCTCCAACGTGAAGACATCCTTGCATTTCCATTTTTTTTTCTCAATCAATTAATGCATGTCAATTAATGCATGTAAAATCCTATTGGTTTCTTGACTTTTCAAACCCTTTGGTTTGAATTGTCAAACCACTTATGGTTTTCTTTTTCTTTCCAACGTGATTGCTTCTTTTAATCCCCACTTTTCATTCATGCAATTGTTTTATTTAAATCCCCCCTTTGAATTTTCAACAACACTTTCTATTGGTTGAAATATGCTTTTGACTTTCAACAATTTCTTTTTGAAATTTCAACTCTTTGTTTTGACAATTCACTTCCTTCACTCTTCACTCATGCAATCCCAACGTGAAGCAACATTTAAGTCCTACTTTTCATTCACAAATTTAGTTGAAATTTGATTGGTTATGACTTTGACATTTCAACTCTTGACTTTTCTTCACCCTTCACTTTTATATTAACTTGTCAACATTCATTTCTTATCCTTGCATTACTTTTAATTCCCTTTACCTATACGCGTTATAGGAAAATCTCGGGTGCTACAGAAGTAGACAGGTTCAGTTGCTGATTACATTAGGAAGTTCGAGGCTTTATCATGATTTGCACCGCGTCTTGTCAGCAACAATGAAGACAAAGTGCATCAGTTTATAGAGGGGCTGAATCCGGAGACCCGGATGAACATTGTTGTGTCAGGCATTATAGACGTGCCCTATTCTGATATTGCCGCTAGAGCTCTGGACTTCGAGGCAGCAAGAGCTACTTGTGTTAGGTCGAGGGAGCCAGCTAAGTGCTTCTTTCGTGAGATTCGTCCTCAGTCTCAGAACCGAGGTTGGCAGCCCAGAGCACCACAGCCCCAACAGCAGCAAAGGGGTGTAAAGAGGCCTCTAGAGGGAGGCAACGATCGAGGCAAGGGCAAGCAGGTGCAGGAAACTTCTCAGATACCCTGGTGCCCTAAATGTCAGCGAGAGCACAGTGGAGAGTGCCGGGTAGGCACTAACAAATGTTTTAGATGTGGCGAAGTCGGCCATTATGTCAGAGATTGCCCAAAGCCAGGCCGTGATTAGTTGAGTGGAGACTAGAGGAGGGTTATGCCGAGGATTTTTGCGTTTATCGAGCCTGGTGACGTCGACGACGAGGCTCAGCCCTCGGTGATAGCAAGTACTATATTGATTATGGGCGTAGCAGTATTTTCTTTGATAGACACGGGAGCTACGCATTCCTTTATTTCGACTGCTTGCATGGCTAGATTGGGGTTAGCGTCTGAATTAGCAGAGGTCGAGTATAGAGTGATGCTGCCTTCGGGAGAGCATATGCAGTCGGATCGTATTGTCCAGGGCAATGTCGTCTCAGTGAGAGATGCTACCCTTTATGCTCGCTTGATTGTTATGGGCATGGAGATCTACGATCTTATCTTAGGGATGGACTGGCTATCGCAGCATTTCGCCACCATCGATTGTCGATCCGGGATTGTGACCTTTCGACCCCCGGGTAAAGCCGAGTTTTCTTATCTGGCAATGAATAGATGGAGCGGATCACCTGTTTCCTATTCCATGAAGGTCAACGAGCAATTTAAAGGTGAGTGCTCTATTTATTTGGCCACAGTACTTGATACTCAGTTGCTCAGCGAAGTAAGGCCGAGTGACATTCCTATAGTCAGAGAATTCTCTGAGATCTTCCTCAATGATCTCCCTGGTTTACCACCAGACCGGGAGATTGAATTTGTGATAGATGTTTATCCTAGTTCGGTGCCAGTGTCAAAGAATGCGTATAGATTGGCGCCTGCTGAGTTGAAAGAGTTAAAATCTCAGTTGGAGGAGTTGCTAGACAAAGGGTTCATCCGACCGAGTGTTTCACCCTGGGTGCGTCCGTTCTATTTGTCAAGAAGAAAGACGGGACCCTCAGGATGTGTGTGGATTACAGAGAGCTGAATAAGCTTACAGTGAAGAATAAGTATCCACTACCACGGATCGATGACTTGTTTGATCAACTACAGGGTGCCCGAGTATTTTCTAGGATTGACCTACGCTCAGGTTACTATCAGTTGAAGGTCCGGAAGGAGGATATTCAGAAAATGGCATTCCGAACGAGGTACGGGCATTATGAGTTCCTTGTTATGTCTTTTGGACTTACCAATGCCCCTGCAGCATTTATGGATTTGATGAACCGTGTCTTCAAGGAATATCTAGACAAGTTCGTTGTAGTTTTCATCGACGACATTCTGATTTATTCTAAGACGAAGGAAGAGCATGAAGAGCAATTGTGGATTGCTCTTGAAATTTTACAACGACACCAGCTTTATCGAAGTTCTCCAAATGTGAATTTTGGCTGGATCGGGACAGTTTTCTTGGCCATATCATATCGCAGGAAGGAATTTCTGTAGATCCGAGCAAGATTCAGGTGGTCAGAGATTGGTCGCAACCTAAAAACGTGCATGAAGTACGTGGATTTCTCAGATTAGCTGGCTATTATCAGAAGTTTATAGAGGGATTCTCAAAGATTACAGTTCCTCTTTTGCACTTGACTCGGAAGAACGAGAAATTTGTATGGTCAGCTGCTTGTGACAGCAGTTTTATGGAGTTGAAGCAGAGATTGACTACTGCTCCAGTGTTAACATTGCCTGTTGAAGGTGATAAATTCAGTATATATTGCGATGCGTCAGGAGTTGGACTCGGATGCGTGCTTATGCAGGAAGGTAGGGTGATTACTTATACTTCTAGACAGTTGAAGCCGTACGAGCAGAATTATCCTACGCATGATCTGGAGTTAGCAGCCGTGGTCTTCGCACTGAAGATTTGGAGACATTATTTATATGGGCAGCAGTGCGAAATATTTTCAGACCACAAGAGCTTGAAGTACTTGTTTACGCAGAAGGAACTGAATATGCGACAGAGAAGGTGGCTCGAGTTCGTCAAATACTATGAGTTTGAGATAAAGTACCATCCAAGAAAGGCGAACAAAGTCGCTGATGCTTTAAGCCAAAAGCCTTCTGCGAGTCAGCCTTCACTTGCAGCGATGTCTGTTACATTATGGTCTGAGATTGAGAGGTTCGATGTGGAGATAGTGGCAGAGTTGTCCAGTATGCTCACCAACATTTCTCTCAGGCTGACTATTCTGGATAAACTACGTGAAGCTCAGCAGAAAGATATGGAGTGCGAGGAGTTTTGGTTGGGCTTGACATCCGAGGATTCGTCGGATTTCCATTTATCAGAGGATGGTATTCTGAAATTCAGGCATAGGTGGTACGTGCCTAACGATGAGGAGCTAAGGAGGGAGATATTGGCTGAGGCACATTCTTCAGCTTATTCTGTGCACCCGGGAAGTACCAAGATGTACCAGGATTTGAAACAACACTTCTGGTGGCCAAACATGAAGAGAGGTCGCCAAATATGTCGAAACCTATTTAGTTTGTCAACAGGTGAAAGCAGAACACCAGAGGCCGGCCGGAACACTACAGCCACTGCCTATTCCGGAGTGGAAATGGGAGCAGATCTCCATGGATTTTATTGTGGGGCTCCTGAGGACGACAAAGGGGTCATGACGGCATCTGGGTGATTGTGGACCGATTGACAAAGTCGGCTCACTTCTTATCTGTGAAGATGACATCTTCGATGGATCAGCTCGCCGAGCTTTATGTGCAAGAGGTCGTGAGATTGTACGGGGTACCAGTTTCGATTGTCTTAGACAGAGATCCGAGGTTTACATCGAAGTTCTGGAAAAGTTTGCACAAAGCTATGGGAACTCAGCTAAATTTCAGCACAGCTTTTCATCCTCAGACTGATTGTCAGACAGAGAGAACGAATCGATTCTGGAGGATATGCTCAGAGCTTGTGTGTTGGAATTTCAAGGATCGTGGAGCAGGTATTTGCCACTGATCGAGTTCTCGTACAACAACAGCTTCCAGGCTACCATCGGTATGGCTCCGTACGAAGCTTTATATGGTCGAAAGTGTAGATCTCCGTTGTATTGGGACAAGGTTGGTGAAGCCAGTATTGTTGGTCCCGAGCTCCTACAACAAACGGCAGAGAAGATCACCATTATTAGACAACGTATTGAGATAGCTCAGAGTCGACAGAAGAGCTATGCTGACACGAGACGGAGGGAACTGGAATTCGAGGAAGGTGATGAGGTTTACTTGAAAGTTTCTCCGTTTAAAGGTGTTATGAGATTCTGAAGGAATGACAAGTTAAACCCTCGTTATGTGGGGCCTTTCCTATTTTGAAGAAGATCGGGAAGATGGCGTATCAACTACAGCTTCCGGCTTCAATGGAAGGTATCCATAATGTATTTCATGTCTCTATGCTTCGGAAGTGTTTGCGCGATCCATCGCATATTGTAGAGGCAAGAGAGATCGAGGTACAGCCTACCTTGACTTACGAGGAGAAGCCGGTACGTATTTTGGAGTCTTCCATCAAGGTTTTACGCAACAAAGAAATTCTGCTAGTTAAAGTCCTATGGCGGAACCACGAAGTTGAAGAAGCGACTTGGGAGCGACAGTAAGATATGATGACTAGGTATCCCGAGTTATTTGTGTAATCAAATTTTGAGGACAAAATTTTAAATAAGGTGGATGGAATGTAACACCCGGATTTATAGGTTATTGTAAATAAATAATATAATGACATTTTATTGCAATTATGTTAAATTAAGTCAGTTTTGTAAAAAGAAAGCGTTATTATGATCCTAATGATTTATAAGGATTTTAAGAAAATTCGGGAATTTTAGGAGTTAAACGCTAACTTTACGAGAATTACGTTTATCGTAATATAAAGGATACTTTGGTAAAAATAGCAAACGAGGTCCGAATTACAAACGGACAGTTTTAAAAGAACCCTGATAATAAGTTGGAGTTATTGGTGAATTAAAGAAATTTAGAGAAGCCGAATCGTTAGTTAATTAACGAAACGAAGGACGAAATAAATAGAAAATCAAAGGAAGGGCAAAAAGGTAATTCGCTAAGTAAAATTTTAATTTAAAGCATAAACTCCTTCTTCTCCAGCACTCCACCCTCACGATTTTTCCTCCCTGGCGATTTCCCATTCTTCCTCTCAGCGTTCCACATTCCGGCAATCGATTTCTCCTCCGTTCGTCCTCCGTTCTTCACGTTTCCTTCCCCAAAATCGATTCGAGGTAAGATTTGATGGTTTTAAAAAGATTATTCGTAGTTTTTGGAGCGTTTAACGGTTAGGGTTTCGTTTAGGTTTTTTGAAAAACGAAGTTTAAAGTTAAAAATTTATAGGTTTGACGTATTAGTGAGTATATTGAACGTATTAAACGTTATTGGACGAAATCTAGAGTGTATGCGACGTTTAGGTTGAAAATCGGATATTCGAGATTTGAGAAATCTCCATTAATGGAGTTTTGGAAATTCACGAGCATGAATTGCTCGATAAAATGTCTCAAAGAGTTGAATTATAATTTTAGGAAAATTTTCTTAGTTATGGTTTCGTTAAATTTGGACGTTTAATTGTTTAAATCTCGTTTTAATGACGATTGTTGTGTTTTGTCTCAGACGAACAACGCTCGTGGACGGAGCTCAAAGTTCAGTGCACACGAGGTAAGTTCTCGTGACTTACTTGGCCGAGTGGCCTACACCGTAGGTCGAAGTCGCGTCGAGGATCTTTGGAGAGTTGTTTGTTTATATGCTTTGGTTGGGTAGATGGGGTTAGTTCGTTTATAGGTAATGTTTTTTATAGTCTTGATGGTATGTATGATGTTTGATTATTTTATGTCTATAACTGTTCATGCATCATGTATTTGAAAATAACATGAAAACGGATTTCTGCACGTGTTTAAGAAAATGTTGCATGATTTCTGAAACTCATACGCACAGCATGCATTTACTTTTACGAAACTTATTGAGCCTTTAGCTCATAGTGTATCTGTATGGTGTAGGTGATTACGAGACAGGTGAGGACGACGTTCCTCCTCCTGATGCATGAGTCCAGTTGGTAAAGAATGGCCGCAGGAGTGTGCTGGCGCAGTCGAAGCGTTTTATGACCCGTGGGGACGTATGTAGGTATTTTGGATTGTTTTGTGTAAAACATTTGTAGGTAAATTAATTGTACAGTTAGAAACATTCTAGGGTGTTTGGTTCTGGATAGTGGATAGGTTTATGTTTTGAGTTTGTTTTTAAAACGTTTTGGAAATGTATTTTGTAAACGTTTGGTATTAGGGAAATGTTCGTTTTTTTAAACATATCCATTCAGTTCGTTTTCGTGAAAATGTGTTTCGTGTTAACTACGTCTTGAGTCGGTTTTGAGCGAAATTATGGAGGACGAAGGAGTATCGAGAGACTTGATGTTAAAACGTTTAATTGAGGTGTAAGTAGAGTTATATTAATGTAGTTGGAAATTGTATATGAGTTAAGTATTATGCAGGAGAAGAAAGAAGAGGAGAAGGAAGAGAGGTGCGCCAGTCCTCAAGAAATCCAAAGGACATGGCGATCGATCGCCCAAGGGTGGGGATTGACCGCCCATAAGTCGCCACGCTCTGGAAAAATTTCCAAAGCGTGTGCCGATCGATCGCCCACAATGGGGCGATTGATCGCCCCTCGTGTTTGGTCGCCGCGATCCGTGATCGCCTGTTGAGGCGATCGCTACCAGCGATCGCTGATGGGCGATCGATCGCCCTTTCATTTTAGGGGGCGATTGCCCCTTTTGCCCCATGTTTTGTCTTTTCTCCTGCTGCTTATGTTTTTAAGTTTTAATTAAGGTTTTCTTTTAATTGTTTTAAATCTTTATTTCGTGATTTTCAAAATAGATTCGAATGTTTTACAAATTTTGGTTTCCGCTTTAAATTCCGCTTAAATGCAATTAAAGTTATTAGGATAAAAAAATAATACGCAAAAATTGGGTACAGTATTAGGGTCGTTACACGAGGCGCACTCGTCTCCTTTTTCTGTTCACCCCGACAATACCAAGATGTATCGAGACTTAAAGTTACTTTACTGGTGGCCAAACTTGAAGAGGGATGTTGCCAAGTATGTTGAGTCGTGTTTGGTATGCCAGCAAGTTAAGGCAGAGCAATGAAAGTGGGAAAACATTGTCATGGATTTTGTCGTAGGATTACCTAAGACAACAAAAGGTCATGACTGCATTTGGGTTGTAATTGACAGATTGACGAAATCAGCTCACTTCCTATCTGTAAAGACAACTTACACGATGGACTAGCTTGCTAACCTGTATGTTCAGGAAATTATCAGATTGCATGGGATTCCGATATCCATTGTCTCATATCGAGATCCCAGGTTCACCTCGAGGTTTTGGCAAAGTCTTCAAGGCACGTTGGGAACAAAGTTAACCCTCAGCACTGCTTTTCACCCTCAAACTGATGGACAATCCGAACGGACAATTCAGACACTCGAGGATATGTTAAGGGCGTGTGTGCTGGATTTCCAGGCATCTTGGAGTCGATGCCTGCCATTGGTTGAATTCTCCTACAACAATAGTTTCCAGTCCACCATTGGTATGGCACCATACGAAGCACTGTATGGCAGGAAATGCAGATCACCCTTATATTGGGACGAAGTTGGCGAAGCAAAACTTCTAGGCCCTAAAATCTTTCAGCAGATGTCAGACAAGATCGCCATTATTAGGAAAAGAATGATGACAGCACAAAGCCAACATAAGAGTTATGCCGACCAAAGAAGAAGAGATCTTGAGTTTGCAGTCGGTGACGAAGTTTTCCTTAAGATTTCACCATTTAAGGGAGTTTTAAGATTCGGCAAGAAGGGAAAGCTTAGTCCACGATTCATTGGTCCATTCCCTGTCTTGGCAAGGATTGGCAGTACAGCTTATAAGTTGCAATTACCTCCATCACTGGAAAAGGTTCAACATGTTTTTCATGTGTTGATGCTAAGAAAATGCATACGTGATCCGACGAAGGTTATTAAGCCAACAGAAATCGAAATTGAGCTGATACTAATGTATGAAGAGAAACCTGTTCGAATTATGAAAACTGCAATTAAGACTCTACGGAATAAAGAGAACCCACTAGTGAAAGTTCTGTGGACGAATCATGGCGTTGAAGAAGCCATATGGGAGCGACAGCAGGACATGATTGTCAAATATCCGGAGCTCTTTGTTTGATCAATTTTCGAGGACGAAAATTTTGTTTAAGGAGGGATGGATGTAACACCCGACAATTTCGGCCAGGTGATTTTCTTAACTGATTTAACTGTCACCTCTATTAATGATCTTTTTGATTTAGAATTAAATGCCAAAGCTTATTTTATTTCTATTTGTGTGATGGCAGAACCGTAATAAAGGAGGATTTTATTTAGTATATATAGTAAATAGAAATCCTTAAACTTCATTGAAACCTCACTGTAGCCGACATCCCTCTCTCAGCGATTTCCCTTTTCTCCAGAACTCTCTCTCTCTCTCTCTCTCTCTCTCTCTCTCTCTATCTATCTCTCTCGGCCAGCTACCCCCTCCATCGACGATCGATTCTTCAGACTCCACCCCGACAATCCACGCCCTAGGTAAGACTTAGACAATGTAGTTGCTGGTTAGTTACTTAGCGCTCTGTTTTTTGCTAAGACTCGTAGTTTCGTATTCATCAATGGCTGTGTAATTGTAATGACATTTGTAATCTGTAGTTAGTTACTAGGTTGAATCTGGTTATTTTAGGTTCGAGAAGTTTAATCTACGCATTCAAGGTGCTCGACTAAGAAGATTTAGAAACATATATGTTAGATTCTAGGATGACTTTTGGTTAGAACTTTTAGGACTTTGTTTAACTCTGTAATGTGAAATTTTTTAGGTGAAGAAGTCGGAAGAGAAGTGCTCAAATTTTCTAAGGAAACCAGGTAAGTGTGTGAGTAGGATTCCCGGCCTTTAGGGCCCTACATCACAAGGGTACTCAGTTAAAGTTGATTATGATATCCGAAAGCTGTTTGTGTTATTGTCTGTATGGTTATGATATGTGAGTTAGCAACATGATTTATTGTTGAATGATTGATCTGTCCTTTTAGTTCGATGAAATAAGAAGTACTCATACTCATGCTTCATGATTCTTTCCTTTTCAAGCATATGAAAATGTTTTAAGTGCATGTTTTACTTCACGATCAAGATATGACCATGAAACTTATGTAACAAGGATTAAGAGAGGGTTGGGGGCGGTTTGGCGTATGTCACTGTCCAAAAGGAGGACCATGAATACGGCCCGCAAGGGACTAAGTACACTTTCACTGTCAACCCCCTTTTTGGTACAAATCCTCCCTTAATCCACATGATGTAAACAATGAACAAGAACATGATCAAGAATATGAACGAGAATGTGACGAGAAATGATTATGAAAATGTGTTCTTTTCAACTGTGTATTCATGCATACATGTTAGTATTGCACTGTAACACCCGACATTTCGGCCAGGTGATTTTCTGACCATTTTCATTGTCACCCTCTTATTTAACCTTTATGATTTAAATTTAATGTTAAGATAAAATTATTACAAGTTGAGTAAAACTAGGTTGGGTGGCAGTTTTGTAATTAAAATTTATGGGTTAGGTATAAATAGGAAATGGCAACCTTAAACCTCATTTATTACCACTGTAGCCGACATTCCCTCTCGGCGATTCCTTCTCTCCCAAGCTTTTACTCTCGGCTATCAGAACCTCCCCTTGCCGACGGCTGGTTTCAGCCTGCTTTTCTCTGCAATCCGCACCCGAGGTATGAAATGGACAATGTAGTCATTTATTAGTGATTAAAGCTCTGCTTTCAACTCGGCATTTGAGTTCGGATTTCTAGCAGTGGCCGAGTAGTTTTAGACTCTTTTAAGTCTGAAAGTAGAAATGCCATCCCAAATCGATTCTGAACATTTTAAAGTAACCAACTCGGATTTAATCAATGGTAAAACCTGTCCACCTAGTTTCGGATTTCAGACTGCAGTGTGTCAAACAGTGGAATCGGAATGACTTTAGCTGTTAGATTCTAGGATGACTTTCGAGTAGAACTTTTAGGACTTTATTTTAACTACTGTAATGTGGAATGTTTTAGGTGAAGAAGTTGAAGAGAAAGTGATTCAAGTTGCTAAGGAATCCAGGTAAGTGAATGTACTAAGTTTCCGGCCAATAGGGCCCTACATCAAAGGATTATGTTACATTTAGCGAACGTTGTCAGCTATAAGTTCGATGAAATGTCGATGGATATGATTCTGGTATTCTGATATACTCCCCTGTCTTAGTTCGATGATTAAGTGCATTTATGTTATGCATCATGTTTTACTTCTCAAGCATATGAAAATGTTTTGAAATATGTTTTCTCATGAATAAAATAAGAAGATAAAACTTATGCAACGTGGTTAAGTGAGGGTTGGGGGTGGTTCGGCGTATGTCACAGTCCGCAGTAGGACATATGAATACAACCCGCAGTAGGGACCATGATCAAACTCACTGTCGAACCCCCTTTACCAGCACAAATCCTCTCTTAATCCACATAATGTAATGAAGAATACGAATGATGAATATGAGCATGTCCATGAATGATGATTATGATCAATGAATACGAGATACGATTATGAATGATGATTAAGACTAAGTACACGAAAAGAAAAGACTCATGAGCATGTTTTTCTCCAAGTTATGCATTCATGAACTCATAATAGTTTGCATTCCTTACTAAGCCTTAGGCTTACAGTTACACCTTATGATGTAGGTGAAGAAATATCAGGTGAGGATTTCAAGATTGATGAAAGTGTCTAAGTTCGGTTGCTGGAAGTGATCAGGGTGGAAAATCTGTGGCTGGATGGCGAACATGACTCTCTGGTTTAAGCTTTTAAGATTTTAATAATGTTTATGAACAAGGAAGTCTAAGTATGATGAGTTTACTTTCGAATATTGAGTTTTAAGTCTGTCTAATATGAGTACTGAGTCTGAAAATATTTATGAAGATATAGAATGAGTTATTTTACCTAAGTCTTCCGCTGTGTGAGTTTGAATGAATTTATGGTTTATTCCGATGAGTTTTGGCCATTAAGATTTAAGTTATGAGGTCTACGTTTATCTAGATAGAAGTCTGAGAAAACCAGGATGTCTTCCGCTGAGAAATGTGATGGAAGTCGGGAGAGTTTGTCTTCCGGCTGACGTCATCGGAAGAGGAAAAGTATTTGTCTTCCGGCTGACGTCATCGGTAGAAGAATTGTGATGGAAGTCGGGTAGGTTTGTCTTCCGACTGACGTCACTGGTAGAGGAAGTGAGTTCCTTGTCGTTTACTCACGGTAGAGGAAGTGAGTTCTTTGTCGTTTACTGACCGGTAGAGGAGTGAGTTCCTTGTCGTTTACTCACCGGTAGAGGAAGTGAGTTCTTTGTCGTTTACTGACCGGTAGAGGAAGTGAGTTCTTTGTCGTTTACTCACCGGTAGAGGAAGTGAGTTCCTTGTCGTTTACTGACCGGTAGAGGAAGTGAGTTCCTTGTCGTTTACTCACCGGTAGAGGAAGTGAGTTCTTTGTCGTTTACTGACCGGTAGAGGAAGTGAGTTCCTTGTCGTTTACTCACCGGTAGAGGAAGTGAGTTCCTTGTCGTTTACTGACCGGTAGAGGAAGTGAGTTCCTTGTCGTTTACTGACCGGTAGAGGAAGTGAGTTCCTTGTCGTTTACTGACCGGTAGAGGAAGTGAGTTCTTTGTCGTTTACTGACCGGTAGAGGAAGTGAGTTCCTTGTCGTTTACTGACCGGTAGAGGAAGTGAGTTCCTTGTCGTTTACTCACCGGTAGAGGAAGTGAGTTCTTTGTCGTTTACTGACCGGTAGAGGAAGTGAGTTCTTTGTCGTTTACTGACCGGTAGAGGAAGTGAGTTCTTTGTCGTTTACTCACCGGTAGAGGAAGTGAGTTCTTTGTCGTTTACTGACCGGTAGAGGAAGTGAGTTCCTTGTCGTTTACTCACCGGTAGAGGAAGTGAGTTCCTTGTCGTTTACTCACCGGTAGAGGAAGTGAGTTCCTTGTCGTTTACTGACCGGTAGAGGAAGTGAGTTCCTTGTCGTTTACTCACCGGTAGAGGAAGTGAGTTCCTTGTCGTTTACTCACCGGTAGAGGAAGTGAGTTCTTTGTCGTTTACTGACCGGTAGAGGAAGTGAGTTCCTTGTCGTTTACTGACCGGTAGAGGAAGTGAGTTCCTTGTCGTTTACTGACCGGTAGAGGAAGTGAGTTCCTTGTCGTTTACTCACCGGTAGAGGAAGTGAGTTCTTTGTCGTTTACTGACCGGTAGAGGAAGTGAGTTCCTTGTCGTTTACTGACCGGTAGAGGAAGTGAGTTCCTTCAGGGTGACAGATTGTGGCTGGAAAGACGAGTATGACCCCTGGTTTCTGCTCCTAAGTTGTTAGTAAGAATAATGATTACTGATGCCTTAAGTAGGATGAGATTTTCTGATTATGATGGATTTTGGGATTGTCGAACTAAATTTCTAAGTTGAAGATGATTATAAGAATGAAGAATGACCTGTTTTATTTAAGTCTTCCGCTACACGTATTCTGGATGAGTCTATGATTTATACCTGTACAAGTTTATTCTAATCAAGTCGAAGTCTGTGAAAGTCAAGATGCCTTGTATCGTAGATGTTTTAAATCGGTAGATGTTGATTATTACAATCGGCAGATGCTAGAAATTTCTTACTCACCGGTAGAGGTCTTCTATCGGATGATGATTATATGTCACGTGTGATACACATGTCAATCGGAAGATGTTGATTTTTCACTAGCGGTAGAAGTGAGTATTATGTCTTGTCGTTTTGTAATCGGTAGATGCTGTTTGTTATTATCGTTAGAAGTCTTCTGTCGGGTAATGTTTAATGAGTCACGTGGGATGCACGTGACCATCGGCAGATGTAGTTGTTTATTACTATCGGTGGGAGTGGGAATTATATTTTGTCGTTTTGCGATCGGTAGGTGTTGTTGTTTATTACTATCGGTAGAATTGGGGATTACGTTTTGTCGTTTTGTGATCGGATGATGTGAGTGAAGATAATTTATCGCCTTGTGATCGGATGATGTGGGCGAATATGCTTCGTCGTTTAGTAATCGGTAGAGGTCTTCTACCGTGCGATGTCCATGAGCCACGTGAAACGCTCGTGTCCATCAGTAGATGTCTACTACTGGGCGACGTCTATTGTGTCATGCGGAGTGCACGTGACGTTTGGGAATGTGTTCCTATCGGTAGACGTCTGCAAATCCATGCAGTCCGCGAACGATGAAGACGAGTGGTCGGAGGGTACTCTCCTTCTGCCCGAACACGTTATGGAACCGATGTTTGAGTCATGTCGTTCGACTCTGTGACTGACTGTGTCGATAGTCTTATGAAGGAGCCGAGTTTTTTGAAGAGTTCAGTTTTGTCAGATATGGCATTGTCTTTGAGTACTGTAAAAAAAAATATAGTAAACTTAGTGTAAATGATCTAAGAAAGTTATGAATCAGTCTCGGCCCTAATGTGGTCGTTACATTCACAGCGTAATCAAGGATTTTTACTGGTTTCTCCTCATAAGCAAGAGTAGGATGAATTTCAATGTTTTGCTGTTCTACAACCTGAGTTGGATCCCGTATACACTTCTTTAGCATAGAAACATGGAACACACTGTGAGTTCCTTCCATAGAGGCTGGCAATTGTAACTGATAAGCTGCCTTCCCAATCCTCATCAAGATTGAGAACGGTCCAATATACCTGGGGATCAACTTGCCTCTCTTTCCAAATCTCACAACTCCCATGAATGGTGATACCTTGAGAAAAACTTCTTCACCTACTTCAAACTCCAATTCTCTGCGTCTCCTATCGGCATAACTTTTATGTCGGCTTTGAGCTGTCAAGATTCTCTGTCGGATGAGGGCAATCTTCTCCACTGTCTGTTACACAATATCAGGACCAAGCAAACGTGCCTCACCAACTTCGTCCCAATACAAAGGAGATCTGCATTTTCGTCCATATAATGCCTCATACGGTTTCATCCCTATTGTTGCCTGAAAATTGTTATTATAAGAAAATTCCACCAACGATAAGTACTTACTCCAAGAACCCTGAAAATATATTATGCATGCATGAAGCATATCCTCTAACGTTTGGATAGTCCTTTCAGATTGTTCATCTGTTTGAGGGTGAAAGGCTCTGCTAAAGTTGAGCTATGTACCCATAGCCTTATGCAAACTCTTCAAAAACTTCGACGTAAATGTAACGACCCGAGGAGGATCACCACGAAATTCTTGACTTTACTTAAAACTTTAATTCATAATTGGACTCTCTTTTTTTTTTTTTTTTGTATCTAGCAGACTTAAAGACTTCAACTTATCTGATGGAGAATTAATCCCTTGTACCTGACTTCTTATTGATATTACTTACTTAATCGCTCACAGACACGAGCGACCATACACGATCATCGGTTCTAAGACATAGTTGGGCGGAGATGAATTGTCCTCAAGTTGCTCGACTTCATCTATCTCGGATTGCATGGGTTTGCATGCATCAGAGCTCGCACCATCTGATTTGTATCGTTCACTTCACACAACTCTCTCTCCGACGCCTGGCAGAAAACATCTACCGATACGTGCTTCTCACGTGATCACTTAAACATCATCCGGTAGTGGACATCTACCGATGGACACGTGCAGCTCTCGTGATTCATTAGAACATCTACCGATAGACATGTGAAATTCACGTGTTCGTCTAAGACATCTTCCGATAGCTTACAAGCTTTACATCATCCGATCACTAGATGACAAAATAACACTTTCATTATCCGATGGCTTATTACACTACATCTACCGATCGCTGGACGACAAAATAATACTTTCATCATCCGATGGCTTATTACACTACATCTACCGATCGCTGGAAGACAGAATAACACTCTCATCATCCGATGGCTTATTACACTACATCTGCCGATCGCTAGACGACAAAATAGCACTTTCATCATCCGATGGCTTAAACTCTACATCTGCCGATCGCTAGACTACAAAATAGCACTTTCATCATCCGATGGCTTAAACTCTACATCTGCCGATCGCTAGACTACAAAATAGCACTTTCATCATCCGATGGCTTAAACTCTACATCTGCCGATCGCTAGACTACAAAATAGCACTTTCATCATCCGATGGCTTAAACTCTACATCTGCCGATCGCTAGACTACAAAATAGCACTTTCATCATCCGATGGCTTAAACTCTACATCTGCCGATCGCTAGACTACAAAATAGCACTTTCATCATCCGATGGCTTAAACTCTACATCTGCCGATCGCTAGACTACAAAATAGCACTTTCATCATCCGATGGCTTAAACTCTACATCTGCCGATCGCTAGACTACAAAATAGCACTTTCATCATCCGATGGCTTAAACTCTACATCTGCCGATCGCTAGACTACAAAATAGCACTTTCATCATCCGATGGCTTAAACTCTACATCTGCCGATCGCTAGACTACAAAATAGCACTTTCATCATCCGATGGCTTAAACTCTACATCTGCCGATCGCTAGACTACAAAATAGCACTTTCATCATCCGATGGCTTATTACACTACATCTGCCGATCGCTAGACTACAAAATAGCACTTTCATCATCCGATGGCTTAAACTCTACATCTGCCGATCGCTAGACTACAAAATAGCACTTTCATCATCCGATGGCTATGACATAAATCCTTTAAAAGGAAACATATCCTCATATCCAATCCTAAACTCAAAGTTAACTCAAACAATACTAACCCCATCCTACATAATTCCAGTTCTTATATTCTTACTGACATAAGGGAGCAATAACCAGGGGTCATAATCGCCTCTCCAGTCCCGCACTGTCACTTTGAGCATCCTCCAGCAACCAAGCTTAGACATCCTCATTAACCTTGAGTTCCTCACCTGAAAACTCGTCACCTACATCATAAGGTTTAAACTATAAGCCTAATGCTTAGTAAGGAATGCAACACTAACATGGATGCATGAATGCATAATTTGGGAAAACCACATGCTCATAAGTCTTTTCTTGTTCATGTCTTTGCTCGTAATCATCATTCATAGTCATGGATCATATTCATCATTCACAGTCATTGATCATAATCATCATTCATAATCATTGGTCATATTCATCATTCATAGTCATTGATCATATTCATCATTCATAGTCTTTGATCATATTCTTTGTTTAGGTTGTGTGGATCAAGAGAGGATTTGTGCCGGTAAAGGGGGGTTCGACAGTGAGTTTGATCTTGTTCCCTACTGCGGGTCGTATTCATATGTCCTTCTTTGGACTGTGACATACGCCGAACCGCCCCCAACCCTCACTTAATCCACGTTGCATAAATCTTATATATACATATATACATACATATCTTGTTCATAGAAAACATGCGTTAAAACATTTATATATGCATAAAACTTTCATGATGCGTGAATATGGAAACTCTTAAAACATCAAGCTACAGAGCAGAGCATTATCCATCATGAAATATTACTTTCGAACTAAACGTCATCAAGAACACTAGACATTCGCATAAGGGAGTTTCTAATCATCACATAACATTGTACTTGGTATCCTCTGATGTAGGGTCCTAATGACCGAGAAAACCTATACATTCACTTACCTGGTCTCCTTAGCAATCTGGACCTCTTCTCTTCAACTTCTTCACCTAAAACATGTGCATTACAGTAGTTAAATCAAAATCCTAAAACTCTACTCATAAATCATCCTAGGATCTACTAGCTAAAGTCATTCCCGAATCCTTGGTTTGATATACTGTGCAAAATCTGAAATCCAAAATAAAACAAACAGGTTCCACTATCGGTTAAATCTGAGTTGATTACTTAAAATGTCCAGAATCAATTCGGGTTGACATTACTACTCTCAGATTCTAAAATGTTCTAATACTACTCGGCCATTGATAAAATCCGAGTTCAAATGCCGAGCTGAAAACAGAGCTCCAAACACAAACAGATAACTACATTGTCCATTTCATACCTCGGGTGCGGATTTACAGAGGAATGCAGGCTAGAAACCGGTCGTCGGCGAGGAAGACACTGATAGCAGTGAGCGGGGCTTGGGAGAGAAGAAATCGCCGGAAAGGGAGGTGTTGGCTATAGTGGTTTAAATGAGGTTTGAATCCTTTTCCTTTTCCTTTAAATACTGGCCTCAATCCTCCAATATTACAACTTTGCCACTCAACCTAGTTTAGATCCACATGTAATTAATTAAGCTTGGCATAAATCCTAAACTACGAAGATTAAATATTTATGACCGTTAATACAGTTAAGAAAATCACCTGGCCATTAACTCGGGTGTTACAGTAAATCTAGAGTCTCGGTCAGAAACTATAGTGCTTGGAACTCCATGCAGTCTAACAATCTCATGCACATACAATTCAGCTAGTTGGTCCATCGAGTAGGTCATCTTTATGGGCAGAAAATGGGCGGATTTTGTTAGACGATCTACTATCACCCAAATTGCATCATGTCTCTTTGCTGCCCTAGGTAATCCTACCACAAAGTCCATCGTTATTTGTTCCCATTTTCATTCGGGAACTGGTAATGGTTGCAATGCTCCTGCAGGCCTCTGATGCTCAGCTTTAACTTGTTGGCAAACTAAACACAATCCTACGTACTCGGCCACACTTCTTTTCATATCTGGCCACCAATAATGTTGTTTAAGGTCTCTATACATTTTTGTACCTCCAGGATGAATAGAGAATCTAGAAGAATGAGCTTCCGAAAGGATCTCTTTTCGAAATTCTTTATCTGTTGGAACAAACCATCTATTCCGAAACTTGAAAACTCCATCAACAGAATAGTTGAAATCCGACTTATCGGTAGAATCCATACATGACTTATACTTGTTGCACTCAGCACCAATCGCCTGTGCTTCCTTTATTCTTTCCAAAATAGTAGGCTTCAAGGTTATGGGAGAGAGCATAGCTGACACACTGGACACAGCTTCCAAGTTAAATCTTTGGAATTCAGCCTCTAAGGCTAATGGTATGTCAAGAATCAATGCAGAGGCCGATGTTGTCACTCTACTCAAAGCATCAGCCACTACATTCGCCTTGTCGGGGTGGTATTTAATCTCAAAATTATAGTCCTTGACAAACTCCAACCATCTACGTTGCCTCATATTTAACTCTTTCTGTGTGAAAATATACTTCAGACTTTTATGGTCCGAAAATATCTCACAAGGCTGTCCATACAAGTAATGCCTCCAAATCTTTAGTGCAAAAACCACTGCAGCTAATTCTAAGTCGTGTGTAGGGTAATTCTTCTCATGTGTTTTCAACTGCATAGAAGCATAGGCTATTACTTTTCTATCTTGCATCAACACACAACCGAGTCCAACTTTGGAAGCGTCACAATAAATGCTGAACTTTCCATTTTCAACAGGAAGTGTTAATACTGGAGCATTGGTCAACTTTTGTTTCAAAGTCTAGAAACTGGATTCACATTCCTCTGTCCATGCATACTTAATGTTTTTCCTTGTTAACCGAGTGAGGGGTGTTGCAACCTTTGAGAACCCTTCAATAAATTTCTTGTAATATCCTGCTAATCCAAGGAAACTCCGAATATTAATGGCATTCTTTGGTTGGGGCCACCCCTTAACTGCTTGAACCTTGGCTGGATCGACAGATATCCCATCACTCGAGATCACATGACCAAGAAAGTGAACTCTGTCCAACCAAAACTCACACTTGGAAAACTTGGCATAAAGTTGGTGCTGTCTTAGTACTTCTAATACCAAGGTTAGGTGTCTTGCATGCTCATCGCTAGTACATGAATAGACTAAAATATCATCAATAAACACTATGACAAATTTATCTAGATACTCGTGAAACACTCTATTCATGAGATCCATGAAAGCTGCTGGTGCATTAGTCAATCCAAAAGACATCACCAAAAACTCATAATGTCCATATCTTGTGCGAAAGGCTGTCTTAGGAATATCTTCTGACTTGACTTTCAATTGGTAATAACCGGGCCTAAGGTCAATCTTAGAGAAAAATCGCGCACCATTAAGCTGGTCGAATAAATCATCAATCCTTGGCAATGGATACTTGTTCTTGATGGTTAACTTGTTCAATTCCCGATAATCCATGCACATACGCATTGATCCATCCTTCTTTTTGACAAAAAGTACAAGTGCACCTCATGCTGAAAAGCTTGGGCGTATGAACCCTTTTTTCAATAGTTCCTCTAACTGTTTCTTTAATTCCTTAAGTTCCGTGTGTGCTAATCTATAGGGATTCTTAGATACAGGCTCGGCGCCTGGGTAAACATTTACAACAAACTCAATTTCCCTATCTGACGGCAAGCTAGAAAGGTCATCTAAAAATACTTCTGGAAAATCTTGGACAACTAAGATATTTTGAGGACTTGCTTTTCCTACTAGTTGTGTGTCTAAAACACTGGCCAAAAAGCACAAATACTCCCCGCATGGAGAAGGTCTAGCGTTGACAGAGGTCATAACAGACATTTTCTTACTTTTCTTCAAAGCTTGAAAGGTATGATTCAAACCACCAGGGGGTTGGAAGTTAACTATTCCAGTTCTACAATCTATTGTGGCATAATGTTTAAACAACCAATCCATTCCCAGGATTATATCAAATCCCATTATATCCATAATAATAAGATCAGCAGGTAGACTCACATTCTCTACTAATACATCACTGTCAAGCATCACTTGGTTAGAGTACATGCGTTCACCAGAGGGTAATGCAACATTAATAACATGCATAGAAGGGGTAAACTGTACATCTAGCTTAACAGCAAACGCAGATGCTATAAAGGAATGTGTCGCACCAGAATCTATTAAAGTAAAAGCAGGCACAAAGTTGATCAATATGGTACCTGACACCACAGCAGGCTGGTCTTCATCACCCGTCTCCATCATGGAGAATATCCTTGGTTTCAACATAGCAGGGTCATTCTTTAAGGCTGGGCAGTCCCTGTTAATATGACCGACCTTGTTATAGTTGAAGCATCGGATGATTCTAGGCTTCGGGCAATCTCTGTATGTGTGTCCAACCTCCTCACAATTGAAACACTTTCCCGTCCCAAATCAGGTGTCGACTAGTGCCCTCAGGTGTCGACCCATGGGTAGAGGTGTCGACCGAAAAGCCTGAGCGAGCGCCCCAGGCGCGCGACGTGCGCGCCAGGTGAGCGCGCTCGCATCGTAAGGGCAACGTGCGCGCGGCTCTGCCACAATGCGAATTTTTACAGATTTTTGTATTTTCACCCTTTTAATTTCCAATTTCGAACGAGTGTTTTTCAACGTGTTTTAAAAGTAGTCTTCCATTGCAATTATTTGTTTTTAAACGATGACATTTTAAGTTGACTGATAAAGTTTTAAATTTTTCACAAATTTTCCAGTACGAGTATGTAGTAAAAGTAGTGGACCGAGTTCAGACAACCCTTGGCGCTACATAAGTTCTCTGGTAACTTGATTGTCTTCTCAGAAATTTGAGAGGATTTTGTTTGCTTGATGTGATTTTCCTCTTACAGAGCTCCTCAATTTATAGAGGGAGGAGCTCGATTCTTTCCATAAGGGAGGAACATGAATCTGACCTCCAAATGAGCAGATTCAGTAACGAAAAAGGAATTAATTCCTAGTCGTTACAAATTGGAAATCAATTCCAATTAAGATTGATTATTTCCTAACGTTGCAGAGTAATCAGCTTGAAATTAGGGTTAAATTATTCCATATGTTGATGATTGTGTAAATCAACGTTAATCATATTGTTAATTGAAAATAAATCTTTGATTTTGTGTTAATCGAAATTAGGGTTTGATTTTGAGCTAAAATTAGAGAAATCAATTTAATTGGTTGTTAATTAAAGTTAGATTGTAGAAATTGAATTTTAATTTAGATTGATTTGAGGAAGAAATTCGATATGTTACAATAAGTGAAGTTGAAAATAAGCATTTATTTACATGTTTATCAGTATTAACAGAATTCAAGTCATTAACATTTAGAAATAATAGAAGAATAGAATGGTAAGACTTTTTAGGTCAGCAGAAAATGGTCGGCTGACAACTTTTTCTTTTCAAGCTTTTTTTTCCCCTATCTTTCTGAATACGTAGACGCCATTGAAGACAGCTCAAAGCTCATGCCCATGCTCAGCCTTTACTGAAAACCGTATTCGGATTGTGTAACCATTTGCACTCACCCCATCATCTTCACATGCTTACCATCCCCTCTCTTGTACTTTTATTTATTCATTTTTTTAACTTAGACACCAAATTTATGAATATTTTTTATTCATAATCGTTGGGACCCGTAGACAAAATGTTATTATATGTAGATTGGTTGAAGAAATGAAATTGACAACCAATGATTCTAAGGTGGTCATAAAACTTTTGAAAACAAACGTCTTCACTAGATTTGAAACTCCTCGATTAATAATTAGTGATGAGGACACTAATTTCTGGAATATGATCTCAAAGTTCTGCTCACCAAATACAATGTGACCCACAAAAGTGAGACAACTTATCATCTGTAGACAAGGGGACAAGTGTCTAACAGAGAAAGAAAAGAACCATCGTAAAAAATAATCAACTCTAATGGAAAGGTTGGATGATGTGTTATGAGAATTCTGCATAGTTGATAAAACTACGACTGGGTTGTCCCTCTAACGATAAGTTTTCAGCAAGGCATGGCATGTCAGCTTACTTGTAGAATTGAAATATAATGCATGCACATTGGGCCCTTGAGAAGTTGAATTTTGATCAGTATGTAGTCCGTAATAAAATGTCTACTTATATTAGATGAGATGGAAGAATTTCGGTGGCAAGCCCACGAAGATGGCAAGCTATACAAAGAAAGAAAAAAGAAATTGCATGACAAAAATATATTAGAGGGAAAATTCAAGTAGGGATGACAAGTGTTGCTCTATAATTCTCGATGGAAACTTCATCCTACAAAGCCCAAGTCTAGATGGTTTGGATAGTCTAAGATTTCTAAGCTTTTCATCTATGAAGCAGTAGAAAATGAAGAACAAAGGACACATTAGCCATCAAAGTAAATGGGCAACATTTTTTAAGTATTGAAAGATTAAAATTAGTTATGTAATGTCACACAGAGTGTTTCGTGTGATACCGATAATTAATGCAATGATTGATAATTATAAATACGCAAAAATTAAAAAGACAAGAGGTTGGTAACGCAGTTCGGCAATTCGCCTACGTCTGCGGGGCCACGCCCAGATATAATGTAACAACCCTAACACTGTACCCTTATTTTCCCGTATTATTATTTTTTTATACTTTAAACTTTAAACCTATCGTTCAAGCGGAAATAAAACTTTAGAAATTTAAAACGTTTCCGTTTATGCTTTTAAACCATTTAACAAACTTAAATACAATTTAAATAAAACTTAAAACAATTAATTAAAACAATTAAAATTTAATTAAAACAAATCGCGGGGCAAAAAGGGACGTCTGTCCCAAAAATGATGGGGCGATTGCTGGTTTTGCCAGCGATCGCCTGGTGAGGCGATCTGTGATCGCGCCTGGCCAACAGTGTAGCACCCGGTTCTATTAAGCCACATTTAAATTATCACATAGGATGTATTAGCTGTTGTATAAAATTTGGGAAAGAAAGTGATTAGGTTATTTAATAACTATGCAAGGACAAAAGAGTAATTAGCAATTTGGAAGAAGTGGATAACGTATTTAAGGGAAGTGTTAATGAGGTAGCCGCCACTGTTTCATTTCATTTCCTCTTCCACTCTCAGCTCCTCAGCTTAGCAGAGGGCGATAGGAGACCCTCTTCGATCCCTCCAGCGATTTCCTCAGAACTAGGTGAGTTTTGCTTCTATTTCTTACTACATTGTTACTGTCGAGGGTTGATAAATGAAGTTTTGAGAATGCGGAATGTGAGTGCTAGTTTCGGTTTATGAGTTGAATCGGGAATGCACTACGATTAGGGCTTCCAAACTAATTTCCTTAGCTTTCTGGGTAGCTAGAAGGAAGTTTGACGAAAGTTTAAATTAATGTTCGATTTGTGGAACTAGGTTTGAGCAAACTCCCGAGGGAGAGGTTTCAACAAGCTTCCCAGGAGACCAGGTAAGTGAAGTTTACTTGTGCCTTCGGGCCTACATCACAAAACGTTAGGATTATGATTACTTGTGTGAATCTGTATTCTATGCATCATGTTTTAAAACATACGAAAATGAATTTGAATGCATGATTGGCATGGTAAGGATTGAACATATTGAAACAGTCATGAGAATCAGTTTCACTGTTAAGGGAATTAATCCACCCCTTAATGAGACAGCGATGTATGTACTTTGGAAGAGCTGATCCAACTTCCAATTTCACAGGGGGATCTGAACAGAAGAATCAGTTTCACTGTTAAGGGAATTAATCCACCCCTTAATGAGACAGGGATGTATGTACTTTGGGAGAGTTGATCCAACTCCCAATTTCACAGGGGGATCTGAACAGAAACGAAGCATGAGCAACTGAGTTGAGAAAGTAGAAATTGCATATTAGGAATTTATATTTCGTTGTTTCATTTCTTGTTGGCTTTACTTACTTAGCATTAGGCTAATAGATGAGTTTTGTGATGTAGGTGTTGAGGACACTGCAGGTGAATTTCCTGAGTGCACAGATGATTGATGTGGTTGGAGGAGTACATCCATGTCTCGGCTTGGTAAACTGATGAGACGGGCTAACTGGTGTCAGCAGTTGTTGAGGTTTAGTTGATAATGATCTAGTCTGAGTAGGTCGAGTTTTCATGACAATAGAGATTTTAGCATTTCGAATTCATTTTGAATATTATTGATTCTAGTAACCTGTTGAGTTTTAAGTGTTGGTTTTACTGGAATTGATTAACGAAATGGTTTGAATCGTTTTTGAAAAGTCTTGGAGAGGCAAGAAAATTTCTTTCTGTAGTTAGAGTTGTGTCTGTCTTCTATCGGAAGGTGATTTTAATAAAGCTATCGGATGATGTCGAGTGTTTTAGTCGTCCGGTGATGTCGAGCTTTTGCTCGTCAGATGATAAGGGTTAAGTCATTCGGATGAGGAGATCATCCGGCTGACGTCACCGGTAGATATAGAGAAAAGTCGTTCGGATGAGGAGATCATCCGGCTGACGTCACCGGTGGATGTCTTTGTTAGACTAACCGGATGACAAAATCTATATTTTGTCATTTAGTGACCGGTGGATGTCCCTGTTAGACTGACTGGATGACAAAATTTATATTTTGTCGTTTAGTGACCGGGCGATGTGTGTATTATGTTTGTCGTCTAGTGACCGGGCGATGTGTGTATTATGTTTGTCGTCTAGTGACCGGGCGATGTGTGTATTATGTTGTCGTCTAGTGATCGGGCCATGTTTTAATTGCTCACGTGAGAAGCACATGCGCACCGGATGATGTCTTCTTATTTCATCGGTGGATGTCTTCAAATAGCTTTTCCCCCCTTCTCGTTGACTTTGTTCAGCGGACGATGAATTTGACTTTTACAACCTTTAAAGTATTTTCACGAGTTAAACCTTCGCTTCTTAACCGATTGTTTCTTAACATTCCCAATGATTATTTTAACATGGTTTTGGTTAATTTTATTTTTGTTTAAACGATTTCCGCTGCAAGTTTACATATTTTATCAAATGTCCAAATTTTGAATTTTTGTACGAAGTTTTAAATTTGGTCCAAGTTTTCTTAGTAATATTCGGGTTTATGAGTAACAAACCGGGTTCAGTAAACTCGGGGCGTTACAGTATGGTATCAGAGACATTCAGTTAAACCGTTCAAAAGATTACTCATCAGTGTCGGTCGTTGCATGGAAGTACTTCAACAACTGTAATTGTTTACTTTACCCTTAGTTGATAGATACTTAAGAGTGTGACTAACCCTGTACAGGAATTTAGTATAATGGCCAGACGCCCAGGGAGACCTAGAGTGCCTAGAGAAGTGCCAAATGTGAGAGGCGAGGAGGAGCCTAGTGTGATTAGGCAGCTGACAGAATTGATGCGTCAGCAGACTGATATAGTGCGTCAACAGTCTGATCAATTAGGAGTGTTGTTGAACCGAGAAGCACAAGGAAGTGCCAACTCGGGTTCTAGCAGTGAACATTCTGGAGATAGATTCCGGAGACTAAGACCACCCACGTTTGATGGTCAGTCATCTGATCATGTTGTTGCTGAAGGATGGCTTAGAAAGATCGAAAGTATGTTTAGGTGTGCCAACATAGGAGAAGAAGACAAGGTCACGCTGGCAACCTTTCATCTAGCTGGTGAAGCTCAACTCTGGTGGGAAACAATAGAGACCACCACAGATGTTTTGTCAATGCCTTGGTCACAATTCAAGGATATTTTCTATGGGAAATATTTCAACAGCACTGTCCAAACCGCAAAGAAGTTGGAATTTCTGAATTTGAAGCAGACAGGGTCGGTGGCAGAGTATAGTAGGCAATTTGAGTCCTTGTCCAGGTTTGCTGGACATTTTGCTCATAAGGACGAGGATAAGGTGTTCAAATTCGTGCATGGACTGAAGCCGGAGATTTATCGAGGAGTCAAATTCTGTGGCATTAAAGGTTTAACGTTCAGTGAAATTGTGTCCACTGCTCTGGAAGTGGAAGAAGCTGAAGGGAAGTGTGCTAAACCAAAGGAGGTCCCACAAAGGTTTAACCAGCCACACCAGCAAAGGGGAACGAAGAGGCCAAGTGAAGGCCAAAATAGCCAAGGATCAGGGGGAAAGGTGCAGAACGTCAGGAAATTTCCCCAATGTCCTAAGTGTCTGAAGTACCACCCGGGAGAATGCAGACTGGGCTTGGGAAAGTGTTTCAACTGTGAGGAGGTTGGACACACGTTCAAGGAGTGCTCGAAGCCTAGAATCACCAGGTGCTATAATTGTAACAAAGTTGGCCATATTAGCAGAGACTGTCCAGTTCCTAAGAATGGCCCTGCTATGATCAAACCAAGAATATTCTCCATGACGGAGTCAGGTGAAGAACAGCCTGCTGTAGTGTCAGGTACTATACTGATCAACTCTGTGCCTGCTTTTACTTTGATAGATTCTGGTGCAACGCATTCATTTATAGCATCTGCATTTGCTGTTAAGTTAGATGTGTCGTTTACCCCTTCCCTGCATGTGTTTAATGTTGCATTGCCTTCTGGTGAACGCATGCACTCTGACCAAGTGATGCTTGACAGCGATGTGCTAGTAGGAAGCGTGAGTCTGCCTGCTGATCTCATTATTATGGATATAATGGGATTTGACGTAATCCTAGGAATGGATTGGTTGTTTAAGCATTATGCCACAATAGATTGTAGGACCAGAACTGTTAGTTTTCAACCCCCTGGAGGCTTAAACCATACCTTTCAAGCTCTGAAGAAGAGTAAGGGAATGACTGTAATGACTTCTGTCAATTGTAGACCCTCCCCATGCAAAGAGTATTTGTGTTTTTTGGCCAGTGTTTTAGACACACAACTAGTAGAAAAATCAAGTCCCAAAAATGTCTTAGTTGTCCAGGACTTCCCTGAAGTATTCCTAGATGACCTTCCCGGCTTGCCACCAGATAGGGAAATTGAATTTGTGGTAGATGTTTACCCCGGTGCTGAGCCTGTGTCCAAAAATCCATATAGACTAGCACCAACAGAACTTAAAGAATTGAAGAAACAGTTAGAGGATTTGTTGGAGAAGGGGTTCATACGCCCTAGCTTTTCACCATGGGGAGCACCTGTTCTTTTTGTCAAAAAGAAAGATGGATCAATGCGTATGTGCATTGATTATAGAGAATTGAATAAGTTAACTGTCAAAACAAATACCCTTTGCCGAGGATTGATGACTTATTTGACCAACTTAGGGGTGCAAGAGTTTTCTCTAAGATTGACCTTAGGTCCGGTTATTACCAGTTGAAGGTTAAATCTGAAGATATCCCAAAGACTGCCTTTCGCACAAGATATGGACATTATGAGTTTTTGGTTATGTCTTTTGGTTTGACAAACGCACCAGCAGCCTTCATGGATCTCATGAATAGGGTGTTTCACGAGTATTTGGACAAGTTTGTTATTGTATTCATAGATGACATCCTAATCTATTCTAGCACTAAGGATGAGCATGCAAAACATTTGAGTTTAGTGTTAAAAGTATTGAGAAGGCACCAACTTTATGCCAAATTTTCCAAGTGTGAATTTTGGTTGGACCAAGTTCACTTTTAGGACATGTCATCTCTGGAGATGGTATATCTGTGGATCCAGCTAAGGTTCAAGCAGTTAAGGGATGGCCCCAACCGAAGAATGCTACGGATATCAGAAGTTTCCTTGGACTTGCAGGATATTACAGAAAGTTCATTGAAGGATTTTCAAAGATCGCTACGCCCCTTACTAAGTTAACCAGGAAGAATGTGAAGTATATATGGACTGATGAATGTGAACATAGTTTTATGACCTTGAAACAGAAACTAACCAATGCTCCAATTTTAACCCTTCCACCTGAAGATGGTAAATTTAGTATTTACTGTGATGCTTCCAAAATTGGTCTTGGTGGTGTGTTAATGCAGAATGGTAAAGTAATAGCTTATGCCTCTAGAGAGTTGAAAACGCATGAGAAGAACTACCTTACCCATGACTTAGAATTAGCTGCAGTTGTATTTGCACTTAAGATTTGGAGGCATTACTTGTATGGACAATCTTGTGAGATATTTTCAGATCACAAGAGCCTGAAGTATATTTTCACACAGAAGGTGTAATATCCGGCTTGTACGGATTTTTAGAATATTCATATTTTATTATATATGTGGCATTTTTGGTAAATATATCAAATCAGGTCCGATTTACAAAAAGAAAGCGTCATTATGATCCTGACGAATAATAAGAATTTTAACGAATTTTGGAGAATTTTCGGAGTTATAACGCTATATTCCGAGTAATTACCTCCATCGTAACGAAAAGGACGTTTTAGTAAAAATAACAAACGAAGTCCGAATTGAAAACAGACAGTTTTGTTTAATCCCAAATAATAAGTTGAACTTATTGGTAAAATATGGAAATTTGAAAAAGTCGAATAGTTGGACGATTAACGAACCGAGTAACGAAACTAATATAAAAACTTAAGAAAGGGCAAAATCGTCATTTGAGCGTTTGATTTTAATTATTCATAAAAGGCAAAATGCCTTGGTGATTTTCGTTAGAAAATCACTTTCCAGAGAAGAAGACTTCTCTTTCTCCCTCACGATCTCTCTCGGCCGCCGGCGTGCTCTCCCACTCGCGCTCCGTTCGAGCTTTGATCAACCGTTTCCTTCACGGTTTTCATCCTCTCGCAAACTTTCGCGTGCGGTATGTAGCTTCAGTCTATGAGCATTTATTTTGAGTTTTCGGCATGTGAGTGCTAGGTCGGTTTATGATTTTAATCGGGAATGCCCTACGATTAGGGCTTCCAAACTAATTTCCTTAGCTTTCTGGGTAGCTAGAAGGAAGTTTGACGAAAGTTTAAATTAATGTTCGATTTGTGGAACTAGGTTTGAGCAAACTCCCGAGGGAGAGGTTTCAACAAGCTTCCCAGGAGACCAGGTAAGTGAAGTTACTTGTGCCTTCGGGCTACATCACAAAACGTTAGGATTATGATTACTTGTGTGAATCTGTATTCTATGCATCATGTTTTAAAACATACGAAATGAATTTGAATGCATGATTGGCATGGTAAGGATTGAACATATTGAAACAGTCATGAGAATCAGTTTCACTGTTAAGGGAATTAATCCACCCCTTAATGAGACAGCGATGTATGTACTTTGGAAGAGCTGATCCAACTTCCAATTTCACAGGGGATCTGACAGAAGAATCAGTTTCACTGTTAAGGGAATTAATCCACCCCTTAATGAGACAGGGATGTATGTACTTTGGGAGAGTTGATCCAACTCCTAATTTCACAGGGGGATCTGAACAGAAACGAAGCATGAGCAACTGAGTTGAGAAAGTAGAAATTGCATATTAGGAATTTATATTTCGTTGTTTCATTTCTTGTTGGCTTTACTTACTTAGCATTAGGCTAATAGATGAGTTTTGTGATGTAGGTGTTGAGGACACTGCAGGTGAATTTCCTGAGTGCACAGATGATTGATGTGGTTGGAGGAGTACATCCATGTCTCGGCTTGGTAAACTGATGAGACGGGCTAACTGGTGTCAGCAGTTGTTGAGGTTTAGTTGATAATGATCTAGTCTGAGTAGGTCGAGTTTTCATGACAATAGAGATTTTAGCATTTCGAATTCATTTTGAATATTATTGATTCTAGTAACCTGTTGAGTTTAAGTGTTGGTTTTACTGGAATTGATTAACGAAATGGTTTGAATCGTTTTTGAAAAGTCTTGGAGAGCAAGAAAATTTCTTCTGTAGTTAGAGTTGTGTCTGTCTTCTATCGGAAGGTGATTTTAATAAAGCTATCGGATGATGTCGAGTGTTTTTAGTCGTCCGGTGATGTCGAGCTTTTGCTCGTCAGATGATAAGGGTTAAGTCATTCGGATGAGGAGATCATCCGGCTGACGTCACGGTAGATATAGAGAAAGTCGTTCGGATGAGGAGATCATCCGGCTGACGTCACCGGTGGATGTCTTTGTTAGACTAACCGGATGACAAAATCTATATTTTGTCATTTAGTGACCGGTGGATGTCCCTGTTAGACTGACTGGATGACAAAATTTATATTTTGTCGTTTAGTGACCGGGCGATGTGTGTATTATGTTTGTCGTCTAGTGACCGGGCGATGTGTGTATTATGTTTGTCGTCTAGTGACCGGGCGATGTGTGTATTATGTTGTCGTCTAGTGATCGGGCCATGTTTTAATTGCTCACGTGAGAAGCACATGCGCACCGGATGATGTCTTCTTATTTCATCGGTGGATGTCTTCAAATAGCTTTTCCCCCCTTCTCGTTGACTTTGTTCAGCGGACGATGGAATTTGACTTTTACAACCTTTAAAGTATTTTCACGAGTTAAACCTTCGCTTCTTAACCGATTGTTCTTAACATTCCCAATGATTATTTTAACATGGTTTTGGTTAATTTTATTTTTGTTTAACGATTTCCGCTGCAAGTTTACATATTTTATCAAATGTCCAAATTTTGAATTTTTGTACGAAGTTTTAAATTTGGTCCAAGTTTTCTTCGTAATATTCGGGTTTATGAGTAACAAACCGGGTTCAGTAAACTCGGGGCGTTACAGTATGGTATCAGAGACATTCAGTTAAACCGTTCAAAAGATTACTCATCAGTGTCGGTCGTTGCATGGAAGTACTTCAACAACTGTAATTGTTTACTTTACCCTTAGTTGATAGATACTTAAGAGTGTGACTAACCCTGTACAGGAATTTAGTATAATGGCCAGACGCCCAGGGAGACCTAGAGTGCCTAGAGAAGTGCCAAATGTGAGAGGCGAGGAGGAGCCTAGTGTGATTAGGCAGCTGACAGAATTGATGCGTCAGCAGACTGATATAGTGCGTCAACAGTCTGATCAATTAGGAGTGTTGTTGAACCGAGAAGCACAAGGAAGTGCCAACTCGGGTTCTAGCAGTGAACATTCTGGAGATAGATTCCGGAGACTAAGACCACCCACGTTTGATGGTCAGTCATCTGATCATGTTGTTGCTGAAGGATGGCTTAGAAAGATCGAAAGTATGTTTAGGTGTGCCAACATAGGAGAAGAAGACAAGGTCACGCTGGCAACCTTTCATCTAGCTGGTGAAGCTCAACTCTGGTGGGAAACAATAGAGACCACCACAGATGTTTTGTCAATGCCTTGGTCACAATTCAAGGATATTTTCTATGGGAAATATTTCAACAGCACTGTCCAAACCGCAAAGAAGTTGGAATTTCTGAATTTGAAGCAGACAGGGTCGGTGGCAGAGTATAGTAGGCAATTTGAGTCCTTGTCCAGGTTTGCTGGACATTTTGCTCATAAGGACGAGGATAAGGTGTTCAAATTCGTGCATGGACTGAAGCCGGAGATTTATCGAGGAGTCAAATTCTGTGGCATTAAAGGTTTAACGTTCAGTGAAATTGTGTCCACTGCTCTGGAAGTGGAAGAAGCTGAAGGGAAGTGTGCTAAACCAAAGGAGGTCCCACAAAGGTTTAACCAGCCACACCAGCAAAGGGGAACGAAGAGGCCAAGTGAAGGCCAAAATAGCCAAGGATCAGGGGGAAAGGTGCAGAACGTCAGGAAATTTCCCCAATGTCCTAAGTGTCTGAAGTACCACCCGGGAGAATGCAGACTGGGCTTGGGAAAGTGTTTCAACTGTGAGGAGGTTGGACACACGTTCAAGGAGTGCTCGAAGCCTAGAATCACCAGGTGCTATAATTGTAACAAAGTTGGCCATATTAGCAGAGACTGTCCAGTTCCTAAGAATGGCCCTGCTATGATCAAACCAAGAATATTCTCCATGACGGAGTCAGGTGAAGAACAGCCTGCTGTAGTGTCAGGTACTATACTGATCAACTCTGTGCCTGCTTTTACTTTGATAGATTCTGGTGCAACGCATTCATTTATAGCATCTGCATTTGCTGTTAAGTTAGATGTGTCGTTTACCCCTTCCCTGCATGTGTTTAATGTTGCATTGCCTTCTGGTGAACGCATGCACTCTGACCAAGTGATGCTTGACAGCGATGTGCTAGTAGGAAGCGTGAGTCTGCCTGCTGATCTCATTATTATGGATATAATGGGATTTGACGTAATCCTAGGAATGGATTGGTTGTTTAAGCATTATGCCACAATAGATTGTAGGACCAGAACTGTTAGTTTTCAACCCCCTGGAGGCTTAAACCATACCTTTCAAGCTCTGAAGAAGAGTAAGGGAATGACTGTAATGACTTCTGTCAATTGTAGACCCTCCCCATGCAAAGAGTATTTGTGTTTTTTGGCCAGTGTTTTAGACACACAACTAGTAGAAAAATCAAGTCCCAAAAATGTCTTAGTTGTCCAGGACTTCCCTGAAGTATTCCTAGATGACCTTCCCGGCTTGCCACCAGATAGGGAAATTGAATTTGTGGTAGATGTTTACCCCGGTGCTGAGCCTGTGTCCAAAAATCCATATAGACTAGCACCAACAGAACTTAAAGAATTGAAGAAACAGTTAGAGGATTTGTTGGAGAAGGGGTTCATACGCCCTAGCTTTTCACCATGGGGAGCACCTGTTCTTTTTGTCAAAAAGAAAGATGGATCAATGCGTATGTGCATTGATTATAGAGAATTGAATAAGTTAACTGTCAAAAACAAATACCCTTTGCCGAGGATTGATGACTTATTTGACCAACTTAGGGGTGCAAGAGTTTTCTCTAAGATTGACCTTAGGTCCGGTTATTACCAGTTGAAGGTTAAATCTGAAGATATCCCAAAGACTGCCTTTCGCACAAGATATGGACATTATGAGTTTTTGGTTATGTCTTTTGGTTTGACAAACGCACCAGCAGCCTTCATGGATCTCATGAATAGGGTGTTTCACGAGTATTTGGACAAGTTTGTTATTGTATTCATAGATGACATCCTAATCTATTCTAGCACTAAGGATGAGCATGCAAAACATTTGAGTTTAGTGTTAAAAGTATTGAGAAGGCACCAACTTTATGCCAAATTTTCCAAGTGTGAATTTTGGTTGGACCAAGTTCACTTTTTAGGACATGTCATCTCTGGAGATGGTATATCTGTGGATCCAGCTAAGGTTCAAGCAGTTAAGGGATGGCCCCAACCGAAGAATGCTACGGATATCAGAAGTTTCCTTGGACTTGCAGGATATTACAGAAAGTTCATTGAAGGATTTTCAAAGATCGCTACGCCCCTTACTAAGTTAACCAGGAAGAATGTGAAGTATATATGGACTGATGAATGTGAACATAGTTTTATGACCTTGAAACAGAAACTAACCAATGCTCCAATTTTAACCCTTCCACCTGAAGATGGTAAATTTAGTATTTACTGTGATGCTTCCAAAATTGGTCTTGGTGGTGTGTTAATGCAGAATGGTAAAGTAATAGCTTATGCCTCTAGAGAGTTGAAAACGCATGAGAAGAACTACCTTACCCATGACTTAGAATTAGCTGCAGTTGTATTTGCACTTAAGATTTGGAGGCATTACTTGTATGGACAATCTTGTGAGATATTTTCAGATCACAAGAGCCTGAAGTATATTTTCACACAGAAGGTGTAATATCCGGCTTGTACGGATTTTTAGAATATTCATATTTTATTATATATGTGGCATTTTTGGTAAATATATCAAATCAGGTCCGATTTACAAAAAGAAAGCGTCATTATGATCCTGACGAATAATAAGAATTTTAACGAATTTTGGAGAATTTTCGGAGTTATAACGCTATATTCCGAGTAATTACCTCCATCGTAACGAAAAGGACGTTTTAGTAAAAATAACAAACGAAGTCCGAATTGAAAACAGACAGTTTTGTTTAATCCCAAATAATAAGTTGAACTTATTGGTAAAATATGGAAATTTGAAAAAGTCGAATAGTTGGACGATTAACGAACCGAGTAACGAAACTAATATAAAAACTTAAGAAAGGGCAAAATCGTCATTTGAGCGTTTGATTTTAATTATTCATAAAAGGCAAAATGCCTTGGTGATTTTCGTTAGAAAATCACTTTCCAGAGAAGAAGACTTCTCTTTCTCCCTCACGATCTCTCTCGGCCGCCGGCGTGCTCTTCCCCTTCGAGCTCCGTTCGAGCTTTGATCAACCCGTTTCCTTCACGGTTTCTCATCCTCTCGCAACCCTCGGTATGTAGCTTCAGTCTCTGAGCATTTATTTTGAGTTTTCGGTTCGATTTAGGGTTAGGGTTTCGACGAAAAAACGCGATTTAGGGCTCGTAATTAATAGGTTAGCCATGATTAAGTATATATCGGACGTATTGGACGTTATTGGACGAAGACAAACCAATTTGTGAAAAAGTATAAATCTGAGAATTTTCGAGTTTTCGGAAATTTCTCGCAATAGGAATTTCAAGTTATCGATCGTTATGTCGTTGTATTACTTCGATTTATTAAGTTAGAATTTTAGGAAATTCAATAGTTAAGGATGTTGTAATTTGGACGTTAATAGTTTAAATTGGTTTTAACGACGAATATCGTGTTTTGTCTCAGACACACGACTCCCGTGGACGAAACTTGAGGATCTGCGCGCCCAAGGTAAGTTTTCGTGACTTACTTTGACCAATCGGTCTACACCATACTTCGATGTCGTATCGAGGATCCCTAAAGAGTTGTTTGTTTAATCTGCTTTTGGTTGGGTAGTTAGGTTTAAATTGTTATAGGTTATGCTTTATTTGTCTTGATGGTACGCATGTTGGTTGTTACTTTCTGCTCATATCTGTTCATGCATCACGGTTTTCGAAAGTCATGAAAATGAATTTCTGCACGTGTTTTTAAGAAAAGGAACGTACATCTGAAATGAAATCTGTAACGAAATCTGAATGAATAAACGTAATCTGTTTGTTTCTGGTCATGCGGGATGGGGCTCAGGCACGGCTGTGCGTGTTGCAAGCGTGTACCCCCCCTCTCTAGGTGGAAAGGGTAGTCCGATCGCTGGATGGGCCCTCTCCGCTTAGTGGGTAGAGGTTTCGGTGACAATTCTGTCTGTCTGCGACGTAATGAAAATGAATCTGTAATCTGAATCTATATCTGTTTCTGTATCTGAATCTGAGCATGTTTTCTGAATGGCATAAGCACGCATGCATCTGCATTTACGAAGCTTACTGAGATTTCAATATCTCATATGTGTCTGTATGGTGTAGGTGACGTTCTAGGTTACGTTGACCCAGGTGAGGATGATATTCCTCCTCCTGATATAGGAGCAGCTGATGGATGATGCTCGTGAGAGTGCGCTGGGTAGTCGAGGCGCGATATGACCCGTGGGGATGTATGTATGGACTCTGGGGTTATTTTAGAATGTTTTGATCTGATAATTGTATAGAATATTTAGGTTGTTTGGATCTGGATAGGGGTTAGATAACGTTTTGGTATAAACAGTTTTGATAAACGTTATGAAATGTTTTGATTTAAATGTTTAAATTAAATGAAAACGTTTGAAATGTTGTTTGTAGGTTGTTACGGATAGCTCGGCTTTTAGAGCTATCCACGCAGTTGGACTTCGCAAAGTCCAAAGCGAGTCAATTGAGTTTAGGTTATGTTTTAATCTGTTGAGTGCATGTTGTGAGTTTTAGATGGTGAAAGGAAGAAGGTGATTTGCTCTCTGGAGATCGGATTCCAGATAACAAATAAATGTGTTTGAAGCTGAAAATTTTGAAGTGTTAAAGTCTCGAAGGAAAAGGAGGATCGCTGCATAGTGTGTAGCGATCGATCTCTGCTTTTCAGCAGAGATCGATCGCTGCCCTTGATGTAGGCAGCAGCGATCGATCTCTGCTGAAAGCAGAGATCGATTGCTTGCTGCACGCAAGCATGCAGCGATCGATCTCTGTAAACTACAGAGATCGATCGCTTGCTGCCAATATGCAAGCAGCGATCGATCTCTGTAGTTTACAGAGATCGATCGCCCCCCCTCCTTTTGGCAGCTAGTTCCGATTCTACCCCTGCTTTAGTTGTCATTAAATACTTAAATGTTTTAAGTTTAATTAAATTGTTTTAGTTATGTTTTAAATAATTTACCCAAACGAACTTCGAATTCGATTCCGGTTTCGGTTTCGATTTCAATTCTGGTTAATATTAGATTTACAGTTTATAAAAATGTAAAGTAAAATGAAAAATTTATACGGAGAAAATGGGGTACAGTATTAGGGTCGTGACAATTTATGGTATCAGAGCCCCCGGGTTTTAAAATCGATTCTGTAGACTGCTCGACTGCACAGCCACTACGCGGACATCCTTCATCAACTGTAAGTCTGTTTATTGCTTTGTTTGATTTCAGTTTCTTAGATTACTTGTTTTAAATTTTATAGGAGTTTATAAGTATGACTCGAGGAAGGGATCCGAGAGACGACGCGATGGATCGTCTTACGGAATTGTTAGATCGCCAGTCTCAGCATATGGACCGGCAAGCGCAGCAAATTACTGACCTAGTAAATCGAGAGCAACAGCGAGAGAATCAGAGGGCTCAAGAGCTGGTAGTCCCTAGTAATCAGGGTATGCAGAGGTTCCAAGGTCTGCGCCCTCCAGTATTCGACGGCCAGTCATCGGATCCGACACGTGCCGAAGAGTGGATCAGGGTTATGGAGGTCATGTTAGATTACGCCGAGGTTGCCAACGGGAGCAGGGTCGCTTATGCCACATTTCACTTAGCGTTGGATGCTCGTTTCTGGTGGGACTCGATCAAGTCGACTACAGATGTATCAGTTATGACTTGGGATCGATTCAAGTTCTTATTCTTCGACAAATATTTCAGCCGCACAGTGAGAGTGGCCAAGAGGAACGAGTTTACGCAACTGAAGCAGACTGGTTCAGTTGCGGATTATATTCGGAGGTTTGAGGCATTGTCCAGGTTTGCACCTCGTCTGGTCAGCGATAACGAGGAGAAGGTGCACCAGTTTATGGAGGGACTTAATCCGGAGATACGAATGCATGTTGTGGTCTCAGGTATTATCGACGTACCCTTTTCTGACATCACAGCTAGAGCTCTGGACATAGAGGCTGCCAGGGCCACTTGTGTTAGACCGAGGGAGCCAGCGAAGGGCTTCTTCCGAGAGATCCGTCCTCAGTCTCGAAATCAGGGATGGCAGCCTAGAGCACAGCCACCTCAGCCACAGCCTAGGGGTGCGAAGAGACCTTTTGAGGGAGGAAATGATCGGGGCAAGGGAAAGCAGGTACAGGGGACTTCTCAGATGCCCTGGTGCCCCAGATGCCAGAAGGAACATAGTGGCGAGTGCCGAGTTGGCATGAATAAGTGCTATAGATGCGGGGATATCGGCCACTTCGTCAGAGATTGTCCGCTACAGGCCCGAGATCAGTTGGGCGGAGATCAGAGGAAGGTTATGCCCAGGGTTTTCGCCTTCATCGAGCCTGAGGATGTTGATGACGATGCTCAGCCTACCGTGATTGCAGGTACTATTTTGCTTATGGGTGCTACTGTATTTACTTTGATGGATACCGGAGCTACGCACTCCTTCGTATCGACTGCATGTATGGCTAGATTGGGGTTAGAGTCTGAGTCGGCAGAGTGCGAGTATAGTGTATTGCTGCCCTCAGTAGAGCGTATGCAGTCCAGTCATGTTATTCAGGGGAATATTATTTCGGTTGGGAGCGTTACCCTCTACGCACGTCTGATCGTTATGGGCATAGAGCGGTACGACCTTATTTTGGGGATGGACTGGCTAGCACAGCACTTCGCCACCATCGATTGTCGCTCCGGGATTGTGACCTTCCGACCCCCGGACAGAGCAGAGTTTTCCTATCAGGCGATGAACCGACTGAGTAGCTCGCCTATTTCGTATGCTATGGAGGTCAACGAGCAGTTCAAAGGTGCGTGCTCTATTTATTTGGCCTCAGTTTTTGATGTTCAGTTGCTCAGCGGGCTGAAGCCGAGCGACATTCCTGTTGTTAGAGAGTTCTCTGGCATATTCCTTGATGATCTTCCCGGTTTACCACCAGACCGGGAGATCGAATTCACTATTGATGTCTATCCAAACTCTGCGCCAAGGTTCAAGAACCCTTACCGGTTGGCACCAGCTGAGTTGAGAGAGTTGAGGACTCAGCTTGACGAGTTACTGGAGAAGGATTTTATTCGACCCAGCGTTTCACCCTGGGGTGCGCCCGTTCTGTTTGTCAAGAAGAAAGACGGGACCCTCAGGATGTGTATCGATTACAGGGAGCTGAATAAGCTCACAGTGAAGAATAAGTACCCACTGCCCCGGATTGACGATTTATTTGATCAGCTGCAAGGTGCCCGAGTGTTTTCCAGGATCGACCTACGCTCGGGTTATTATCAGCTGAAGGTCCGGAGGGATGATATTCAGAAGACGGCATTCTGAACGAGGTATGGGCATTATGAGTTCCTTGTCATGTCATTTGGACTTACTAATGCCCCTGCAGCGTTTATGGACTTGATGAACCGTGTCTTCAAGGAGTACTTGGACAAGTTCGTGGTGGTTTTCATCGACGACATTCTGATTTACTCTAAGTCTAAGGAAGAGCACGAGGAGCATCTGAGGATCGTTTTACAGATTCTGAGTCAACGCCAGCTATATCCAAAGTTTTCAAAGTGCGAGTTCTGGCTTGACAGAGTGAGTTTTCTGGGCCATATTATATCACAGGACGGAGTTTCTGTGGATCCGAGCAAAATACAGGTGGTCAGAGATTGGCCACAGCCGAAGAACGTACGTGAGGTGCGTGGATTTCTCGGATTGGCCGGTTATTATCGGAAGTTTATAGAGGGATTCTCGAAGATCGCACTTCCTCTTACACGATTGACTCGGAAGAACGAGAAGTTTGTATGGTCGGCTGCTTGTGATGATAGTTTTATGGAGTTGAAGCAGAGATTGACCACCGCTCCAGTACTGGTGTTACCTGTTGAAGGTGTCAGATACAGTGTGTATTGTGATGCATCGGGAGTGGGACTCGGTTGTGTACTGATGCAGGAGGGGAAAGTTATTTCTTATGCATCCCGGCAGCTGAGGCCGTATGAGCAGAACTACCCCATACACAACCTTGAGCTAGCAGCTGTGGTCTTCGCACTAAAGATATGGAGACATTACTTATATGGGCAGCAGTGCGAGATATTCTCCGACCACAAGAGCTTGAAGTACTTATTTACGCAGAAGGAGCTGAACATGCGACAGAGACGATGGCTTGAGTTTGTCAAAGATTACGATTTCGACATCAAGTACCATCCAGGAAAGGCGAACAAAGTTGCTGATGCCTTGAGTAGAGTACCTTCTGCGAGTCAATCTTCATTAGCAGCGATGTCAGTTACGCTGCGGTCTGAGATTGAGAGATTCGACGTGGAGATAGTGGCAGAGTTGTCCAGCATGCTCACTAGTATTTCTCTCAGGCCGACCATTCTAGATCGTATACGCGAGGCTCAGCAGAATGATTCGGAGTGTATGGAGCTCCGATCTAGTATGACATTGGGAGACTCGTCGAATTTCCATTTATCGGAAGATGGTATTCTGAAGTTCAGGCATAGGTGGTACGTGCCTAGCGACGAGGATCTGAAGAAGGAGATATTGGCCGAGGCACATTCTTCGGCATATTCTGTGCACCCGGGGAGTACCAAGATGCACCGGGATTTGAAACAACACTTCTGGTGGCCGAACATGAAGAGAGAGGTGGCCAAGTATGTCGAGACCTGTTTAGTTTGTCAACAGGTGAAGGCCGAGCACCAGAGACCTGCCGGAACGTTATTGCCACTGCCGATTCCGGAGTGGAAGTGGGAGCAGATCTCCATGGACTTTATTGTGGGGCTCCCGAGGACGACGAGAGGTCATGATGGTATATGGGTGATTGTGGACCGATTGACAAAGTCGGCTCACTTCTTATCTGTGAAGATGGCATCTTCGATGGATCAGCTCGCAGAGCTATATGTGCAGGAGATTGTCAGACTGCACGGTGTGCCAGTTTCCATAGTCACAGATCGCGATCCGAGATTTACCTCGAATTTCTGGAAGAGCCTGCATAAAGCTATGGGGACTCAGCTTAATTTCAGCACAGCATTTCATCCTCAGACTGATGGTCAGACAGAGAGGACGAATCAGATTTTGGAGGATATGCTCAGAGCGTGTGTGCTGGAGTTTCAGGGCTCGTGGAGCCGATATTTACCTCTGATTGAGTTCTCGTACAATAACAGCTTCCAGGCTACTATTGGCATGGCACCGTACGAGGCTCTGTATGGTCGGAAGTGTAGGTCTCCGTTACATTGGGACGAGGTTGGCGAGGCCAGCATCATTGGTCCAAAGATTCTACAGCAAACGGCAGAGAAGATTGCCGTTATCCGACAGCGTATTCAGGTAGCTCAGAGCCGACAGAAGAGTTATGCTGATGTGAGACGGCGAGAGCTAGAGTTCGAGGAGGGCGACGAAGTTTATTTGAAGGTTTCTCCGTTCAAAGGTGTCGCGAGATTTGGAAGGAGGGGTAAGTTGAACCCTCGGTATGTGGGACCCTTTCCTATTCTGAAGAGGATCGGGAAGTTGGCGTATAGATTGCAGCTTCCGGCTTCTATGGAGGGTATCCACGATGTGTTCCATGTATCCATGCTTCGGAGATGTCTACGCGATCCGTCGCAGATTGTGGGGGCTACGGAGATTGAGGTACAGCCTACCTTGAGCTATGAGGTGAGGCCGGTACGTATTTTGGAGACTTCCATCAAGATTTTGCGCAACAAAGAGATTCCGCTAGTCAAAGTCCTATGGCGGAACCACGAGGTGGAAGAAGCTACGTGGGAGGGACAGCAGGATATGATGACTAAGTATCCTGATTTGTTTGCATGATTTAAATTTTGTGGACAAAATTCTGAATAAGGAGGGTAGAATGTAATATCCGGCTTGTACGGATTTTTAGAATATTCATATTTTATTATATATGGGGCATTTTTGGTAAATATGTCAAATCAGGTCCGATTTACAAAAAGAAAGCGTCATTATGATCCTGACGAATAATAAGAATTTTAACGAATTTTGGAGAATTTTCGGAGTTATAACGCTATATTCCGAGTAATTACCTCCATCGTAACAAAAAGGACGTTTTAGTAAAAATAACAAACAAAGTCCGAATTGAAAACAGACAGTTTTGTTTAATCCCAAATAATAAGTTGAACTTATTGGTAAAATATGAAAATTTGAAAAAGTCGAATAGTTGGACGATTAACGAACCGAGTGACGAAACTAATATAAAAACTTAAGAAATGGCAAAATCGTCATTTGAGCGTTTGATTTTAATTATTCATAAAAGGCAAAATGCCTTGGTGATTTTCGTTAGAAAATCACTTTCCAGAGAAGAAGACTTCTCTTTCTCCCTCACGATCTCTCTCGGCCGCCGGCGTGCTCTTCCCCTTCGAGCTCCGTTCGAGCTTTGATCAACCCGTTTCCTTCACGGTTTCTCATCCTCTCGCAACCCTCGGTATGTAGCTTCGGTCTCTGAGCATTTATTTTGAGTTTTCGGTTCGATTTAGGGTTAGGGTTTCAACGAAAAAACGCGATTTAGGGCTCGTAATTAATAGGTTAGCCATGATTAAGTATATATCGGACGTATTGGACGTTATTGGACGAAGACAAACCAATTTGTGAAAAAGTATAAATCTGAGAATTTTCGAGTTTTCGGAAATTTCTCGTAATAGGAATTTCAAGTTATCGATCGTTATGTCGTTGTATTACTTCGATTTATTAAGTTAGAATTTTAGGAAATTCAATAGTTAAGGATGTTGTAATTTGGACGTTAATAGTTTAAATTGGTTTTAACGACGAATATCGTGTTTTGTCTCAGACACACGACTCCCGTGGACGAAGCTTGAGGATCTGCGCGCCCAAGGTAAGTTTTCGTGACTTACTTTGACCAATCGGTCTACACCATACTTCGATGTCGTATCGAGGATCCCTAAAGAGTTGTTTGTTTAATCTGCTTTTGGTTGGGTAGTTAGGTTTAAATTGTTATAGGTTATGCTTTATTTGTCTTGATGGTACGCATGTTGGTTGTTACTTTCTGCTCATATCTGTTCATGCATCACGGTTTTCGAAAGTCATGAAAATGAATTTCTGTACGATTAAGAAAAGGAACATACATCTGAAATGAAATCTGTAACGAAATCTGAATGAATAAACGTAATCTGTCTGTTTCTGGTCATGCGGGATGGGGCTCAGGCACGGCTGTGCGTGTTGCAAGCGTGTACCCCCCCTCTCTAGGTGGAAAGGGTAGTCCGATCGCTGGATGGGCCCTCTCCGCTTAGTGGGTAGAGGTTTCGGTGACAATTCTGTCTGTCTGCGACGTAATGAAAATGAATCTGTAATCTGAATCTGTATCTGTTTCTGTATCTGAATCTGAGCATGTTTTATGAATGGCATAAGCACGCATGCATCTGCATTTACGAAGCTTACTGAGATTTCAATATCTCATATGTGTCTGTATGGTGTAGGTGACGTTCTAGATTACGTTGACCCAGGTGAGGATGATATTCCTCCTCCTGATGTAGGAGCAGCTGATGGATGATGCTCGTGAGAGTGCGCTGGGTAGTCGAGGCGCGATATGACCCGTGGGGATGTATGTATGGACTCTGGGGTTATTTTGGGATGTTTTGATCTGATAATTGTATAGAATATTTAGGTTGTTTGGATCTGGATAGGGGTTAGATAACGTTTTGGTATAAACAGTTTTGATAAACGTTATGAAATGTTTTGATTTAAATGTTTAAATTAAATGAAAACGTTTGAAATGTTGTTTGTAGGTTGTTACGGATAGCTCGGCTTTTAGAGCTATCCACGCAGTTGGACTTCGCAAAGTCCAAAGCGAGTCAATTGAGTTTAGGTTATGTTTTAATCTGTTGAGTGCATGTTGTGAGTTTTAGATGGTGAAAGGAAGAAGGTGATTTGCTCTCTGGAGATCGGATTCCAGATAACAAATAAATGTGTTTGAAGCTGAAAATTTTGAAGTGTTAAAGTCTCGAAGGAAAAGGAGGATCGCTGCATAGTGTGTAGCGATCGATCTCTGCTTTTCAGCAGAGATCGATCGCTGCCCTTGATGTAGGCAGCAGCGATCGATCTCTGCTGAAAGCAGAGATCGATTGCTTGCTGTACGCAAGCATGCAGCGATCGATCTCTGTAAACTACAGAGATCGATCGCTTGCTGCCAATATGCAAGCAGCGATCGATCTCTGTTGTTTACAGAGATCGATCGCCCCCCCTCCTTTTGGCAGCTAGTTCCGATTCTACCCCTGCTTTAGTTGTCATTAAATACTTAAATGTTTTAAGTTTAATTAAATTGTTTTAGTTATGTTTTAAATAATTTACCCAAACGAACTTCGAATTCGATTCCGGTTTCGGTTTCGATTTCAATTCTGGTTAATATTAGATTTACAGTTTATAAAAATGTAAAGTAAAATGAAAAATTTATACGGAGAAAATGAGGTACAGTATTAGGGTCGTGACAGAAGGAATTAAACATGAGGCAACGTCGATGGTTGGAATTTGTAAAAGACTATGATTTTGAGATCAAGTACCACCCTGGCAAGACGAATGTAGTGGTAGATGCTTTGAGTAGAGTGACTCCTTTAGTTTCTGCTTTGACTCTAGACATACCGATAGCTTTAGAGACGGAATTCCAAAGATTTAACCTGGAAGCTGTGCCAAGTGTGTCAGCCATGCTTTCGGCCATGTCTTTGAGGCCAACTATTTTGGAAAAAATAAAGGAGGTCCAAATGAATGACACTGAGTGTAATAAGTATAGGTTGTGCATAGATTCCACTGATAAGTCGGATTTCAACTGCTCAGCCGACGGAATTCTCAAGTTTCGAAATAGATGGTTGGTTCCGGCCGATACTGAGCTTAGGAAGGAGATCCTATCTGAGGCACATTCCTCCAGATTTTCAGTTCATCCTGGAAGTACGAAAATGTACAGAGATCTCAAGCAGCATTATTGGTGGCCAGGTATGAAGAGAAGTGTGGCGGAGTATGTGGAGTCATGTCTGGTCTGCCAGCAAGTCAAGGCTGAACATCAGAGACCCTCAGGGACATTGCAACCCTTACCAGTTCCTGAATAGAAATGGGAACAAATAACAATGGATTTTGTCGTTGGACTACCTAGGACAGCAAAGGGACATGATGCAATCTGGGTTATAGTTGACCGTTTAACCAAATCTGCTCATTTTCTGCCAATTAAGATAACTTACTCAATGGATCAGCTTGCTGAATTGTACATGCAAGAGATTGTCAGATTGCATGGAGTTCCAAGTTCAATAGTTTCAGACCGAGACTCCAGATTTACATCTAAGTTTTAGAAAAGTCTGCACAAAGCTATGGGAACACAGCTTAATTTTAGCACAGCCTTCCACCCTCAAACGGATGGACAATCCGAGAGGACTATTCAGACCTTAGAAGATATGCTCCGAGCATGCGTATTGGATTTTCAAGGATCTTGGAGTAGATATTTACCATTGGTCGAGTTCTCTTACAATAACAGTTTTCAAGCAACAATAGGAATGGCACCGTATGAAGCCTTATATGGACGAAAATGCAGATCTCCTTTGTACTGGGATGAAGTTGGTGAAGCACAATTGCTTGGTCCTAATATTGTGCAACAAACTGTGGAGAAGGTTGCCCTCATCCGACAGAGAATTTTGACAGCTCAAAGCCGCCAGAAGAGTTATGCAGACAAAAGACGAAGGGAATTAGAGTTCGATGTTGATGATGAAGTTTTCCTCAAGGTATCACCATTTAAGGGAGTTGTGAGATTTGGGAAGAGAGGCAAGTTGAACCCCAGATATATTGAACCTTTCCAAATCGTGAAGAGAATTGGGAAGTCAGCATATCAACTTCAGTTACCAGCCTCTCTGGAGGGAATTCATAATGTGTTTCACGTTTCCATGCTGAAGAAATGTGTTAGAGACCCATATCAGATTGTAGAACAGCAAAATATTGAAGTCCTTCCTACTCTTGCATATGAGGAGAAACCTGTAAGGATCTTAGACTATGCAGTGAAGGCGTTGCGCAACAAGGAAGTTCCACTTGTGAAAGTCTTATGGCACAATCAGAACATAGAGGAGACAACTTAGGAGCGCCAGCAAGACATGATGGACCAGTATCCAGAATTATTCAGGTACTAAATGTTGAGGACAAAATTTCTTTAAGGAGGGTAGATTGTAGCACCCGGTTCTATTAAGCCACATTTAAATTATCACATAGGATGTATTAGCTGTTGTGTAAAATTTGGGAAAGAAAGTGATTAGGTTATTTAATAACTATGCAAGGACAAAAGAGTAATTAGCAATTTGGAAGAAGTGGATAACGTATTTAAGGGAAGTGTTAATGAGGTAGCCGCCACTGTTTCATTTCATTTCCTCTTCCACTCTCAGCTCCTCAGCTTAGCAGAGCGCGATAGGAGACCCTCTTTGATCCCTCCAGCGATTTCCTCAGAACTAGGTGAGTTTTGCTTCTATTTCTTGCTACATTGTAACTGTCGAGGGTTGATAAATGAAGTTTTGAGAATGCGGAATGTGAGTGCTAGTTTCGGTTTATGAGTTGAATCGGGAATGCACTACGATTAGGGCTTCCAAACTAATTTCCTTAGCTTTCTGGGTAGCTAGAAGGAAGTTTGACGAAAGTTTAAATTAATGTTCGATTTGTGGAACTAGGTTTGAGCAAACTCCCGAGGGAGAGGTTTCAACAAGCTTCCCAGGAGACCAGGTAAGTGAAGTTTGCTTGTGCCTTCGGGCCTACATCACAAAACGTTAGGATTATGATTACTTGTGTGAATCTGTATTCTATGCATCATGTTTTAAAACATACGAAAATGAATTTGAATGCATGATTGGCATGGTAAGGATTGAACATATTGAAACAGTCATGAGAATCAGTTTCACTGTTAAGGGAATTAATCCACCCCTTAATGAGACAGGGATGTATGTACTTTGGAAGAGCTGATCCAACTTCCAATTTCACAGGGGGATCTGAACAGAAGAATCAGTTTCACTGTTAAGGGAATTAATCCACCCCTTAATGAGACAGGGATGTATGTACTTTGGGAGAGTTGATCCAACTCCCAATTTCACAGGGGGGTCTGAACAGAAACGAAGCATGAGCAACTGAGTTGAGAAAGTAGAAATTGCATATTAGGAATTTATATTTCGTTGTTTCATTTCTTGTTAGCTTTACTTACTTAGCATTAGGCTAATAGATGAGTTTTGTGATGTAGGTGTTGAGGACACTGCAGGTGAATTTCCTGAGTGCACAGATGATTGATGTGGTTGGAGGAGTACATCCATGTCTTGGCTTGGTAAACTGATGAGGCGGGCTAACTGGTGTCAGCAGTTGTTGAGATTTAGTTGATAATGATCTAGTCTGAGTAGGTCGAGTTTTCATGACAGTAGAGATTTTAGCATTTCGAATTCATTTTGAATATTATTGATTCTAGTAACCTGTTGAGTTTTAAGTGTTGGTTTTACTGGAATTGATTAACGAAATGGTTTGAATCGTTTTTGAAAAGTCTTGGAGAGGCAAGAAAATTTCTTTCTGTAGTTAGAGTTGTGTTTGTCTTCTATCGGAAGGTGATTTTAATAAAGCTATCGGATGATGTCGAGTGTTTTAGTCGTCCGGTGATGTCGAGCTTTTGCTCGTCAGATGATAAGGGTTAAGTCATTCGGATGAGGAGATCATCCGGCTGACGTCACCGGTAGATATAGAGAAAAGTCGTTCGGATGAGGAGATCATCCGGCTGACGTCACCGGTGGATGTCTTTGTTAGACTAACCGGATGACAAAATTTATATTTTGTCGTTTAGTGACCGGTGGATGTCCCTGTTAGACTGACTGGATGACAAAATTTATATTTTGTCGTTTAGTGACCGGGCGATGTGTGTATTATGTTTGTCGTCTAGTGACCGGGCGATGTGTGTATTATGTTTGTCGTCTAGTGACCGGGCGATGTGTGTATTATGTTTGTCGTCTAGTGACCGGGCGATGTGTGCATTATGTTGTCGTCTAGTGATCGGGCCATGTTTTAATTGCTCACCTGAGAAGCACATGCGCACCAGATGATGTCTTCTTATTTCACCGGTGGATGTCTTCAAATAGCTTTTCCCCCCTTCTCGTTGACTTTGTTCAGCGGACGATGAATCTGACTTTTACAACCTTTAAAGTATTTTCACGAGTTAAACCTTCGCTTCTTAACCGATTGTTTCTTAACATTCCCAATGATTATTTTAACATGGTTTTGGTTAATTTTATTTTTGTTTAAACGATTTCCGCTGCAAGTTTACATGTTTTATCAAATGTCCAAATTTTGAATTTTTGTACGAAGTTTTAAATTTGGTCCAAGTTTTCTTAGTAATATTCGGGTTTATGAGTAACAAACCGAGTTCAGTAAACTCGGGGCGTTACAAACAAGAGGCGATCGATCGCCACGATTGCCACACGCTCTGGAATTTTTCCAGAGCGTGGCGATCAGGAGGCGATCGCGTCGCCTCCGCTGGCGATCGCGCCACAACGAGGGGCGATCGATTGCCTAAACAGGCGATCGATCGCCACCCTCACTGCCTCCCTCTCCCTTTCTTTTCTTTTCTTCTTTTCTCATTCATCTTTCTTTCTCTTCCCCTGCTTCTCTATACGCCTAACACCCCCCCTTCACCATTTCATCAACACAAACATCAAATATACATTCAAACCTACTCACTCAAAATCTTATCCATTCCTCACTTCGTCAATCACCCAAAATAACAACTTAAAACTCAATTAAAACATAACCCGTTTTCGTAAAAACAAACCGCGTGGATATATTTAAAAATCGAACATTTCCCTAATACCGAACATTTACAAAATACATTTCCAAAACGTTTTAAAACAACTCAAAACGTAACCTATCCACTATCCAGAACCAATCATTCTAAAATATTCTATCTATACAAATATTTTCCTTAAACATATCCAAAACATCCCAAAATACGTACATACATCCCCACGGGTCGTGAAACGCCTCGACTGCGCCAACACACCACCGCCACTATCCTCCGTCAACTGCATCACTTCTCAGGTGGAGGGATCTCGTCCTCACCTATGTCGAAGTCGCCTACACCATACAGACACACTATGAGATAAAAATCTCAGTAAGGCTCGTAAATGTAAATGCATGCTGTGCATATGAGTTCATAAATCGTGCAACCATTTCTTATCTTTACATCGTGGGTGTCACCAAGATCTCAACCCCCTAACCGGAGAGGGCACGTCCAGTGGTCGGACTACCCTTTCCACCTAGAGGAGAGGGGTACACGCTTACAACACGTACAGCCGTGCCTGAGCCCCATCTCGCATGATCATAACATACATGAGTTCATATTAGATGCGGTATTGTGACAGACCCGTAATCGATCTACACAATAGATCAATAGCCCCTCTCCATGCCGCATCGCCATTTTCTTTAAAACATAGTGCGGAAATTCCTTTTCATGCTCTTTTAAAATACGTGATGCGTGAACAATTTATAACATAATTTAAACATGCATCATACGTACCATCAAAACAATAAAAGCAATTAAAGGCATAACCTATAAAACAACTAAACCTAATAACTACCCAACCAAAACAATTTAAACAAACATGTCACCAAAACTCCTCGAGACAACATCAACGTACGGTGTAGGCCAATAGGCCAGAGTAAGTCACAAGAACTTACCTCGTGCGTGTTGAACTTCGAGCTCCGTTCACGAGCGTTGTTCGTCTGGGACAAAACACAACAATCGTCGTTAAAACGAGATTTAAACCGTTAAACGTCCAAATTTAACAAAACCTTGACTAAGGAAATTCTCCTAAAAGTATAACTTAACTAATCGAGGCGTTTCAACAACCAATTCGCGCTTGATACCTCGAAACATCCATTTACGAGTTTTTCCCAAATTCTCAAATTTTAACATTTCTCACAATTCGATCTAACTTCGTCCAATAATGTTCAATACGTCCTTTATATCCTTATACTCAATAAACCTATCAATCTCGAACCCTAAATCGCGTTTTTAACGAAACCCTAAATGAACCCTAATCGTTTAAACTTCGTAAAAACCGAAATAAACTCTCCTAAAACCTTAGAATCATACCTAGGGTTGCGAGAGGAGGAAGAAACGTGAAGGATCGAGACGATCGGAGAGCTCGATCGTCAGAAATGGAGGTATCGCCGTGAGGGAAATCGCCGGCGAACGCAAGGAGGGAGAGAGAATCGTGAGAAATGGTGAGGGAGAAGAAGAAATTTTGTTTTTAATAAAACTTGGCTTGACAATTTACCATTTTGCCCTTCCTTTGTTTTTTATTTGTTTCATCCTTCGTTTCGTTAATTAACTTCAACAATATATTCAACTCATTACCAGGGTTCTTTTAAAACTGTCAGTTCACAATTTGGACCTCGTTTATTATTTTTACCAAAGTATTCTTTATATTACGGTAAACGTAATTTTCGTAAAATTAGCGTTACGACTCCTAAAATTTCCGAAATATTCTTAAAATCCTTATTAATTATTAGGATTGTAATAACGCTTTCTTTTCGCAAAATGGACTTGACTTGATATATTTACAAAAATGTCATTTACATTAAAATAATAATGGTCCGTACAGTTGGGTATTACATATAAAAACATTTCACGAGTTCACAAAGTTACAAGACAAACAGACTTAAACAAATAAAGATTCTCTCTTATCTTTGTCGCTGCCACTTTCTAACTTCCCCAATCAAACTATTTTTGCGAGCTTCCTTCGACTTGAGATCGATCTCTTCCAAGATCAAAAAGCAACAAGATCCCCTTGTTGTTGATAACTCCTCTCGAAATCCGTGTATGACAAGATCCCCTTGTCCAGGATCAACATGACAAGCTCCCCTTGTTGATAAACAGAACTCCTCTTGAGTTCCAATACAGCCTCCTCCCGAGACTGAGCTTTAATGAAGAATAAAGAAGATTGCTTCCTATGACTAGGGGTGGGCAGGACCGGACCGCGGACCGGGAACGAGACTGAACTGGCGGTTTTGGTCCTAGGAGGATGGAACACAGTCTGGTCCTCGATCCTCGGTCCCTGGAACCGAAGATAGTCGGTCCGGTTCTCGGTCCACAGCCCGAATTCCTAAAAATACTAGACCGGACCGAAAGTTAAAATAAAATAAAATCTCACTGTTTTTTTTTTTGCTGAACGGTTCAACAACAATTCAATTCAATTTTGAATTGAACTCTGAACCTTCAGAGTTTGAAACTGAAAGCAAACCGAGCGTAGAGCGAGACCCGAACTCCTGACTCCCGAGCGACTCCCATCCCTAGCGACCAGCGACGTGTGCTGCTCCTAACTCCCATAGTGATCGAGTCCTTCGATTCGCAAGATGCAAACGTCTGGTCTGGTTCAAAGGCTGAAGTAGAAGCCGTCGACTGTCGAGCGCAAGGGCGACAGAGCAAAGGGCGATGACGATGAGCGTGATGGCGAATGGCAACAGAGAGAGCGATGCAGACAGTTTTCGCGGGCTTCATTTGCGTGAGTGCTCAATTCAATTTTGAATTGAACTATGAACTTCAGAGTTCAGAGTCTGAAACTGAAAGTGAAGATTGAAGAAGTCTTGCTCCCGAGCGTCGAGCGAGACCCGAACTCCCGACTCCCGAGCGACTCCCGTCCCCAGCGACCAGCGATGCGTCCTACTCCTGACTCCCGTGGTGATCGAGTCCTCCGATTCGCAAGACGCAAACGTCTGGTCTGGTGCAAAGGTTGAAGCAAAGACTCTCATAAAGAGGCAAGAAAATCCAGGAAAGGAGAGGAGAAGAAGAAAGGATGGGAGAAATCGGAACCGAACAGGGACCGGACCGAAAAATTCTGTCTGGTTCTGGTTCGGTCCCGGTCCCTCCTAGGACCACTTCTGGTCTTCGGGGAAAAATTCGGAAGGCACTATCCGGTTTCGGTCTGGGCTCAGGACCGGACTGGACCAAACCGGCTCGTGCCCACCCCAACCTATGACACTATTTGTAACACCAGGTCGTTGTCTTCGGACGCAATAAATCAACACACTCGAATAATCGATGAATTCCAAAGTATAAATAGAGTGTGTAAAATAATCATTCAAAAACTGAATGAACAATCACAAACTCATACGCATATGCTTTGGGAGAGAAAGAACAGCGCCGACTCAACAATGAAGAAATCTCCTTACAAGAATAAAAAAATCCGTTAGTCACTTTCTTAGAAAATGAAGGCTTAAATATCATTGGTAACTGTCTTATCTGAAGTTTAATTCAAATACCAAATCGAGATTTAAAGCCACAAAGAATAAGAAAACCAAATCTCACTAAATATGTTGAGTGACACCTCATTTGATATTTTAGGAAATTATCGCCAACTACTTGAATATGGATCCCAAAAACTTAGGAAAGTATCCCATAATTAATGTGATCGCAAGGCCTGATATAATTTATCAAATTGGCATTGCAAAACAAAGTTTTCCAAAAAAAGTAATGTCACTAGATTTTCATCTACTTTCCTTAATCCTCAAATTTCCTTATTTTTACTTTCACCAATATCTTCATGATTTCCAATATCTATCCACTCAATAATTTGAATAGATTATTTTTTGATTACCAAGAAATAAACTACCAACTTGAAAAATAATAGAATAAAATACTATTACCATAAATGTAATTTGTCAAAAAATTAATGTCAACATATTTACAATATATTTACATTTACAAGTATTATTGGCGAGACTATGGGAATAGTTAAAACACATCTATCACGCTTGCTGAGCTAGAGTAATAAGAGACAAACTCAGTTTGATGACGCAAAATGCTAAAGATTTCTTTAAATTGTCTCAAATCTTTTTAAGGATCTAACCATCCTCGGAGTTAACGTCAAGCAAATTAATTAGGTGTAGGGTCCTTCAACTAAATTAGAAGATTCATTTGAACGCCATGGCTTCGACCAGTGTCCGTGCTAGGGGTGAGCAAAAAAATCGAGAACCAAAGAACAGGACCAGAACCGACGGTTTGGTCCGGTTCTGAGCGGTTCTGAAAAAGGAAAAAAGGATTTTCTGTTCTGTATTAACCAGAACCGAAAATCCTGGTCCGGTTTTGGTTCTAATGAGTCGGCTCATGTAGAATCGACCCGGACCAATTTTTTTGCCCTAAGATTCAATCATCGGGCTCGAGCTTCAGTTCAGTCTTCAGAGTTCAGAGACATTTTCAGTTTTCTCTTTTCATATTGGCGAATCACCGACGCCAATACCGAACGCTCTCACCCTCGCCTAGTTGGCCAGTCGCTCTCGCCCTCGCTGTCTGTCGCAGTCTCCAATCGCCGACTCGCAGCCCTATGTCTCACAAACCGGCTTGCCGTCTCTCGCAGTCTTGCAGTCTCCAGTCGCCGGCTCGCCGCTCGACCGACGAAGGTAAGTTAAAATTTTAAAAAGATTTTAAGTTTCCTGTTTCGATTTGGCCAATCCCTCTGTTTCTGATGTATTGGTTTTTCTTGTTAAGAAATAGATGCTTTGAAAATTTGATTAAGTGAAAGACAAGTAATTCATTTGTTGGATTTGCATAATTATTGTCGAAAAAAAATAAAAAAATAAATGGGAGGACCAGAACCGAGACCAGAATTCTGGTCCGGTTCTGGAAAAATTTTTAGGCGTATTGGTGCAAAAATTTGAAAACCCAATTTAATAATCCGGTCCTAATTTTTCAAAAAACCTAACCAAATCGGACCATAGTCACCTTTAGTCCTTGCGGGTTGCAGCCTGAATCATACTTTACTCCATTGTATTACTAATATTGCATTCTTTAAGGAAGAGATCTTGGGTTTAAATGTGAAAAAACATCTTTAAAATACTCTCTCTCTCTCTCTCTCTCTCTCTCTCTCCCCGCAATGGCGCTTTCCGCAGCATTCAGGGAACGGATTGAACAGATGGAGCACACAAGGAACGAACGTCTCGCTCTCCTCCAGGTTTCCAAATAACAAATTCATAGTCTCCGTACTGTAGATTTGTAGTTCGTCATCCAGAGATTTACGCGATAGATAGTGTTTTCAGGCGGAGAAAGAATTGCAGGTTAGCAAGTCGAAGGCCTTAGCATTGAAAGTCGCAAAAAATAGGGCGATGGAACAGAGGTGTTTGATGCTCGATCGGAGAATGGCGATGCAAAACTTTAGTATTTTATCCCTCAAGGCTGATATGGAAAACCTCGATGCTATGTACCTTAGCTCTTTAAAGGAATATAGGTGAATTTTGGTTTACATTTCCTTGCTTCTGCTGAATTGGATAAAATTGGACTTTATATGATGCAAATTTTTAGAGTTCTTGAAGTTGAGATCGAGGAGCTTGAGGAGATGGAAAAGGAGGGGCAGAAGTTCTATCATTCGAAGAGTCTTGAAATGAATGAATTTAGAGGTAATGCGGACTCATATGTAGTAGAAACTCGAAAGCAAGTTGAGCAACTGAAAAACCAAGTAATCAAGGTAATTGAAATCACCACCCAATTATCGTATTTTGAATGAGGGTGCTGTATAATGTTAAATTTGTTACTTTGTTTCCTGAATTTGAAGAGAATTCAGTACATATATATTCCCTTACCCATGATTAAATGTTAGATTAAAAGAGAATCAAATAAAATTTAAGTTTGGCCCGAAACAGGGCGTCTCAGAATGGATCAAGTCTAAATGGGTACTTCAACTAATTACCCTTGAATTAGGAGCTTTTCATTAAATATATTTTTATTGTGATACAAATAATCCCGAAAGTTTAAGTTGTTATGAAATGAATTTAATAATTTAAATCATATCTTACATTTCCTTCCCCAATCGATGATTTAATTTTTGATGAGGTTAAAGTATTAAAATATGAATTCAAATTTAAGTTCATCTACTCTACATTGAAAAGTTAAAAGTGAACTTGATTGATAAGCAATAACTGGATAATGGTGTTTACACTTGTAATATTGTAAGGTTTTATTTTGGCTGGATGTTAACGATGAAGACTAATATTTTAAGGTTTTAAAGTAGTCTTAAGTGATGGGTGACTGTGTTTCAGTATTAGCAGCCAAATATAAGTATTTTGTAAGCTAATTCCTGAGACCCTAAGAAAACGATAGAACTCAAGATTAGATTGTTAACCTTATAGTTGTTAAAGAAGCCTATGCCAAATCTAGTTTCTCAGATTGTTTAAAACCTCCTGCAAAAGCACAGGTTATTTCATTTGATAAGTTATCAACGGTTCATCTTCTCCTGGTAAAGTGCATAAACTATATGTGTTGAGTTGTTTAGTCTGAGGCTATCTTGAAGTTTAAATCAAATCCTTCATTTTGCTGCTCTCAACTTGCATCTAAATGTTGAGAAGTTTAAAATCTTGTTATTTACTATTTATTAACAGTAGTTATTTTTCCGCAGCTTAAGTCAATCTTCACGAGTTCTCAAGGTAGGAATGCCTATGAAAACAATTCCGAGATTGCTGAAGCCGAGTCGAAGAAGTCTGAGTTGCAAGCAATAAAGGAAAATTTAGAGAAAAAATTGGCATTTAATTACACAACAAGAGCTCAGCTGCAGAAGCAACTAGTGATTATGTTGATGAAAAGGGATAAAATAAGCAGATAATGATTCCAATTGCCTGAGAAAGCAGTAGATTTCAGCTAACATGAATACGGTACGAACACACTGAAGGTAACACTAGAATGAAAAGTTGTCCATTTGGACCGTTTTCCATATGTTTTTCCTCGACCTTTCCCTCTTCCTTATTTTCTGTTTGGTCACTTTCTTGCTCTTCTACTCTTGCTGAATGGCACACCCTTGTGTTGGCTGATGTAACGACCTTTAATGACATGTACTAGGTTGCGCTGGCAGATGAGAAATTATAGAATGTCTACTGCGACAAGCGTACTCTATCAAAATCGAACTTTTAAAATCAGTTGAATATCAAGTATAGGAATAAATCACAATAAATGTTGGTGTGAGAAAAGTTTGCGTTATCAATCATCTAATCATTCTTGATGCAGCAAAAGATTTGTTTCTCAAAGAGGAATAATTTTATTGATTGTCAAAAGTTTATCTTCTAATATTCTGGGTCCTTTAAAATAGAGTTTATGTTATCATTTAAATCTTGCAAACTTTATGTTCTTGAACTTTTGAACATTTTCTAATTCATGAAATTTTGTATGGGAAATGATGTTTTTTAGTCTACAAATTTAGTTGGTCTTTACCAAAGCCTCTAAATCAATATTTGCAGTACTCTAATGCGTATGGATCTTCAACAATTTCTCGAGAACAATGGACGGTGAAGAGGAACTTGTTGTCAGCAGGAATGCTTGGACAAAATGGTGGGTGCATATGAAGGTTGAAAAAGGGACCATGAAGATTTCACAAGACATTTTGACTGTCACGAAGAGTAATCTATAGAACGGTCTTTATGCCTTGATGGTAAGACAATCTCAAGAGAAGCTAGCAACGTGACTGACTTTCCGAGTGACAAAACATATTTGTGACATCTAAGAATGAGACATCTCAACAAAAAGGATTGATTGAATTGAAAAGACAAAAACTTCTAGGCGAGGACAAAATCAAATTTTGTGAAAATTGCATCTTAAGCAAAAGTTTTTGGGTCAAGTTTAGTAAGACAATTCATCCGTTACAAGGCATCCAAGATTACATCCACTCGAACATGAATACGCGGGGATTGAAGGTGGATAACTATTTTATGTTTGTGTAGATGATTATCATGGAGGCTTTGGGTATACTTGTATGAAGACCGAAGATTAGGTCTTTTGAAACTTTTAAAGTCTGGTGGAGTACTGTGTTAAAAACCAAATTAATAAGAAATTGAAGAAACTCAGAACTTATGGTAGAATATAATAGCACATATATCATGTACATTGAAGCTTAAAGTTATGCATGGCCATTTTGGTGGGGACTTCATTGTGCAATATTATATTCCATTATTATTAGAACTGTGAGGAAGATGAAATATCATGGCATCACAATATCAATTGACTAACAACTCACTAACATAGAACCAGAAGAATTATCAACCCTGTACAGAGGCTAGGATATGCTGATTTAAATTGCATATGCTCTTCTGGTTTCAATATACTTGGAAAACTACGAAACAACAAGTTTCTATAAAGCAACGTTTCAAAGTGATTGCTCAACATGATTGAAGATAATGGAAAACGAAATGGATTCACTCTATAAGATTATATAGAGTGCAAGTGGATTAAATTAGTGTTTTGTATTTGTGTGTGTGTATATATATATATATACATGTTTGAGAATATATGTAAGTTTATTATATTATATTATTTAAATAAAATAAAGTAATATATTAGATTAAAAAATAATAATAATAAAGAAGAAACAGAAGAAGGGTTTTGGTGCGCCGCGAACACAAGAGGGGCGAGGAGAGAGAGAGAGCCGCGAGGGAGGGGCCAGAGGTTCTCGATCGTCCGACCTCCGTTTTCGACGAAACTAGTTCTGTTGCGTTCCTCTCATGATGCTCTACCTTTCTCGTGAAGAAATCTCGAAGGTTAGTCAATTATTTTTCCCCGATTTTTCGTTGAACGTTTAGGGTTTTTAGGTGTTTTCATTTTTCACTTAAAAACCCCGTTCAACTCGGCATTTTTGAGTATTTAGATTGGAATATCGGTTTCAGATATTTTTCAGGTGAAGAATCGAGAAAAAAACGGCCGGATATTGGCCGACAATCGCAGCTCCGGTGGGCTGCAATTTGGGCCTAGGCCAGGACAGGCAGCCCAAGCCAGGCAGGCCCAGGGCCTAGGCCCAGTATCGGCTAGGGTATGCTAGCCGCCCATGCCAGGCCCACGCCCAGCCCAAGGCAAGTCAGTCTAGTTCGGCCCGAACCGGCCGGACTGGACCGCTCGAGGGCCCGATTTTTTTCATTTTCCACCCTTCTTCTCTTCTTTTCCTTGGTTTTTAACTAGTGTATTTTCGTCATTTTCGGTGATTTTGCAAGAAATTTGACCGCATTTCGGGACAGCCAAATGATGTTGGAAGTCTTCCCTCTCAGCGTATTCTGACTCGATTAGGTGTTTTGAACTCGATGGCCGTGTCAATTCTTGAAATTCTGTCCTGTTTGTTGTGCGTGTAAATCGAGGTAAAAACACCCTAAATTCTATTTTTGGCGTATGAGTTATAGCCTTGCTAGATAGGGTTGTCGGTATCGTGTTGGGATTGATTGGAGATTCAAAAATGATATTTTCTGGATTTCCAAAGTCGAGCTTTTGGCGTATGAGTTATCAGCCCTGCTATATGTATGAGTTATAGCCTTGCTAGATAAGGTTGTCGGTATCGTTTTGGGATTGATTCGAGATTCAAAAATGATATTTTTGGATTTCAAAAGTCGAGCGTACAACATCCAAACTTTGGATGTTTGTTGATGTTGAACATGTGTATCGACTACGCGCTTAGTAAATCGTGGGTTGTCGAGATTAGGGTGCCTAGTTCCGGTCAAGGCATCCCTTCTTGTTGCCCTATATTGGATTAGAAAGTTTGATGTTGGTTTTCATCATATGTTTCGTCAACAACTCTTTAACCGAGGGTGTGATTTCCCATAACTTAAAAGTTCGTTCCCGAAAGTGAAGAGAAGAAGCTTGAAGTTTTCGAGCCAGACAATGAAGAGGGCGGTGGGGTCTTTGAGATGAACATAATCTGCTGGGGAAAAAGATGGATTGGGCGGGCTTGCTCGATCTTTGGCAGGCTCGTGAGTCTAGCCCCTGGACTCGTCTCGGCCCGTCTCATGGGACTGCTAGGCTCGGCTTGCTATATTAACGAGCCGAGCCTGCATCTCAAAAGAATGAAAATATATTTAACACAAATCCTACCAACCAAAATGAGTATTATAGCAAAAACATTTGAGAAGAACAAACAAACTCGTAGAATGCCTCAATCTAAACTAAGGGAGCCACAATATTAGTCGTAAAAAACATATTTAGTAAATAAACTCAATACTTAAAGGAATTGCAGGTAATTCTAGTAAATTTATCTCTTTTTTACCTTTCACGGTATCAACTCTAACTAGTTATTGGCTTATTTTGCCATATCCGTTGTCGCCCTAGGTCATTCTCCATGAATTTTTAATTATCTAGAATTTTTTACCTTCTTCGTTGACTCCAAATCCAATTGCTAAAACTCATGTCGTGGTTTCTTTAATAAATCTTTCGTATTTGCAAGTCCATTGTAAATTTTCTACATTTTCAAATTTTGATATTATGCATTGTTATTAAATAAAATATAGTAAAATGTTGATGCTACAGGTAACTATTCCTACCGATATTTTCAAATCCATAAATTCTTTCGTGATATGTACTACTATATCAACTGATTGGCGGCAGATGTAGTAGTATAGGTCATTCATGGTTATTTTCTTATGATCTTTGATTTTTAATTTCATCTATAATTAAAAAAATTATTACGCAAATTAAAAAAAAATATTAGAAAAACAATATTAGTTTGTTTTACTTACTTTGACGTCACGTTGACTTACACCTCGCTTTATTTGAAAAAGGCAATTTCTTTATTCAGTTATACAATTGATTATTATCTAGTTGAAGGCCTTGCGATAATGCGAGAGATAACAACTTCGTTCATCTGTGATCTTTTTTCTTGGATTTTCTTTGACGCAGTTGATTAATTGTTGTTGCGATAACTGTAGTTTGTTGACTCTTTTTTTTTCAAGTGAAATATTAGCCAAAGACTTTACCGCAACTGTTATTAACCAAGGACTCTAACGAGCATCCTGTGCCTCACCATATACAATCCTCTCCTGCGGCTCTCCACCTTTTACTTGGAAAGAAATTGGGCCCCACTGCTGGCTCGGCCAGCTACTGTAATAAGTCAAGGCTAGCTCGCCCGTTAAGCATATCTAATTACAAAAGAATGAAAATATATTCATCATTGCGGCAAGTTCGGTAGTGTCCTTGGCTAATATTTCACATAAAAAAAGAGGAGTCAACAAACTGCAGTTGTCGTCACAATAATTAATCGATTGCGTTAATGGAAATCCAAGAAAAGATATCACAGTTGAACGAGGGTGTTATCTCTCGCATTATCGCAAGACCTTCGACTGGATAATAATAAATGATATAGTTGAAGAAAGAAATTATCATTTCCAAGCAAAGCGAGATGTATGTCAATGTGACGTAAGGTAAGTAAAATAAAATAATATTGTTTTTCTAATATTTTTTTAATTTGCGTAATTATTATTTTTAACTATAAGTGATATTGAAAATCAAAGATCAAAAGAAAATAACCATGAATGATCTAGACTACTACATCCGCTGCCAACTAGTTGCTATAAGAGTACGTATCATAAAAGAATTTAAGAATTTGAAAATATCGGTAAAAATAATAACTTGTAGCATTCACATTTTATTATATTTTATTTAATAACAATACAAAATTTGAAAATACAAAAAATCTACAAGGGACCTGTAAGCATGAAAGATTTATAAAAGAAACCACGACATGCAGTTTTAGCAAATTGATTTGGAGTCAACGAAGAAGGTAAAAAATTGTGGATAATTAAAAATTCATTGGCAAACGGCCTATGGTGACAACAGATATAGTAAAATAAGTCAAATACTAATAAGAGTTGATACCATAAAAGGTGAAAAAAAAAATTTACTAGAATTACCTGTAATTCCTTTAGGTATCAAGTTTATTTTCTAAATTTTTTTTACGACTAGTGTTATGGCTCTCCTAGTCTAGATTGAGGCATTCTACGAGTTTGTTTTTTCTTCTCAAATGTATTTGGTAATATTCATTATGGCTGGTAGGATTTGTGTTAAATATATTTTGCATTCTTTTGTAATTAGAGATGTTTAACTACTCGCTACAGTAGCGGGCCGAGACAGTAGTGGGGCCCACTTCCTTTCCATGTAAAGGTGGAGAGCCGCAGGACAAGATTGTATACGGTGGGGCGTAGGTTGTTCGTTGCCATGAGGCTCCATATTCTTCTTCAAAACTTCTGCAGTGAGGTCGCCAGGTAGGGTTTTTATCGAACTGCGGTTCCAACTCCATTCTAATCAGATTCTTTGCTGCCGCTGTTGCCAATATTATGTCGAGCATGGATTAGATGTGAAAGCTGTACAGAAGTAAAACGGCTTTCGAATGTATAATGGATTATCGTAATTATAATATTGATAATAATGACATAGAGGAAATTAGATAATTAAATCCTACATTTTCTGTGCGACAATAATCTACACAAGCATCTGCTTCATCTTGAAAAAGGAGATAACTTCGAATCTATGGAAACATTTTTATTTAAAAATGTTAAAATTTCGGGCAAAGTAGAAATTAGAGCCTATTGTAAATATTATGCTAAAAATTATGTTTATATTTTTGGTAGCTCTACTAGCATCATTGGTAAACATTTTCAATAATGTCACTTAAAAGAGGAAACACGAGAATCAACACTATCTTAATTAAATGTTAGTGGTAATGATATTTTCACATATTCACAAAATAGAATGAGAGAAGTAATAACGTAATTTTTAGCACAATCTGAGTTGCCATTTATCATTCACCGATAGTGAGGTGTTTGAAAAATTTATGAAAGAATATGTTATTCCCAGTTTTAAACGTGTCTCTAGAAGTACTACAAGAAATGATATTCTTAAAATGTTTATGGTTATGAAAAATAAATTAATTACATTTTTTTCAAATGCTCTTTCTAGGTCTATTTGCATTATTTCTGATTTATAGAGTGCACGTAATGCTATTGATTATGTTGTTGTAACATCTCATTTTATTGTTGAATCTTGCTAATTAAATAAAAGAATTTTAAGATTTCGTAATTGTGAATATCCTTATTATAGCAACACTATCTATAGATTTACTATGACAAATATTGTAAAAATATTTTATTAAAGATATAATTTTTAGCGTAACTCTTGATAATGTTAGTGCTAATGATGTTGATATTTCTCAATTTAAGGTTTGTTTACAATTACATGTCAATCGTGTTCGCTTTTTTTTACATGAAATGAGTGCCATTTTAAATTTGGTTGTTAAAAATACTATGTTATATATTTTATCTCATATTGAATTAATTAGGTTCGTAATTTTTTATATTGTTGGGTCTAATTTGAATAAAAAAGAATATTAAGATTTTTGTAAAGCTACTCAAATTAAACCAAAAAAGTAAAAAATCGACGTAGATAATAGGTGGAATTCAATTTATTTGATGATGAAAATCCTAGGTCATATTGACAAGTTATTTGTGCTTTTATCAATGATAAGATACAAAATATTAACTTTAACAAACGTAGTTTTGATATTGTTAATATCTTGATTTTTTTAAAATCTTTTTATGATGCTACAAATCAAATTTTGGAATTTATTATCTCAGTTTTAATATTATTCTTTCAATTTTTGTAGATTTAATGTGTAATTTTACAAAAGATCGATTAATAGATGAATTTAGTAATATTCTAAATAAAATTGAAATAAAATTTAAAAAATATTGGTATAACATTCCTCTTATTTTGTGTTATGCATGCATCATGGAGTCAAATATTTAAATTAAAAGAAGTATGTCTTATGTTCAATAGAATTTCTATAAATTTATGTATTGCACCTTTAATCAGTAATGATGACATAACAAATGAAGTTGTTAATTTATATACTTATGAAACAAAGTATTCTAATGTTAATTGTTATTATGCACGACCTCAACATACTGAGAGTCAACATATTGAGAGTTATTCTAGTGGTGGTGGTGGTGGTGGTTGAGGTAATTTTAGTCAACAATATAGTATTTGATGATACATGAAGTGAATTAAAAATTATTTTACTTTTTTTACAAATGAACTTAATATTTATTTTGAAGTTCGTTATTAATTTTCTTGAGATGAGAATTTTGATATTTTAGATTGGTAGAAAAGACATTTTATCACATATCTTATTATTTTTATAATGACACGTGATTTACTAATATTTTTTGTTTCTATTATAGCATCAGAATATATTTTTAGTGCAGGTAGACGTATTTATGATGAACGAATGAACACTTGTACTGAACTTTGTGGAAGTGTTCATTTGTATTAAAGATTAGATTGACGCCAAGATGATGAAATTCTTGAGAAGTTTACGAATTTGAATGTTGATGATAAGATATTCTTTTTATTGAATTTTTTTTTGTTATTTGAAGTAATTATTTTTTAAATTTGTAATTTTTTTTTTTGTGAATTTGTAATTTTTTTATGTCAAAATATTTTTAAAAATATTTATATGATATTTTTATGGAATAGTCTAAAATAATTTTTTTATTAATATATTTAATTTTATATATGATTAATTTTAAATTAAATGAATAAATAGAGTTAACATATAATATAAGTTTGTTTAAAAAAATTTATATTATATTAATATAAGTGAAATTATTTATATATGTTCACTCGTTTAACTCGATAAGTTCGGTGAGTCAAACTCGACCAACTCGATTGTCATACGTAACTTCAGCCCTCAAATCTTGTGGCTATTTTCAACAACTTCAAAACATTAAACTTCTGCAAAAAATTCATCTTCCTCCATTTTTTTTCCATTACATTCCTCCTCTCATGGAATCCAACCCATATCAAGTCCTCAATCCGAAGACGTAGTTGCTTCAAGCCAGCAAGTTTTCCTTCTCAAGAACATATCAAGAACGAAAGAAAACAGAAAATGAGGAAGAAAATGTAGAACTTGAAGAACAGATCGTTCTACGTAATGCTTCCAAAAGCCTTTGCCCCTCCCTCTGGTTCGTCATCTCCTTGCCACAACGACAACCCAGAAACCTACTGTGCATTTTACTGTGACCTTTCTGTTCCAAAACCTTAAAGGTATGTTCGAAGAACGTTAATGGAGTTTCTTCTTTCTCAGAGTTTCTTTCTTTTTTTCATTTTTTTGTGCATTTGAAAAAATCTCGTTTTGAATAATATGATAAATTTTTTGATGGCATGCTATATTTCTTATACATATACTTGTTTTTTGGGATGAATGGATTAGATTGAACTCTAGAACCTGTCCATAACCTTCGATTTTCTGTTTGTGTATAAATTGTAAGGCAATAATCTTTGTTATTAAGTCATGTAGTTAAATTTTTTAACGATATGATAGAATGTAAAATTGTTATTACTAGTAACACAGACAAACTTTCTTGGACGTGTTCATGAGATCTGTTGAAACCTGAGCACGTTCCTTATCATTCCTTCTCAGTGTTTGATAAGTGTTAAGTACAATATAAGATATGATTTTAGTTTTATATGAAAGACAAGAAAAAGGGAGAGATTGCACGTAGAATTTTGCATATGATTTAAGGTGTGGTTTCTTCATTTTCTGCGTGGATTGAAGGGATTTTTGTAGCGTGCACTCCACCCATATGTGCATACACAACTGATAAATTGTCAAATATATAAATTGATTATAATGTGGGGAATCTTTAAGTTTAGTTTTGAATTGTCAAATGATTGCAGAAATTTTTTGGTGCATCGATTTAACAAGCTGAGCTAGGTTGAGTTACTCGTTTAGTTAATCTAATCAAACGAGTTGACTCAACATAGACATTCTAGTGGGGGCATGATGAAAAAATTGGCTCGCAAAGTGACCTTGTCACTAGCCAAGTTCAGCTATCACTAATTCATAGAAAGAAGCCAACCTAAGTTTAATTTTTATGGATTTATTCTTATATTGCATTTTACATTTAAGTTTTTGATACCAGTGATATCGAAATTCGCATATTTAGTTATATAAATATTTAGTCTATTAACGTATTATATACTTAGAAGTAGGGGTGATCGTGGTCCAGGTCGGTCCGGTTTTTGGAGAGTATAACCGGACCACTAAAATTCAGTTTTCAAATTTTTGGATCAATAAACCCAAAAAATTTTCACTTATAATACGTGGCTGCAAATTATTACTCAGAAAAATTAAACATTTAGTAAACGCTAAATTAAACATACAGTAAACACTAATTTAAACATATAGTAAACACTAATTAGAGATTCGACACTCTCAATGAATGGTCGAGCGACTAGTTTTCGACGAGGGCAACTGGGCTTGGGCGAGGGTGAGGGCGAGGGCGAGAGACAGCGAGCAACAAGATTGTCAGAAGCCGAGATATTGTGTTCTTTGAAGATCAGTACTTTTCACGTTTTTCAATGGTATTATTATCATCGTTCCCGTCGAAGTTTTTGTTGTTTATCCCAACAACCAAATCAAAAGAAAAAGGGCATATAAAATTTTTGTCAAGCCATCCATTTGTTACTGTTGTAATAAGATTGGTCATATATCTTTTGTATATCTATTCAAAAATAAAATCAATATTGTTGCTAAGATTAAATCGTAGGACAGTTTTAACTTTAGAATGAATGAATTATGTTTATTTAAATTTTTTCGCAAATTTAATTTTAACTGATATGTAAATTTATCTAAAATAATTTCTTCAAAATCACGTTATAAATCTTTCACAAAACAAACAATATGCAAAGAGATGAATATTTAAGAGGGAAGGAAAGGCAAACACAAGATCTTAACATGGTTTGATTGAACTCCCTATGTACGTGCTCTAACGATCCCGCTTGAAAATTCAATTACACTAATGCTTACCATCACGATTGAACTTGTGGGCATTCTTGCTTTTACAAATCAATGGCTTGACCTTTTCTCTCTCTCAAGAGTATATGAGTTTGAAAAACATGGTACAACTACCCAACTCTCACAACGAGTAAGCTCAAATGAAGTGAGAATGATAGTTTGAAATATTGAATGCTTAATTTGATCAAGCGAAACCTTGAGGATTCAATAAACTTTGCACAGCAAATGGGAGGATTTCTTTGTAGACGAGCATTGAATTTTGAGTCGTAATCAACCGTTGCTTAACTTTGGATGACCTCGTATGACTATTACGATAGTCTGGTAGACCACAGTATGACTATTACACAAAATCCAAATAGGTGATCAGCCACCGTTATAATCTTGTTGATCACAACCTCTTCTCTAGACCACAAGTTTGCTTTGTGGGATGATCACACATTTCGGCTGAAATGAATTAGTCGATCTGGGGCGATTGCTATCTGCATCCGGTTGACCAAAACTCAAGAGTTTCAAAATTTTGTGCAATCTATCCATTTTAGGAAAAAAAAAACTTAAATTAATTTTCTCCCCATTTGTCATTAATAAAAAAGTGTCTATGCTCAATTATAGTAAAAGAATATATCAATTCCATGCTGAGTTGAAGTCAGACATGTTCAATTATTTACAAGTCTAAGCTAATCATATCCATTATTCAATCAATGATCAAAATAAATCTAACAAGAGAATGCTTTTATCAATCATAAGCACCAAGTAAAAGACAATCCAAAAAGCTTACTCAAAAACTACATCAACTAGAACAATGTCCAGAAATAAATCCTCAAAGCAATAGAGAAGTCATCAAAACAAATTAAAATGCATTACAAACATGTGAACATAGAAAGGCTCTACAACTAATCCTAATAATCTAATGTTGGATCAACATCTAAAGGTGGAGGGAGGAATTCTAGAGTCAGCATCGGAAGCATGACTTGAAACTCTCACCTCAATAGTGAAAGTGGTGTTCCAGAAGGAGTTAGCTAGATGATCGAGAAAACAAGCTATGGTATCAAAACATGCATGAGCTTTTGAGTCCAACCCAAGAGTGAAGCACTTTGAGAATCAAATCTTTGATCAAACTATTGGAAGAGAGCCTCCATCTTCATTCTAAAGCTAGAAGAACGCGCAGTCAAGATATCTAGCTTCTCTTCAAGACTAGACATCCCCCTTCTAAATATGTGCTTGAAGATCGTGAAGACGAGGAATGACTCAAATTTCCTCCATATGGACATCCTGACCATTAGGATTCTTAAAAGGCTTAGAAGAGGGGCTTGCAAAAGAAGGTCCAGTGGCAGTGTTGACTTTGGCAACCAATATCACTTGAGCATTGCTGCAAAGCCCATACAAGTTAGAGAGTGTTTATTATATGTTTCCATTGAGCGTAAATGACACACGAGCTCTTTTAAGTCATAAAGAGCCTTATCGAGCATGTACACATGATAAACCTTACATTGTGCTTCAAAACCTAAAAGCTGTTTGACATATATTTCTTCCCTAATATAACTATTTAAGAATGTACTTTTCATGTTCATTTTATGTAAAGCCAAATTCTTAAAACAAACAAAAACAAGTAGCATTCAAATTGATTTTAGATGCGTTAGTGGAAAATAGGTCTCCTTAAAATCAATTATTTCTTATTGATTATACTCTTTTGCAACCAACCTTGTTTTATTTCTTATAAAGATTCTATTTTTATCCAACTTATTCTTAAGTATTCATTTAGTTCTAATGATTGAGCGGTCCTTAAGACTAGGAAAAAATTTCAAAAAAATTACTCTCTCAAATTGATTTCATTTCTCTTGCATGACCAAAATCAAGTTTTTCTTGCTTTCGACCCCATCAAAATTTTTAGTTTCTATCTGAGAGATAAATCTAATATTGGGACAAAAAAAATTCAAAGTTAAGATCTATTTTTACACCTAGAGTGAGATTATCTAGGATGTCAACTATTAGATGGCTTTTAGCATACCTCCCGTTATGAGGTAAATCTTCATTTTTTTAACTGAAATAATTACCAACTCATTGGGAGGATTTTCATGATATGTGCTTTTTTTTAGCATTATCATCTACAGTAAGAATTTCCATAACCTTTCCTAACTTTTCATTTGAATATTTTCATTTGATGATTGAACAGATTATTGAAAGTAATGTTGATAAATTCGTCTACAACTAGAGTCTGTTTAGTTAGCTTAACATGGATTAAATTAATTTTTTTTTGACATAATTTGTTAATAAATAATTCTAAGTTAATGAAAATTGATTTTTAATTAAAACTTTCATATGATTCTAAATACCTTTGTAAATAGATTTTTGGAATTTTTTGTTTGTTTATTGAGTCTATGCATAATTGGTAGAGTTTCATATATACTACTGTTATGAAAAACATCATGCAAGTATACGTATTGCAATCAAGTAGTATATAGATTATCGATTTCACGAAAAAAATAAAAATTAAATCAATGTAATTACTATCAATTAAAAAAAATTAAATTAAATGTGAAAATAAAATAATAAAAGACTACAACAAAGAACAGTGATTTGGATAAGAAATTCAAATAACACAAGTATTTCCCTCACAATATACGTGACGACCCCCGCTCGCGAGCCGCCACGGGACTTTACATACATCACATAACTTGGGTGTATTTTTGGACATAAAATTTTTTGACTTTTAAAACTCTAAATCGATGGCTAAAAATCATTTTTGACAAAACGTTGACTCGATTTTTGGGTCGTTTAAATCCTTTGAAATACGTGGAAAAACGTTCAAAAAATATGTTTGGGAAGTATCATAAAACGTTGGGTGGAAACGTGTTTAAAAATTAAAATTTGAAAAAAAATAAATTTTGGAAACATAGCATGCGGCGCACGAAAAAAAAAGGAGGCGATCGATCGTGCACGAGCGTCGATCAATCGTGCGTGAGCGCCAATCGATCGACGAACCCTCTGCTGAAGACTCGCTAGGTGCCGATCGATCGTGCGCGAGCGCCGACTGATCGGCGAATCCTCTACCGATCCACATCAACCTGTAATCCAGAGCTGATCGATCGGCTGGTGCGCTCCGCGCGCGCATCACACCCACACCGCATGTCCCGCGCGCGCATCCTAGGTGCCCGCGCCCATCTGCTACTTTTCTTCATTTTTCACCTTTTTCTCATTTCTTTCCCCTACATTTCACTTCAAACTTACTTAAAACCTTTCCCACACCTCTTCAAAAATAAATACTTTAAAATCCCAAAAACACGACTCAAAAACGTACCCGAAAAGCGTAGCAAATTTTACGAAAACAAACTGCATGGATAATTCTAAAAATTGAACATATCAAAACATCCATTTTTCCTATCAAACTCCTCTATACATCAAAAATAGAATTTATCAAAACGTGTAAATCCACACTTTCATACGTACGTCCTTAAACAAAACACAAACATATTGGACATAGTCGAAATTGCCCTAACAATCACCGGATCATTGTCATGGACGTATCCCTCCAACTGCTCCTATCAATCCTCTTGAGGTTCAAAGTACTCACATGAATTCTTATCACCTACATCACAGAGTTCAAACTATTAGCCTAAAGCTCAGTAAGAGATGTCTAATAACATGAACATGCAATTATAAAGCAATGCATTTTATAACATTTTCTTTCTTCATCTTTACTTATCATCATTACATCGGGGGAAATCAATCCCACAGAAGACATATTGTAACGTCCCTAATTCTTATACCCAAAATTCTCGTGAAATTTTTCATTTTGTGCACAAAGTAAATTTTGACTTTAAAGGCTTTAATCAATATCTAACTTATTGAAATTTGTTTTGAAATTCATTTAAAGAAAACATATTAAATGAAGGAAAACAATTGGCAAGAAATCGGTGGGCAAAAAGGGCATTTCGCCCGAAATTTGTATGGCCGATCGATCGGCTGTGGCCAAAATAAGGGGGCGATCGATCGCCCCCACACTAGGAGATTGATCGCCCCTCGCGATCTATCACCAGCCGATCGATCGTCCTTTTACAAGCGATCGATTGGTAGACTCTTTGAAATTTCTAGAGAGTTGCCTCTCTTCTGCCGATCGATCGCCTCTCCTGGCGATCGATCGGCAGACTCTCTGGATTTTGAAATCCAGAGAGCTGCTCCTCTTTCTCTTCCTCTTCCTCTTCGCTTTTCTTTCTCCCCTTCGATACCCTGCACACACACACTTCATCACTCTACTCCACACCTTCAACACTCATTCTAAATACATTTCATAACAACACGACTACCCACATACAATCCACACTCCACCAATCACCCATTAACCGACTCAAAAAATATTTAAAACATAACCAAATTTCATAAAAATGAACCGCGTGGACCGTTTAAAAACTGAACATTTTCCTATGTTTGAAAATATCAAAAACACGACAAAATACTATACATTATCTATCCAGTTACCAAGCATCCTAAAATGAGTCATCTATACAATTTTCCTATCCTATTATCTATCAAATCCCCAAAACATTTACTTACATCCCCACGGGTCGAAATTCGCATCGACTGCCAGCGCACTCCCACGGGCCATCCTCCATCAACATGCTCATGCGTCGGGTGGAGGAACGTCGTCCTCACCTGTCTCGAAATCACATACACCATAGAATTAAACTATGAGCTAAAGGGCTCAGTAAACCTACGTAAATGCGAATGAATGCTATGCGTATGAAATGCTTAAAATCATGCAGTCATCCTACCTTTTCGCTATTCATTTCATTAAAAATGTCACCGGGGCTTCGCTCTCAATAGATAGAAGCGGCACATCCGACGATTGGATAGCCCCTCGTATCTACCCAGGGGGAAAACATGCTTCATCTGACAGCCATGTCTGAATCACCACCCCGACGTGACCGTCATTACATAAATTTATACCTTTTCATTATCCTTTTGATGAAAACATATTTGAAGGTTCATTTTGCATGCTTATTCAGAAAACATAATGCATGAATGTGCATGATACAATAACGAAAACAAACATAAAACAAACAACGAACGCTAAACGTTCTATAGCTTAAAGTAGCCTAACTACCCAATCTAATTTGTAACACCCAACATTCTCAGTCAGGTGATTTTCTTAACGGAATTAACGGTCATCTCTTTATTTGACCTTTTATTTAATAATTATATGCCAAAGCTTATTGGATTTCTATTGTAGTGGCAGAATTGTAATTAAGGAGGAATTTATTTGGTATAAGTAGAAAATAGAAACTCTTAAACCCCACAAAAAAAACCCCACTGTAGCTGACTTTCTCTCTCAGCGATTCCCATCCTCCCAGAACTCTCTCTCTCGCAGCAGGTAGCCTCTTCATCAACAACCGATTCTCCTTCGTTCTCGCCGATACTCAGCTTACCAGGTAAGACTTAATGAATGTAGTTACTGGTAGATACTTTGAGCTCTATTTTCAGTTAGAACCCGAGGGTTCAGATTCTTTAATGGCAGAGTAATAATAGGATCATTTCTATTATGCGTTTAGTAAAGGCATTTCCGAGTTGATTATGGACATTTAGATAGCTGTATGCGATTAGTTACTGGTCTGAATCTGATTATTTAAATTGTAGAAATTTAATCCACGCGCACAAGGTGCACGACAGAAGAATATAGAAATACAAGTAGGTTAAGCATTATGATGATTTTTGGTTAGCACTATTAGGATTTTATTTTTAACTAGGTAATGTGAAATGATTTAGGTGAAGAAGATTTGAAATGAGTATTCCATTTGCAAAGGACACCAGGTAAGTGAATGTATTAAGACTTTCGGCCATTAGAGCCCTACATCTTAAGGGTACTACATTAGTTATGTGTTTGATGTTTGTTTTAAGTTAGTAAGATGGTTGTATTCGGATGATTTACGGATATTTGAGAATTATGTTATATGATGTTCTGATAGAGTCTATGAAGTCAACTGTCTAGTATGATATTTTCCATAGTCCGATGATTTAAGAACATTCATGTCATGCATCATGATTTACTTCCCAAGCATATGAAAATGATTTAAGAGCATGTTTTTCCCAATGAACAAGATATGAGAATGAACATGAAACTTATGCAACCGGACTAAGTGAGGGTTGGGGGCGGTTTGGCGTATGTCATTGTCCAAAGAGAAGGACCATGAATACAGCCCGAAAAGGGACTATGTACACTTGCACTGTCATCCCCCCTTTACGGCACAAATCCTCCCTTAATCCATATGATGAAAGTGATGAACAAGAACACGAATAAAAACAAGAAAAGAGCATGAAACGAATATGATCATGATTTCCTTGCAACTATGCATTCACGTATACATGTTAGTATTACATTCCTTACAAAGCATTAGGCTTATAGTTTAAACCTTATGATGTAGGTGATGAGATTTCAGGTGAGGATTCCAAAGCTAATGAAGATGTCTAAGTCTGGTTGCTGGAAGGTGATCAGGGTGCAATTCTGTGGCTGGATGGCGATTGAGACCCCTGGTTAATGCTTTATGATTTTGTTATGATTAAGAATATGATAGTAAGCAGGATGAGTTTATTTTTATAACATTGAGTTTTGAAATTGTCTGGTTGACTACTGAGTCTGAGAATGATTATAAGGATTATTAAATGATCTGTTGTTAAGTCTTCCGCTATATGTATTCTGGATGAGTCTCTGATTTTCATTTATAGGAGTGATTAGTCAATGAAGTTAGGAGTCTGTACATATCTATGTCCACCGATAGCTGTACTCTATCGGAAGATGTATGAGTTTGCATCAACTGATAGATATCCTCTATCGGAAGATGTATGAGCTTGCATCCACCGATAGATGATCTCTATTGGAAAATGTCCTAAAAGAGCACGTGGATTGCACATGTCTATCGGTAGATGCTGTGTATCTCAAATACCGGATGATGTAAGTGTTGTGTTGTCGTCTGATGATCGGTAGATGTGTTACCATCGGTCGATGTGAGTCTATGACTCTATCGGCATATGCAGTTTAAAAGATGTTTAGGAGAACAGATGTGTCACGTGGCGGGCACGTGACCATCGGTCGATGTGAGTCTATGACTCTATCGGCAGATGCAGTTTAAAAGATGTTTAGGAGAACAGATGTGTCGCATGACGAGCATGTGACCATCGGTCGATGCAAGTCTATGACTCTATCGGCAGATGCAGTTTAAGAGATGTTTGGAAACAGAAGTGTCGCGTGGTGGGCACGTGACCATCGGTCGATGTGAGTCTATGACTCTATCGATAGATGCAGTTTTGGAGATGTTTGTGAAAAAAAAAAAATACATAACATTAATAATGAACAAGGTGCATGAAGTAAGAACCGATTGATTAAGAGGTTAAGTTATGAATTACGTGGCGACTCCAACTGGGGTTGTTACAATTATGGTATCAAAGCAAAACCAGGTTCTAAAATCGATTCTGCAGACTGCCTCCCAGCACAGATTGCCACCTGAGTACACTCCAGCAACTGTAAATGTTTATGATTTTAGCAATGTCATTAAGTTAAGATATGTTATGATTATTGTTTAGGAATCCCAAAATGGTGAGAGGTCAACAGAGAGAAGACAATGTTGATAGTAACACTATTGCTCAGTTGACAGAATTAGTTATTCGTCAATCACGCCAAATAGAACAGCTTGTGACCACTAGAGAGGAACAAGGCAACTCCAGTACTAATGCAACTAATGATCATGGGGGTGAGCGTTTCCACCGGCTTCGACCCCCGGTGTTTAATGGACATGTTTCGGATCCTATTTATGCTGAGGAATGGATTCGAAAGATGGAGGATATGTTTAAGTATGCAAAGGTTGACGAAGATGATAAGGTCACATATGCTGTCTTTCATTTGGAATTGAGTGCAAGACATTGGTGGGATTCAATCCAGAGCACCGCTAATGCAGGAGCTATGACCTGAGAAATGTTTAAAACTACCTTCTTTGACAAGTACTTCAATAGGACTCTTCGGGCCAACAAGAAGAAGGAGTTCATGAATTTGCGACAAACTGACTCTGTGACGGATTACATATGCAAATTTGATGCTTTATCACGGTTTGCTCCCCGATTGGTTGAAGATGATGAGAACAGGATTTACCAATTTGTTCAAGGACTGAAGCCGAGTTTGTACATGAGAGTAAAGACTGCTGGAATACACAATGTACCTTATGGTGAAGTGACGGCTAAGGCCTTGGAGCTGGAAGAGGCTGAGATGACAACATATGCACAGCGTGAACAGCCAAGGAAGTTCACGAAGGAAACTCAGCTGCCACCACGTCAGAACAAAGGATGGCAGCCGCAACAGAACAGGGGACCACAACAACAACAGCAAGGTATAAAGAGACCCTTCAATCCAAATGATGACCAAAAGAAGGAAAAACGACCATTAGCCCCTTTATGCTCCAACTGCCAGAAGAACACCATGGCGAATGCAAGTTGCATTCTGGCCGTTGCTTCAGATGTGATAAAGTTGGGCATATAGTCAGAGACTGCCCCATGCCACCTGATCCAAATCGAGCAAGAGTAATGCCCCGAGTTTTTGCTATGATGGAAGATGAAGATACCATGTAGCATACGGTCATAACAGGTACAATTATGATCTGTGGTATTTCTGCTTATACACTTATAGACACGGGAGCCACACACTCATTTATTGCAACCTTATTTGCGTGTAAGCATAAGTTAGAATACTTACCAGCTGATAGGCCATATAGTGTGATGTTACCATCAGGAAAGTCCTTGTATTCTGAGCAGATATTAAAAGGTGATATTGTGTCCTTAGAAGATAAGAAGTTATATGTAAAACTAATAGTAATTGACATGAAGGGGTATGAAGTTATACTGGGAATGGATTGGTTATTCAGACATCATGCCACGATAAGTTGTACGTCTGGTTTGGTTAAATTCAGACCCCTGAATGGAGATCGGTATACCTTTCAAGCTATCCCAAAGATAAGTAAAATACCGATTATATCCTCACTAGAGACTCAACGAATATTGAAAGGCGGCTGTGAGAGTTACCTAGCTAGTATAATGGATGTTCGGGTGAAGAATAAGATGGAATTACAAGATATTCCTATTGTCCAAGAGTTCCCTGAGGCATTTTTGGATGATTTGCCAGGATTACCACCTGATAGAGAAATAAAGTTTGTAATTGATACATATCCCGAGGCATTACCCGTATCTAAGAACCCTTATCGCATGGCATCTGTTGAGCTGAAGGAATTAAAAGTCCAATTACAGGAATTAGTAGACAAGGGATTTATACGCTCTAGTAGTTCTCCCTGGGGTGCTCCTGTGTTATTCGTTAAGAAGAAAGATGAATCCCTAAGGATGTGCATAGATTACCGAGAACTGAACAAGTTGACAATTAAGAATAAGCACCCCTTGGCCCGAATTGACGACTTGTTTGACCAATTACAAGGAGCTAAAGTGTTTTCAAAGATTGATTTGCGTTCGGGGTACTACCAACTGAAGGTTAAGGAGGAAAATGTACCTAAGATAGCTTTTAGGACCCGTTATGGACATTATGAATTTCTTGTGATGTCGTTTGGGTTAACCAATGCACCTGCAGCTTTTATGGATTTGATGAACCGAGTGTTTTGTGAATATTTGGACAAGTTTGTGATTGTATTCATAGATGATATTCTTATATACTCACGGACTGAAGCTGACCACGAAGAACACTTAAGAATAGTTTTGACAACCCTGAAACAACAACAACTTTATGCCAAGTTGTCCAAGTGTGAATTGTGGCTGGATAAGGTTAACTCTTTAGGCCATGTCATCTCTGCTGAGGGCATATCAGTAGATCCAACCAAGATTCAATCTGTTAAGGATTGGCCACAGCCAAGAAATGCCAGTGAAGTCCGTAGTTTTCTTGGTTTGGTAGGCTATTATAGGAAGTTTATTAAGGGATTTTTGATGATAGCTAAGCCTTTAACTAATTTAACAAAGAAGGACACCAAGTACTCTTGGACTGAAGCTTGCGAAGATGGCTTCCAGACACTTAAACTGAAGTTGACATCAGCCCCGCTTTTGACTCTTCCAACCGAAGAAGGGAAGTTTAGTGTTTACTGTGATGCATCAAAAATTGGTCTGGGGTGTGTTTTGATGCAAGATGGTAAGGTTGTAGCGTATGCCTCTAGGCAACTGAAGAATTATGAGCAGAACTACCCCACTCACGATTTGGAATTAGCTGCTGCTGTGTTTGCATTGAAGATTTGGAGGCACTACTTGTATGGTCGGCAGTGTGATGTGTTTTCAGACCACAAGAGCCTGAAATACCTCTTTACTCAAAAGGAATTAAACATGAGACAGAGACGTTGGTTAGAATTTGTTAAAGATTATGACTTTGAAATTAAGTATCATCCTAGTAAGGCCAATGCTGTGGCTGATGCATTAAGCAGAATGTCAAAGACAATGCAGCCCGCAGTATCAACCATATCAGTACCTTTGAGGCAGGAAGTTCAAAAGTTTGAATTGGAGTTAGTTCTTGAGTTGTCAAACCTACTTGCTACTCTAACCATTCAACCAACTATTTTGGATAAGATCAAAGAGGCACAGTAGATGGATTCTAAGGAGAATAATAGTATGATGAGTAAGTTAAAGGACGCCTCCTCTGAGTTCAGCCTCTCTAATGATGGTATTTTGAAATTTAGGAATCGATGGTACATTCCGAGTGTTAAGGAGTTACGTGAGTTGATCTTGGCTGAAGCTCATTCTTCTTCCTTTTCTGTGCATCCTGGTAGCACCAAGATGTATCGGGACTTGAAGCTACATTATTGGTGGCCAAACTTAAAGAGGGATGTGGCCAAGTTTGTAGAGTCATGCTTGATTTGCCAACAAGTTAAAGCAGAACACCAACGCCCAGGAGGTACTCTTCAACCCTTACCGATCCCTAAATGGAAGTGGGAAAACATTGCCATGGATTTTGTAGTAGGATTACCAAAGATAATCAAAGGACATGATAGTATTTGGGTTGTGGTAGACAGAATGACAAAGTCAGCACATTTTACGCCAGTAAGAATGACATTTTCAATGGAGCAGCTTGCTAACTTGTATATTCAAGAAATTATCAGATTGCATGGGATTCCCTTATCTATTGTCTCCGATCGTGATCCTCGATTCACCTCGAGATTTTGGCAAAGTTTGCAAGGCACATTAGGAACAAAGTTATCCTTCAGCACTGCTTTTCACCCTCAAACCGATGGTCAATCTGAGAGGACTATTCAGATACTTGAAGATATGTTGAGGGCTTGTGTGTTAGAGTTTCAGGCATCATGGAGTCGATACCTGCCCTTGATTGAGTTTTCTTACAACAATAGTTACCAGTCCACCATTGGTATGACATCTTATGAGGCACTTTATGGCAGAAAGTGCAGGTCACCTTTGTACTGGGATGAGGTCGGTGAAGCAAAACTCCTAGGTCTCGAGATCTTGCAGCAAATGTCTGACAAGATTGCCATTATTAGGAAAAGAATGATTACTGCACAAAGCCGACAGAAAAATTATGCAGACCAAAGGAGGAGATATCTGGTATTCTCTGTCGGGGATGAAGTATTTTAAAGATTTCACCATTTAAGGGAGTACTTAGATTTGGCAAGAAGGGAAAGCTTAATCCGCAATTCGTTGGACCATTCCCTGTCTTGGAAAGGATCGGCAGCACAGCTTATAAACTTCAATTGCCTTTTTCACTGGAGAAGGTTCACAATGTTTTTCATGTGTCTATGTTGAGAAAATGAATACGGGATCCTACACAAGTTGTTAAGCCAGTGGATGTCGAAATTGAGCCAACATTAACGTATGAAGAGAAGCCAGTGCAAATTTTGGAATCTGCAGTAAAGACTCTGAGGAATAAGGAAATTCCTTTGGTTAAGGTCTTATGTACAAACCATGGAGTTGAAGAACTCACATGGGAACGACAGCAAGATATGTTGGACAAATATCCGGAGCTCTTCGTTTGATCAATTTTCGGGGATGAAAATTTTGTTTAAGGAGGGGTGGATGTAACACCCAACATTCTCAGTCAGGTGATTTTCTTAACGGAATTAACGGTCACCTCTTTATTTGACATTTTATTTAATAATTATATGCCAAAGCTTATTGGATTTCTATTGTAGTGGCATAATTGTAATTAAGGAGGAATTTATTTGGTATAAGTAGAAAATGAAAACTCTTAAACCTCACAAAAAAACCCCACTGTAGCCGACTTTCTCTCTCGGCGATTCCCATCCTCCCAGAACTCTCTCTCTCGCAGCAGGTAGCCTATTCATCAACAACTGATTCTCCTTCGTTCTCGCCGATACTCAGCTTACCAGGTAAGACTTAATGAATGTAGTTACTGGTAGATACTTTGAGCTCTGTTTTTAGTTAGAACCCGATGGTTCAGATTCTTTAATGGCAGAGTAATAATAGGATCATTTCTATTATGCGTTTAGTAAAGGCATTTCCGAGTTGATTCTGGACATTTAGATAGCTGTATGCGATTAGTTACTGGGCTGAATTTGGTTATTTAGATTGTAGAAATTTAATCCACGCGCACAAGGTGCTCGGCAGAAGAATATAGAAATACAAGTAGGTTAAGCATTAGGATGATTTTTGGTTAGCACTATTAGGATTTTATTTTTAACTTGGTAATGTGAAATGATTTAGGTGAAGAAGATTTGAAATGAGTATTCCATTTGCAAAGGACACCAGGTAAGTGAATGTATTAAGACTTTCGGCCATTAGGGCCCTACATCTTAAAGGTACTATATTAGTTATGTGTTTGATGTTTGTTTTAAGTTAGTAAGATGGTTGTATTTGGATGATTTACGGATGTTTGAGAATTATGTTATATGATGTTCTGATAGAGTCTATGAAGTTAACTGTCTAGTATGATATTTTCCATAGTCCGATGATTTAAGAACATTCATGTCATGCATCATGATTTACTTCCCAAGCATATGAAAATGATTTAAGAGCATGTTTTTCCCCATGAACAAGATATGAGAATGAACATGAAACTTATGCAACCGGACTAAATGAGGGTTGGGGGCGGTTTGGCGTATGTCATTGTCCAAAGAGAAGGACCATGAATACGGCCCGAAAGGAACTATGTACACTTGCACTATCATCCCCCCTTTACGGCACAAATCCTCCCTTAATCCATATGATGAAAGTGATGAACAAGAACACGAATAAGAACAAGAAAAGAGCATGAAATGAATATGATCATGATTTCCTTGCAATTATGCATTCACGTATACATGTTAGTATTGCATTCCTTACTAAGCATTAGGCTTATAGTTTAAACCTTATGATGTAGGTGACGAGATTTCAGGTGAGGATTCCAAAGCTAATGAAAATGTCTAAGTCTGGTTGCTGGAAGGTAATCAGGGTGCAATTCTGTGGCTGGATGGCGATTGAGACCCCTGGTTAATGCTCTATGATTTTGTTATGATTAAGAATATGGTAGTAAGCAAGATGAGTTTATTTTTATAACATTGAGTTTTGAAATTGTCTGGTTGACTACTGAGTCTGGGAATGATTATAAGGATTATTAAATGATCTGTTGTTAAGTCTTCCGCTATATGTATTCTGGATGAGTCTCTGATTTTCATTTATAGGAGTGATTAGTCAATGAAGTTAGGAGTCTGTACATATCTATGTCCACCGATAGCTGTACTCTATCGGAAGATGTATGAGTTTGCATCAACCGATAGATATCCTCTATCAGAAGATGTATGAGCTTGCATCCACCGATAGATGATCTCTATCGGAAAATGTCCTAAAAGAGCACGTGGATTGTACATGTCTATCGGTAGATGCTGTGTATCTCAAATACCGGATGATGTAAGTGTTGTGTTGTCGTCTGGTGATCGGTAGATGTGTTACCATCGGTCGATGTGAGTCTATGACTCTATCGGCAGATGCAGTTTAAAAGATGTTTAGGAGAACAGATGTGTCGCGTGGCGGGCAAGTCTATGACTCTATCGGCAGATGCAGTTTAAAAGATGTTTAGGAGAACAGCTGTGTCGCATGGCGGGCACGTGACCATCGGTCGATGTGAGTCTATGACTCTATCGGCAGATGCAGTTTAAGAGATGTTTGGAAACAGAAGTGTCGTGTGGTGGGCACGTGACCATCGGTCGATGTGAGTCTATGACTCTATCGGTAGATGCAGTTTAGGAGATGTTTGTGAAAAAAAAAAAATACATAACATTAATAATGAACAAGGTGCATGAAGTAAGAACCAATTGATTAAGAGGTTAAGTTATGAATTACGTGGCGACTCCAATTGGGGTTGTTACATAATTACCCAAAATGCACTACGTCTCCAATTCCTCAATTTTACATACATTCTTATGGTGTAGGCCAAACCGGCCAAACAAATCACGAAGACTTACCTTGCGTCTGTTGCAATTTAAGCTCTGTCCATGAGCGTTGTTTACCTATGGCAATTCACAACAATCATCATTAAAATCGAGCCTATGAAATCAAATTCTAAAGACTAACGAAGTCCCTAGCTAAAGGATATCTCCTAAAATCCTAACTTAACTCTTTGAAGCATTTAATCAAGCACCTTGCGCTCGTTATTCATAATTCTCCATTAATGTAGTTTCCTCAAGCTCTAATCCTCCGAAATCCTAACACTTACCAATTAATTAGCTTACTACGTTCAATAATTGCCAATACGTCGATTAGAGGCATAAGCACGCTAAACCCATCAATTTCCAACCTTAATTCACGTTTTTAACGAAAACCCTAAACAAACCCTAATTTTTTAAACTCTAGAAATCGAGAACTAAAGCTGAGAAATGCTAGAATCTTACCTAGGATCGTGATTAGAGAACAAAACGTAAAGCAGGGTCGTTGATCGGAGGAGAACCGTCATCGTGCGTGGAGAGTTCGTCGGCGGAAATGGGATAACACAGAGAGGAAGAAGATTTCTCCCTGGAGAAATCGTAGAATGCATAAGGAGTTGGGGGGGGGGGGGGGGGTTTAGTTTTTATTTTTATAATTTTACTTCTTAATTACCTTTTTTCCCTTTTTCTTAATCGTTTACCATCTATTTGGTTTTTCCAAAATTTTCTTATTCCTCCAAATATTCCAATTTATCGCTTGGGCTCTAATAAAACTTTCCGTTTGTAAAATGGATTTAATTTACTATTTTTACGAATAAAACTCTAATAACGGGAAAACCGAACTCGGGCGTTACACTATCTATTTTGTTTTCCGAAACTTCCTTATTCCTTTAAAAATATCTATTAATTACTAAAGCTCTAACAAAGCTTATTGTTCAACGGGCTCAAATTCTTTTATTTACGAAAATGCCCTTAGTAAGCGGAAACCCAAAAATCTCGGGTGTTACATATATTGGGGCCAATCGATCCCACCAAACACATATTGAGGACAATCGATCCCACCGAAGATACATTTTTACATCATTTCATTTACATAGTTCGTACATCAAAACTGTTTCCGTTCTTTTTGTAAAACATGATGCCTGAATCCATACATAATGCACATACAAATACATAACATAATCCTCATAGGACTCATCACATCAAAACACATTACACTAAACCCAAACAATTTATGACTCTACAACTTAACATACCCATAAAACATACCCAATTCTATACATGAAATCTTCACATAAAACCATTAGACACGTTAACTTCCTAGCATCCTGTGATGTAGGCCAATCAGCCAAGAAACATGTAACATTCACTTACCTGGCGTTCTTAGCAAACTTTAGGCAAATTGATTACTTCTTCCTTCTTTGTTGCAAAACCTATAATACGCAAATAATTTCAACAATATCGACCATCTTTCAAACCCTCAACCATGCATATTATTCAGTTCAAGTAGCCTTAAATATTAAACAACCAATTCAAATAGATTAAACTTCCTTCCAACCAAAAATTAACTAAATCATTCAAAATTCTTGGATTTCACTCATAAAATCGAGTAAACTTCAAACAGTCGTAACTCCCTCAATTTTTATCTGTTTCAATGATTCAACATGTTTTGGAAACCTCATTATGTATATGTTAACATGAAATCAACCATTTATCAAAACAAAAACAGAATCGTGACAGAAAAACCAAAAACCGAACTGACCGCTGAAATTTTTCACTTTTTGCACAATAACTTCAAAAATCCATAACTTAATCAATTATTATCCGTTTTCAATGACTTAATATGTTTTGGAAACCTCATTAGGTATATTTTAACATTCAACCATCCATTTATAAAAAGAAAATTGGAAGTTAGAGCAGAATTCCAAAAACAGAATCTGCCCTGTTTTTACAACATTCCAACCTAGTTTCTAATCAATGCTTCTAACATGCATTTCTATCCATTTATTCCATTATTGATCATTAGTTAACCTTAAATCAAGATGAAACATCAATTTAAAGGAAGAATTGAAAATTTGTTAGAGCATTTCAAAATCCGAATAGCATGCACCTGAAAGCAAAGGTACCATGGGCAATTGGAACATGGTTTTTTCTTGATCTCTGAGTGCAATGACAATTAAGTTGTGACTGAATACTCATCTAAGAAACAATAATATTCTTTTCCTATTAGCTAATCGAGCATTTGATCAATAAATAGAAGAGGAGAAGGGTTCTTCTTTGTTATCGTATTAACATTTCGGTAATCTATACATACCAACCACCTTGTGATTGTTTAGATTGGTTTAAACTCTTTTTGATTATTTGAAATTACAGTTCTTCTACCTTTTTTTGGCACACATAGCACCAGGCTAACCCATGAACTGCCAAATATTGGATAAATAATACCCACATTCAACCCCTTGATGACTTCTTTCTTTACCACCTCTTTCATAATTGGGTTCAACTGCCATGCTAATCAATGGAGTTTCTATCAAATAATATTGTATCCATGCAAATGCTTGGGTTGATTTCTTTGATATCGACTATGGCGTTGTTATTGCCGTTTTGAATTTTTTTTAACACTTCGATCACATCTGATTCTTGATCTAATCTAAATGAAGCTGAGATTTACTGAAGGGTTTTGAAGATCCAAGAAAAGTCTACTTCAAATGTGAAGGAAGTTACTTTAGCTCTAGTGATGGCAGTTCCTCCACAGATGTCTTTGTTGTCTTAAAGTCTCCAACAGGTCTTTCAAGAGTCTCAAAATGCTTGTACTAAGTTTTGAAAATATGCTTTGTTTTTCCTTTTTAACATTATCTGAGCTTTGATTCTTTGTGCTAAATTTTTCTCTTACCTTTGATGGTGCAACTCCAATGTGTTCAAGGTTCAACTAGACATTCTTTACTAAAAACAATCTTCGTCTGCATCATGAAATTTCATGGCCTTTAAAGCATTGAAGGTCACTTACTAATCATTGACCTCCATGGTGAGTTCTTTTTGTACATCGATTAAAGTTCTTCTAGTAACCCAGAAAGGTCGACCTAAAATAATAGGAACTTTTCAATTTGCTTCATAATCTAGAATGATGAACTCTACATGAAAGATAAAGTTTTTAACCTTCACCAAGACGTATGCAATCTTTCCTTCTAGTTGAGCTAAAGACCAATTAGCTAGCTGCAACGTGACTATTGTTGGCCTAGCTTGTTCAATCTCTAGTTTTTTGAAGATGGACATCGACATCAAGTTCATACTCGCTCCGAGGTGATGTAGTGCCTTGCCAACATCATGACTTCCTATGGTGCAAGGAATCGTAAAGCTGCCCAGATCATTGAGTTTTGGAGGTAATTTGTTTCGTAAAATGTGGCCACTTTCTTCTGTAATAGCTATTTTTTCATACTCACCCAACCTCCTCTTCTTGGACAAGGTATCCTTCATAAATTTGTATAACAAGCCATTTGTTCCAGAGCTTCAACTAGCAGAATGTTAATATGTAACTGCTTCAAGACTTCCAAAAATTTCTAAAACTGCTTTTCTTGGTGCTGCTTTTGAAGTCTTTGTTGAAATGGTGGAGGTGGTCGCTAAACTTGATATTTTGCATGTGGATGATATGACAATGCTTCAACATCAAAAATTACTTCACTAGTTTTCTTCTTTTATGAGTTATCTTCCACGCTTGTTTCTTCCACCACTTCTGTACTAATCTTTTCTTTTTCTTTTCTATTCGTCATTGTTTCAACTTTTCTTCCATTCATCAATAGAATTGACTTACAATGTTCTTTTCCTTCCATTCTTGGCACTTTAGCATCACTTGACAAAGGTCTTGGAAGTTTGTTATTCAATGCTTGAGCCATTTGTCTCATTTGAGTCTCTAAACTTTGCAGTGGAGCTGCTTGACTTTGGATTAATGTATTTTGATTTTCAACAATGACATTATTCTTTATCATGTAGTCTCTCATTATTTGTTCTGAAGATGGTTGTTGTTCATTTTGAAGTTCTCTTGTTTGTTACGGAAAATATTGTTGCGGCATTAACATTTGTGAATAATTTTGATTTGATTGAAAAAATTCAGGGGATGGGAATTCGCAGCTTTGTTTTGCCTCTATTATAACTCACATAATTAACAGATACAAGGTTTAATGTGCACTGCTTAAAAATATGATCTTCTCCAAAATACATACATGAAATATTAAACGCCTTTTGATGTGATGATATGCCTATCGACCTAATGGCATTTGTTAGCAATGTGACATGCCTCGGGTTGCATTTTTGAAAGAAAATTGGCAAATTCCCAATCTTTTAATCATCTTCCTACTTATTACGTGTTTTTCTTTTGTAGGTATAATTTTTGGAAGGAATGCATAAGGAGTGCTTGGAGGAGTCACCATTTGGCCCATGGGAATTTGTCTTCCCGGCCTAATTTAATTTGTAATTTTTATTTCAAACTTATTTGGCATACATTCACTTTTATTGTATGGATTTTATAATTGCATTGCATGCATTAGATTGTGTGGTTAGGGTTAGATGAATGTTGGTGGATTATGGGTTAAAGAATTTCAACTCAAATATTCAAGGAAAAAGTCTACAACAAATGGAGCCCAAAGGAAGCCATGGCCCAAAAAAGAGCCCACATTTAAAGGTATGATTTTACAGGTACAAGAGTTAAGTGGCAACATAGATTGATGATGTGGCAAGATTCCCTCCATTGATCCCTTTAGGCATGACATTCATCTCCTCCCTAGGATGTGTGCTTGTTTGCTTTGATCTTGTCCATCCATCCTTTTTCATCCAAGGGCCCCAATTTATTCATCCTTATGGAAACCCTAATAATCAACCCTAGGACTCTATAAATTCATGGCTTAGGTGCATGTATGACAATTTTTGCTCATTTATAAAATTTCTATTTCTCTATTCCAAGGTGGTTAGCCTTTAGAGTTTTTTCTTGGTTCTTTGAACCAAGTGGAGTAGCCCTCTATTATTAATCTAGCTTTGGGTTGCTAGATTAATTCTTATCTTTTCCCTCACCTTTTCCATTGGGATTAGGATTGAGGATGAAAACCTAAGCCCTAGGTGGTCGATTTTCTTCGAAAAATTGTTTATCCGAGAGTTTAAACCGTAAGATCGCTCTACGGATCCGCCAAAGGTATTTCCATTATTTTCATTTCCGCAACACTTCCACACACACTCTCACCTTTAATTTTCAGCCATCAAACTCACACACTCCATCATTTATTTTATTTGCATTTTAATTCCTTCATCTTCATCTCCCTTTCTTCACCTTACACACACATTTTCACACCTTTAATCTCTTATATTTTTATTGCACTTTTATCATTTCTTCACCTTCATGTTCGGCCACACTCCATAGCACACACCTGAAGGACCGGAATTGTCTAAGAGGGGGGTGAATTAGACTTTTAAAAAATTAATCTAATAATCAATTAGTGTTACTCTCTTAATTAGTTTAATAGCAAATAAGGTAATATCAAAAATAAAGAGAGTAAGAGAGATTCAACACCAGTACTTTTTACGTGGTTCGGCCAAACTGCCTACGTCCACGCTCCAAGGCTCACCCCTTGAAGATCCTTACTCTTTTCCTCACGAGAAATAACAGATCGGGATTCCGGGCTCTGATCAACTGCCTTTATAGATTTGGATTGAACTTCACGGGCGTCAATCCACTGCCGTTACAAGTTTGAGTTTGTAAAATATTAAGCTCAGACTACAATCTCACAAAAATGAATCTCAAGTTAGGATTGAGAGATGTAGAGAAGAATACAGAGTGTGAAAATAACTTTCGCATTTAGGGCTTAGAATTCAAATTGGCAAAAGTTGTTCCTTTGTGCTCTAAGCTTGACTTAAATACTCTGTCTTCAAATCGGCTTGGCTTCAATGCTCCTTATCCAATAATAGAAGTTTAGTTACCGTTGGAGCAGCTTTCGTACAAGTTCAGGTAGCCGTTGCCGTTTGTAGTTGCAAATCGTCGTCGCCATTAATGTTCTGGAGTTATGGCTGAAAACGACGTCACTGTAGCATCGCGGCTAATTTGAATTCTGGCGGAAGACAAAGCTGAGTCAGTCTTGAACCGCCATAGGATGATGAGGCTTTAAACCGCTTGAACCGGCATCGGATGAGTAAATCTTAGACGTCTTCCGCCTTTGTCGTTTAGTGACCGGAAGAGGAATTCGTTGAAGTCATCCGCCTTGTCGTTTAGCGAGCGTAGGACTTCATCGTGTTAGCTCATTCGCCTTGTCGTTTAGCGAGCGGTGGAGTATTTCTGTTTTCTTATCCGCCTTGTCGTCTAGCGAGCGGTAGAGTATTTCTGTTTTCTTATCCGCCTTGTCGTCTAGCGAGCGGTAGAGTATTTCTGTTTTCTTATCTGCCTTGTCGTCTAGCGAGCGGTAGAGTATTTCTGTTTTCTTATCCGCCTTGTCGTCTAGCGAGCGGTAGAGTATTTCTGTTTTCTTATCCGCCTTGTCGTCTAGTGGCCGGAAGAGTAATTTGATTTACTCATCCGCCTTTGTCGTTTTGTGACCGGTGGATTGATTTTTGTAAAACGACTCCGCTCTTGTCGTTTTGTGACCGGTGGACAGATTATTTTGCTTAACACATTTCAGCCCTGTACACTTAATCACATGCATTAAATACTAAAATACCCTTACCAAGGGCATTTCCAACATATTAAAATCATATGCATAATTTATAATTCTTATTCAATAAACATAATCAAATTACCAAGCTTATCATTTAAACACATCATCAAAAACAATTTAGACTTAAAACATCATTTAAGTCAACAACACCTTCACTTCATTTATTCCTTGGATTTATTATCATATTTTTCCCCTATTTCGGCCATTTTCCATTCACACACACCGAGCACATTTTCTATCAATTTGTGGGTTTGAACACAACCCTTTTCTAAGGGATTTTGTATCAAGTGGTATCAGAGCCACAAGGCTTCCCATTATGCGTTTTAGTTGCCATGACAATAGTCCAAAATCGGCACAAAACTGGGATAGCGGCTCGTTTTATTTTCTAGCATTTTTTCTTACTAATATTGTTCTAACTTGTGCTATTTTATTTGTATTACTTGTTGTCATTATTATTGTCATTTAAATGCTTAATATATTCTGAAAAATATGGTATGCAATGTGTTAGAAGATCGGCCAAGGTGAACACTTCAAATCCCTCATTTTTCTTTTCGGTTTTATCTCCTTTATTCTCGGTTTTTCCCTTGTTTTGTTGCCTCGGTTTTTCTATATTATTTGCTGTGTTTTAGCCATGTTTTAGCACCTAGATATTGTTCATTAACTATATATATAATTCTGGAATTTTTGGTGTTTAAAAATCGACCTAAAACTAATTCTAAAAACCGGTTGTTGAAGTGTTATTCTCCTCGGATTTTGTTAGACTTTTGCCTCGGTTTCATGGTTATTTTTGCCTTGATTTTTCTATGCTTCTTTACTATGAATGAGCCATGAAATTTCATCTAAAATACATGCCAAGACTAATACAAAATCGGCTCTTTTTGGTACATATTAAAATCGGCCTTAATGACATATTCAAAATTAGCATATTTGTGTTTTTCCTTTCTTGGCTTGTAGGCTATGTTAATTCCATTTGTAGCTTGATTTGAATTCGGTTTTTCTAGTATTTTAATGTTATGCTTTATTCCATATTTGCATATAAAAATATTACCAAAAATATGAATTTATGATGCAAAAATCGGCCTTAGAATTTAATGCTCAAATCGAATTTTCCTTGTTGATTGCTTATTCGGTTTTTCTAGTATGTTATCTTGGATTTCCTTGTTAATTTGCTGAATGTTTGCACTTAAATTTAACTTATAATTCATACATTATATGCTGTAATTTAATTGCACAAAATTAGATTTACAAGGATAATTAAATTGCAAACTAGAAACTGGATATATTGATTTATGTTAACATGAAAATTCTGCTATATTAACATTAAAATTTCAGCATGTTATTATTGGCAAAACTTGTGTTTTCATATGTTTGCTTGCTGTTTTTGATGTTATTTAGTTGATATTAATATTATATTGGGTGATTTTAGCTTAAAGTGAGTAACTTGATTGAAATTGATTGGAATTGTGATAATTGCAAGTATTGAAAATTTAATTTTAAAATTAGTTGTTGCTAAGTATTGTTGAATCGCTTAAGTTGTCTTATTATCGTCAAATTTTTAAAATGTTTAATGTGAGCATGATCCTTGTTTTATTGTCTTAGTTGGAAATAATTCTTAGTATTTAAAAATTTTCCTAAGACATTAATCAAGATAATCACCTCGCTCACCTTCGATGAAACAACTTAGTCAAGAATTAAAATTCAAATTTTAAATTAAAGGACTTAACAATGACTAGTAGAAATGGATTTTCCCCACATAATCAAGAACCAAACCATTTTTCATTTAGTGGACTCTATGGTAGAGATGAATATTCCTCTTGGGTTAAACGTTTAGAAAAGGGGTTTGTTTACGGGAATTATTGTGAATGAGAAAAAATTCACTTCGCCTCTAAGTGTTTAATCAAGAATGCTAAGTCTTTATGGGAAAGATTTATAGCAAAAAAAAGAAGAAATAAGGAAGAAGACTTGATTTCTTGGATAACAATGAAGAGGTTATTTGAAGAGGAATTTGCTACAAAGCAAGAGCCCAATTTTAGGAACAAAACCTTTAAGGAAGATCACCCTAGTTATTATCCTAAATCCCCCAAATTTCTGTAACACCCCGAACCCGCCCCGGGCCCGGTGCGCTACGTTGCTAAGCAACCCCGCATTTAAAACGTAATTTAAAAATAATTATCTTAAATATTTTGACTCGTTTTCGGGTTTTTCGAACCCTCGACATTTGTTGGAAAACGGGCCCACAATACGTTTAAAATACTTCGAAAAATGTCGGGTCAAAACATTTTAGAAAACGGGAGAAAATAAAAAAAAACAAAAAAATTGCCTAAGAAGGCTGCTGGGCGCGCAGCTGGGCGCCAGGCGCCCAGGCAGCGCGCTGCGTGAGCAGCACGCGGGCGCTGCTCGCGCGCTAAGCGCGCTACACGCGCTGCACGCGCGCGCGCGTGCGCGCGCTGGGGCGCACCAGCGCGCCCCAGCTCATGGCTACCACGATCGATCGTGGCTAAATGCCCGATCGATCGGGCCTTCTCGGGTTTTCTTCACCCAGAAACTTCCCGACCGCGACCGGTCGCGCCCCGGGCCCGACCGATCGGGCCGGCTCGGGTTTTTCACCCCCCAAAAACACTTAAAAACACCCAAAACTTCCCATTTTAACCTCACTTCGCCTCTCTTCACATTTCTACACTTTTCTACAATCCCGACACCTCCAAAAATTCCGAAATTTTTACCATATCGTCCAGACGCATAAATCTTCAATCCCCGTGAAAATCTCGAAAAAACGAATTAAAACGCCTAACAAAAAAAATAGCGAAGGCAACCCGACATATCAAATTTTTAAACCAAAAATCGGCAATATAACGGCTAAATTTTCAAAATCCAAAACCTGAGAAACATTGCCGTTAAAATACGATTTAAAACAACCAAATAACCAGATAACTCCAAACTATATACATCAAACCCAATTCAACCAAACGACCTAAAATCCATTCCGACCATAACATTCACAATTCACCACAAACACACACCGAACATCTATACACACCGAACCAAAGTACTCAAAACCTATCCAAACCATCAACAACCAAAATATCACAAACCCACTCCTAATCACAAAACATGCAATACCACAACCCTTGCCAAGGACTAGGTCGAAGCGCCCCGACAAATGACCTGCACCGACGAGCTCCGCGTATCCCCGACTGGTGCTACTCCTAATCCACGTTATCGAGATCACCTGAGAGTACTTCGTCACCTACACCACAGAACACACACACACACGTAAGCTTACGCTTAGCAAGTAATGAATGACAAATGTAAACATGCACAATGCACACTAGAATCACACCAAACACAAGCACCAACTATCAAACAATTTCACACACAATTTGCCCGCACCGAAGTGCCTTATTTGCCCGCACCGAAGTGCCTTAGTTGCCCGCACCGAAGTGCCTTAGTTGCCCGCACCGAAGTGCCTTATTTGCCCGCACCGAAGTGCCTTATTTGCCCGCACCGAAGTGCCTTAGTTGCCTGCACCGAAGTGCCTTATTTGCCCGCACCGAAGTGCCTTATTTGCCCGCACCGAAGTGCCTTATTTGCCCGCACCGAAGTGCCTTAACATTCACACGCACAACAATACACGCGCACCACAACTCCACTCAACACAATGCAACACCTTAACATTCACACACACAGCAAACTCACTACACACAACAACTCAACTTACAACTTAACTCAATGCAAAGCCGTAACACAACTCAACACGAAGCAATCAATAACTAATAGCCCTACCGTCCTGTGGTGTAGGCCCGAAGGCGAACGAAAACACCCACTACTTACCTGAACGCTCGGCTTCCACTTGCTCATGGCTATCGGTCACTTCCTTCGTTCGACGACCTAAATCCACGGAAACTTAAATTGATAAGTTATCAATAATTCTAAAAGGTTTTTCTAGCTAAAACTAAACAATACCTAAATAACTTCACACTCCAAAACATTCAAACTCAATTTTCTACCCCACATCGACCGTCAATCTTTAAACGGCCATAACTTTCTCGTTTTTCAACGGAATTCGACGTGCCACCCCAACTCGGAAACCTCTACACGTCTACTATCCATTGAATCACTCAAATTAACCAAACAAACACTATGGCCAGCCCGAAATTCCCAAAGACAGAATCGGCCCTTTAGTGTTCTTCAACCATTTTTGTGGAACACTTCACCAATCCTCCATCTAACCCTCAAATCTACCTAAACCAAGTCATTCAACAACTAAACCATCAAAATAAGAAAGAAATCTGACATCAACACTCAATTTTCGGAATCCCTAACCTAGGGTTTTCCAACATTCACCAAACTCAACCAAAACTCTCAAAAACACTCTCAAACTTCATCAAAAGCTATATAATTCAAAACCCATGTAAACTTACCTTGGATTGGCTTGAAAAACTGAAGAGAAGAGAGGAGGAGGCGTTGGCTATGGAGGAGAGGGAGAAAGCTCGATGGAGGAGGAGAAGATGAGAGAAAAATAACCCTTTTTCTCTTTTTATGCATTTAATGACCAAGGAAAAAGACCACAAAGCCCTCCCCCCCCATCACTTAATCCAACGCCAAACACAACACCTTTCATCCACATTAACATTCATTCCTTCTTCCCACAATTTAATAAAATTTGATTGGTTGAAAGAAGTTGACTTTTCAAACAACCATCCTCCACCAATCACAAGTTGTTTTGACTTGTCAAACTTTCCAATTTCTAACACTTCAATGCACACCTTACACTTGCATAATCAACCTCTCCTAATACAACGTAGGCTATGCACGCAATAGGAAATACTCGGGTGTTACAATTTCGGAGCCAAAATAGTCATGAATATGTAATATCCGGCTCGTACGGATTTCGGATTTAATATATATTATATTGTTATTATATTATTTATGGCATTTTTGGTAAATATGTCAATCAAGTCAGTTTCGCAAACGGAAAGCGTCAGTACGTTCCTAGCGAATAATAAGGATTTTAAGGAAATTGCGGGAATTTTCGGAGTTCAAACGCTATATTTCAAATAATTAAACTTCTCGCAAAATAATTGACGTTTTAGTAAAAATAGTAAACGAGGTCTGAATTGCAAACGGACAGTTTTGTTAAATCCCAAATAATGAATAGGAGTTATTGGCAAACTATGGAGTTTTCGAGAATTCAACTCGTTGGACGATTAACGAATCGAAGCACGAAATCAATATAAAAACTATAGAAGGGCAAAAAGGTAATTTGCAAAGTTAATATTTCTTTATAAAAAATCACTTTCCTTCAATCGGCAGAACACTTATGCAATTTCCTCTCTGTTTCTCTTTTTTCTCTCGCAAACCCTCTCTGGCCGCCGACGATTTCACGGCTCCGACCTCCGATTTTCCTTCCGTTTGTCTCGTTTTCTTCACGTGTTCTCCTCCAATCGACGTTCTCGGTAAGTCTCTATAGTTTTGGAACATTGAAATCCGAGTTTCGCAAAGTTTTAAACGTTTAGGTTCGTTTAGGTTTTCGATTAAAAAACGAGATCTAGGGCTCGTAATCGATAGGTTGTCAATGATTAAGTAAATATTGAACGTGTTGGACGTATTTGGACGAATCTAATCGATTTAGGAAAAATGTTAGAATTTACGAAATTTCGAGATTTTGAATAAACTCGTTTAACGTAAATCCTTGTAAATTGCTTAGGTAAACAGTGCTCGTGGACGGGTTTAAGCTGCTTTGGACGCGAGGTAAGTTCTCGTGATTTTCTTTGGCCAAATCGGCCTACACCGTACATCGTGTCGTCTCGAGGCGTTTTGGAGATGCCTTTAGTTAGTTTTGCTCGGTTTGGGTAGCTAGGTCTTAGGAGTTTACAGTTTACGTTTTAAAGTCCCGATGGTCTATGTGTTGCTTGTTTATTGTATGATATTGAACTGTTCACGCATCACTTGGTTTTAAAGAAAAGCATGAAAACGAATTTCTGCACAGAGTTTTAAAGATAACGTAAAGCATAGCATCGGCCGAAAGGCTTACAGTGCACGGCCGAAAGGCTTACAGTTCACGGCCGAAAGGCTTACAGTTCACGGCCGAAAGGCTTACAGTACACCGGCCGAAAGGCTTACAGTTACAGGTCACGCGAGGTGGGGCTCAGGCACGGCTGTACGGGTTGTAAGCGTGTACCCCCCTCCTCTAGCTGGAAAGAGTAGTCCGCCCGCTGGATGAGCTCTCTCTGGTTAGAGGGTATAGGATCTCGGTGACACCTACAGAGCATTGCATAGAAAGATAAAATAAAGCATGATTTATCGAACTCACAGCACAGCATGCATCGCATTTACTAGGGCTTACTGAGATTTATCTCATAGTGTGTTTATGTATGGTGTAGGTGACATAGACTACGAGATACCAGGTGAGGACGACGTTCCTCCACCTGAGGCATAGCTCAGTTGACGGATGATGGCTGCGGTGGTGTGCTGGCGCAGTCGAGGCTCATTTGACCCGTGGGGACGTATGTATAGCTTTTGAGGGTCTTTTTAGTATATTTTGGGATGTTTCGATGAATATGTATAGGATGTTTAACTTGTTTTGAAATTCTGGAATTGTTTGGGTTTAATTGTATTTAACGTTATATATAGATATATTTGATTTAAACCGTATTTTAAATGTTATGAAAACGTTTTAAATGACTTTAGGAGCTATTACGGATAAGCTCGGTTTTTAGAGCTATCCATGCAGTTGGATTTCACAAAGTCCGCTGTGAGTTGGTTGAATTTAGGAAGTTTTGGTTGAGTTAAATTTCTAAATCGATTGTTGTTATTGGTGCCAATTGGTGTTAAAATGTGAAGCTGCTCTCTGGAAATCGATTTCCAGAGAGCGTTAGTTTTAAAAAATTTTAAGTGTTGCTCTCTGGAAGTTTTGATTCCAGAGAGCATATGTGAAAGAAAAATCAGAGAAGGAAGGGCAGGGAAACGATCGCGAAGGGTGATCGCTTGTGGATCGCTGCAAGGAGTGCAGCGATCGATCTCTGCAGTAATGCAGAGATCGATCGCTGGCAGCTGAAGAGCTGCCAGAGATCGATCGCTGGCAGCGATCGCTGCTGCAGCGATCGATCTCCATGATCAATCGCTGCTGCAGCGATCGGGCGCAGCGCCTTTGCTGCGGGCAAATTACGGATGTGCCCTCCCAGTTGTTTTCTTTAGTTTATTTAATTTTAATTTATTTAAGTTAATTGTTTAAAAGTTTTTATTTAAATTATTTTATTTGTTTTAAATTGTATTGTTTAAAATGATTTTAAAGTTAGATTTCAATTTCGATTTCGGTTTAGATTCCGCCTAGAGTTTAATTAAAGATATTAGGATAAAAAGAAAAAGAAAAATGAAAAATTTACACAGTAATTACGGGTACAGTATTAGGGGTGTTACAGTTATGGTATCAGAGCCCCCGGGTTTTAAAATCGGTTCTGTAGACTGCTCGACTGTACAGCCACTACGCGGACATCCTTCATCAACTGTAAGTATGTTTATAGCTTTATTTGATTTCTAGTTTCTTAGCCTATTTGTTTTAATTTTTATATAGGAGTTATATAGCTATGGTGCGTCCACGAAACGATCGAGACGACCGTGATGATACGATTAGCACGCTTAAGGATTTTATCGCCCAGCAGTCTCAGCATATGGAGAGACAGGCTGAGCAGATGGCTAGACAATCCGAGCAGCTGGGCATTATGATTGACAGAGAGGGCACTAGAGCCCGAGAGCCAGCCATTCCGGTTAATCACGGGATGGAGAGATTCCAGAAGCTCCAGCCCCCCGTATTCAACGGGCAGTCTACGGATCCCTCTTCGGCTGAAGAGTGGATTCGTACTATGGAGGATATGTTGGGATACGCGAGCATCGAGGACGGACAGAAGGTAGCGTTGGTGACCTACCACCTAGCCTTGGATGCCAGATTTTGGTGGGATTCAGTGAAGTCAGCCACCGATGTGACTCTTATGAGCTGGGACAGATTCAGAGAGTTATTCTACGACAAGTATTTCAGTCATACCGTTCGCGAGGCGAAGATGATGGAGTTTATGCAGTTGAGACAGACTGCTTCTATTCCCGAGTACGTCAGGAGGTTTGAGGCGTTATCTCGGTTCGCACCGCGTCAGGTTGGCATCAACGAGGACAAGGTACGGAGGTTTTTACAGGGGCTTAGTCGAGAGTTCCGTATGCGCCTTACTATATCGGGGGTACGGAATGTATCCTATGATGACATCGTGGCCAGGGCGCTAGACATTGAGGCAGTTGATGTGGATACTGTCAGATCGAGGGAGCCATCCAAGGGCTTCTTCCGTGAGATCTACCCTCAGGTCAGGGGTAAGGGCTGGCAACCGAGAGCGCAGCCTCAGCCACAGCAGCAGAGGGGTATTAAAAGGCCTCTGGAGGGAGGTATTGACCGGGGAAAGGGGAAGCAGTTACAGGTTACTTCCCAGGCACCAGTTTGTCCCAAATGCCAGAGGGAGCACACTGGCCAGTGCAGGATGGGCACGAATGTATGTTATTGGTGTGGGGAGCCGGGCCATTTTGTTAGGGATTGCCCGAGACGGAGTGGAGGACTGCCAGCCACTGATCAGAGGAGAGTTGTGCCCAGAGTTTTTGCCTTTATTGAGCCGGGTGACGTTGATGACGAGGCTCAGCCTGCCGTGATTGCAGGTACTATTTTACTTATGGGTGCTACTGTATTTACACTGATGGATACCGGAGCTACGCACTCCTTCGTGTCGACTGCATGTATGGCTAGACTGGGACTAGAGTCAGAGTTAGCTGGGGTCGAGTTTAGTGTGATGCTGCCTTCGGGAGAGCATATGCAGTCAGATCGTATTCTCCAGGGCAATGTAGTCTCGGTGGGGAGTAATACCCTCTATGCTTGCCTGATTGTTATGCGCATAGAGCGGTACGATCTTATTTTGGGGATGGACTGGCTAGCACAGCACTTCGCCACCATCGATTGTCGCTCCGGGATTGTGACCTTCCGACCCCCGGACAGAGCAGAGTTTTCTTATCAGGCGATGAACCGATTGACTGGATCGCCTATCTCTTATTCTATGCAGGTCAACGAGCAGTTCAAAGGTGCGTGCTCTATTTTTATGGCCTCAGTATTTGATGTACAGTTGCTCAGCGGATTACAGCCGAGCGACATTCCTATTGTCAGAGATTTCTCTGGTATATTTCTTGACGATCTTCCCGGATTACCGCCCGACCGGGAGATTGAGTTCACGATTGATGTCTATCCGAACACCGCGCCGACGTTTAAGAATCCGTACAGATTAGCGCCGGCTGAGTTAAGAGAGTTGAGGACTCAGCTTGACGAGCTATTAGAGAAGGGTTTCATCCGACCTAGCGTTTCGCCCTGGGGTGCGCCTGTTCTGTTTGTTAAAAAGAAGGACGGGACCCTCAGGATGTGTATTGATTACAGGGAGTTGAATAAGTTGACAGTGAAGAACAAGTATCCACTGCCCAGGATCGACGACTTGTTTGATCAGCTACAGGGTGCCCGAGTATTCTCCAGGATCGACCTGCGCTCGGGTTACTATCAGCTGAAGGTCCGAAGGGATGACGTGCCAAAGACCGCGTTCAGGACGAGGTATGGGCATTATGAGTTCCTCGTTATGTCATTTGGGCTCACTAATGCTCCTGCAGCGTTCATGGATCTGATGAACCGTGTCTTTAAGGAGTACTTGGACATGTTCGTAGTGGTATTTATTGACGACATCCTCATCTATTCTAAGACGAAGGAAGACCACGAGGAGCATTTGAGGATCGTTTTACAGATATTGAGTCAGCGCCAGCTCTATCCGAAGTTTTCCAAGTGCGAGTTCTGGCTTGACAGAGTGAGTTTCCTCGGCCATATTATATCACAGGACGGAGTTTCTGTGGATCCGAGCAAAGTCCAGGCGGTCAGTGATTGGCCGCAGCCGAAGAATGTACGTGAGGTACGTGGATTTCTTGGATTGGCCGGTTATTACCGGAAGTTTATTCAGGGGTTCTCGAAGATCGCACTTCCCTTATCACGATTGACTCGAAAGCATGAGAGATTTGTATGGTCGTCTGCTTGTGATGACAGCTTTGCGGAGTTAAAGCAGAGGTTGACCACCGCTCCAGTGCTGGCACTGCCTGTTGAAGGTGTCAGATTCAGTGTTTATTGCGATGCGTCTGGAGTGGGACTCGGTTGTGTTCTGATGCAAGAGGGGAGAGTCATTTCTTACGCTTCTCGGCAGCTGAAGCCGTATGAGCAGAACTACCCTACGCATGACCTCGAGTTAGCGGCTGTGGTCTTCGCACTGAAGATATGGAGACACTATTTGTATGGGCAGCAGTGCGACGTATTCTCCGACCACAAGAGCCTGAAGTACCTATTTACGCAGAAAGAGCTGAACATGAGACAGAGACGATGGCTCGAGTTTGTTAAAGACTATGATTTTGACATCAAGTACCATCCGGGGAAGGCGAACAAGGTTGCTGATGCCTTGAGTAGAGTGCCTTCTGCGAGTCAGCCTTCATTAGCAGCGATGTCAGTTACGCTGCGATCTGAGATTGAGAGGTTCGACGTGGAGATAGTGGCTGAGTTATCCGGTATGCTCGCCAACATTTCTCTCAGGCCGACTATTCTGGATCGTATACGAGAGGCCCAGCAGAGCGATTCGGAGTGTATGGAGCTTCGATCCAGTATGATGTTAGATGACTCGTCGGATTTCCATTTATCAGCGGATGGTATTCTGAAGTTCGGGCATAGGTGGTACGTGCCTAGCGACGAGAGTCTGAGGAAGGAGATATTGGCTGAGGCACATTCTTCAGCTTATTCTGTGCACCCGGGAAGTACCTACCGGGACTTACGGCAGCACTTTTGGTGGCCAGGTAAGAAGAGAGAGGTCGCCCAGTACGTCGAGACCTGTTTAGTTTGTCAACAGGTTAAGGCGGAGCACCAGAGACCAGCTGGAACACTACAGCCACTGCCGATTCCGGAGTGGAAATGGGAGCAGATCTCTATGGATTTCATTGTGGGGCTCCCGAGGACTACGAGAGGCCACGACGGCATTTGGGTTATTGTGGACCGATTGACAAAGTCGGCTCACTTTTTGCCTGTGAAGATGACATCGTCTATGGATCAGCTTGCTGAACTCTATGTGCAGGAGATTGTCAGATTGCACGGAGTTCCAGTTTCTATTGTCTCTGACAGGGATCCTAGATTCACGTCAAAGTTCTGGAAGAGTTTACACAGAGCTATGGGGACTCGGCTAGATTTCAGCACAGCGTTTCATCCTCAGACCGATGGTCAGACAGAGAGGACTAATCAGATTCTGGAGGATATGCTCAGAGCGTGTGTGCTGGAGTTTCAGGGCTCTTGGAGCCGATATTTACCGCTGATCGAGTTCTCGTATAATAACAGCTACCAGGCTACTATTGGCATGGCTCCGTATGAAGCCTTATATGGTCGGATGTGTAGATCTCCACTATATTGGAGCGAGGTTGGCGAGGCCAGCATCGTTGGTCCCGAGATTCTACAGCAGACGACAGAGAAGATTGCCATTATTCGACAGCGTATTATGGTAGCTCTGAGCAGGCAAAAGAGCTATGCAGACACACGACGGAGAGAGCTAGAGTTTGAAGAAGGTGACGAGGTCTACCTTAAAGTTTCTCCATTCAAAGGCATAGCGAGATTTGGAAGGAGGGGTAAGTTAAACCCTCGTTATGTGGGGCCCTTTCCTATTCTGAAGAGGATCGGGAAGCTAGCGTACAGACTACAGCTTCCAGCTTCTATGGAGGGTATCCACGACGTATTCCACGTGTCTATGCTTCGGAAGTGTCTTCGCAATCCGTCGCATATCATAGAGCCTACGGAAATCGAGGTACAGCCTACCTTGAATTACGAGGTGAGGCCGTTACGTATTTTGGAGTTTTCCACCAAGATTTTGCGCAACAAGGAAATTCCGCTAGTCAAAGTCCTTTGGCGGAACAGTGAGGTGGAAGAGGCGACTTGGGAACGACAACAAGATATGATGACGAAGTATCCCTGAGTTGTTTTCTTAGTTAAATTTTGTGGACAAAATTCTGAATAAGGAGGGTAGAATGTAATATCCGGCTCGTACGGATTTCGGATTTAATATATTATATTGTTATTATATTATTATGGCATTTTTGGTAAATATGTCAATCAAGTCAGTTTCGCAAACGGAAAGCGTCAGTACGTTCCTAGCGAATAATAAGGATTTTAAGGAAATTGCGGGAATTTTCGGAGTTCAAACGCTATATTTCAAATAATTAAACTTCTCGTAAAATAAATGACGTTTTAATAAAAATAGTAAACGAGGTCCTGATTTACGAACGGACAGTTTTCATAAATCCCAAATAATAAGTTGGACTTGTTGGTGAAATAAGGAGATTTAGTAGAATCCGAATCATTGGACGATTAACGAACCGAAGAACGAAATCAATATAAAAACTATAGAAGGGCAAAAAGGTAATTTGTAAAGTTAATATTTCTTTATAAAAATCACTTTCCTTCAATCGGCAGAACACTTATGCAATTTCTTCTCTGTTTCTCTTTTTCTCTCGCAAACCCTCTCTGGCCGCCGACGATTTCACGGCTCCGACCTCCGATTTTCCTTCCGTTTGTCTCGTTTTCTTCACGTGTTCTCCTCCAATCGACGTTCTCGGTAAGTCTCTATAGTTTTGGAACATTGAAATCCGAGTTTCGTAAAGTTTTAAACGTTTAGGTTCGTTTAGGTTTTCGATTAAAAACGAGATCTAGGGCTCGTAATCGATAGGTTGTCAATGATTAAGTAAATATTGAACGTGTTGGACGTATTTGGACGAATCTAATCGATTTAGGAAAAATGTTAGAATTTACGAAATTTCGAGATTTTGAATAAACTCGTTTAACGTAAATCCTTGTAAATTGCTTAGGTAAACAGTGCTCGTGGACGGGTTTAAGCTGCTTTGGACGCGAGGTAAGTTCTCGTGATTTTCTTTGGCCAAATCGGCCTACACCGTACATCGTGTCGTCTCGAGGCGTTTTGGAGATGCCTTTAGTTAGTTTTGCTCGGTTTGGGTAGCTAGGTCTTAGGAGTTTACAGTTTACGTTTTAAAGTCCCGATGGTCTATGTGTTGCTTGTTTATTGTATGATATTGAACTGTTCACGCATCACTTGGTTTTAAAGAAAAGCATGAAAACGAATTTCTGCACAGAGTTTTAAAGATAACGTAAAGCATAGCATCGGCCGAAAGGCTTACAGTGCACGGCCGAAAGGCTTACAGTTCACGGCCGAAAGGCTTACAGTTCACGGCCGAAAGGCTTACAGTACACCGGCCGAAAGGCTTACAGTTACAGGTCACGCGAGGTGGGGCTCAGGCACGGCTGTACGGGTTGTAAGCGTGTACCCCCCTCCTCTAGCTGGAAAGAGTAGTCCGCCCGCTGGATGAGCTCTCTCTGGTTAGAGGGTATAGGATCTCGGTGACACCTACAGAGCATTGCATAGAAAGATAAAATAAAGCATGATTTATCGAACTCACAGCACAGCATGCATCGCATTTACTAGGGCTTATTGAGATTTATCTCATAGTGTGTTTATGTATGGTGTAGGTGACATAGACTACGAGATACCAGGTGAGGACGACGTTCCTCCACCTGAGGCATAGCTCAGTTGACGGATGATGGCTGCGGTGGTGTGCTGGCGCAGTCGAGGCTCATTTGACCCGTGGGGACGTATGTATAGCTTTTGAGGGTCTTTTTAGTATATTTTGGGATGTTTCGATGAATATGTATAGGATGTTTAACTTGTTTTGAAATTCTGGAATTGTTTGGGTTTAATTGTATTTAACGTTATATATAGATATATTTGATTTAAACCGTATTTTAAATGTTATGAAAACGTTTTAAATGACTTTAGGAGTTATTACGGATAAGCTCGGTTTTTAGAGCTATCCATGCAGTTGGATTTCGCAAAGTCCGCTGTGAGTTGGTTGAATTTAGGAAGTTTTGGTTGAGTTAAATTTCTAAATCGATTGTTGTTATTGGTGCCAATTGGTGTTAAAATGTGAAGCTGCTCTCTGGAAATCGATTTCCAGAGAGCGTTAGTTTTAAAAAATTTTAAGTGTTGCTCTCTGGAAGTTTTGATTCCAGAGAGCATATGTGAAAGAAAAATCAGAGAAGGAAGGGCAGGGAAACGATCGCGAAGGGTGATCGCTTGTGGATCGCTGCAAGGAGTGCAGCGATCGATCTCTGCAGTAATGCAGAGATCGATCGCTGGCAGCTGAAGAGCTGCCAGAGATCGATCGCTGGCAGCGATCGCTGCTGCAGCGATCGATCTCCGTGATCAATCGCTGCTGCAGCGATCGGGCGCAGCGCCTTTGCTGCGGGCAAATTACGGATGTGCCCTCCCAGTTGTTTTCTTTAGTTTATTTAATTTTAATTTATTTAAGTTAATTGTTTAAAAGTTTTTATTTAAATTATTTTATTTGTTTTAAATTGTATTGTTTAAAATGATTTTAAAGTTAGATTTCAATTTCGATTTCGGTTTAGATTCCGCCTAGAGTTTAATTAAAGATATTAGGATAAAAAGATAAAGAAAAATGAAAAATTTACACAGTAATTACGGGTACAGTATTAGGGGTGTTACAGAATATCCCTCCCCTCCTAGAAGTAAATTAAGAGAAAAAATGGGGTTAAGGACTAGGAACGATCATCAATCAAACCAAGAACCAATTCTACCTCACAAACCAACCGTTGATGAAAATCTAAGACGGCTAGGTGAGGTCATGCACAAACTTGAAGATACTTGCCACCTTTTGGATAATTGGTTACAAGAGACTTTGAGGAAAATCCCAACCCCTAGGTCCCAAAATCCTAATGAACTTGACAAAGAACCCTTAAGTGAAGATGTAGATGAAGTGATTATTGAGACCAAGCCAAGTTTAAATGAAAAGGAGGAAGAAACACTAGAAGAAGTTAATTGTCTTCCCGAAGAGGGTCCCCTTCTTGGAATGGACGATCAAGAGGAAGAAGAAATGTTGAAGGAGGAATTATCACAAGTTGTACCATCCATGCATGGTATTGCATACCCATTGGATGAATCAACTCAAGAATACCCTCATGCAAATGGTGTCAATTGGCATAATAATCCCTTGTACGATGATGAGATATCGTATCCTCTTAAAGAGTATTCCAATCCATTATTTGAAGGAGAAATGCCACACCAATTGAAAAATTTACCCTTGTGGCATCAAGAGAAAAGGAAGTTAAGTGAAGAGAGTATTTTTGGAATTTCTAATATGATCATTGGTCTACCTCACTCTCTTCCTAATATTGAAAGGATAAACCCTCCCTTTCATCCATTTTCAAAAAAATTAGCCTATTCCATATACCCAACACATCGTACTACTTTGACCTATGGTGGAATTAGGCAAAATAAGAGGATATTCACACCAAATTCACCCAACAAATGCCCTATTGTACAATTAGGTGAGATAACGAAACGATTAATCCTACCTAGTATCAAATGGCAACCATTAACCTCACTATGTGATTTTCACAAATTCTACCATCGAACTAGGGTCAAAGGAATCGTTGATTTGGTAGTAATAAGTTCACTAACCTCCGTCTATTTAATGATTTGGAATTTTAAGGTTAGTTGGAACCAAGATCTAATAATTCTACCACCACACCTTTCCCCACCATGTGTCTATCACAAATTCTACCATAGAACTAGAGTTAACGTTCAATTGGTCGAAGAATTTACTTTTGAGGTTTTAAGAGTAATTGGATCATTTCTTTGGTCGGAGGACTTTAGTATTTCCACTTCACTATTTGCCAGATTCACCTACTTTGAAAAATTTCCTTCTATCACCAAGCAATCGCCCTCCAAAGTAGTCGTTGAATTCAATTTCACCATCCCCACAAAAGAAAACATTAGTAAGACCATCCTTACTTTTATCCTTTTCCATTTTGAGCATTTCTCGGTGAAGTACTCTAAAACGAAAGACCATTCTTTCATGACATCCAAATTCGAACCTTCAAGGAGTAAACAAGAAATCGTAGGAGACATTTTTGGGATGAAATCAACCAACGGATTTGAGGTCAAATCCTTAAATCACCCGGAGAGGATGACATGCCTCGGGTTGCATTTTTAAAAGAAAATTGGCAAATTTCCAAACTTTTAATCATCTTCCTACTTATTACGTGTTTTTCTTTTGTAGCTATAATTTTTGGAAGGAATGCATAAGGAGTGCTTGGAGGAGTCACCATTTGGCCCATGGGAATTTGTCTTCCCGGCCTAATTTAATTTGTAATTTTTATTTCAAACTTATTTGGCATACATTCGCCTTTATTGTATGGATTTTATAATTGCATTGCATGCATTAGATTGTGTGGTTAGGGTTAGATGAATGTTGGTGGATTATGGGTTAAAGAATTTCAACTCAAATATTCAAGGAAAAAGTCTACAACAAATGGAGCCCAAAGGAAGCCATGGCCCAAAGAAGAGCCCACATTTAAAGGTATGATTTTGCAGGTACAAGAGTTAGTGGCAATATGGATTGATGATGTGGCAAGATTCCCTCTATTGATCCCTTTAGGCATGACATTCATCTCCTCCCTAGGATGTGTGCTTGTTTGCTTTGATCTTGGTCATCCATCCATTTTTATCTAAGGGCCACCATTCATTCATCCTTATGGAAACCCTAATAATCAACCCTAGGACTCTATAAATTCATGGCTTTGGTGCATGTATGAAAATTTTTGCTCATTTATAAAATTTCTATTTCTCTACTCCAAGGTGGTTAGCCTTTAGAGTTTTTCCTTGGTTCTTTGAACCAAGTGGAGTAGCCCTCTATTATTGTAACGCCCCGAATCCTTAAACTCGGTTTGTTACTAAACTCGTGACGTAACTTGATCATAATAGTCCACATATTTATTCATCTATTTTTTTTTTGACTTAACATAACTTAAAACATCTCATTCAATTCACTAAATATATCCATTATAACTCTCACTCCTGTCGATCACTAAACGACGAGCTTCTAGTTGATCTGCCGGTCAGCACGTGCATCCCACATGATTCATTAAACATCTATCGGCAGGCACACATATTTGCATCTGCCGACAGTCACGTGCAACCCGTGTGATCAATTAAAACTTCGCGTGGTTCATTAAAACTCACTTCCTCTACCGGTCAGTAAACGACAAAGAACTCACTTCCTCTACCGATGAGTAAACGACAAGGAACTCACTTCCTCTACCGGTCAGTAAACGACAAAGAACTCACTTCCTCTACCGGTGAGTAAACGACAAGGAACTCACTTCCTCTACCGGTGACGTCAGTCGGAAGACAAACCTACCCGACTTCCATCACAATTCTTCTACCGATGACGTCAGCCGGAAGACAAATACTTTTCCTCTTCCGATGACGTCAGCCGGAAGACAAACTCTCCCGACTTCCATCACATTTCTCAGCGGAAGACATCCTGGTTTTCTCAGACTTCTATCTAGATAAACGTAGACCTCATAACTTAAATCTTAATGGCCAAAACTCATCGGAATAAACCATAAATTCATTCAAACTCACACAGCGGAAGACTTAGGTAAAATAACTCATTCTATATCTTCATAAATATTTTCAGACTCAGTACTCATATTAGACAGACTTAAAACTCAATATTCGAAAGTAAACTCATCATACTTAGACTTCCTTGTTCATAAACATTATTAAAATCTTAAAAGCTTAAACCAGAGAGTCATGTTCGCCATCCAGCCACAGATTTTCCACCCTTATCACTTCCAGCAACCGAACTCAGACACTTTCATCAATCTTGAAATCCTCACCTGATATTTCTTCACCTACATCATAAGGTGTAACTGTAAGCCTAAGGCTTAGTAAGGAATGCAAACTATTATGAGTTCATGAATGCATAACTTGGAGAAAAACATGCTCATGAGTCTTTTCTTTTCGTGTACTTAGTCTTAATCATCATTCATAATCGTATCTCGTATTCATTGGTCATAATCATCATTCATGGACATGCTCATATTCATCATTCGTATTCTTCATTACATTATGTGGATTAAGAGAGGATTTGTGCTGGTAAAGGGGGTTCGACAGTGAGTTTGATCATGGTCCCTACTGCGGGTTGTATTCATATGTCCTACTGCGGACTGTGACATACGCCGAACCACCCCCAACCCTCACTTAACCACGTTGCATAAGTTTTATCTTCTTATTTTATTCATGAGAAAACATATTTCAAAACATTTTCATATGCTTGAGAAGTAAAACATGATGCATAACATAAATGCACTTAATCATCGAACTAAGACAGGGGAGTATATCAGAATACCAGAATCATATCTATCGACATTTCATCGAACTTATAGCTGACAACGTTCGCTAAATGTAACATAATCCTTTGATGTAGGGCCCTATTGGCCGGAAACTTAGTACATTCACTTACCTGGATTCCTTAGCAACTTGAATCACTTTCTCTTCAACTTCTTCACCTAAAACATTCCACATTACAGTAGTTAAAATAAAGTCCTAAAAGTTCTACTCGAAAGTCATCCTAGAATCTAACAGCTAAAGTCATTCCGATTCCACTGTTTGACACACTGCAGTCTGAAATCCGAAACTAGGTGGACAGGTTTTACCATTGATTAAATCCGAGTTGGTTACTTTAAAATGTTCAGAATCGATTTGGGATGGCATTTCTACTTTCAGACTTAAAAGAGTCTAAAACTACTCGGCCACTGCTAGAAATCCGAACTCAAATGCCGAGTTGAAAGCAGAGCTTTAATCACTAATAAATGACTACATTGTCCATTTCATACCTCGGGTGCGGATTGCAGAGAAAAGCAGGCTGAAACCAGCCGTCGGCAAGGGGAGGTTCTGATAGCCGAGAGTAAAAGCTTGGGAGAGAAGGAATCGCCGAGAGGGAATGTCGGCTACAGTGGTAATAAATGAGGTTTAAGGTTTCCATTTCCTATTTATACCTAACCCATAAATTTTAATTACAAAACTGCCACCCAACCTAGTTTTACTCAACTTGTAATAATTTTATCTTAACATTAAATTTAAATCATAAAGGTTAAATAAGAGGGTGACAATGAAAATGGTCAGAAAATCACCTGGCCGAAATGTCGGGTGTTACAATTATTAATCTAGCTTTGGGTTGCTAGATTAATTCTTATCTTTTCCCTCACCTTTTCCATTGGGATTAGGATTGATGATGAAAACCTAGGCCCTAAGTGGTCAATTTTCTTCGGAAAATCGTTTATCCGAGAGCTTAAACCGTAAAATCGCTCTACGAATCCACCAAAGGTATTTCCATTATTTTCATTTCCGCAACACTTCCACACACACTCTTACCTTTAATTTTCAGCCATCAAACTCACACACTCCACCATTTATTTTATTTGCATTTTAATTCCTTCATCTTCATCTCCCTTTCTTCACTTTACACACACATTTTTACACCTTTAATCTCTTATATTTTTATTGCACTTTTATCATTTCTTCACCTTCATGTTCGGCCACACTCCATACCACACACCTTCACCTCATTTATTCCCTGCATTTATTATCATATTTTTCCCCTATTTCGGCCATTTTCCATTCACACACACCGAGCACATTTTCTATCAATTTGTGGGTTTGAACACAACCCTTTTCTAAGGGATTTTGTGTCACAATGAAATCACATTCATTGTATCAAGCTCAAATACTCATGCATAGCGTCTGCTTGTATTTAGTATTATAGCTGGCCATTGATAATTATTGGTGGACTCTTTCTAATAGCTTGTATGGTTCACTATGAAAAACCTTGTCTTTTTGTTGTTTATTAATTTCCACCTAGGATTTTTCAAAAATTTGGATAAATTCAGTGTTTTGGTAAATTATCCTAGGGTTAATTTGAAAAAATTGTCGTCAGGTAATTGAGGATTTACTTTGAATAATTGGGGCAACTTTTAGTGTTGCGAAGAATATAAAACAAGTAAATGGAGAATTAAATGAGTTTTTATTTAAGATATATTATAATTATTTTAAATTAAAAATTTAAATAAATAAAAGGAAAAGAAAATAAAAGTGAGAAATTCTAATTGGTTTCTCACTTGTGCGTTGCGACAAGAAAGAGGGGAAGGTAAGAGAGAGAACTAAGGGAGGGGTGAAGAAGAAGGAGAAATTCGACCTTTGATTCATGTAGCCAAGGTGAAGGATGTAGGTTTGGACATCAAACTTTGAGGGGTTCATTTCCCCCCTCCTTTTTTAAGTTGTATTTAGGATTTTTATTTGAGGTTCAGATTCGAGCATAGTAGCTCAAATCTCTTGGTATTTTCTAGATATTTTGGGAGTATATTGGTGTATGTGAAGTCCTTGCCAGATAAATGGCCGAATGAGAGCAAAAATTTATGGGAAAGATGTGTACGACCGTGACGTTTTGTCGCTGGAAACGTCTCCCCAATCGATTACGGGTGAAGACTAGGCCTCCACGCTCGGAGTCCACTTGACTCATGGAATTCGTAGATGACCACAGACTAGTCCGGGCGACCGCATTCTAGTCTAGGCAACCGCATAGGTCGACCGCGAACCAATCCAGTCGATCACACAGGTCATTCACAGATCGGTTAGAATGATCGCAGACAAGCCCGACTACTGCGAGGTCGACTGCATGCCAGTTTGGTCTACAACTTGATGGTAGAGGTTGACCACACATTATTTTGAAGCAAACTTTTGTCATTGAGGCGCGTACGACTGCTCATAAGTTGTCAGATTTGGTTCTTTATCCCGTTATAGGACCCATCCACGTGTCTCGCTTTGTAGATGAGAGGAATTTCTTGACATGGTTTTCTTTATAGACTCGGACGAGTTCCCTAACTTTGATCCAATGCCTGAGGTTGCCACTACTGTAAGGAAGAGAAGCACTCATCGTTGCTTTTTGCATTGCATTACATTGTTTTCGAGAATGCGATTTTGGTGGGTTGCCACTTATAAAAGTATGATGAGGTCTGGTTGCCAACACATCAGTTTTTATACGAATATGTACGTATGGTTTTCTCGTGTTTACTTTCAGAATTACATGATTTGCATTTTTCTATGATATGTTGGGAGGATAAATTTTCCTCTTGATACTTTGAGTAGTCTTGGCGTCAAAGTATCACGATGCTATCCCATACACCTTCTGCTACGTAAAAGTGGTATTGTATGCTCGTACGAAAAACTAGCAGTAGGGCGGTGATGACGCACTCCTTGAGTTTCGAATCCCTAAACATGATCATGGTGTTTATGTTCAAGTTGGTGTCGTACAGACTTTCGGTCGCCGGTTAGTCAGGTGATAGACTTGATTTTTGGATCACCGTCATGGTTTCCTTCGATTTCATAAGATGCTGCTTAGTCTTCGGATCACCATCTTTCTGTGATAGTGTGCAGGAGTGGTCCTTGTGCGACACTTCGGATCACCATAGTTTGAAGTTTAATCACAATTTTAAAATAAAGATGAAAAAGTTGTTTTTAAAACAAAATGCACTAGGTATAACGTTTCTACTGAGTTAGACTCACCCCAACGATCCCCTCTCAATCTAGGTAAAGAGAAGATTGACTAGCTTTTGTAGAGATCTGGGAGAGGCTACAAGCTATTTATTTTATGTTGAACTTTATTTATATTTCCTTGGTAAGAAGTTAGTATTTTATTTGGGTCAGTAGCCATAACTTGTGGATTGGATTTTCCCTTTACTTTCATGCACAATTAGATAATTGGTACGTATTACTTTAAATTGCACTATTTACTTTAGATTTCACCATGTGAATTTGGCTATAATTATTCCTAAATACTTCCGCTATCACATCTAGCTTTGGGCTGGTCATCAGGTTTCCTTTCCTGAAATTGGGTCGTCCGACCAGGTATTTCTACTCCGTCCTGCCCCTGGGTCGTGACACAGTATATGTCTTGGTTAAAATAGCACCATTGGCTGTTGCATCAACTATAGAATGTGTCCGACTATTTAGCTTATTGTAGAAAGTTTCTAGCTGAACCCACTGCGAAATTCCATGCTAATTATTTAAATCTTTCCCACACTACATAAACAGATACACCGTCCTATTGTTGAAAATTCAATATGCCATTTCTTATTTGAGCATTTTTTATCAGAGCAATTATCAAAAATCTTTGAGCTAGTTCATCCCAAGTTGTCACAAAGTCAATGGCAATGAATTTAACCACGATCAAGCTCGCTCCTGTAGTGAATACGGAAACAATTTAAATCTTAGAGCTTCTCTAAGTCTTCTTTGAAGCACGAATGAATCGTAGAGCATGTGGAATACTTTCAAGTGAAGATGTGGATCTTTCATAGCCATGCCACTGAACTATTCAGTAGTCTACAACATTGGGAACATCAACGGTCGTAGCTCACACTGTCCAGCTGAAATTCCTGGACGAACAACATCAAGGTTTAGTCCTTCCAAGTGTGGCATTGCATAATTCTGAATTGGCCGTTCTATTTCTTCATCAATGTTGTTCTGCTTGTTTCTTCGTGTGACTTTAGAATTCATGATTCCTCCTTCAAACAACTGAGGTTGATATTGTCTTCTATGCTCTCGGAAAGTCCTCTCAATTTCAGGATTGAATGGAACTAGCTCCTGATTATCATCTGGCGTTCTTTAGTAAAGTTTGGGCATCTGAGAAAGAAAACAAGAAAAATGTAAGAAAATATATTTTTTTATTTTTCTTTTTTCTTACGAAAGCAGAAATATTTGATAATATTGTCCCTAGGAAAGGCACAAATAATTTGTTGTAAAAAATACAGTACACAAGTGTACGTATTCCAATCAAGTAGTATATAGATTATCGATCCCACAAAGACAAACATATCAAAATTAAATCAATGTAAATACTATCAATTAAAAAGAGATCAATTTGGTATGAAAATAAAATAATAAATTATTGAAAGAAACAACAATGATTTGGATAAGAAATTTAAAAAAGAGAAGTAGTATGGTCTAAATTCAATTTCCCTCACTACATAATTCTTACTACAAAAGCTATAGTGAATCATGCATCATCAAATTGAATAACTTAGAAAAATCTTATTCAATCAAGCCTCGTCATAATTATTTGATTAATTCATATCAAATTTTTCTTCAAAATTATAAAAATAAATATTACACAGAATTCAATAAAGTACAATTCTATATAGTCACGTGAGTTAAGTAAATAAATATGAAAATACTTGGAATTAACGTCATACTAATTATGAGTTAATAACTCACACAATTCATTATAAGTCTAAATTCTTATTTTAGATCATATAAAATAGAAATCATAGTATTTATTTATGTCTTTAGTATAGTTGAATAAAACAATAAACAAGCATCTATTGAATTATTCAACTTGATATTGCAATGGATCAAAAAAATTACTTTGTTCAGTACTTCTTCTTTCTGGCTACTAAATGTTTAGCTCATAGAAGAAAAAGAAAAAACAATTGTTCTTCTCTATTTAGAGCAATGCTTCTTCTCGGTGGAACTCCAGATTTCCAAATTGGAAAGAAGCCTTCTTCTCCAAGCATTCTTCTCTTTTTTTCTCTGATTAATGTTGGATGCCCGTTTTCAAATATTTGGTTTTCTTTTTGAAGCTTCCTTCCCTCCAGACTATTCTCTTTCATTTCCAAATTCAACTTTAGAACTCTCAAACAACTTTCTCTTTCTTTGTTCTATTTTCTCAACTCCAGTTCTCTCTTCCGATTTGGCAATTTCTCTTTCTCTATCATCTTTTGGATATTTTCTTTCAACAACCGTAACCCTTTCTTTATTCTTGAGATGTAGTAGCCTCCACATCAACTTATCAGCATCAATCTACAATAAATATCAATTATGAATGAATTTTCTTTAAAATAAAAATAAAAATAGCTATTTATAAAAAACTAATGGTGTGCTTAATATTAGATTCATCACTGAATTTTAGCAATATACTTATAAAATACAATTATGAAATAACTCTTTTTCAAGAGTTATTAATGACTCAATCAAAAACATCAAAATTTAGACTATTGCAGCTGTCTAGAATTGTGTTGCGGAACCTCAATACTAACTTATGCATAAGATGTAAGCCTTGAAAATGCCCAGTTCCAGGAGCATGTCTTGGTTGCGGACGCCTAACGATAGAATGCAGAAGCATAGACTCTAGCCAAGTGTAGAAAGGAAGCAATCGCGGACGACCAGTCTGAAGACATGTTTTAGCTAAGTACATCCACTTCGGATGCCCGAGGACATGTGCAGGCATCCAAGGAATTTTGAGGAAGTCCCCGTTAGACTGAAGAATTTAAATTTGTGCTTTTGTTGATGCCCGGTTAAGAAATGTGAACGCTTGGTGCGGTACCCAAACACTTAAATCAAGGACGCCCATGGCCCGTTTCATGAGTCTAGTAGCTATTTGATGGACACTCACCTAGAGACATCCTTACAAAATTGCTGCCAAGTTTTTATCTGATCTCTCTCTCTCTATCTCTCTCTCTCTCTCTCTCTCTCTCTCTCTCTCTCTCTCTCTCGTACTTAACCTAACTCCGTCATTATAATTTGTGATTTCTACTTGTAAGAGTTTGGGTATTTGAGCTTTAACCTTCAAACACCTTCTCTATTGTATTGGTAAACAATCAAGGGTGACACTCTGAGAAAGAATAAAGTGAGAGGCATCTGATTGACGTTTGGAAGATCAATGAATTATAATTGAAAGGTCATTAGTGCAAAGAAACTTCAAGGAGGAACCTTGAAGTGCGGATGTAGGCAAGGTTGGCAAAACTACATTACCAAATTCTTTGCATCCTTCTCTCTTACTCCTTTACTTTTTGCTCTTAATATTGCTTGCATATTAGAGTTAACAAATCCATATATGAGAATTTATAATATTTGAACTTGCAAACAATTAAGTTTAAATCGCACAAAAAAAGCTTAGATAACCTAATTCACCCTCATCTTAGGTTATTTTCGGTCCTTTAATTTGTTTCAGAACAAGTCTTGGCTTTTTATTGTGATTGAATTATAAATTTTTATCTTGAAAATCTCCATGGCTTTTAATATGAATGGCTAAGATTTTGAGGGGCAATCTATCTTTAGGCCTCTTTTTTTATGGTAATGACTATACCTATTGGAAAGTTAAGATGATATTTTTTATTCAATCTATGCATTATGATTTATGACATATTATTTAAAATGGACCTTATACTCAGATTAAACTTGAAAATGGTAAGAATTTTCAAAATTTGCCTTTTGAGTATGATGAGAATGATAAGTAGTTTAAGCTTACATGCTAAGTTAATTAACATGTCATATTGTGCTCTTAATAATGATGAATTCAATACAGTGCAAGTGTGATAATGCTCACAAAATATGGCATCTACTTAAAATCACACATGAGGACACTGACAAAGTAAAAGAAAAGAAGTTAAGCATGCTTGTATGTGAATATGAATTATTTTCTATGGCAAATAATGAAACTATTAGTCAAATGTTTACACGTTTAACTAACATGACTAATAGTTTGAGATTTATTGATAGAATTTATCCCAAGGAAGAGTTGGTAAGAAAAATTCTCAGGTGTCTATGAGATCCTGACAACCTAAAGTGATGACAATCCAAGAAGCAAAAGATCTAAAAGGGATCAAGTTGTATGAGCTCATATGATCTCTTATGATAGATGAGATCACGATGAGGCAAACAAAAAAGAAGAGCAGAAGGAGAAAGAAGTCTCCAAGAAGAAAGACATTGCTAACAAAGACTTATCGAGCAACCAAGTTGAATCCGAGAAGGATGAAGACGGTGAAGTAATTACACTCATGACTTGAAAGTTCAACAAGTTCCTCCAAAGAAGAAAGTGTCTAGGAAAGAAGGTAACTTGTAACACCCGGAAATTTTTTTTTCCTCTAACGTATATAGCCTTAGATTAGGTTATGTTATTGGAGCTTAACATTAATCCTACAGTTATTTTAAGTATATGAGTTAGGAAGTGAAAATTTGATGAGAAAATCTATAATGGTAAAGGAAAAAAATGAAAGAGAAGAAGAGGGAGAAGAGATGTTCCACGTGAGGGAGAAGAGTGGAGTGAAGGGAGGGTGTGATTTATAAAATTACAATATTTAGAGGTAGAATTTAAAAAGGAGAAAAGCAGGAGTTTTAAAAATAGGTGTTTGGTGGTGTAAAAAGACAAATTTTCTTGTCTTCTCCTTCTTCTCCCACGATTCTTCACCCACCATTGGAGAGCTCTCCCTCCAATTCTTCTTCAATTCTCATAAAGGTTCAAGGTTAGTTTTAGTTGGGTTTTTGGGTTTTATGAATGCCATTAGTGATTGTAGTTGTTTTGAGTAGCTTTTGATGAGTTTTTGGAAGGGTTTAGGAAACCCTAAAATGGAGCTCCGAAAATTTCATTTCTTGGTTGTGTTTTCTTGCTAATTTGGTGATTTAAACCTTAGATAGGGTGGTTTAGAGTGATTAGAAAGAATGATTATGAGTTTGGTTGAAAATTGGTTTTGGATCAATGTGTATCCGGTTCTGTTCTACAGATTCTGACAAAGTTTGCTAGTTGGTTTTGTAAAATGGATTAATGCATTAGATAGTAGACGTGTAGAGGTTTACGGAATGGGTAGGATCGTTCAAATCCAATGAAAAACAAGTGAGTTATGGTCGATTGAAGTTTGGAAATTGAAAAAAAGAGAAATTCAGGATTTTGAGTTTAGTTGTTTTAAAGTTAGTTGTTTGTAGTTAGAGTTAGAGTAGATATCCTTTAGATTTGGTTGTGTGATCACTAAGTGATTTTCCCCTAAATATGCTAGGTTAACGAGCGAACAATTGGACCAACCGAGCGAACGAATACGAGAACGTACGGAGAATCCAGGTAAGTAGTGGTTGTGTGTGATTTTACCTTCAGGCCTACACCATAGAACGATAGGGATTGTTTGTTTGATTGATTCGTTGTTGTTTTGTTCTATCGTTGAGCATACGTATTGTCATGCATCATTGTTTTCAAATCACAAAAAAACGAGTTTTTGGAGCATGGTTTGAAATGTGAGTATGAAACGTAAAAAGATAAGAATAAATGTGATGTGGTCTCGAGTGGAGTCTCCTCGTCACGTAATGGTGCTAGGGTAGCACTTGAGAGGGTCTCTACGAGAGATGCACCGCTGAAGATACGTAATGTGTCGTGAGTATGAACGCCTCGTCGTTAACGTGCGAGAAAAAGCACTAGAGGGTTCTATGATCGATGTGGGAGGAGATCGTGTATGGCCGTCCTAGATGGTTATGGGATGTGTGCCTCCGATCTTGCTCTGCTGGGTCAAGGTGTGGCCGTCCTAGACAGTTATAGGATGTGTGCCTACTTCATCCACACGGCTTAGTGAAAGATTAATGAAACGAAAACGAAACGAGAACAACCGAGAGTTTAGAAACCGCATATGTTAGGGGTTGAGTGTGCATTGTGTTTTTACATTCATTATTCCTTACTTGCTAAGGATTAGACTTACGTTTTGTGTTCTATGGTGTAGCTATCAGGTGAGCTCTATGAGCAAGGCCAGGACTAGGAGCAGTTGGTGAAGCATTTTGTATGCCGGTGCGGGCAGCTTGTTGGGGCGCCTTGACCATGACTTGAGGTGTGGGTGTGGTAGGTCTTTAAGGTGATTTTGGATTGTAAATAGGTTAGGAGACTTAAAACTCTTTTGGTGTGTAAATATGAGATTTTGCTGTAAATGTTTTGGGTTATAGGTTTTGGTGTTAAACAATCAACTGTTACGCTGCTCAGATTTTTATAAAAGAAGAGTGTTCGTTTCTACCAATTTTTACGTTTCCGCTTATGTTTTCGTGTCAGGTTTTCAGGGTTTTAACGTGTCGAGGGATGGAAAATGTTGGAAGAGGGTTTGGGTATGTTTTTAGGTGAAATGTAGGGGTGAGAATTGAAGAAAAATGGAGAAGTGATAAAGGGTCGAAGTGGGCGTGGAAGTGCCGAGCTGTAGGCGCGCAGACGCAGGAGGAGAGGCGCACTGGCACGGGTGTGGCGCGTGCAGCCCCTTGGTGCCACTCTCTTTTGCTTTCCACTTATAGTTGGGCAATCTTTGGATATATGTTCTGTTTCATTACACTTGAAACATTTTCTCGTGTCTGCCTTGCATTCCCCAAAGTTATTCCTCTTGCACTTGGGGCATAAGTTTTCTCCAATAGTAGCTAACTCAGTTTGGGCACACTTTTCTTTTCCTTGTTGTTCGTTATCATTGGAAGGCCTCTTGATTCCTCGTGTCGATTTTTTCTCCGTTCTTTTGTTGAGGCTAATTCTCCTTAAGGTGTTTTCTCCTGACCTCAATCTGTTTGGCAAATTGGAACTCCGCCTCTTCCACTTCAAGTGTCTTAGACACAATTTTTACAAAGGGCACATTCTGAGTGCCATAAATATTCACACCTCGATAAATTTAAACTTTCAATCATTGCACGAATTGATAAACTTTCAGATAAGTGGTTGCCACAAGATGTGTTGTGAAACGTGACAGGGATTTGAACTTTCGCACATATTCAACAACGGGCCTAGTCATACGAAGTTGAAGAAACTCCATCAGTTTCTGTGTCCTTGAGGCATGACTAAAGTACTTGCCATATAAGATTTCCTTAAATTTCTCCAATGCCATTGTCTTCACATCATGAGTTGTTTTGATTGACTCCCGCCAAAATCTTGCATCTTGAACTAGAAGATATGCTGCATAAGCAACTCTCTCCTTGTCCTCAGTCTTAGCATACTCAAACATATTCTCCAATGCTCGGTAGTTTCAAACGATGAAATTTCTTCCATCCATCTTCCATATGGGCAGCAGGACACGAGTTCCCTTGTCTTTCTCTTTCCATAAATCTTTCTAGATATTGAAACTGACGTTCCACAAGGTCAGACAATCGTCAGATAGCTTCATCTCTATCATCCATGTTTCTTCTAGCTTCTCGAACTATAGTGTCCTCGAAATAAAATCCTAATGCAATAAGTTAAAGAGGAAAGTAATTCAAAACTAAATTTAACAAAGAGATCATACTTACAGTTGAAGAAGCATTCTCATAAGAAGACTATTGTGTTAGTGCAAAAACCGCTCTGATATCATGTTGGTAACGCCATGTAGCGCACCATTTCTATTTCTCTTTTTCTTTAAAAGATTTCCCATAAATTTTGAAATCCCTTTGTTAACAACGTACTATAGAAGTCTTAAAATCTATTAGTATTTATTAAAATCAAATCAACGATTTTAAATAGTCGTTTGAAAATAATACTTAACAAATTCATCTATAAAAATAATGAAACAATAAGTGACATAAAACCTCTTTTAACTCAGATAAAAATAAAATGTAAGTTTTCCTCTTCATAGCCTCTGAATTGCTATTTGCATTAACACCACATAACCTTACCATGAGAGCATCTCTTCAATTGCATTTTTCATTCGTTAATTTCATCGTATACATCATAAAGTTCCTCACCTACATCACAAAGTTCAATTATGAGCCTAACACTCATCAAGAGATGCAAAAACTCTCATGAACATGTAGGCAGATGCATTTTCGTAAAAATAGTGACATCGTGATTCTTTCTCGCTGAGTCTTTTATTCTTGATTTAGTTTCATTTGTTGGAGGTAACTTAGTCTAGGGAAGCAAGAAGGCACCTCATGAGCTCGTCTTGTGGGACAACCAACTCATAATCCCTTCTCACAACAAAAGTTATGTTTATTCAGTCATTCTCTTAGCTTTTCATTTTTTTGTCTGTCTTTTTGGTCAGTCTTTTTTTCTATGTTATTTTTAAATATTTCTCAACAAAAATTCTTTTCATGATGCATGAGTCATTCATAAACATACAATGCAAAACATAGCATATCATCGAGTTAATTTATAGGTTCTGTAACGCCCCCGAACCCACCCTGGCTCGGAGCGCTACTTGCTAACCAATCCCACATTAAAACCTCATACAAAATAAACCTAACACCCTAGGATTTAAAACTAAATCTCCTGAAACTCTTTACGTCATACCTGGCTGCCTAGACTCTTCCCCTTAATCCTAACCTTTAAGCGCCACGGCATCCTTCCCGAAAATTTCGGCAAAGTAACGCCTGAAAATGGCGCCTCCCAAAATGCTAAGTACCTGCAATAAATCAATCCCCAAACAGTTCCAGAATACTCCTAACCAACCAACTATCCAGCATACGGCATGAGAAATCTCCAAATAGCAGAAAAGAGTTAAACTAAACCCTAATTGAAGAAAGACCACAATATAGGGCGACATATCACCCTTAACTTAACTATATACAACAACAGACATCTACAATACGCTATCAAAATACAAAGTCCACATCTCCGAAGACCATGGTGGAGTCGCCCCGACAACTACCCGCACCGGCACGCCCCGTGCATCTCCGACTGCTCCCAAGTCTTGGCTGACTCACATAGCTCACCTGTACCCGCGTCGTTACCTACACCACAGAACACACACACACACGTAAGCTTATGCTTAGCAAGTAGGGAGTAACAAATAATAACAAGAAGAATGCACACACTACCCTACTCTAACACAACAACACAACACCCCTCGACACGACAACTCAACACAAAGACACAACACCACCCAATGCAACTCAACAAACTCACTCAACATAACACGACAACACACAGTGCAATCAACCTAACACATGCAGTTTCTATCACTCAGTTGTGCTTATTTGCTGTTCGTTGCTTTACTCTTACTTTAATCTTTCATAAGCCGTGTGGAACGAGTTGGCACACATCCTATAACCGTCTAGGATGGCCACACTCGAACCACCATCCTTCATAGAGGTCCCCTCGGGGTGCTACTACCAGCAACCTCAGCCCGACAAGGCACACTAATCAGGATCTCGTGTTTTAGCCGGTCATCTCTCATAGAGTTCCCCTCGGGGTGCTACTACCAGCAACCTCAGCCCGACAAGTCACCCTATTCGAGATGCATTTTACATTTACGTATCTTAGCCAGTCATCCTTCACAGAGGTCCCCTCGGGGTGCTACTACCAGCAACCTCAGCCCGACAAGGCCCACTATTCAGGATCTCGTGTTTTAGCCGGTCATCTCTCATAGAGTTCTCCTCGGGGTGCTACTACCAGCAACCTCAGCCCGACAAGTCACCCTATTCGAGATGCATTTTACATTTTACTTTATCTGATTACATTCATGCTCACAATGCCAAACAATGCCACTAATCGTTTCTAACGTGCTATACCATGTTGTCTGTTTTACTTATGTCTTGTAGTATGTATCTTCGATAAGCTGCGGGTGGAGATTTGGGTTTTGGGGTTTAGTGATGTATCGGGAATGCTTAATCGTAACAGCCCCAAACTGGCTTCCTTAGACTTCAAGGTAGTTAAGATAAAGTTTATGAGATCTACTCCTAATCTGTCAATGGTTTAGGTGAGCAGATTTCTGGCTA
>CM039502.1:51606793-51798646 GCA_022432975.1 Begonia masoniana
ACCGTTCTAAAAGCCCGAACCGTTCGACCCGAATCGTTCTAGTTCAGCAAGGCAACATTGACTTGACTTTTGACTAAAAGTCAACCCGGCCATTTTGGCTCGGTTTCGCCCCGGTCGAGTTTATATATCGTTTCTGGATCGAATTGGACCTTAACGGTTTCTTCCTTTGTTGTTTCTCAGATATCCTGAGGATTTTGCTGATTGAAGCATTCCTGAGGACCACGGTTTCAACTGAGGTAGGAGACTCGCCGCCGGGGTATGGGTTTTAACTTTCCGCTTTTATACCTAGCCTGCATGCACGTAGATTAGTTGTGTGGGATACCACGAGTATTAAGGTCGGCATTTTGACTGGCATAATTATTTTCCATATTGTGGCACGTATACTGTTTCACTGATTACGTCTTTGCGACGGCTGTATTTGGGATTGTCATGAGATTTAGTTATGTTTTGCCATGCAGATAGTTGCATACGTCATTTGGTATTGTTTCATGCATTGGTTCTGCTGTGCCATTTGGAGTTTGATACTGGAGGTAACCGTCTATCACTCTTACGGGCCCTTATTTCTAGAGTAGTCATGGAGTTTTGGCCCAGTTTGTTGTGGTACGCCGCCACGCTTGGTTGGATAGGTACGCCCCCATGAGAATAGGCGGAATGTAGGTACCCACCTGCGAATATGCGGATGTTAGGGTACGCCCCGTGATAATAGGGCACATAGGCTCAAGCTGCTCGCCGCATTTACCTGACCTTGCCAGTGTCTGTTCCGTTGCTACCCCCGGTAGATAAGTCCACGCGTGGTCCCCTTGGGCCTAGGTTGAGTGGTTCTCCCTCCTAGTGTCTCTGCGCGTGTTCCTGGTGGCCCAGGGCTGAGTAATTTCCCCTCCTGGTGTTGATAATCCACGTGTGTCCCCTTGGCCCGGGTTCGTATGTTCGTCCCTCCCTGGGTGCTCTAGCCGGTGGCCCGGTGTCCAGGGCTGAGTGGTTCGTCCTTTTTTTTTGTTCCCTAGGGTGACCTTTCTTTCTCCCTAGTATGCCTTGCCTGTGTTATCGCGGCCTTTCTTGTGTTTGTGTGGTTCGGAGATCCTTGAGTGACCTCCCTTTTCCACTGTCACCTGGATATATCTTTTTATGATAGTGCATTTTGATGTGGACCTATTTCACTATAATATACTTATTTATCGTCAGCCCCATTAACCTGTTTTAAATGGATAATAAGAAGAGAAATGAATAACATTGAAACTGGTTTTGATTTTTAAATCGTGCATTGATTTGATAAGGCATGCATCCTTGAGTGGTAGGTATAACATTCCATACTGAGTTTGTCACTCACCCCAATGACTCCCCCTCTACAGGTAAAGGAAGAAAGGCTAGGAAGTGAGCTCTGTCGTATTTGGATTTTTCCTAGAGTCTCACCTTTTATTTCCTGCAGCTTTGTACTATGTAAGACATTTGAGATTGTACCTTACTTTGGCATGTAATTATTTTCATTTATCTTGTATTTCGACGATTGTTTGTACTCTCTTATGTTTGTTGCTTCGAGGAGGTCCTGGATTAGTACTAAACTTTCGCATTTAGCCTTAGGTTAGACGGTGGACCTCTCTGAGGTTGATCGTTTAACCTGACGTTTCTGTTAGGCCCCCTCTTGGGTTGTGACAATATTCAAATCAAAGAAAATGAGTTTTGGTTAAAAATTGGTGAAACCCTGTTTAAAATGTAAATGAATTTCTAAATTCGTGCATGAGTGCAGTAGAGCTCTTGAATAGAGTGAGCATAATAGTGCTATATGGCAACACAGTAGCGCTTGAGGCAGAGAGTGAGGGCACTAGCGCTAGTTGGTCAAGCTCGGGCACAGTAGCGCTGGTGTAAATGAGGTTTATAATATGTTTTAAAAACAAAATTAATTAAATGAATAAGGGTATGATTGGTATGTATGACATTATATGCATGAGTTAGCATAGTGGATTGATAAACATATTAAACATCATTGTATGCTGGATGAATGGTTATTTGACAGGTTTATATCAGACCGTTATATATACTTTTCGTAACGTATGATGAACATTTAATCTAAATTTTAGCAAAAAAAAAAAAGAGAAACTATATGTTCTTCGTAGACTGTGATTCCATAAACCTCATCAAGAGAATGGTGGTGACTGCTGTGGTGGTTTGTAAAAGCCTAAAAATATAGCAATTCATATGTGAACTAGATGTATGAGTGTTTGGTTATATATTAGCAGTAACATTGGTATGCTAATATATTTTATCCTCGTGTAAATGAATCAATACAACATAATTTATTCTCTTTGAGAAATTGGTTATCTCTCTCTCTCCCTCTCTCTCTCAAAATTTGACTTGGTATGAGAGCTTGTCGCATGGCCTCCTCTAGCTCCACTACTTTTTCGCAGGAAGCTTCTTCCGCTGCTTCGTTACATCCCTCTTTTTCGTACATGAATCAGATACTTACAGCGAAGTTGGACGACTCTAACTTTCTTATTTGAAAAAATCAGCTGCTGAACGTCATCTTTGCTAATGGTCTCGAGTCCTTCATCAATGAGTCCTCTCTTGAACCGCCGAAACTTCTTTCTGATCGTCTCCCAAATCCTAATCACGGCGTCTGCGTCAGGTACAACCATTTGTTGATATGCTGGTTATATGAATCCTTGCCAAAATCTCTTCTATCTCAAGTTGTCCATTATTCTTCTTCTGCTGAGATTTGGCTTGTCCTGGAAAAGGTACACTCCTCTATCTCTCTGGCTCATCCAACATAACCGCGGAGCCAACTAAATACCATTTCAAAGTATGGTATGACTGTTTGTAAGTACATTCGCAAATTCACGTCCCTCTGTAACACACTGGCCTCCATTGGTGAGTCGATACCTCATAAGGACCAACTTATTTATCTGTTGGGCGACCTAGGAAGTGAATAGAACCCTTTTGTGATTGCTATCTCGAGTCGATCTGACATTCCTACTGTTGATGAGGTTCATAGTCTGCTTTTAACTATGAATTTTTTCTGTAGAGACAAACTACTCCTCCGATTCTTAACCAAGTTCAAACTCACTTCAGTTGTTGGCATAATCATCGACCTCTTCGCCAATCCTCTAATCTAGCCATCTCTCAACTTAGGCTTCTCGACAAGCCTTTTGCACCTCCAACTAAATGGAAGCCCAAGAACAATAACTCTAAGCCTTGTTGCAAAATTTGCTATAAGATTGGTCACTCGGTTATGGTTTGTTACCACTGTGGGAATATTTCCTACAAGCCACCTCTTCCTCGCCAGTTTAATACTGTAATCACACATGACAATATTTCTCTTGCTTCTCCTCCTCCTATAGCACCCAACATTTCTCCATGGCTCATGGATTTGGGGGCTACACATCACTCCTGCTCCGATCCGAATCAACTGAATTCTCAATCTCCCTACTTTACCAACTCCACAGTTACTGTTTGGCTCATCTTCCTCTGTGTCGCCCTCCACAGTGTGGCATTGCCTTCTAGGCCATCCATCCAACTTTGTTCTACGTCGTTTATGTCTTGATCATAATCTTTTCCAAATTGTGTCTAATTCCATAAAATTCTGCAACTCTTACCGATTTGCTAAAAATCACTCTCTTTTACTGACTCTCATACAGACATTTGGGGACCATCCCCAATTTCCTCTAAAATTGGTGCTAAATATTTTGTTATCTTTGTTGATGATTTTAGCCGCTTCTGCTGGATTTTTTCCTAAATCCAAAGATCAAGTTTTAAGCACTTTTTTGCATTTTAATTCATTTTTTAACACTCAATTTAATTCTAAAATCAAATAAATTCAATCTGACTGAGGAGGGGAGTACCATTCCTTATCTTCGTCTCTCGCCTCTCTCGGCATTCACCACTGAGTGTCTTACCCCTACATTCCAGCTCATAATGGAAGGGCTAAGCGTAAAAACAGACACAGTGTAGAAGTAGGTCTCTCGCTCCTTTATCAGGTGAGTGTTCCACCTCATTTCTGGACATATGCTTTTCAAACCGTTGTTATACTAATCAATTATTTACCGACCTTATATATTTAGACATGTGGTATTTAATGAATGTTGTTTTCCTTTCCACCATCTCCCTAGTCTACCCTCCTCTTCTACTGTGTCTTCATTTTCTGTTCGTATTACTGGTCTTCCATTTCCATTCCTATCATCTTTTGTGCTTCCAGCACCCTCCCTTTCCTCTCCTTCCTTGCATGAAGCTCACCTCCCACTTATCATCTTCTCCTCTTGCTATACAGAGTGTTAACAATACTCATCCCCTGACTACTCGTGCTAAGTCGGGAATTTGCAAACCTAATACTAAGGTGTTTTTGCAAACTGTGGCCATCTTCTTGCTGAGCTTTCTACCTTTAGTCAAGCTTCAAAGTCTCAGCAATGGATGCAAGCCATGCAATTTGAAATACGTGCGTTACAAAACAATCAGAATTGGATTTTAGTTCAGCCTCCTCGCGGTGCCAAGGTAGTTGGATGCAAATGGGTATACAAAGTGAAGTTATGTCCTTATGGGTCAATCGATCGCCATAAAGCAAGATTAGTTGGCAGAAATTGTCTCCATGTCTCAGCCGTCGGGGTTCATTGATCAATCTAAGCCGTCCCATGTTTGTCTACTCAAGAAATCTATTTATGGCTTCGAGCAGTCGCCGCGTGCAAGGTATAACAAGCTACACTTAGCTCTTACAAACTGGGGTTATATATCGGTGAAATCCGACACTTCGATGTTTGTCTATCACAAGAGTTTAATTTTTCTGGTCATGTTAGTTTATATTGACGACATATTACTAACTGGTAATAGTCCTACTTGGTTATTTGTCGTCTCTGTTTGCTATCAAGGATTTGGGATCTGTCCATTTTTTTTTTTTTTTGGGGGGGGGGGGGGGGGGGGGGGGGGGGGGGGGGGGGGGGTGGGGGTGGGGGGCGGGGGCGGGGGCGATGGGGGGATGGGGGGATGGGGGGATGGGTGGGGTTAATGTAACTGGTTTATCCTAACAACTTACTCTAACAAAAATCTTCAGTATATCTTAGAGCATAGAATGGTCATTTTCGACTGATCAACTGTCTCAAGATGAAGATTGTGCTAATGTTTAACTTTGTTCCCATCAACTTCTGCAATTCTTTTTAGAACTTAGACGTAGACTCGTGATCTCTGTTTGAAACTATAATGATGGGCACACCATGAAGCCTTGAAATATAGATATAATCTGCACAAATCATTCAAGTTGTTTTGATGGCCAAGAAGTGGTTTGACTTGGTAAAAAAAGTCCATTACGACCCATATGACATCATACCCGTTTACAGACCTAAGCAAATATTTGATAAAATTTATAGTCACCTGCTTCCACTTCCACTTTGTTACCAGCAACTGTATAGATAGACTAGGCATCCTTTGTTGTTTAGCTTTTACCCTCTAGTAACTCAAACTCTTAAAGAACAAATCTTGCTGTTGCTACCTTCCTCCTTCTCAAATAGAATCTAGGGAAATTATCGATTTAAATCCTGTACTATACACGTTTTTTCAATTCGGACCCTGTACTAAAAAAACCGACAAACCGAACCCTGTACTTTGATTCTGTTATCAGTTTTGACCTTCTATCAACAATTTCACTAAACCCTCATTGAAAAGACTACCAAACAATCGTAGATTCAGTTGAAAGTTTTACTACATGTTTATTACTTAATGAGAAGATAATCTGAAACTTTTCGTAATTTTTTAACACATCTAAGATTTATTGTAATTTTATTTTAGTATTTTTTAAAAATATTATAATAAATCATACAAGTTTTAACAAATTACGTAAAATTTTCTATTATTTACCCATAATATGGTAAACATCTGGAAAAAGTTGCAAATAAATCCAATATCTTTTGGTATTTTTTTTAAATTAATCTCAGTTTCTTCTTTATTTTATAAATTAATTTTAAAAAAAATATCAAACAATATTTTATTTATTTGAAAACTTTTTCACATATTCACCTTATCATGGGTAGATAATAGAAAAAGTTTCGGATTTTCTAAAATTTGTATGATTTATTATAATATGTTTCTAAAATACAAAAATAAAATTTCAATAAATCGTACATGTGTTAAAAAATCACGAAAATTTTCAGATTATTTTCTCATTAAGTAGTGAACATGTGGTAAAAATTTCAACTGAATTCAAAATCGTTTGTTAGTTTTTTCAATGAGGGTTTAATGAAATTGTTGATAGAAGGTCAAAACTGATAACAGAATCAAAGTACAGGGTTCGGTTTGCCGGTTTTTTTAGTATAGGGGCCAAATTGAAAAAACGTGTATAGTACAGGGTTCAAATCGATAATTACCCTAGAATCTATTAACTTAATTGATATTAAGCATATTTTTTTTTTATGATTAACATAATTAATTATTATCTTATGCTAAGTTAATAATGATTATTGATTTGAATTGTTATAAGGATAATTTTTTTATTCACATTGAAAATACCCATGAAAGTGGGTATTTTGATGTACTTATATGTTTATTGAGTTTATGCAGCAAATGATAAATTTAAGATGAAAGACCCATTAAAAAAAATTCAAGTTTTGAAGATAATTCTATGCGGGTGCCCTAAAAAGAAGTGCACAAGCTCAATCTCGTGCCATATACAAAATGGAAGAACTCGCAAATGCCCAGTCTCAAGAAGTATTTTGGTCGCGGACAACTAGAGTGGATGTCTAGAGAAACTTGGGAAAGCCTAGTCGTGAGGCAATATTTTTTGAAACTCAATTTGCAGACCCCTAGAGACAAATGTGGAAACCTGCAATGGACACCCAAAACATCTTACAGAAGTTATGTTTAGAGACAAGGAATTCACATTGAAGCTTCTACAGAAGCCCCCAATCACGATTTGCAGACGCACAAAGCGGTAGCCTTCAACCTAACATGCAGAAGTCCTGTTTAAAGACAAATGTGTGTTCGTACATGCTTTTGTTGTTGATTACCTTGTTTGTTGAAATGTTAGGGTTTATTACTTGTTGTGGCAGAGATGTTATCGTCAGCCGAATACAACTACTGCCTTAAACATTTGTATGCAAATTAAAAAAAAAAACTCTCGGGGTAAAAGTGTACAAAGATGCTTTGTGGAATACTGATAGAGCAACCATAACCCCTCACTTTGAGAGGGCAATGAGACACTTATTCTTCATTGACCTGTTCATGCACTTTTGTGTCTCCATTTCATGAGGGTTGCACTAGAAGATTTTGTTTATCAATGCTATCACTAGGAAACTTATCCAAAGATGTACGAAAACTTCATTCATCGGCTTAGTGGCCAACACATGTTGCCCAAAATACGTATGCATGAATATTTTACTGATAATAAAACACAAACCTGAGAGGCCGAAGATAAAAAGAGGTCGAGATGTCGATGAGCCAACTCAACAATGACGTGTGGAAGATGTAGGCATGCATGGCATAATAGTCGAATCTGTCGAGATTTTCCTTTCACTTCAGGTGCTGCTTCTACTTTCACTTCACAAGATACATCTATGAGTTTCAACACTGCCGAGACGCAAGTGGTTCTTAAGATTGCATAATGAATGTCATACTTGAGTATGTTCTAATACGTGTTTTTGTTTCTGTGCATAAGTCTTCTGTGCATGGTCAATGCAGTAATTTTTGGATGTGATGTATTTTGTAATTTTTTATAGTGAAGTTGTAAATATTATTTAAACTTATGTTAATTAAATTGTACTTTATGATAGTTAAATTGTAAATTATCCATATAATTCATAGAAAGTTTAAAATTTTGACAAAGTTTCCTTTATTTTCTGACTCCCTTATAGTTATTTTTAATAGTTTCTGCATATTCAAATCACATTCATACAAAACATATTCACCAACAGTAGATCCAAATATACTACATTACAACTAAATAAATTTATAAACTAAAGTACAACCATACAAAATATAAACGAAATTACGCGCCCAAAAACTAAATTACACCAATTACAAAAATATTAACTACATTAAAGTCAAAATGAAACATAAAGTACAAAACATAAAGAACAATCTTATCATCTTGAAGCATTGGTGGTTGCATCGTCATTTGTTATCCACTCCTCAACTCTAGAATCTAGAGCTCTGTACGATGCATGCAGCTCCTCAACTCTAGCATCCATGTCTCTATCGGCCACAATCAGCTTCTCTACTCTGCCAATGAGGAAGTCCAATTTTTACTCAATTTTATCCCACACAACAATGTGTGAGGCGATGATGGCTGCACAGAAGGATCCTCCATAGGAACATCCTGAGAGGTAAATGGGGGTGGATGAGCTGTCGAGGTGGCCTTGAACACCCAGTTAGCTCGGACATCAACTATGCTCATCCAAACTAAATGAGTTTTGTCAAAGACATCACTTTGTCTTGTGCTTCTCATCGGCTCCCCAGGAGGCATTTGAATATGAAAACGTTCAAAGATCTTCTGAATAAACGTGCTATACAACATAGTTTTATAGCACATCCAAAAAATCTCTAACATGTGACTCAAATCTAAATATCCCGGGTCAAACATCTTCCCATTATAAAATTCCATACCTAATATATGTCTTCACGACACCATGCTCCTCTACCGGACTAAAATGTGCATAGAAATAATCAAATGAGATGTTCACAACAATCACCCTTCAATTCACACAATCCTCGTAGTCCAATTTTGTAAAACAATTGGTGAACTCTCAATGATTCAAAACTTGAAAGTTGAACACTCTAGAATATATTTGATCGGTTTGTCATGTCCTCCTTATTCCTAATTTCACTAAGCCAAGTACAAAATTTAGTCAAATGATAGCCGGTACCTTGTCGGAGGCCGTCGGACAACCCTGAGTCAAAGCACCTTGTGATGGTGCGCATTGTGTCGGACTTCCTTCGGACGAAGCACCTTGTGGCAGTGGAGCATTTCGTTTGAACATCAGTGTGGGTGCCATTGATGAAAAGTTAATTAAGGGGCGATTTTGCCATGATTTGGAGCTCTGACATTGATTTGGAGAGGGAGATAGATGCCGGTCGATTTAGGAGAGGGACTCGATCAATTTGGGTGAGGGACTACATTTGATTTGGCACAATTTGGTCAGTCAATTGTTGCGGGTGTAGGAGTGTAAAATAGGTGGTCGATCCTTATTTATTCTCGAGGTTTGACCCCCTATTCTGCTGTTGTCCTCATTTAAACGTGCACCGCCGCATCAACGCCGAACTTACCTTGAAACGGAAGGATGCTCTAACGCCGAGTGAATCGTCTCATATTTGACCTCCTCAAGTAAGATATTTTTCTCCTGAATTTAGATCGAATGGAGATATAGTGCATTTTGAGTCTAATATCAAGTATCGCTCCATTATTTGCTCTGGGAGAGTAGAGTTTGGACGTTTTACTTCATTGAGAATAAGAGAATTATTTGAGAAATTAGAATAGTTGGTTTGTGCAAAACTGTCGGTGATACTCACGAGAGACTTATTTGTCTCTTTTATGTAAACATAGCTTGTACGAAAAAACCACTGATGGTGAAGACATACATTCTCGGATGAGAAATTAAGTTGATCCCAAGTACTAACAATGAGGTAGATGGTTTTCTGATGGATGAGCCGAGTGAAGAGTACTTTCATACTTCTCGAGATCCAGACTTCATTGTGCCAAGGGAGGGGTTTGACTTTATGAAGAAAGTCCATAAAAATCTTGATATTGAGTGATTTTACAAACTCAGAGCAAAGGACCTAAATGTCATAGCATGAGTCATTCATCACTTGATCTCCCACACCATTTTACCACGTGATGGACATATAGACCATGTGAGCTACATGAATCTCTATCTGATAGAGAAAATTTACAGTGGAAAGCGGTTCAACCTTGGATATGTGCTTCTAAGTCACATAGCTGATATAGTCATGAATGTTGGCAAGAATCTACCATGCAACACTTTGATTCAAAAAGTCTTTCAACATTTTGATGTTGCAACACCCTTGGTCGAGCCTATGAGAAAGAAAAAAGGGTGTGAACGTGTACGATCACTCTACCTCGGATGGGTATAGTGAAAGTGAATGAGGAATGAGTTTTTAAAACCGCACATATCTACTTCTGTAGCTCCTCGTCAAGCCTTTACCACTGAGGATACTCTTATGGAAGAAACGCCTCCTCTGGCATTTGCCTCTGGTCGTATATCCATACCTTAAGAGGACTGACACTCTCTCAAAGCTAGTATATCCATCATTGTTTCAATTGTTGAAGGATTGTCTTAGAGAGATCAAGATATTGCCTCAAATCAAGTCATGATCCTTTCTAAAGTAGCTACAATTGAAGAGTCTTTGAATGTCTTAGATGCACCTCCATCCTCAGATGTCAAACCATCATCAGCTGTTAGATTTTTCACTTTTTTTTTCTGTTTATGTTGTACTAATGTAATTCGATTAATGTCTCGAATTTGTATTTTCTTTTACTTACTAGCTGGATTTAAACTTCCTTTTATTTGCTTCTAATTGTCATCTGAACTTGGTTATCTGGATGTCTACACTTGATTCTTGTTACTTTTACTTGGTTATCTAGATCATTGGATTATATTATTGTTATTTCATAATGAGTGACTTTGGGGGATAAAGAGAAAATAAGGGAAACTTTGCCAAATTTTCTATGAAATTGAAACAAAACAAACTTTACATTGATCAAACATGTTCAAAATGATCTGGCATAAAACATTTTTGCATTGCCCAGCGACAGGCTGCATAAAGTGCGAGTACATTGTAGAATCGTGATTGTCTAAGAGGAAGGGGGGGGTGAATTAGAAATTGTTTGCCCTAATTAAATTTTATGCAAATCAAATTAGGTTTATATGATCTTCTCTCTATGTGTGAAAACACTTAAATAAATGCAGACAAGCAATCAAGCCAAAGTAAAAGAGAGAGAGAAATAATGACACCAGAGTTTTTAACGTGGTTCGGCCAATCCTGCCTACATCCACGCTCCAAGGCTCCTCCTTGAAGATTTTTCCCTTCTCCTCACGAGAAAACTAGATCGAACTTTCCGAGCGTCGATCTACTGCCTTTTACACTTTGATTGATCTTCATGGGCGTCAATCACAGCCTTACAACTTTTACAAGATAAAAGTATTGAGCACAAATACTACACACTCTCAAAGAGATAAATCTCAAGTTCTAGGGCAGAGAGAGAGGTATACAGACTTTTTACTAAAAAGCTCGTAGGAGTATGTTATTACTGTTCAATCGATTGGCAAAAAGTTGTTCTCCTGAGCTTCATTCTTTCTTTTATACTCTGTCATTAATCTGCATTTCATTCAGAGAGGTCCTTGTCTCTGTACGAAAATATGACCGTTGGAGAGCTTTCGTTCACAGAAAAATAGCCGTTTAAATTCTAGAGTCGTTATCGCTCGCGATCTTTAAAGTCTGGACGATTGAGTCTGTTTTGACTTTGGACAACTGCGTCTTTCATTGGCGTGGACGACTGCGTCTGCTATTGGCATGGACGACTGCACCTGCTATTTGCATGGACGACTGCGTCTGTTATGCGCGTGGACGACTGCGTCTTTCTTTTGAGCTTGGACGACTGCGTCTTCCTTTTAAGCACGGACGATAGCATATTTCTTTTAACTCTGGATGACAGCGTCTTTCTTTTAAGCGTGGACGACTTCGACAGTCTCTTAACTGTGGACGACTACATCAGTCTTTCGTGTGGACAACTGAGACCTTGGACGTTTACGTCTTTCTCTGTTTTCTTTTCACGTGGACGATTGACTTCAGACTATTAACATTTAGACAAAAATCATCAGAAAAACTAATGCCCCTTTTTCAAATGGCATTTCCAGATAAATACAATTTATATCATAATCCAATTATGCAGTCCATGTATTCCAAATTAATCATCGGTTCACCAATTTCATGTTAATCATAATCATCCATATAAAACAAAATCATCAAATATATATGATGATTAAGTATTTTCTCCCCCATAATAATCTCAAAACGATAATAACTTTTTAACTCCCCCATACTCTATGCATGCAACCAAAATAAACTTCATTCTTCATCATACACAGATTTATCTCCCTCTTTGACATTATCAAAAATAATCACTCAAAGAGGAATGACATTCAGCACAGTAGAGAGAACAATTATAAAAACAAGCAGATTGTGAATAAAAGAAATATCATAAAATGAAATCAGTCACAGTGTTTAAAAAAAAATTGCCGAGTTCTCAAAAGAGAAAGAAGTATGCTAGCCTATAAGATCCCTAAATGCGTAAGGAAACCATCCTGAATAGGTGGAAATCCTAGAAACGGCCAGAATAGAAATCCCTTGCAAATCGAAACAGATGCTCATCTTCATCCTCATCTGCCATAGCCTCAGCTGAAGCAGTAGTAACAGGAGAAACAGGAGGAACGATATCTCTATCAATTGTATCTCCTGCATCCCTTGCAACCTCTGCATCCTCTGCAACTGCTGCAACCATGGCATCCGCGGCATCCACTGCAACCACTGCATCCACCGCATCCACCATGGGTTCATTAGCAGGAGGCCCTGGCTCATGGATAGGCTCAATCATGACAAGATCATCAGAGCCAAAAGCAACATTATCAGCTGGGGCAACAGCAATATCTGAAAGAGGAGGAGCTGTCTGATCAACAAACGGGGTAGGCACTGGCTCGTCCTCACACAAAAGCAACTTCCGCAGCAGTACCAGTCTCAACTTCTTGAGCAACATCCAAATGCTCAGCACTTGCAGGAACAGCTGAAGTAGATGGTTGAGCTGGTTCAGATGTCTCTCCACCGCCTTCCAAGTTCTCATCCCCATGAATGGACACACCATCACTCTTAATCAGAAGATCACGAAGATCACTAAACTGAGTGATGATACGCGCAGATTTGCGCTGCAATTGAGTGGTCACAAGATTGGAATGGAATCTAACCGACGAGATGACATCATCACTGACCTTACTGTGCTTGAGATCAGCTTGATCAATGCAATTGTGGACATGTGCAAGAGCTAAACTTTGATTGGATTCCATTTGTTCAAGGCGTTTGAGCAGACCCTTATTTGCAGCTGCAAGTTGTTCAAGTTGGGAAAGGACAAGTGCTGCAAATTGACCATGATGGGAGAGATATAAGTTTTGGAAAGATTCAAGACCAGTCTCGAGACTAGCAATGCTTGCCCTTAGCTCATCCTATAGATCCTCAGAAATAGAAGGCCTCACTAGAGGACTGGGGCGACTTGTAGGCCTAGGAGGAGCATGAATTGGCACAGGAGTTTGAGAGGGTGCATGAATTGGACTGATTGGACGTGGGAGATCAATTTGGACTAGAGGAGGGTCGGGATCACTTAAAGGTTCTTGAAGGAGAATTGGATCATGACCAAACTCGTCAGGAGCTTGAATGAGGAGAACTGGAGGTGGCAGAGAGGCAAGGACAGGAAGAAGAATGCCATCTGGAGAGCTATCTTCCTCTTCTTCTTCAGGAAGAATTAAGCGCCTTGAAGCACCTCGTCTACCAACATTGGCAACAAGCTCAACTGGAGCATTTCTAGCTATGCCCATCCTAGACACAACACCTCGACCAGCTTTCTCAACCAACACACCTTGATCATCTCTTGTGAGTCCTATTCCGGACAAGGTGGAGGAGGAAAAGAAGTCAGATTTCTTCAAGGTTAAGAGTGTGTCAGACTTCGGAAATGTAACTCCAAATCAGTAAAAAAATCTTCATAAGCAGAAGATTGTAAGGCAGAGACTTGGATGCATTACATATGACTTGAAGCATTATGTTTAACACAACATATCCAACATGGAAGGGTTCACCTCTGAAGACCTGTCCAAGCAAGAAGAGATCCATGCCACTGACATGGTCTCTATGACCCTCTACGGGAAAAATATTATAATGGATCATTTGGTGAAATACTCTGGCCCTAAAGTTCAAATCCTTACTTTTCAACTTCAGGGGTGAATTGTTTGGATCCTTGGCAATCAATCGTACTAATTCCCTGCCCGCAGGCTTCGTAAGAAATGACGGAGTTGTTGTGGTTTCAAAGTATCTGCGAGATCCATTTAAAAACTCACAGCAAAGGATTTGATGCAGCATTTCCTGAGTGAGTTCGATATGTCGTCCATAGACATAGCTTCTGACAAGGGGTCTCATAGAATGTTCTAGGTTGGCATAAAATATCCTAATTGCTAGTTCATAATAAGGGGTTTCTGAGTCAAATAACCCTATTAACCCCAAACTTACTAAAAGTTCTTCTAACTCCAGTCCAACTAAATCCTGAAAAATTAATCCTCTAGATTTAATAATCGGTTTGAATTCAAAAAATTCATAATACCTATTGAATGCGGCCTGATTGATGAACTCGTGATTCGGCTATTGAAGAGGAGGAGAAACGATGACAAATTGGGAATTTTTTGGGTGAGAAGTCTTCTGTTTCTTCCTCGAGAAGACCTGCAAAGCATGAGAGGAAAATGCCATTTGAAGGTATTAGGTTTTCTGAATAGAGATGGAGATTTGAAGGTTTTTGATTGGAGTTGAGTATCAGGGAAGAGTAGAAATCACCGAACGAGGGAAAAGAGCGCGAGAGGTTTTAGAAGTGATTTTTAAAAGTTAGAGATTTTGAGCCCTTTCGAAGGAATTTATTTCAGTGGGTGAACGTCCATAGTCAAAGTCCATTGACAACATCCATTGTTAACGTCCACGATCAACATCCATAGTGACCACATTTTCATAGAGAAGGAAATTGTGGAGATCGTCCATTTTGATGACATTGTCAACGTCCATTGTGACAATGTTCATGCCTTCATTGACCAATCGGCGCAATTGCTCAATATTTTCCAACAGAAGAAGAACCTCAGTTTTTCTCAATCCGAATGAGACCTAACCTTATTATAATATTATTGAAGGTCTTTTCATCCAAGGGTTTAGTGAAGATATTTGCTAGCTGATCAACAGAATTAACAAATTCTAAGGTGATATGTCCTTTCTGAACATGATTTCTAATAAAATGATATCTAACCTCGATGTTCTTTGTTCTAGAATGTTGGATAGGATTCTTTGAGATGTTAATGGCACTGGTGTTGTCACACCGAATGGGAATCCTATCATAGAAAAGATTATAATTTTCTAGAGTTTGCTTCATCCAAAGCATTTGAGCACAGCAACTACCAGCAGCGATATATTCACTCTCGGAAGTTGAAAGTGCTACAGAATTATGTTTCTTAGAATACCAGGACACAAGAGATTCTCCTAGGAACTGACATGTTCCACTAGTGCTTTTTATATCGACTAGACTTCCTGCATAGTCTGAGTCTGAATATCCAATTAAATCAAATGAAGTTCCCTTCGAATACCACAAAACTAAATCAGAAGTTCCACTTAAGTATTTGAAAATTCTCTTGAAAGCACTTAGGTGAGATTCCTTAGGGGAAGCTTGAAACCTAGCACATAAGCACACACAGAATAAGATATTTGGCCTGCTAGCCATTAGGTATAACAGAGAACCAATCATACCTCTATACTTCTTAATATCCACACTTATCCCATTTTCATCTTTGTCCAATTTTGTAGTTGTGCTCATTGGAGTTCTAGAGGACTTAGAAGAGTCTAATCCAAACTTCTTTAAGAGCTCCTTAATGTATCTTTCTTGACAGAAGAAAATGTCATCTGGAGTTTGACTAATCTGAAATTCTAGTAAGTGAATGTTGAAAAGTCAAAAGGATGTATGACCAATAGAAAGAAGGAAGAAAAGTAAGAGAAAGAGAGAATGTGATGTATTTCACGTTGGAGGGAAGCAAATTTGGGTGTTTTAGTGGTGTTTTGGTGAGTTTTTGGAATGGTTTGGAAAACCCTAAGTGGGGATTCCGAATTTTGCTTTCTCTTGCTAGATTTTCTTGCCAATTTGGTGGATTAACTCTTAGATAGGTTGGTTTAAGGGGTTAAAGTGGTTAGAGTAGAGTTTTGGTGAAAGTTATACAAAAACCGGTTTTGAGCAATTTGTACACCGATTCTTTTTCAGTGAATTCGAGTTGGCCATTTTGTTTAGTTGGTTAATTTAAGTGTTTCAACGGAAAGTAGACGTGTAGAGGTTTACGGAATAGGGTGGTACGTTAAAATCCGTTGAAAAATGAGGGAGTTATGGCCAATTGAAGTTGGACGGTGAAAGTGGTGGGGAATTCGGATTTTAGGGTTTAGGTTTTAAGTTTGTTTTAATTTTGGTTAAATGTGTTGATTGGACTTAGTTTAGGATTTTTATATTATTGCTAAGTTATTCCTTTAACGTGTTAGGTTGACGAGCGGGCTTTTAGCCTAGTCGAAGGGACCAATCACGTGCGGAGCATACAGGTAAGTAGCGGAGTGTATGTGTTTTGCCTTCGGGCCTATACCATGGAATGGTAGGGATTGTTTGCTTGTTTGTTGTGTTTTGTTTTGTGTTGAGTAATGTGCGACATGCATCATTGTTTTCCAACTACGAAAAACGTGTTTTGAGCATTGTTTGTAAACGGTGAGAGTGGAAGGTAAAAAGATAAGAAATTACGTAATGTAATGTGATCTTTTGGTGGAGTCGCCTCGTTGTTATACGATGCATGAAATAGGGCAATTCGAGAGGGACTCTACAAACTTGGAATAAAATACGTAAAAGGGGAACGCTTCGATGTTAAGTAGAAGGTTCCGTGAACGGTTCGATATCAAGTGCTAGTAAGAAAGCACTAGAAGGTTCAGCGATCGAGTATAACGCTTCGATGTTAGTGGGAAGGCACTAGAAGGTTATGCAGTCGTGTATGGGTGAAGATCGTGTATGGTCGTCCTGTGTGTGAACACGATGTGTGCTTCGGATCTAGCTCTGCGGGGTCCATGTGCGACCATCCTATGGATAGGTATCCGCATGACTCCCAAGTGAAAGTGAAAGAATAATGAAAAGCAAATAAAATGAACCCAACCGAGAGCTAGAAACCGCATGTGTTAGGGTTGTGTTTGAGGGTTGTGTGCATTGTGCATTGTTTTGACTTGCATGGTTCCCTACTTACTAAGCATTAGGCTTACGTTTTGTGTTCTATGGTATATGTGGCGACGTTATTACAGGTGAGAGATATGAGAAAAGCTAGATTGGGACGCAGTCAGTGTTGTACGCGGTATGCCGGTGCAGGCAGTTGTCGGGGCATCTCGACCATGATCTTTGGGGAGAGTGGAGGATTGGTATTTTGTTGTAAATAGGTAGTTTAGTTGGACTTTGTTTTGTATAAATGATAATGGTTTTATAACTTTGTTAAATATTGTTTTGGGAATACTGTTTTGGGTATGTTTTATGAACTGGTTGATTTTCAGGTTATGGTTTATTGGGAGGAAGTAAGTATGGATTTTGTTTTGGGACTTCCTCGCACTATTAGAGCAAAAGAAACGATCATGGTGGTGGTGGATTGATTCTAAAAAATGGCCCATTTTATAGCTTGTTTGAAGACGGATGATTCTCTCATCATAGCCGAGTTATTTTTCAAGGAAGTGGTCCGTATGCACAGAATTCCCAAATCCATTGTGTTGGATATGGACACCAAATTTTTGAGTTCATTTTCGAATACATTATGGAGGAAATTAGGCACTAAATTACTATTTAGCACCTCATTCCACCTCCAAACTGATGGCCAAATAGAGGTGGAGAATAGAACTTTGGGAGCCTTGTTGAGGAGCATAGTAGGCAAGCGGCTCACCGATTGAGACATTCAACTTCCTTACATTGAGTTTGCATATAATAGGTGCGTACACAATTCAACCCAAAAGATTCCTTTTGAGGTGGTGTACGACTTTAACCCACTGACATCACTAGATCTTATTCCTTTGCCTTCAAAAGATTTGGCAAATTCTAGTAGAGCAAGTAAAGTCAAACAAGTGAAGACCATGCATGAAACGGTTCGAAAGACTATATATAGGAAGAATGAGACTTATGCTAAGCATGCCAACCACGGAAGAAATGAATTCATCTTCAAGAAAGGAGATCTAGTTTGGCTCCATTTGAGGAAGAAAATGATTCCTAAGCAAAGAAAGTCCAAACTTCTTCCTCAGGGTCGATGGTCCATTCAAGATATTGGAAATGATCAACAACAATGCCTATAAACTTGAACTACCAGGGGAATAAGGAGTATCAGTTACTTTCAATGTTCAAGACCTATCTTCTTACTTTGAGGATGAGAAAGAGAAGGAAGATGACAACTATTTGAATTTGAGGTCAAATCCTCAATCACCCGAGGGGAATAATGTGCCAAGAGAAGCAACCACCCATTCACGAATCAAAGCTTTAACTAACTTGTGTGTTTATTTTGTAGATAATGATATGGAAGATCAATTAGAGTTAGGATCTAGCACACAAGATAAGGAGAAGTCATTCCATTTGTTGACAGGGGAACAACCTCGTGGCCAGCCCGAGCTTGAAGAAGGAACCAATGTCTTCCTTGGAACAACTTGATGTAACATTATGTCTAGTTTATTTTCTCTAGTTTAGTAGTGATTCTATTATTTTTAAAGGACCGAACATATGTGCGTTGGAGCACTTGTGGCTATGTTTTGTGGAAGAAATGAGACTACTTGAAAGGAACATTTGGAGAGAGAGGGAGTTTGCCAAAATTGGCAAAACCATGCATGTACTCTGCAAGCACACTTGGCTGAGTACTCCCTCATCTAGCACCTCTAGTTTAACTGAACATGGGAACCCTAATTTGTAAAGGGAAGTGGTATTTAAACCACTTATATGACTGCTGGAAAGGCAGCACATTTTGAATAAAAAAAACTAAAGTTCATCTTTTTCCAAATCTTGAAGCTTCCAAGCAACAAGTCGCCGCCCCTCCTCGGTGAGTTATATCTGAGTGTATGTGTGTGTTTCGATTTCAACACAAAAAGAACCAGATTTCCAAGGAGTGCAACTTTATCACTTCTTGAACCAACAAGCACTATTTCAACCATATCTACCCACCCCCATCGAGTTAGCCTTTGGAATTTGGAGGATGTTTCCACACTTCTAGGGTAAGGTTCCATCAAAATTTCAGTTTCTTTGGAGCTATTTTGATAGAGTTATGCATTCTGAAAGTTCACTATAAATTTTGTCCGAAAACTATTTTGTGAACCGAGTCTTTTGTGTTTCAACCACTTTAGTTGAATCACATCAGAGGGTGACCACGTTTAATCGAGGGCAACCGTGAAGGTCCCCCTTGTTTAAACGCGGTCGCCCTCAGCGATCACGGGAGTTAGCTTGTTCCCTAGAGATAGTATAAAGTTTGATTTTTACCCAAATATAGGTTAGGGGTTAGCTTGCCCTACCCCATCAATTAAGTTTGGGTAAATTCTAAAAAAAACCCTGAAGTATGGGTATTTCTCGAAAAAACCCTCAAACTAAAAGTCATTGCAGTAAAAAACTCAAAGTTTTAAAAACTGTGAAAATGAACCCTGGTGGGGGCCCGCATGCCCCCTGAATTCAAATTCGGGGGGCCGATTTCATTTCGCGGCACCCCGCATGGCAAATTTGCCTCTCACACGCACTGGACTCCCATCTATTCGGCAGGCCGAATACCAATCGCGGCCCCCTACACGCCACAGGGGGAAGATGCGGGGGCTTTTGGCCCTCGCTCACATGCGCTGCACGCGAACCCAATTCGGGGGCACGTGCAATGCACGTGAAAACATTTCGGGGAGCCATACATCTGTCTCAGCCCCCCATTATTTGCAGTGAATTTAAGTCGGGGGGCCAAATGTCCAACTCCGCCCCCCGTGTTCTATATGCGAGGGGCCGAAATTTTAATTCGGCCCCCCGACTGTGCCCTAGTTCCAAACACGGGGCCCAAATTTTAGTTCAGGGGGCCGAACTTGCGTTGGTATTTAAAAAATTCGGCCCCCTACTAGCCGTCCGCACTCTGAAACCGAGAGGAGGAAGGACAAAATTTTCGATTTTTTCCCTAAAAATTGTCGAAGGTGCGTTGTCGTTGCCGAAAATCGCAATAATCGAGCCCCTCATCGTCGAGAACCCGAAAAATACCAAAACCCTATCACCAGCGAAACCCCTATCGCCAACCCGAGCCTTGCTTACCAAATCCGAGCCTTTTAATCTCTGAAAATCCCAAAATCGACGAGTCTAAAAGCCGAAAATCGTCAAACCCGAGCCTGTTATTGCCAAAAATCGTCAGACCCGAGCATTACCTCCTAAATCCGAGCAATTTTATCTGAAAATCCAAGGCTGAAATGGCCCCAAAAATCTCGTTCAAACGTCCTCACATCTCCTCATTAGAAGCTGGCCCATCAAACCAGCCAGGATCTTCGTCACAAAGGCCTCCGACCAAAGTGCCCCGACCACCGCCAGGTCATTTCTGGATCAATTTTTGAACCGAGGAGTGTAAAAAGAGGTTCGATCGAGATATTTCATTACGACAAATTATTTATGAAAATACTGTCAACTTCACCGGTTGGGAGTCTTTGGAGATCCAGGAATTGTTCGACATAATTAGCTTGCGAGGCCTATACACGATGAGTGGAGAGACCTGTGATCGAGTGGTTCGCTTATTTTACGCGAACTTGACCAGCACCGAGAGGAGGGGTGCATGAAGTCATATGTCTGTGGTAAAGATAATAGTTTTTATGCCAATAATGTGAACAAGCTGTTGGAAATTTCCTCACTAGCTATGTACACAATACTATCAAGCTTCTCGAGAGTGTGAATTTGCTAGAACACCCGAGGGATTGCAATTTCTTCGACAGCTTCTGTAACGGCCCGCCAGGCTCCCCCGACAGGCCGTGCAGTCCCAGCTCACACAGGGCCCTGCCACGTGGTTTCCCAAAGGCCGTCCTACGTGTACTCATGATCTTCTCCCACCACCTGGTAAATGGGGGTTTTTGCTTTCCCTGGGATTAGAACTCTGGCCCCCAGGTCTACATAACCAAGGGTTCACCATCCCAGGTACCACTTGAGCTACTCATTTATCAGGTGGTGGGGGAAGATCGTGGGTACACGTGGGACGGCCTTTGGGAAACCACGTGGTAGGGCCTTGTGTGAGTTGGGACTGCACGGCCTGTTGGGGGAGCCTGGCAGGACATTACAAAAAAGGCGCCTTTTTTTGTAACGACCCACCGAGCTCCCCCGACAGGCCGTGCAGTCCCGGCTCACACAAGGGCCTGCCTCGTGGTTTCCCGAAGGCCGTCCCACGTGTACTCACGATCTTCCCCCACCACCTGGTAAATGAGGGTTTTTGCCTTCCCTAGGATTAGAACCCTGGCCCTCAGGTCTACATAACCAAAGGTTCACCATCCCAGGTACCACTTGAGCTACTCATTTACCAGGTGGTGGGAGAAGATCGTTAGTACATGTGGGACGGCCTCCGGGAAACAACATGGCAGGGCCTTGTGTGAGTTGGGACTGCACGGCCTGCCGGGGGAGCCTGGCGGGTCATTGCAAAAAAGGCGCCTTTTTTTGTAACGACCCACCTGGCTCCCCTGACAGGCAGTGCAATCCCGGCTCACACAGGGCCTGGCCACGTGGTTTCCCGAAGGCCGTCCCACGTGTACTCACGATCTTCCCCCACCACCTGGTAAATAGGGGTTTTTGCCTTCCCTGGAATTAGAACCCTGGCCCCTAGGTCTACATAACCAAAGGTTCACCATTCTAGGTACCACTTGAGCTAGTCACGTGGGACGGCCTTCGGGAAACCACGTGGCAGGGCGCTGTGTGAGCAGGGACTACATGACTTATCGGGGGAGCCCGATAGGTCGTTACAACCTTTTTTGTAACGATCCGCCATGCTCCCCCGACAGGCCGTGCAGTCCCAGCTCACACAGGGCCCTGCCATGTGGTTTCCCGAAGGCCGTCCCACGTGTACTCATGATCTTCCCCCACCACCTGGTAAATGGGGGTTTTTGCCTTCCCTGGGATTAGAACCCTGGCTCCCAGGTTTACATAACCAAGGGTTCACCATCCCAGGTACCACTTGAGCAAGCCATTTACCAGGTGGTGGGGGAAGATCGTGAGTTGGGAGGGTAGGATGTAACGCCCAGAAATTTTGGCTATGGGCTTTGAATTTTAAGTTTACGGGTTTTGAGATTTAAGCCTTATAGCGTATTAATTCGTAGAAATAATAAATTAAGTCCGATGGGCAAACAGGAAGTTTCGTAGGAGCCCTAGGAATAAATAGGAATATTTGGTGAAATAAAATAGTTTGAAGAAACTAAATTGATAGGTTAATTAAAGGGCGTAAGCAAGGAAATAATAAAAAGGGCATTTAGGTAATTTGTTAAATCAAATTATTACTTAATAAGAAAACTCTCTATTTTCCCTCACTTCTTCCCTCCCTCACGATTTCCTCTCCCTCGCGATTTCCCTCTCCTCCATCGCCAATTCCCTACATGTCGATCGACTCCTCCGATTCCGGCGTTTTTCCTTCAAGTTTCTTCAACAAATCAACCCTCCAAGTAAGCTCTATGTTTTAGTCAAGTTAGTTGTCGTTTTTGGAGTGGTTTTGGTTTAGGGTTTGTGAAGAAATTTAGGGATTTCGTTGGTAATCGATAGGGTTGTTAATTTATTACTCATTGATGATATAATGATGGTTATTTAAGTGAGTTTAACAAATTTATGATGTTTGTAGTTGATTAGAGTTAATGTTGGTTGTTGAAGGTGGTTGGAGAAAAACATTAATGGAGTTTTAGTAAATGCGAGCACAATGTGCTCGACGAAATGCCCAAACGAATTGAAGTAAAGTTTTTGGAAGAATTGGCTTAGCTCGAGATTTTGTTTAGTTTTAGATTTTATGATTTAGAGTTAAAACTAATGACGTTTTATGAAACTGCCTTAGGTAACCCCAAGCTCAAGGACGGTGCTCGGCATATCTAGGACGCCAGGTAAGTGAGTGTTAGGTTTTTCGGCCTCTAAGGCCCTACGTCGTAACGATGTTGATAATGTTGGTTATGATGAAGTTAGATAGTTATAGGGGTTGGTGGTAAGACGGGTAGCTTAAAGTAGTGCCTTAGCGATTAGTTAGTAGTCGTTCGATAGGTGTTTTTACGTGTGTTACTCCTCATGCATCATGTTTTATTAAAGTGCATACGAACTATTTATGAGCATGTTTATGAAAAAAATTGAACTAAACAACGATAATGTGTAATGGATCTCTCGCGTTATGCTATTGGTTCTCATGGGGCAAGTATTGGTTCTCACGGGGCAAGTATTGATTCTCACGGGGCAAGTCTTGGTTCTTACGGGGCAAAATCGAGGTCTATATAGTAGACAATGTGCTAATGATAGAAAGACAAAAACGAAATGAATATGTTTTATAAATGACATGCATATATGTAACAGTTATATTTAGTGCACTCTTTACTAAGCATTAGGCTTAATGTATTTATCGTATGATGTAGGTGACAAGAACGAAGGTGAGGAACCTCCTGATGATGATCAAGCGTAGTTGGTTGATGGGTGATGGGCTGAGCTCGTGGCGGCAGGGCGTGTTTTGGCCAGGCTGGTTGACTCATGGTTAGATAATTTTTTAGAGTTTTTGGGGATGTTTGGGTTAATGGTGAATTAGATAGATTCATCGTAGAAGTTGATACATTTTAGAATGTTTGGTGACTGAATAGATAATATATTGCATTTTGTAGTGCTTTTGACTTTTTTTTTTTAACAGGAAGAAATGTTAAACTTTTAAACGGAACCACGCGGTTCGTTTTCATGAAATTTGATTATATTTAAAAGTGAATTGTGTCGGTTTTGAGTGTATGGATAAATCTCATGTTGGAAGTGTATATTGTAAGTTGTAGGTAAAGATGGTGTGAAGGAGGAGTGAGAAGGGAGATGAGGTTGTTGTGTGTTTTGTGTTGTGAATGTGAAGTGCAGGGTGTGAGGAAACGAAGGAAGAAAGAAAGGGGGGAGGAGAAAGCTGTGCTCTCTAGAGAAATTCCAGAGAGCATGGCAATTGATCGCCTCTTGGAGGTGATCAATCGCCTCTCCCTGCCTGGAAATCGTTGGAGAGGCGATTGCTGGTCGCCGCTCTCTGGAGAAATCCAGAGAGCGTGGCGACTGATCGCCACAGGCGATTTGTAACAGGCGACTGGTCGCCTGTTGCAATCGCCGAAGGGCGATCAGTCGCCCCTTTTTTGGGCGACTGATCGCCATAGCATGATAGTTTCTTTTATTTTAAGTTTTACTTTAATTAGTTAATAGTTTTAATTGATTTGATTGTTTTAAGTTTTAATTGTATTAGTATTTGTTTTAAACGATTTACTAAATGAACTTTGATTTCAATTTCGATTGAGATTTCGCCTTAAGTACAGTTAAAGTTAAAAGTGTAAAAAAAAAAATGATAGTACGGGGAATTGGGTATAGTACTAGGGTCGTGACACTGCACGGCTTGTCGGGGGAGCCTGGCGGGTCGTTACAGATTCATTGCAATTCAGATATTGAAAAATTCACAGAACCAAAATCGAAGGACTTTAACGCGAAAGCTCGGGTGGTTCACAACCTTATCAGCCACTCCTTGTTGCCGAGGGATGGCCATAGAGATCTAGTCAACTGGATGGATCTCTATGTGATGGAGAAGATGTACAGTGGCACCATCTTCGACCCCGGGTTCATGATATTGGGGCACATGTACGAGATCGTTCGCACACACAACAATAATCTGCCAAACGGTACATTGATTTGGCGGCTCGTGCAGCGGTCATAGGTTCAGCTACCTGTGGGAGAGCAGTTGATAGCTCCCTGAGCCTTGGATGTATTTGATAGGCTTCATCTATCTAAGATGGGTCTAGTCGAGATCTGTGGGATTAGGATGCTTAAGGGGGAGCTCGAGGACGCTCCAGCTCAGGATGCTCCAGCCGAGGATGCTCCGATGAAGGAGGACACCCACACCACCGCCACGGCACCACCAGTTGCCTTTGAGGGTGGCAAGTTGTGGGACATGCTGCAGCATATACAGCAAAGGCTTCTGGAGGAGCGTCAGGAGCGGCAGCAGATGTTCGGGCAGATGGAGCAGAGGATTGAGTTCCTCATAGGCAGTGTTGAGCAGTTGACCCTGGCCCAGAAGAAGGTGGTTGAGTCACAGGACTATCTCAGTGAGTCCATTAAGGAGGTCACTGAGAAGCTGGGGAATTGGATGGCCAACAAAGATGACGACGACGACGATATACCACCGGAGTAGTTTGATGTACATTATTGTTTATATTTCATTTGATGTACTTTTATTTGAGTTTGATGTACATGACTGTTTATATTTACGTTTACGTGCATTATTATTTATACTTTACTGGAACTATTTGGATATATATTTATTATGAAAATTTGTATGAATTATTTAAAGATAGCTATGGGGGAGTCACAAAACAAACGAAACTCTGTCTAATTTTTTACTTTTTTAAATTAATTAATTTATTTCAATGAAATCATTAATGTATTCAAATAAATTAATGATTAATGTAAAAATATATATTAATTACGTAATTAATCTATTCAAATTATTAATGTATCTAAATTATATTTTAGTAAATAAATTAAGAAAATAATGTATCTAAATTAATTTGTAATAAATAAATTTTAATTAATATAATTACTTTAGTTAGGTTATGAATTACAATTAATTAAGTAATTAATGTACTAAAATAAAGTTATGAATTTCAATTAATTAATATACAAAGAATAAAAAAATTAATTAATTACTTTATTCAACTTACTTATTGTATTTAAATGATTATTTAAGTAAGTAATTAATATTTATTTAAACTAATCTAAGTAATGTTCTAATTGTTTATGTAAATAATTAATATTTATTTAAACTAATTTAAACAATTATAATGTGAAAAAAAAATTTAATGTATGGAAATAAAATTATGAATTTCAATTAATTAATATACAAAGTATAAAAAAATTAATTAATTAATTTATTACTTTATTCAACTTACTTATTGTGTTTAAATGATTAGTTAAGTAAGTAATTAATATTTATTTAAACTAATCTAAATAATGTTCTAATTGTTTATGTAAATAATTAATATTTATTTAAACTAATTTAAACAACTATAATGTGAAAAAAAATTTAAATTATATTAACGTCGATGAAATCCAACACAAATTACAACAGTCAATTTCTTCTGCTCCTGCCTCGGCCGCGCGTCGTAGATTCCTGCAATAGCATGAAAACTATATTAAAAAAAAATGACAACGTATTTATGGGCGAATTGTTTAGAACTGTACCTGTGTCTCATCATTTGTGTTATAACCCGTAAACGTGTCTTGGGAAGTAGCAGTGCCTGAAGTGGATCCTCGGTTAGGACAAGTGCAACTATTGTACTCGTACTGCCGACAGATACTACACAACATCCTTGAGTTCCGCCTACTAGCTCTCAAACTTGACGACTTATCGGCATCTCGCACTCTGGTCTTCTTGGGTCTACTACGTTGACGATATCTTTTTGGCAGGAATAGTTCCACCATACCTGGCACATCTGGCCACATTAATTGGTCGTTCATGGGTTGAATAAAATTAGCGTATATCTGCAGAAATGTCACCTGGTGATAGCATGGATGTACGTAACTTTTCGATTCCACTCTTAAGAAAAATATGCATGAAATGGCATGGGCACACGGGATTCCAGTAAGCGTCCACCGGGTCCAGGAGCACTCCCACGTATTCATGTCGACAACGAATTGTTCGTTGCCGTTGCTCACTTGAAATCGTGAACCTGGCCTGAGCGGAGGGCACCAATTTGCAGTTGCATCTGTGAGCTTCCCAATCTTTTTATATATTTGGGGACACAGGAGAGTCGTCATTCCTGCCATCTTCTCAAATTTTATAACGATCTGAGTCATCATGTACGTTCAGATCGTCTCGAACATGGTGATGATCGGTTTGTCTCTGGCAGTCAATATAAGTGCATTGAATGATTCACACAAATTATTTAAGCCAATATTGCACTTGGGAATCAAAGAGAAAGCATTACTAGCCCAATATCTAGGCTATTCTCCTTGAAGCCATTCGTGGGCAGCGGTACTGAGCCTTTGTAATTTCCTCATTTCTTGAGCTCTTATGGGTGCCTTAGCTGCCTTCCACATTGCTTCTCTATATGCTTTGCCTTGAAATAGCCATTTAAAGTTTGCGTACATGTGCCGCAGGCAAAAGCGGTGTTCGGCTGTAACGACCCCTTTTCCCAGCAAGAAATTGTCCGCTTTGGAGATTGGGTCGTAGCCCAAGATTCTCCCCTCACGGCTTTGTTTGGCGAAGACTTCCCAGTTGGTCACCAAACCTGGTACTACTCTTGCCGAAACACTTTTAACTTCGGAGTTTTTATGAGATCCGTTGTCAATTGTGCTTCAAAATGCATCTTGCTATCTTGGGAATGTCTCTTTACATATGTTTCATTTCCACATATTTCCCCAAGCGATGTGGGATTGTGACAACTCCCTTTTTACGACCCGTCACCTTCCGATTCGCCCGCGCGGACATACCGCCATCCGGGTTCCGGTTCGTGCAGCCATCATACACATACTTACACATCCGGGTCATCACAATCACCCCCCTCGGGGGCCCAACGTCCTCGTTGGCCACATTTTCGGTTGAGTACAAGCTCTGATACCATTTGTAACGACCTCTTTTCCCAGCAAGATATTGTCCGCTCTAGGGATTGGACCGTAGCCCAATTTCCTCCCCTCACGGCTTTGTTTGGCGAGGATTTCCCAGTCGGTCACCCAAGCTGGTGCTACTCTCGCCGAATCACTTTCAACTTCGGAATTCTTATGAGATCCGTTGTCAATTGTGCTCCAAAACGTGTCTTGCTATCTTGGAAAGGTCTCTTTACATATGTTTCATTTCCACATACTTCCACAAACGATGTGGGATTGTGACGACCCCCTTTTTACAACCCGTTACCTTTCGATTCGCCCTCACGGACGTACCGCCATCTAGGTTCCGGTTTGTGCAGCCATCGTACACATACTTACACATCCGGGTCATCACATCGGCTTTACTAAATTCCTTATCCACGGCATTCCTCAAGCCATGATATTAAAACAAAGTTAGTTACACACCTTAATTACGCCACAACTAATTTAATTAAACAACATACCTTTTGTCGATCCGAAACAATTGTCCATCCGGCTCCATCTCTAGTGTACAGGTCTGCCTTCAAATGTTTCAAAAACCACGTCCATGTTTTCTCGGTCTCTTTTTCGACGTTGGCAACAGCGATGGGATATATTCCATTGTTCGCGTCAATACTAATGGCTGTCAGTAATTGCCCAGGACATGAGCCCTTCAAGTGACAGCCATCCAAATAGATAACTCGGCGACCAAAGTGTAACAAACCCGCCTTGCAAGCGGCCAAACACATATACACTCTTTGGAAGACTAATGTGTCCCCCGCATCGTAAATATGCACTTCGAAAGTGCTCCCCAGATTTGTTTTATGTATTTCGGTTTTGTAAGACCATATTAACTTGTACTGTTCATCAGTCTTGCCTTCGTTAAGTGTGAGAGCAATGCTTCTCGCTCTTCTAGCAAGACTAGATGTGATATGACATCTGTGGTCCATCCTTACTGTCTCTACAATGGAAGATAGGTCCCACTTAGGGTGACTTTTGAACCTCGCCAGATAATGATTTGCCACCCATTTTGCACTAACGTGTCTATTCTCAACTATTCTGGCACATTTGTGTTATCGACCAAAGCCTTTATTTGAAAGGTTTGCTCAGCTTGCTTCTGTAAGGCATGCAAATGCCACTCACACCCAGCTGAACACTTCGCCGTCAATCGGCTACTTTCACTTTTATTGAATTTTATCCCTAATCTGTGTTTTACATAATAATTTTTTATTTCATTTTTCAGCTCTTTTAAAGTTGCATATTCTCTAGTAACAACAAATTCTATATGAAGTTCTTCCCTTACCTGAAGGCTTTCTACCTCATCATCGTTCGACATAACCGGTGTTCGCAGCTGATCGTCTAGAGTTCTGAATGTCGAACACACCGGTATTTGTTCATTTTCATCTGAGCCTTCATCACCATGTGGAGGACTCTCGTCCGGATACAAATTCATTCCAGCATCACTATCTACTTCCTCGTCTAATTCGAACCATCTATCTGGATCAAAATTCATCGTCCTTGCTAAAAAAGAGAAAATTAGACTGCGCAAAGAAAATTTTCTTGAGAAATTTCGGTGATTTCTTCGAATAGAGGGCGGAGCTGCTTAAATAATAAAGGAGTTCGGCCCCCAGATGTATCGACGCGGCCCCCCGCGTCGTGTAAAATAATTAATGCGGGGGGCCGAACATCTTATGCAGCCCCACACACGTCCATCCACAGATCAATTATTGATCTGTGGATGGACATTTGGGGGGACTTTTCGGATTCGCGGCCCCCTGAAACATCTGACACGGGGGGTCGAGCTAGATGTATGGCCCCCCGAAATGTTTTCACGTGCATTGCACGTGCCCCCGAATTGGGTTCGTGTGCAGTGCACATGAGCGGGGGCCTCATCTTCCCCCCGTGGCGTGCGAGGGCCGCGATTGGTATTTGGCCCGCCGAATAGATGGGCGTGCAGTGCACGTGAGAGGCAAATTTGGCATGCGGGGGGCCGCGAAATGAAGTCCGCCCCTCGAATTTGAACTCGGGGGGCACGTGGGCCCCACTAGGGTTCATTTTGACAGTTTTTAAAACTTTGAAGTTTTGACTGCGACGACTTTTAGTTTGAGGGTTTTTTCGAGAAATATCCATACTTCAGGGTTTTTTTTTTTTTTTTTTGAATTTACCCATTAAGTTTTAAATTGGACCTTTTATGTTAACATTAATAAAATAAAAACTTTGCCATATGTATATATAATTTTCTTACCTATGAAAATTTCGAACTCGACCTTTCCAAAAATAAATTCCCTTATATGAACAAAGGAACTCTAATTTGCTTTAACATTATAGAAAGAAAGATCCAAAATTTCCTCACCGGAAAAGATTAAATTCTCCCTCTTCAACTCGCTTCTACAGAATTAATTTTTATTGTTGATCTTGTGGGTTGATGAGCACGGTTCGTCTTTGCCCGCAAATGAAGAAATTTCTTCTACATTAATAGTCTGAACCTGATATAAATTTTGGAAGAGAAAAGTTAAGACCCCCTGGCCAATGAAAACTCTAACTCTGCTCTCAGATCACCCTCTTCAAAGTTTTCTGCAATGATCGATTTCCAACCTTTAACCCACAATTATCATTCACATCAGAGCCCAAAGTCTTCAATAAAATCAGTGGTAACGAGAGGGAAAGGAAGAAATAGTTTTGCTTACCAACGATTTTCCGATCGTTCCCCGTTTTGCCCAAATCTGACCTCGAATTAAGAACCCTCTCTTACGCTATCACTCCTCGCAATACCAGTGTCTCTCTCTGCAGAATGAGAAACTTATTTTTGCAAGAAGAGAGAGTTTTCAGAAGAGTCCAGCGAGAGGGAGAGAGAGAGAGAGAGAGAGAGAGAGAGAGAGAGGAATAGGTATGGAAAGAAATAGAGGAGGGGAGTTATATTTAGTATGGTTGTGTTTTCAAAACTTAAATATTCAAATTGGAATTGTCACGACCCAAAGGGGGCTCGCAACAGAACGGGGAACGACCCGGCCCGAAAAGGACTAGATCGCCCGACCCTTAACCCCAAATTTCACCAAACACAGTGGAATATTAACCAATTAAGATTTAGAGCCCAGACAGATAAATAAACAGGTCCAACAAGTGACACCAGATAATGTAATGATATATGTCCAAATAAAATAACACATGTGAATTAAATACAACAAAATTTACACATCCACAATAGTGTCTCACCTTAACAATATAAGTGTGACGACCCGTCTTTCAACGCATGTTTGGGACCACCCATTCTCCGCGGATCCTGGGGCTGACCTGGGCCGGAGGTGGGTAAAGCTCCGCGGATCCTGGGGCTGACCTGGGCCGGAGGGTTCTCCCGTTGAAGCAGGGGCCGTTACGAACCCACATCGCTTGGGGAAGTACATGGAAATGAAACATATGTAAGAGATCCCTCCCAACATAGCAAGACGCGTTTTGGAGCACAATTGGCAACGGATCCCATAAGAACTCCGAAGTTAAGCGTGCTTCGGCGAGAGTAGTACTAGGTTGGGTGACCGACTGGGAAGTCCTCGCCAAACAAAGCCGTGAGGGGACGATATTGGGCTGCGGCCCAATCCCCGGAGCGGACAATATCTTGCTGGGATGAGGGGTCGTTACAAATGGTATCAGAGCCTGTACCCAACCGGAAATGTGGCCAACGAGGACGTTGGGCCCCCGAGGGGGGGTGATTGTGACGACCCATCTTTCAACGCATGTTTGGGACCATCCATTCTCCGCGGATCCTGGGGCTGACCTGGGCCGGAGGTGGGTAAAGCTCCGCGGATCCTGGGGCTGACCTGGGCCGGAGGGTTCTCCCGTTGAAGCAGGGGCCGTTACGAACCCACATCGCTTGGGGAAGTACATGGAAATGAAACATATGTAAGATATCCCTCCCAACATAGCAAGACGCGTTTTGGAGCACAATTGACAACGGATCCCATAAGAACTCCGAAGTTAAGCGTGCTTCGGCGAGAGTAGTACTAGGTTGGGTGACCGACTGGGAAGTCCTCGCCAAACAAAGCCGTGAGGGGACGATATTGGGCTGCGGCCCAATCCCCGGAGCGGACAATATCTTGCTGGGATGAGGGGTCGTTACAATAAGATACTTCCTCAAGAAAATTTTTATTAAAATAGGGAATTTCTACAAGATGATTGTTCCCATGCTGATAATCAAATTCTCCTTTACTGAATCCTGAAAAATAGTAGTCGTTTGGGGTGAGTCGACTAAACTCAATAGGGATAGAGTTTATTTCCAGCAGTTATAAAATATTATGCAGAAATTTAATAAAAATGCAGTTTTCAATTTAAATAGATGATCGGTGAAAATGGAGCCTCTCACGGACCCCGAGCACACTGGGCCATAGGCCAAAACATCGACATCAGGCGGTCGCACGCCATAATTACCCTGATCAGGTTTAGGGTTTTGCGCCCAAGGACACGGCTCTTCAGCTGTCCTATTACTTCTAGTTAAAACCACACAATTTTTATCAATGATAAAATATGCAATTGATAAATGTGTGAATGAAAATAATAGCATAAAATTTAAATGAACATTTTATGCCAAATAAATGAATTTAATTAATGAATTAAAAATAATAATACTTAACCAAAAATAAAATAAACCCCTACCTCAATTGAACTTACAACATGTCAAAACTCAATATATCCAAGTGCCCGAGTCAATGAGTCCACACTTTAATTCAATAAATTGGTACCTAACAAAGAATAAAGTCATTCATTATTTTTTGGGCTATTTTGTCTCTCGATTCATTCTCCATAAGACAATCCACATCAAATTGGGTAATTAATCCATAATTTGGTCTCATTTCTTCACAATTTGGGCTCGACTACAATGCATATATAACTACATTCTAGAAATTTATTCTCTGCTAACTATAAGTCTCTCATATCTAGAGTATTGATGCAAGACCTTCATGTACCGAAAACTATTTACCCACGGCAGAGAAGAACCTTTATACATATCCCTTGACAATAAACATAGCAGAGAATAAACTCCAAGGTTTTGACAATAAACATGGCAGACAAGAACTCAAGGTTTGGGTTCATACCTACGGCCAGCAGAGAAGAATTCAAGGGTTTTGACAATCTCTTCCGATCTCAAAAAAACTTCAACAGTAAAGAAATCAACAAGTCCAAGAAGAAAGAGATAAAGCTTTGGAAAATATAGCAGCTCCTATGCATACCACGATTCACAAGCAGTAACGTAAGAAACTGGAAAAAAAAAAGGGAAGTCAGGTAAGTAAAACCATTACTGGGACAGAACGGTACGAGAAGAAACTGAAGCCCGAAGGTTAAATCCAACCTTTCTCTCACTATTCCCTTCGTTCTCCTCTGGTGTGCGGCGCTTCAACAGGAGGGTTTCTGGGAGGGGGAAATAACAGAAGGGAAATCATTTAGTAGGAGGAGGATAATTGTATAGGTGGCAAGTTGATTTTTGATAAAAAGAAAATTACCTTTTTGTCCTCAGGCGTTTTCTTCCCCAAAGTAGCTGGTGGGTTTCACAGGAATCATATTAGGATATTCAAATACGTAGAAGATATTTTGAAAAATAATTAATTAAAAAAATGATTATTTGTCATTTTTATAAACTTATTTTATAATAGATCGTCGCCTATGAGAAGAGGGACTACCTCTTCCTTACGCAGACAAACTTGTAGATCAGTAGAGGGAGGGGGAGAAGATGAGTCATGTAAGTGGAAGCAATACAACAAGGTCAACTACCTAATTGACGATCAGTCGACCTCGCAATGTGCGGAAACTTGGGTCCATCTAGAAATTTTCAGAATCGCAATTTAGCAAGGAGGGTTCGATCTATGGAATGGAGAAGTCAACCTACGTCTTCCATATTAAAAAGTCAGCAATTAATTTTCAAAAAAAGATAAGAAAGATAAAAAAATTCACAACAAATAACGAAAATACAAACGGATGAATTGTCAATATTTTTGAAATTCTCACCCATATGGATTCTCCAAGGACTGGAGAATCTGGGTGTCCAACTCAGACCCACGACCAAGCATATTTTGATGAAGGATTTTGTAACGTTGATTTTCACACTTCATTCCACGATGTTTCTTGGGAAGAATCGATTCTTCAAGGACAAGTACTCTTATACACACGTTGGCCACTACGTTGAGAAAATACCCTGATTTTTCTTTTTCAATTCTCAATAGTTCTCTAAAATGAATCATAACCCTATTTCCACTTAACACTTTTCTTAGTGGAGAAACTATAATTAAGGAAAAGAACAATTAAACACAACAAAACATTAAACAAAAGAAAATGAAAGAAAATTAAATAGTAGGATGGGTTCTCGAGCTTGTGCCACATTATTCTCTCGTGGCTGAGATAAAATTTGTCTAAATCTGAACGCTCTTCAAGGGTCGTCTGACCCATAAGTAATGACTCTTTTTTTTCATGAGTTATTAGTCTAGATACACTCAATCAAGATGAATACAAAGTAGCTTAATGTTTTCCTTCACAAACGAGTGAAATAAACAATAGTAACTCTTTTGTGGTTTACCTTTCGGTCGTACTACCAAGTGTTAGCTTGATATGTATTAATTTTAATTGTTTGGATGATTGACATGATTAGTGGAATGTTGTAGATGCCCATTCTTGAAAAATGTTTTGGCCGCATACACCTGTAGCCGAAGCGCAACAGAATTTGCAGAAGCCTAATCAAGAACATTAAACAATTTGATAATAGAAGTGCATATGTCAGGATGTTAGATGTAGACACCCACAGGGGATGCCTTGAGCAAGCTATGGAAGCCCAGTCTTGAATCATTATTTTTTGAAGTTCAAATTTTCGAAAAACACGCACAGATACCAACAATGGACACCCGAAGAACCTTGCAGAAGTCTTGTTCAAGGACAAAATTCAAATTGACGCTTTTGCAATTACCTGGTTGCGATTAGCAGAAGCCGGTGTGGTAGCCCACAACTTAAGTTGTAGAAACTCATCGCCTCATTGATGTTTCTAACATACATATCGTGGACACCAAATGAAAACTACAAAACGCCCACAACTTGAGAGATTCGAAAAGTGCTATAAATAGAAGCTCACACCGCTATGCAAAACACCAAGAGACTTAAAGTGTCGTCGAATTTTCTTGAAACTTTAAAGCCTCTATTCTTGAGTGATTTCTAACTCTTTTATACCCAAACTTGAAATTTCATCCTTGTGAGAACTACATTTTGTGCCTAAAACTTCTACATTTGTTATTTGTAAACGGTCTAAGGATGACACCCGAGAAAATTCGTTGTAAGGCTTGATTGTTGCCCAAAAATTCAATCTGTCATTACTTTGGATAATCTTCAAAGAGTAGACTTAGAGCATGAAGATAGGCAATATTGGCTTACATGAGTTAACAAACTATTTGCATTCTCTTCTCTTACTCTCCTACTTATTGTTACTACCATTGTTTGCATATTGGACTTGGCAAATATAATTAAAAGATAAAATAGACTAATTTGATATAGCAAGGAGAAGAAGCCGTCCGCTCATTGGGAACTTTCATCGAACAACTGGCATGCAGGAAGGAGGAAAGGCAGCTTGGCTCGAGCCCATTATCATCAAGCCATGAGGAAGATTAAAACCCATGAGGAGGTTGGCATACAAGTTTAAATTAAGCCCTTGAGCTTTAAAGGCCAAAAAGAAATTAACCCAATTAAACAAGAAGAACCAACAATAGCCGCCGGTTCACCCAATCGATTTAGTTCACCCGATTCAACACCCAACGGCTATAAACGGGCAGATTTTGCAGTGCTCCTTCTTTCAATTTTTCTTCCTTCCACCCGAAGCTTTTCTCCTTGGTATTTAAGCTTCCTCTCCTCCATTGTAGCTTTCAGTTTTTTGAACATCGAATATTTGGAAAATTACAGAGTGAAGCTTGTCTTCTCTTGAGCGAGAGAGAAACCGAGAGGTTCTCGGGTGTGCCGGCGCTCTGCGCCTGAAGGCAACCAAATGTTCCCCTGAGTTTGGGTTACTCAGTGGAGCTTTTATCCGTCCTTCCTTCCCTCTTTCGAGTTGGGAATCCATGGGAGAAGGCGGCCGAAATCCTGTTTCCCTCGGTTGAGAATTTTGTCGGCAACGACGAATTCTTTTCCCGGAGCAGTTCATTGCTTCTGGGCCAGCTTGGGGATCCCTCACATTCCACTCTCACCGTCGGCAGCTTCTGAGGGAGAAGCTTCGTGAATGAATGGCTTTTCTCCCATTGCTGGTAGCTCTTCCCATGAAGCAGCCTCTGCCTTCGGCGCTCTTCTGCGTCCAAAGGACCGACATGGGTCCCATCGTTCCTCGGCGATCATGTAAGGTAATTTTCGGACTTCTCTGACTGGAAATAACCATCACCCATTTCACTACGCTGCATTTTCCATTTCACATTTTCCATCCTTTGTCTTCTGCATTTAGTGTCTGTTTTTGGGTGCTCCTTTGAGCACCGATCTGTTATTCTTTCTCTGTCTTCCGCGCGCATGTTCTTCCCCATTTGCAGACCCGTAGCTTAATAGGATGCCTTGAGCAAGCTATGGAAGCTCAGTCTTGAATCATTGTTTTTTGAAGTTCAAATTTTGAAAACCCAAAAACACGCACGGATACCCACAACGGACACCTGAAGAACCTTGCAGAAGTTCTGTTCAAGGACAAAATTCAAATTGATGCTTAAAATACCTGGTCGCGATTAGCAGAAGCTGGTGCAGTAGGCCACAACTTAAGTTGCAGAAGCTCATCGCCTCATTGATGTTTCTAACATACATATCGTGGACACCAAATGAAAACTTGAGAACGCCCACAACTTGAGAGATTCGAAAAGTGCTATAAATAGAAGCTCACACCGCTATGCAAAACACCTAGAGACTCTCACATTGAAGTGTTGCCAAATTTCCTTGAAATTTGAAGCCTCTATTCTTGAGTGATTTCTAACTCTTTTATACCCAAACTTGAAATTTCATCTTTGTGAGAGCTACATTTTGTGCCTAAAACTTCTACATTTGTTATTTGTAAACGATCTAAGGATGACACCCGAGAAAATTTGTTGTAAGGCTTGATTGTTGCCCAAAAATTCAATCTGTCATTACTAGAAGTTATATTGGATAATCTTCAAAGAGTATACTTGGAGCACGAACTTCGCAAGACGCCTCATCCTTATACCAACATGTAGCAAATACAATCTTTGCCTACTTAGTTACCTTAACCTCTCACGTGTCATCTAGCCACTTCAACTTATAAGGTTTTGGATATTTCACTACTCACATCCCAACTTGTCTACATACATTATTGAAACCACATTAACATTACTACTACCATTTGTGGGAGAGAGCATAGCTTCTCTTTGGCCAATGATTAAGTGTCGAATATCTTCTGCTTAGAATTTGTTTCTTCTTAAACTTGAGTAGTCATATTCCTCCTTACGCCGAAGGACGTTTATGCGGATGCATAACCTCCTTATATGATTGTTCCTTTCCAAGAATTACATCATTTGTATCCTCCTCACACTCTATTTCATTTTTATCTCTGTCGAAATGATCACTTTGTTGTTTGGACATTGACAAGCAATATGTCTTGAACCTATACACCTAAAGCACTTGATGTTGCTCCTCTGATTTTGACGTGCCACGTGAATCGTCCTCAAGAACACAAATAAAAATGTCTTGAACCTATACACCTAAAGCACTTGATGTTGCTCCTCTGATTTTGACGTGCCACGTGAATCGTCCTCAAGAACACAAATAAAAAAAATTTCTAACTTATTAGTTTACCTTATTTTATAGGAATAAAATGCCATGAGAGCTTAAACGATCTATCAACATCCATTAATTAAGAAGAACAAGTTCATGAACCTTTGAGGGAGATCAAAGTTGGTGACAACTCAACACTCCTCCCCTTGTTGAATATGAGCCCAAATCCAATTATAGACAAGTGAAGAAGAGAAACCATCATTCCAATGCTATGTCCAAGGGATAAAGGAGCATTAAAACAATTGCATTTCATGGGCTTATTAGTATCTTGACATCCGAATTCATTGTCTTGACTACCCCTTTGCACATGGAAGGTTCAACACTAGCCTAAGCGATTTTTGAAGTACAAACCATGTGGAGTTCAAGCACATTTTTTTTTTGTGATTAACCTATAGTAGTATTTAATTTAAATATTTTAATGTAATAGATGTTAGAAATGATACATTTTAGGTTTAGGGATGTAACACCCGAAATTTTTATATAGCATGCGTGACCTTAGGTTTAGATGAGGAAGAGTAGCTTAATGTAAAGTGATGGTTGAAAAGTCAAAGGAGAAGACTAAAGTGATGGTTGAAAAGTCAAAGGAAGATTTAATAAAGAGAAAGGGAAGCAAGTGAATAAATGGGGGAAAGAAATGGGAGATCCACGTTGGTGTTAGAGTAAGGGTGAAGTTGTGGTTATTTTTCAAAAATTAAAAAGTTGGTGGCAAAATTTAAAAGTGAAGAAAATGTTTAGGTTAAAAGGCGATTTAGTCTTCATTTCCCCTTCATCCTTCCACGGTTTTCCCTATCCTCCATAGCCGATCTCTTCCTCCATTCCTTCAAGGTTTGCAAGAGGTTTGAGTGGTAAGTTTGGTGGGTTTTGTTATTGGTACACTTTGATGAAAGTTTTTGATAGTTTTATGGTGTTTTGGGGGAATTTGATTAGGGTTTAAAAAACCCTAATTCTGAGGTCTGAAAATCTTCATTTCTTTGCTGGTTTTTCCTCTAATTTTGGTAGTTTAATCCTTGGATAGGTTGTTTTGGATAGTTTTTAGAGATAGATTAAAGTTTTGGTGAAGGTTATACAAAAATCAGATTTTTTGAGTAAGGATACCGGTTCTGTTTTTGGAGTTTCGAGTTAGCCAAGTAGGTTGGTTGTTTAATTTGATTGTTTCAATGGATAGTAGACGTGTAGAGGTTTATGGCATAGGGTGACACGTCCAAATCCGTTGAAAAACAAATAAGTTATGGCCAATTGAAGTTTGTGCACTAAATTTATAGGAAAATCGGATTTTAAGTTATAAGTTTGTAAAGTTGTAGTTAGTATTGGGTTAGATAATTCTTTAGGAATTTTTAGAGTATTGCTAAGTAATTTTCCTATATTTGTTAGGTTGCCGAGCGAGTGATTTAATTAAACGAAGCGAACAGACATGTGCAGAGCAATCAGGTAAGTAGTGGTTTGCAATCGTTTTGCCTTCGGGCCCACACCATGGAACGGTATGGTTTAATGGTTGGTTGTTTGTTTCGAGTTGTGTTGTGTTGCATATTCTCTTAACATGCATCATGGTTTTAAATTACGCAAATTACGAGTTTTCTTGCATTGTTTTGAAGTGCGAGCTTGAAATGTAATAAGATAAAAAGAATTGCAAACTTAGTCTTGATTAGAGTTGCCTTGTCGGGAACAAGTGCTGGAGTGTAGCACCCCGAGGGGACCTCTATGAAAGATGCCCAGCTAAAATACGTAATGGTTGTGAGTATGAACTCCTAGACGGTTATAGGGTTCTACGATCGACGTGGAGGGAGATTTTGTATAGCCATCCTAGACGGTTATGAGATGTTTGCTATCTGGTCTTTGCTCTGGTGGTTCTGAATGTGGCCGTCCTAGACGGTTATAGGATGTGAGCCTACTTGATTCACACGGCTTATGAAATGATTAAAGCAACGAACATGAACCGAGCACAATTGAGTGTTAGAAACTGCATGTGATAAGATTGGTTGCATTGTGTTTTGTTGCATTCGTTACTCCCTAATTGCTAAGCATTAGGCTTACTTTTTGTGTTCTATGGTGTAGGTGACGATATCTATTCAGGTGAGCTAGACGAAAGAGCCTAGGATTAGGCGGCAGTCGGTGGTGTACGGGGCACGCCGGTGCGGGTAAATTGTCAGGGCGTCTCGACCAGGGTCTTTGGGAAAGTGTGGGGTTGGGTATTTTGGTTTGTTTATTAGCATTTTATTGTACTTTATTTTGTGTGTAAATATTCATGGGTTGAAAAACTTGAAACATTTGTAAATGTGATTGTGAATTGTTTTGGAAGCCTTTTTGAATGTGTTTTATAAAGTGTTTAATTTTAGGTTTTGGGTTTTGGTAATTTTAGTCATTATGCTGCTCATTTTATTTTGTATAGCCAATAACGTCGGGATTATTTGCTTCATGTTTTCATTTACATTTTTAGATCGGTTTTCTGTGATTTTTACGTGTCAATGAGTCGGGAGTGTCGGGAATGCTGGGGTAAATTTTTAGTTGATTTATAAGTATTTGGTTTGAAGAAAAATGAGAAAAAGTGGATGAGGTGCGCTGGTGGCCAAGGTTGGCGCGCGCTGGGCTGGGGAATGCGCATGCAAGGGGGAAACGCTGGGCGCGCGCTACAGGCGCGCCAAGTGCCCAACGCCGATCGATCGGCACTTTTTACTGTTCATAGAAGAGGCGACCCGAGAGGTCGCCGATCGATCGGCACGCGCCCCGATCTATCAGCACCTCGCGCGCGTGAGGTGGCGCACGCGGCGCCCAACCGAGCCAACTTGAATTTTTTTTTAAATTTTTTATTTTCAAATATGTTTGAACCCAACCTTTTTCGACACATTTTGCATGTATTTTGGACACATTTTCCAACAAATTTTGAGGGTTCGAAAAACCCCAAAAATCGAGTTGAAATTTTATCGAAATTTATTTTAAGTTACGTTTTAAACGCGGGGTTAGTGAGCAAAATAGCACACCGAGATGGAGCGGGTTTGGGGGCGTTACAAGGGAAAGTCAATAACATGGATGCTAAAAAGGTGTTACTTTGCCCATTAGGTCGAGCACCTTTTTACAAACTTTTTAGATTACCTTTTTGAAAAAGCCTCCTTAAGGTTGTAACTCTAATATTCTCTAAAGGTAGTATATATACAACTACTATGTGCTGCTGTAAAGTGTAACGACCCTTAAACTATTCCTCGAAATTCTCGAAAAATTTAAGATTTCTTTTATCCTTAAATACTCGTGACATTTGAGCGAAATTAAAACCTTTAGAGTCGGAATTTAAATTGTCAACGGTGTTTGAAAATTCCTTTGAAAACTATATAAAATAAACTTAAACTATTAATTAAACTTTTAAATATTAAAAGAAATCATTTAAATTAAAGTTATTATTTATTATTATTTTTTTTAAAACATATGTTCTGCCGTTTGGCAGAACAGATGGCGATTGCTCATGGCGAGCAATCGCCATTATAGCGATACACCATCGCCTGGCAAAGGCGAATGGTCCCATCCTTTAGGCAACCATTCGCCACTGCCTCTGGATTTTGAAATCCAGAGGCTGCTTTTCTTAACCCTTTTCACGCCTGCACACACATTTACACAAATTCTCTATCTTTTCCATTCCTTCATCACTCTCCTTTTCATATACTTCACAAAAACACATTTCTACACAATAACACTATCACCCGCATACATTTCACTCGATACCTATTACCCGTTCGCCGACTCATAACACAATAAACATAACCAATTTCGTAAAATCGAACCGCATGGTTCCGTTTAAAAGTTTAATGTTTCCTCCTGTTTGAAAAATAGTAAAAACATTACAAAAATCCTTTTAGTTTCCAAAACACTATATATAATTTATCCAGACCCAAAACATCCTAAAATATTTAACTATACAGATTTCCTAGTTCTATCCATCAATTTTCAAAACGTTTACCTATGTCCCCACGGGTCAAAATCACGCTCCGACTGCCAGCGCACTCTCACGGGCCATCTTTCTTCAACATGCTCATACTTCAGGCGGAGGGACGTCTTCCTCACCTGTCTCTAAGTCACCTACACCATAGAATTAAACACGTGAGCTAGGGGCTCAGTAAATCTAAGTGAATGCAAATGTATGCTATGTTATGCTCTTTCAAACTATGTATTCTTTGCATTTCTTTTCTTTTCTTTGTTTAGGTGTCTCTGGGTCACCCGGGGCTTCACTCTCGTTAGATAGGAGCGGCACATCCCGCAGTTGGATAGCCCCTCGGATCTAACACGGGGGGAAAGCATGCTTCCTCCGACAGCCATGCCTGAACCACCGCACCCGGCGTGACTATCTCTGTTGTTCAATTACGTACTTTGTTTACCTTTTTCCGTGTAAAACGCTTTGAAATTCATTTTGCATGCGTGCTTAGAAAACAATGCATGAACGTGCTCAATACAATAATTAAAGCAAGTAAAAACATACAATATTAAACTAACAATTAACGACTTAACAAAACGTAATTCTAACTACCCGTTCCAAACTACCCAAATGCATCTCAAATATCCTCGATCGACTCAATTCGTACGGTGTAGGCCTAGATGGCCAAACAAGTCACAGAGACTTACCTCGCGTCGTTGAACACCGAGCTTGAAATTCTTTGGTCTTACCTTTGCTAATCGCAAGTAACCTAATCAAGACATTAAAATCAAACACTTAAAACGCACACCAGAATTTTCGGATTATATCACAATACATTATACCAACTTTAAAAATCCATAACTAATTCTATACATATCGAAACGCTTCGATTCCAAAGCCCATAGATTCATTAAAATGTCTATTTTACCCCGTTAAAACAGTTTGACAAACTAAAATCAGAAGGAGGGTCAAAAGCATCAGAATAGCAACCTGCCCCGAATTTCGTTTTACAATTTCACTTAAACTTTGAAAATTCATAACTTTTCCAATTCTTATCCGATTTCAATGATTCAACATGCTATAGAATCCTTAAAATGTCTAGTTTAACATGGTGGAGTCTATTTGCCAAATATCTAACTCAGTTAGCGCCAGAAAATCAAAAACCGAACTGACCGCGGAAATTTTCCAGTTTTTGCACATTTAAATCATCAACCAATATTCAACCAATCCATCCAAAAATCAAGAAAAATCCAACAATACATCCAAATCTCAAAACCCTAAATCTCAATCCACGAATTTCTCCTCGAATCTAACCCTAAACTGAAAACCAAACTTACAACCAACACAAACTCACCTTAATTGTTGAAATAGAGGAAAGGGACAATAGAAATCGGAGGAGAGAGCTCCGTCGTTGGTGGCGTCGGCGTGCAGAACCAGAGGGCGAGAGACAGAAGGGGGAAAGAGAGAAAGAAACTTCTCTGGAAGTTTCGTGGGAGGAAGAAAACTAGGGGATAAAATTTTGTTTTATATAAAATTTAATAATAATAATAATAATAATAATAACCTAATTACCATATCGCCCTCAATATTTAATTTTCTAACCTAATGGTCATTTAACCCGTTCTCAGCGAGATTCTTATAAATCTAACATTCCGGTCAGCTTCAAAATAATTACTTTCTTACCCGTGTAAATTTTCCGCACTCGATTCTGACTACAACTCCGCCGTTTAATGACACGTAGAGTTGGAAATTGCGTAAACGGGAATAAACTGGGTGTACGGAAAATTCTGGGTGTTACAGTAAAGGGTATTTTGTTGAATTAAAAATCGTAGTTGAAGTTTCTTCAAGCTTGGAGTCCATCTCCCCAAAATCGGCCATCCTCCCTTGGTGCGTAATATCTGAACGGTTTGTGAGCCACCATTGAGACCATCATTGTGAGTACAAGTGGTTCTTCTCTTATTCTATTTCTTTCATCTTCATCTTGCCTTAGAGTTAGATATTTTCAACAAGGGTTTGGAAAACTTTCATCAAGCAAGTTGGTGGTTTTTCTTGCAAAGAAAGCCGAAGAAGTCACCAGGTGCACCGAAGCTCTTAGTCTGACCAACTTTTGTTCCTTTCAACATTTTCTCCCCAAACAAGAAGAATCAGACCTTTATTTTTGTGAGAAAAATGACCCTCCAAAAATCACGTTCTTTCAACAGCACACGGATGAGTTCTACCTTTTCAAAGGAGACACATTGTTTTTGGCTAGAACAGTATTCTAAGCCTTCAGCGACCTCCACCACTTTTGTCCAATCTCTCCATCCACAAAGCTTTTGGCCGAGATATTTGGAGGGCCTTTTCTCCATCCTAGGAAGTATCTACTGGCCACAAATCAGCTCCAAAGGTCAAGGTACCAACGACTTATGTCATTTTGAAGTTGCTGCTCAAGTTGCCAAGGCAATTAAAATCTGAGGCAACTTTGTGCTCTCCATCCCCAATTTTAAATCACATTATTTGGTATCAGAGCTCCTTATTTCCTGTTAATTTTTTGTTTTATTTTGAGTGTTTTGTTGCCAAAAAATGTTGAGAAAGAGGAGTCCAAAGTTTTCTCAAAGTCGTGATGATTTTGTTGATCAACCGAGTCGTGTTTTTATTGAAAATTCTGCACCAATTTTTGAAGAACAAAACGATGAGATTGGTACACTTATTATTGGCATTGGTTGTGGTCTGGAAAGGCTATCCAAGCTGATTGGAGGGTCTACTCATGCTATGGTAAAAGAAGAGTCATTAGTTTTGAAAGAGTCCAAATTGGTTGAAGAAAACAAAATAGGTTTTGTAGAGCTATCCCAATCGGCTTTAATGAAGGTTTTGATGTTTTTTAGCATTTTGAAGGACCTCTTCAAGAAGGGAAAAACAAAGACATCTCCTTTAATGAAGGTTTTGATGTTTTTTAGCATTTTGAAGGACCTCTTCAAGAAGGGAAAAACAAAGACATCTCCTTGGCAGCAAGCATTGAGGAGGAGATGGTTAACAAAGTCATTTTTGCTCATGAAAAAGTTTTACTTGAGTTGGAGCATAAATTGACCAAAAACATTTGTGCAAGCACAGAATTGACCGAGGAAAACCATGTAGAGGATGACATCCCTTTCTTGGCCACAACCATTGAGGATCCCCTTCATGATAAGAAATATGAAAATGACTCTATGGTAGCAAGTATTGATGTGAAAGGAGTCCTTCCTCAAAGAAACAAACCCACGGCTTTGGAGGAATCACACCTCCTAGTGGATGAAACATTTTTCACTTTGCATTGGCAAGAGGAGACTTGCAAAGTGGAGGAAACATGCCTAGTGGAGCATAAAAAGGAGTTCTTAACAACAACCATGGGAGAAGAAAGTGGGTATAAGAAGGAAACTTATACTTGAAATGAAATTTTTTTTCGTGGTAATTGAAGGGTCTTTAACTCCATCAACTCAAGAAGAGGAAAGAATGCCGCAACCTTTAATGAAGGTACATTTCATTGAGCTTGTTGATTTGATAAGTTTTGTGAATAAGGATCCGTATTATCTTCTCTCATTGAGGAAAAACTCAAGTAGATTCCTAAATATTGCCTTAATCATGACTGGTTTGGAATTACGTGTTGGGAATTTTTATCATTTGTTCAATTGTGGTGAATAAATTTTTGGGCCACGAAACCATTTACTTTGAATTGAAAAAGATTGTTCTCTTAGCAACCAAGACATTCTTTAATGATGCGTAGAAGATTGGTTCAAAAATGCATCCAAATCCTTACTTCCAAAACTACAAGCATTGAGTTAAATGAAGTTGTCACTACCTCATCGATAAGCTATATAGCCTTAAACATCTTGATTTCTTAAAATTGGATAGATTGGAGACTTTTATCATAGTGGTGTGGAGTTGATAATTTGGTAAGATATATGTGATGATATGGTTGTGGATGACATTTTAAATAATGGTTGATGTTGTAACGACCCCAGTTGGAGTCGCCACGTAATTCATAACTTAACCTCTAGTATTCATATTTACCTTGATCTCTTTAGATCTTTCACCCTCCGACCACTTAACACTAAGGTCCCCTTTGTATTATTATTTATTTATTTTTTTTTTACCTTTCCTCAACAGAACTTAAGGACTTTAACATAACAAACAGAAACTAGATTCATAGAACTTGACTTCCTCTTAAAACTAACAACATATTCGTTCACAGAGTCGAGCGACCATACGCAGTCATCAGTTCTATAACAAATTCGGGCAGGAAAGGAATGCCCCCAGATTATTCGACATTATTCTGTTCGGGTTTGCATGGGTTTGCATGCATCGGCTAACAGAGTGTACCTCTTCCGATTTTTCACGTGTACTCTGCATGACTCAATTATCATTTCCCAATAGAAGACATCTTTCGGTGGGCACGTGCATCTCTCGTGACTCATTAAACATCACTCGGTCACTAACGACAACAACATCTACGTCATCCGGTAATTGAAATACACTACATCTACCAATCACTAGACGACAAAACGATTCGTACATTGCCCGACATTAGAAATACACTACATCGCCCGATCACTAGATGACAAAACAACACTTACATCATCCGGTAATTGAAATACACTACATCTACCGATCACTAGACGACAAAACGATTTGTACATCGCCCGACATTAGAAATACACTACATCGCCCGATCACTAGACGACAAAACAACACTTACATCATCCGGTATTTGAAATACACAACATCTACCAATAGACATGTGCAATCCACGTGTTCTTTTAAGACATCTTCCAATAGAGAACATCTATCGGTGGATGCAAGCTCATACATCTTCCGATAGAGAACATCTATCGGTGGATGCCAATTCCTAACATTTTCTGATAGAGTACAGCTATCGGTGGACATAAATATACACAGACTTCTAACTTCATTGACTCATCACTCTTATAAATGAAAATCAGAGACTCATCCAGAATTCTTGTAGTAGGAGACTTAGTTAAAATAACTCGTTCTATATCCTTATAAACATTTTCAGACTCAGTAATTAAACCAGACAATTTCAAAAGCTCGATGTTTTAAAATAATCTCATCCTACTTAGACTTCCATATTCATAATCATCACCAAAATCATAAGAGCATTAACCAGGGGGTCTTGTTCGCCATCCAGCCACAGAATTGCTCGCTGAACACCTTCCAGCAACCAAACTTAGACATCTTCATTAACTTTGGAATCCTCACCTGATATTTCGTCACTTACATCATAAGGTTTAAACTATAAGCCTAATGCTTAGTAAGGAATGCAATACTAACATGTATTCGTGAATGCATAGTTGCAAGAAAATCATGATCATGTTCGTTTCATGTTCTTTTCTTGTTCTTATTTGTATTCTTGTTCATCACTTTCATCATATGGATTAAGGGAGGATTTGTGCCGTAAAGGGGGGATGACAGTACAAGTGTACATAGTCCTTTTCAGGCCGTATTCATGGTCCTTCTCTTTGGACAATGACATACGCCAAACTGCCCCCAACCCTCACTTAATCCGGTTGCATAAGTTTCATATTCATTCTCATATCTTGTTCATGGGGAAAAACATGCTCATAAATCATTTTCATATGCTTGAGAAGTAAATCATGATGCATGACATGAATGTTCTTAAATCATCAGACTATGGAAAATATCATACTAGACAGTTAACTTCATAGACTCTATCAGAACATCACATAACATAGTTCTCAAACATCCGTAAATCATCCAAGTACAAATCATCTTACTAACTTAAAACAAAAATCAAACACATAACTAATTTAGTACCCTTAAGATGTAGGGCCCTAATGGCCAGAAATCTTAATACATCACTTACCTGGCTTCCTTAGCAAATTCGTGCACTACACCTCAAACTTCTTCACCTGATATCATTTCACATTTCAGAGTTAATATAAATCCTAAATATTCTGAAATCAAAGCTAGAAAACATTAACTAAATATTATCCTAGAACCTATCATACATATATTTCCATGTTCCTTCAGCCAAGCACCTTGTGTGCGTAGATCGAATTTCCTGAACCTAGAAATACCAGATTCAACCTAGTAACTAATCGTATTCGGCTATCTAAATATCCAGAGTCGAATCGGAAATGCCATTACCAAACTCAGATTAACAAATGTTACTATATTATTCTGCCATTGAAGAACCTGGACTACAAGCTTTGCTGAAAAACAGAACTCTAAACAAAGAACCAACACCTACATTGTCAATGTCTTACCTGAAGCGTGATTTGACGGAGTGGAGACTGGAAAAACTGATCGCCGATGAGGGAGTCACCGGCAGAGAGATGGAGAGCTCGGGAGGTTGAGGAATCGCAGAGGAAATGTCGGCTACAGTGAGGTTTTAGTGAGGTTTAAGAATATCCGTTTTCTATTTATACTAAATAGTATCCTTCTTAATTACCATTCTGCCACCACGCAAATAAAATCAATTAAACTTTGGCATTAAAATTTAAATCAAAAGAGTAATAATAAAGGGGAAAGTTAATTCCGTTAAAAGAATCACCTCGTCGAAATTGTCGGTGTTACAGATGTCCATTTGCAGGTTAGCAAATTCTGCATGCCTAGATTTTGAAATGGAAAGTTGTTAGATCCGTACTTTTATGAAGTTGAGTTTGCTAACTATTGGGGACAAGGAAAGTTTGTGCCAACAAGAATATGTCTTTTCCTTTCATAAAAAATGAACACTCACTTTAAGGAAAAGATGATTGTCACCATCATAGGAAAGCTCATTTTGTTCAACTATACGATGCATTGTTGAAGGAATTAGCTATGTCTTTCGGCCACCCTAATTGGCATAGCACCTTCATCATTCAAGCTACACTAAGTTTGGAAAGTTTATTTGTGGAAGCTAACAAAAAGATACATGCCATACGAAAGGGGCAAGAACCGATTGCTACATATGGTTGTGTTTGTTCTTGTTGATCACTAATTTCCCTAGGGAAGAATTGGGCATGAAATTGCTTCACAAACATTACTTTCAGCTTCAAAGAAAGAAATTATGATGGTTATGATGGAACAATTCAAAAGAATGGAAGGTAGAACTTCGAGGAGAAAGGGGCATTAGATTTGAGGTCAAATCTTTTTCAACCAGGAGGATGACGTGCCACGGGAACCGTCCTAAATAGGGTTAGGTAGAACCAGCCTGGAACTGTGGAACCGGATCGGACCAGACAATTCAGTTGATTTCAGTCAGTTCTGCCCTTTGCTCGGTCCGGGACCGATTTTGCTTAAAAAACTATCGTGGTTCCTGGTCTGGTCCACGATCCGGATTCTGAAAACTCAAAATATCGTTGAGATCCAATCCTTGCACTCGACAGTCATTAGTTGTTTCAGCCTTCTGCCTTCAGAAACCAAATAATATATCATTTCAGTCTTTCATTCATTCCATGATGGGGTAGCCACAAAAAACCCACAAGAAGGAGAGTACTCGGGTAAAAGGTGAGTGTGCGTGTGTGGCCAATTCAAGGAAGAAATGGAGATGAAGATCATAATGAATTGTAACAATTTGTGAAGGTGAAATGTGGGAGTATGAGTGATGAACAAAACCGTGGAAAAAGAAGACGAAAATGGTGAAGAAAATGTGAAAATTTTGTGCACCCCTTAGAGGTCCCAAAGAGATATCCTATATAGTGCTCTTGTGTTTAGGTATTCCCATGGGAAAACCACCACCTCGGGGAAGGTTTCTCACCTTCTTCAACCTTTAACTCTCAAGAGAAGGATTAAAGAATAAGCTAAGAGCTCACACAAGCAACCTTGAGCTTGTGAGCAATGGAGGGCTTCTCCACACGATTCAAAAATCGTGGACAACCACTAGGGTTTTACTCACTCTAAAGCTACAGAGAAAAAGGATTTTTCTATTAATTTGGAAAAAGATCTTTACAAATACCAATAACCATGCTTAAATAGAAACCTAGGTGGCTAGGGTTTTACAATGACTGTTGATCAAATGGAGATGGGTGGCCGAGATCATTTGTGCTTGTGCTTGTGCTTCATCCAATGGTGAAGCTTCTTCTCTTGCAAAAGTCATCAAGTGCCCTCCTTGTGCTACATCATCAATCCTTGTGAGAACTACCACTTGTCCTTGCTGCCAAGTCACAAATCCATGCATCCTTTAAGCTAAATCCTTATTGATGCAATTGATAGAGCCTTGCATGCAATCTTCCTTCATAGCCCAGCATCATCCCATGAACTTAACCCAAATTAGCCACCATTATATATCTAATCCTAACCCATTCAATCTAATCCTAACCACACAATCTAAATGCATGCATCTGACTCAAATGGCTAATTGTTTGCCAATACAAAAAAAGTTAATGTTTGCTCAAAAGAAAAATAAATAAATAGTTACACGGTGTTGAGGCCAGAAAGACAAATTCCCTTTGGGCCTTGAGTTGAATCCATCCGTGCATCCCAAGTCAAGGTGTGAAGAGGTTGATCCATGTCTATTAAGCTTGGCTCCAATGCCGCATCTTAAACGGGATCAACACCTACAAAAGAAACAAGCTCATTATTAAGGAAATTGAGTAAAGTTTGGACCTTTGTTTGTGAACGGGTGGTCGGCCTCCTTGGCATGTTATCCTCTACGGGTGAATGAGGATTTGACCTCAAATCCAATGTTTCGATTTCCTCATGCTCCAGATGTTCTCCCTTGTAAGGTGAAAGGTCTTGGACATTGAATGTCACCGATACTCCATAATTGTCAGGTAGCTCCAACTTATAGGCGTTATTATTTATCCGCTCCACTATCTTAAAAGGACCGTCCGCTCTAGGGAGCAGTTTAGATCGCCTTTTGGTTGGAAAATGCTTTTTGCATAGATGCAATCAAACCAAATCTCCTACTTCAAACACGACTTCTTTTCGACCTTTGTTTGTGTGTTTAGCATATCCTTCGTTACTTTTCTCGATGGCTTTACATGATTTTTCATACAACTTCTTAACTTGCTTCGCCTTATTAGCTCCAGATGGTTTAACAAGATCCTGGTGGTTATAGGGATAAGATCAACTGGTGTGGAAGGATTGAATCTGTAGACTATTTCAAAAGCCGTTTGCTGGGTGGTAGAGTGAAAGTTTTGACTGTAGCAGAATTCAAGATGTGGTAGCATAATATCCCAATTTGATAATTTCTTACCCACGACAGTTCGTAAAAGAGTACCCAAGGTCCGGTTGACGATCTCTATTGTCCGTCAGTTTGGGGATGAAAAGATGTACTAAAGCATAACTTGGTCCCTAAATTTATCCATAATGCCTTCCAAAAAGTGCTTAAAATTTTTTTGTCTCTATCCGACACAATTGAGTGAGGCACTCCGTGGAGACGGACAATCTCTTAAAGAAAAGATCGGTTATCAAGGCTGCATCATCTGTCTTGTTGCATGCAATAAAATGTGTCATCTTTGAAAATCGATCAACAACCACCATAATGGAATCCTTACTTTGGGCGGTCCGCGGTAATTCCAAAATAAAATCCATACTAATTTCAACACACAGGTGAGTTGGAACTGGTAATGGCATATATAATCCTTGGGGTAGAACCTTGCTATTGGCCCTTTTGCACACGATGCATTGCTCAATAAATCAGTGCACGTCTCGCATCATATGTGGCCAGTGGAAATGCTCCTTAAGCATACTAAGTGTCTTCTTTTCTTCAAAATGGCACGCAAGGCCTCCGGTAAAGGCTTCCTTGACAAGGCTTAACCTTAAGCTACAGTTAGGGATACATAATTTTCCACCCCTTAGTAGGAATCCATCCATAATATAATATCCTTCTTCGGCTTTTTCCAAGAAACATGTGTAGTGCGAACCAAAGTCGGAATCTGATTCATACATGGTCTTGATCCAATCAAATTCAAAAAATCTAACTCCCAATTCAGTTAATAGGATTCTTTTTAGGGATAGAGTGTCAACGACAACATTACTTTCTCCTTTCAAATACTTGAGATTATAAGGAAATCGCTTCAAAAATTCGACCCACTTTGCATGTCTTTTGTTGATTTTGTGTTGACTCTTTATATGCTTAAGAGATTGATGGTCGGAGTGTATCACAAACTCTTTGGATAAGAGATAATGTTGTCATTGCTCCAATGCTCGTATGATAGCATATAATTCCTTATCACAAGTTGAGTAATTGAGAGCTGTGCCCTTTAATTTCTCACTAAAATATGTAATTGGTGTAACACCCGAGATTTTTGGTGTTACGGTTTTTAAATCATATGCTCGGAAACAGGGAAGCGGAGAAATTTATGGCCGTTTTACGAGCGAAAAATTTTGTTAGAACCCTAGAAATTAATGATGATGTTTAAAGGAATAAAGAAATTTCGGAGAATCCAAATCGATAGGTTAAATAATGAATTCGTTAGAGGTTTAAGTGGAGAGGCAAAATAGTAATTAAGGAAGTCAATTTTTTATTATAAAACAAACCCCCCCTCCCCTTTGTTCCTTCTTCCTCCATGCCAGAAATCTCCCTCATTACTTCTGCCATTTCCACCTCTCCCTCCGACGATTCTTCATGTGGCCAATCGTTCATCTCCAACCGCCGATTCCTTTCTGATTCTTCTTCAATGATTCAACACTCTAGGTAAGGTTCTAGTGTTTTACTAGTTTAGTTTCGATTTAAGGTTTGATAACGGTTAGGGTTTTTCGATTTAGGGTTGAGAGATTTTTGGTTTAGGTTAGAAATGGATGGTTTCGATAGATTAATGGCTTTTAACGAAGAATTATGATTGTTGTTGGTAGTTAGGGTAAAAATTGAATGTTGGTTGGAAATATCGTTTTACTGCATATCAGAATTCTGAATTTCTGGGCTTGATCGTTAGGTTTAATTTGATAATTAGCTATGGCATGTTAAAGTAGACATTATAGGTGACGTATAGGCGTTTGAATTGTTGAAATAGATGTTGGATTGGAGAAGGATTTGAGAATGAATTTGTACACACAAAGTGTTTGATGAATTGTCTAAAAGAGCTGTTGAATTGGTTGGATTAGAGTTTATGTTGGAATTGAGCTTCGAAGTAGTTACGAACTTGAGAATTATGTTTTGACGTATTGTTAGTGGATTAAATACACTTTCCATGTTATTATGAATGTAAGAGTTTGGTTATGTGAAGTGAATGCTAATGTAACGTTTATGATGTTTAGGTTTTCAGGTTCCACAGTTAAGATTTCGGATAGAGATAAGTTGCTAAGGACGCCAGGTAAGTAGTGTTGCATGCGTGTTTTCTTCGGACCTACATCACAGAACGTTAGGATATGTTGCATGTTTCTATGTATGTTTAGCTTTCTCATGCATCATGTTTTAGAAATGTATGAAACAATTTTTCCGCATATGTTTTCATGTAAGGTAATGTGTAAACCGGTAGTATGTGTAGCGTCTGAACGAAGTTGTTCACCCTTCAGATGAATGTTTGAAACGTATAGGGATAGAGAAACTAATCTGCTCTCCATTCGATAGAGGATTACATGTACGATAGAAAATAAAGGAAATGTAGAAAATGTGTAGCATTTGAAGGAAGTTGTTCACCCTTCAGAAGTATGTTAGGAACGTATAGAGGTGGAGAAAGTGATCCGCTCTGCATTGGCTAGAGGATCATATGTGCATGTGATAGTAGAAATGGTAGAAAGCTGCAACGAAACGTTTATGTACGATAGAAATAGTAGAAACTGCATATGTTAAGTGAAATGTTTTCAATTCATATCTGCATTACTTGCTAAGCATTAGGTTTATAGTTTGAGTTTTGTGATGTAGGCAAAGAAGAGCAGCACGGTGAGGATACACGGGCTTGCTAGGATTTTAGATGCGGTTGGAGGAGTATGACCATGGTGGCAACCCAGCAATATTGTTAGGGCGATTCTGACCGTGCTCAGTATGTGTATGCGTATGTGTCTGTTTTGTTTAAATAAGTGAATAGAAAAATTTATGTACGTGTATAGAAAAGTGTGAACGTTGTGGTAGTAGAACGTCTATAAAGTGAAGTGTTTATTTCAAAAATATACTGGAACTATTTTGGAAGTTTTAAACTTGTATGGATATGTTCGATTTTTAGAGCGATCCATGCAGCTCATTTTCGTGAATTTTCATTACGTTTTCAAATACGTTTTGAGTTGTGTTTTTGGGATTTTGAGGTGTTTTATGTTTGGAAAGTTTTTAGGTAAGTTTAATGTGAAGTGGAGGTGAAAGGGATGAAGAAAAGTGAAGAAAAAGGCAAAGGAAAGAAAAGAGGCACGGGAAAGGCGTGCTGGTGTGCGCTGTTGGGCGCGTAACGCCTAGCCGATCGATCGGCTGTGGGGCGCAACCGATCGTCGCTGGCGCTGGAAGTGGGTGCATGGCAGAGAGTCTGCTGATTGGTCAGCGCGCGCGATTGATTGGCTCTTTTGCGCTGGCTACCCGGCGGGGGCATGGCACCCGAGCGAGTGATGCGTGCGCTGCATGCGTCTCTAGATGTATGTCACGTGCGCGGCCACTGCGCGCGGGGCGCGTGACGACTGCGCACAGCGACAGCGCGCGGTGCATGTCATGTGGCCCAAAAGGATTTTTTTTTCAAAAACTTTATTTTCAATTACGTTTCAACTCGATCTTTGACGATACCTTTTAAACGTATTTTATGATCGTACCCCACGTATTTCAAGGGATTTAAAATCCCCAAAAACTGAGTCACCATTTTATCGAAAAATGGTTTTAGTCCTAGTTTTAACGTTTCAAAAGTCAAAAAAATTTTAGTCCAAAAATGTGACCCGAGTTCATGTGAGTCCAATGTGATATAAATTCAAGTCGCGTGGCATCTCGGCAGCCTGAGCGGGCTGGGGTCGTCACAGACATGGTATCAGAGCTACGAGGTTACAATTGTTCAGTTGATTACATAACAATGCCACTCGCCACATGGAAGTTCTTCACCAACTGTAAGTGTTTAGAATTCTAAATATTATTAGATACTAACCCATGTTTATGATTGTAGCATACTAGTGAAATGTCGAGGCTACCTAGACAACCGAGGGGACTTCAAGGAAAGGCTAACGACCAGGAAGATCCGAAAGTTAATCGAGTTGGTTGGTGTCTAGTCTCACATGGTGGAACAGATGATGGCAAGAGAGGATAATAGAAACAACAACTACACGGATGCTCCACGTGATACTAGTGGGGAAAGGTTCCAACGGCTCCGACCGCCAATATTTGACGGACAATCTACCGATGCAACTCTCGCTGAGGATTGGATCTGGACGATAAAAAAGATGTTTAGTTATGCGGAAGTGGAAGAAAGTAAAAAAGTCACGTGTGCCTTGTTTTATCTCACCAAGGATGCGGGATTTTGGTGGGACACCGTACAAACGAAAACAGCAGCAACAAAGATGACTTGGGACGAATTCAAAAGAGTTTTCTACGAGAAGTACTTCGACCGTAGTGTTAGGAAGAACAAAATGATTGAATTCTCTCAACTACGGCAATATGGATTGGTGGCCGAATACGTCCGCAAATTAGAGTTGCTTTCCCGTTATGCTACCTACTTGGTAGACACTGAGGAGAATAAGGTACATCAGTTCTTCCAGGGATTAAAGATGGATATTTTACGAGGGATTACGATGGCGGGTTTGATGATGCGCTGTATACTAAGTTAGTACCCAAGGCTCTATAGATAAAAGCAATGGAGATGAGGTTCTATGGACAACCAGAACCTCCAAGGGAATTTTTCAAGGAAAATTTGCCTCAGTTGAACAACGAAAGGCAACAACCGCAGGGTGTTACAAGGATGGGTGATGACAGGATTGGCCAAGGGAATAAGAAGTGTGCACAAGGATATGTTCAGTTTCCCCAGTGTGCCCGAATTGTAATAATTTTCATGTTGGTGAGTGTAAAGCGAGTTTGGGTCGATGTTTCAACTGTATTGAAAGGGGTCACCTTCTTAGGGACTGTCCGAAGAAAAATAGGGGCCAATGTTTTAATTGCAACGAGACAAGTCGCCTCATCAAGGACTCCCCAATGCTAAATAAATGACCTGCAGGAGTAGCACCAGGAGTCTTCACCCTCACCGATGCAGAGGATGCAGTGTAGCATGCCATAGCCTTAGGTACCATTTATTTATTTATTTTAATTGCTGAAGTTTATGAAGTACAAGCGTTATTGCATATTTTGAGGATTGTTTAAGAAATTCAGTGGTCTTAGTTAGTAAGTGATTGAATTGGACTTGAGGACTTAGGAATTCGAAGAAATTAGGAGTAAGAGTAGAAATTTGTCCACAACAAGTGTGCGAAAAGAAGGTCGTTGGACGAATTGTTGCAAAGAAGCCAAGAAGAATGTTCAGGACCTGACTAGGAGGAATAGAAGAGGGTAGACTAGTTAGAGAACTTTGAAGAGAATGTGAAGAAGTTCTTTTGGTGAATTTATTTTGTTCATTAAGTATTTGAAACTTGGGGAAAAGATTGGAAGTAATATTATGTAGTTTAAGAGATAGGAAAAAGGAAATTATTAGGTAAAAAGAGGAAGGTTAGAATTTGAGGTTTGGTTCATAAGTATTTGTGAAGTACGATTTGAGGAAATATAGGAATTTTCGAATGAGAAGGACGAGAACTCGCACAAAAAACATTCAAGTGCATTAGGAATAAGGTTAAGTTAGAAAATTTCAAAGGTTTGACTCGTATTTAACTAAGTCAAAGCCGATGAATGCGTAAATAGCTAAGGTTAGGGTTGAAGAACTTATGCGTGAGATGTAAATTACAACTCAAGGACTATTAGATCTTTAGAAAATCGTGGATCAAAAAATGTGGAGGTTAGCTTAAATAGGAAGTTTATACCATGGAAGGTATGACCAAATACCGCCATGTGATTCTTAGTTCATGAATGAGGAAAGTATAGACTATATGATGTAAGATAAAAGCAGTATGATTTTGAAGAATTATGTTCTAGAAAAAAGGGCGGCTAGATTATATTCTGGATTTTTGGACGCACTTAGGGAAAAGGGTAAGTGAAGAGATTAGTTAGATTTAACGGAGGGTTAAAATAAGAGGTTTAGCCATTAAGTGTTTTGTGTTCCGTGTGAAGTAGAGAAATTTGAGGATGTCAAATAAGGAGAGCGAGGATTAGCATAAAGATTATTCAGGTGAACTTAGAGTCGAGGCTAAGTCAGGAAAGTCCAAAGGTACAACTTGTAATTAACGAAGTTGAAAACCAATGATTTAGGGAATGATTTAAAGTTAGAGCAAATTAATGGTGGAACTTAGGGGTTTGATAGTATTTGATGTTAATCGATTTTAAAGTTGGACAACTCGAGCGGAGTGTAAGTAGTTATGAAAGTTGCATTCGAGGATAAAAGGGAGAGATCTTTAGTTAATGGAGTTTGACAACAGAGAACGGGAATATGTAGCTTCGAATAGATTGAATGTGGGAGTAGAGGAGTTAGATAACACTTGAAAGGGTCAAGAGATCAAGAGACCTTTAAGTATAAGTAAATTTTAGGGACAAAATTTTATTAAGGTTGGTAGGATGTAACACCCGAGATTTTTGGTGTTACGGTTTTTAAATTATATGCTTGGAAACGGGGAAACAGAGAAATTTAGGGCCGTTTTACGAGCGGGAAGTTTTGTTAGAACCTTAGGAATTAATGAGGATGTTTAAAGAAATAAAGAAATTTTAGAGAATCCAAATCGATAGGTTAAATAACGAATTCTTTAGAGGTTTAAATGGAAGGGTGAAATAGTAATTAAGGAAGTGAATGTAACACCCCTCTCTGCTTCTGTGATTTCCACCTCTCCCTCCGACGATTCTTCACGCAGCCGATCCTTCGTCTCCAACTACTGATTCCTTTCCGATTCTTCTTCAACGGTTCAACACTCTAGGTAAGGTTCTAGTGTTTTACGATTTTAGTTTCGGTTTAGGGTTTGATAATGTTTAGGGTTTTTTGATTTAGGGTTGAGAGATTTTTGGTTTAGGTTAGAAATAGATGGTTTTGATAGATTAATGGCTTTTAACGAAGAATTATAGTTGTTGTTGGTAGTTAGGGTAAAAATTAAATATTGGTTAAAAATATCATTTTACTGCATATTAGAATTCTAAATTTCTGGGCTTGATCGTTAGGTTTAATTTGATAATTAGCTATGACATGTTAAAGTAGACGTTATGGATGACGTATAGACGTTTGAATCGTTGAAAACGGATGTTGGATTGGAGAAGGATTTGAGAATGAATTTGTGCACATAAAGTGTTTGATGAATTGTCTAAAAGAGTTGTTGAATTGGTTGGATTATAGTTTATGTTGGAATTGAGCTTTCAAGTAGTTACGGACTTGAGAATCATGTTTTGACGTATTGGTAGTGAATTAAATACACTTGACATGTTATTATGAAAGTAAGAGTTTGGTTATGTTGAGTGAATGCTAATGCAACGTTTATGATGTTTAAGTTTTCAGGTACTACAGTTAAGATTTCAGATAGAGATAAGTTGCTAAGGACGCTAGGTAAGTAGTGTTGCATACGTGTTTTGTTCGGGCCTATATCACGGAACGTTAGCCTATGTTGCATGTTTCTATGTATGTTTAGCTTTCTCATGGATCATGTTTTAGAAATGTACGAAACGATTTTTTTGCATATGTTTTCATGTAAAGTAATGTGTAAACCGGTAGTATGTGTAGCGTTTGAAGGAAGTTGTTCACCCTTCAGATGAATGTTTGGAACGAACCGGGATGGAGAAACTAATCCGCTCTCCATTCGATAGTGGATTACATGTATGATAGAAAATAACAAAAACGTAGAAAATGTGTAGCGTTTGAAGGCAGTTGTTCAGATGTATGTTAGGAATGTATAGAGGTGGAGAAAGTGATCCGCTCTCCATTGGCTAGAAGTTCGAATATGTATGTGATAGTATAAATGGTAGAAAACTGTAACGAATATTTTATGTACGACAGAAATAGTAGAAACTGCATATGTTAAGTGAAATATTTTCAATTTATATATGCATTACTTGCTAAGAATTAGACTTATAGTTTGAGTTCTGTGATGTAGGCGAAGAACAGCAGCACAATGAGGATACATGGGCTTGCTAGGATTTTAGATGCGGTTGGAGGAGTACGACCATGGCGGCAACCAAGCAATATTGTTAGGGCGATTCCGACCGTACTCAGTATGTGTATGTGTCTGTTTTGTTTAAGTAAGTGAATAGAAAAGTTTATGTGCGTGTATAGAAAAGTGTGCACGTTGTGGTAGTAGAACGTCTAGAAAGTGAAGTCTTTATTTCGAAAATATACTGGAACTGTTTTGGAAGTTTTAAACCTGTATGGATATGTTCGCTTTTTAGAGTGCTCCATGTAGTTCGTTTTTGTGAATTTTCATTACGTTTTCGGATAAGTTTTGGGTTGGGTTTTTGAGGTTTTGAGGTGTTTTATGTTTGGAAAGTTTTTAGGTAAGTTTAATGTGAAGTGGAGGTGAAACGGATGAAGAAAAGTGAAGAAAAAAAGCAAAGGAAAGGAAATAGGCACAGGAAGGGCATGATGAGCGCGCTGGGTGCACGCGCGGCAGGCGCTGGTGCACGTTGCTGGGCACACAGCACCCAGCCGATTGATCGGCAGTGGGGCGCGATCGATTGGCGGTGGCGCTGGAAATTGGTGCGCGGCAGAGAGTCTGCTGATCAGTCGGCGCGTGCGCGATCGATCTGCTTTTCTGTGCGTGAGTGATGCGTGCACCGTGCGTGCACGCTGGATGTATGTCGCACACGCGACGACTGTGCGTGGGGTGTGTGACGACTGCGCGCGTTGTCTAAGCGATGCACGCGTGTCGCATGTTATGTGGCCTAAAAGGATTTTTTTTTTCCAAAACTTTATTTGCAAACACGTTTAAACCCGATCTTCTACGATACCTTTTAAACGTATTTTACGACCGTCCCCATGTATTTCAAAGGATTTAAAAGACCCAAAAACCGAGTCAACATTTTATCGAAAAATGGCTTTTGTCCTCGTTTTAACGTTTTAAAAGTCGAAAATTTTAAGTCCAAAAATGTGACCCGAGTTCATGTGAGTCCAATGTGATGTAAAGTCAAGTCCTGTGGCATCTCGGTGGCTTGAGCAGGACGGTGTCATCACAGACATGGTATCAGAGCCACGAGGTCATAATCGTTCAGTTGATTACCCAACAATGCCACTCGCTATATGGAAGTTGTTTACTAACTGTAAGTGTTTAGAATTCTGTATGTTATTAGATACTAACCCATGTTTATGATTGTAGCAGACTAGTGAAATGCCGAGGGTACCTAGACAACCGAGAGAACATCAAGGAAAGGCTAACGACCAGAGCAATGCCCTCCGAAAGTTAACCCAGTTGGTTGGTGTCCAGTCTCACATGGTGGAACGGATGATGGCAAGAGAGGATAATAGAAACAATAACTACACGGATGCTCCACGTGATACTAGTGGGGAAAGGTTTCGACGACTCTGACCACCAATATTCGACAAACAATCTACAGACCCAACTCTCACTGAGGATGGGATCCAAATGATAGAAAGGATGTTTAGTTATGTGGAAGTGGAGGAAAGTAAGAAAGTCACGTGTGCCTTGTTTCTTCTCACCAAGGATGTGGGATTTTGGTGGGACACCATACATACGACAACATCGGCAACAGAGATGACTTTGGACGGATTCAAAAGAGTTTTCTACAAGAAGTACTTCAACCGTAGTGTGAGGAAGAGCAAAATGATTGAATTCGCTCAACTACGGCAATATGGATCGATGGCCGAATACGTCTGTAAATTCGAGTTGCTTTCTAACTACGCTACCCACTTGGTGGACACTGAGGAGAATAAGGTACATCAGTTCGTCCAAGGACTAAAGATGGATATTTTACGAGGGGTTACGACGGTGGGATTTGATGATGCGCCGTATACTAAGGTAGTACCCAAGGCTCTACAGATATAAGCAATGGAAATGAGATTCTATGCACAGGAAGAACCTCTAAGGGAATTTTTCAAGGAAAATTCGCCTAAGCTGAACAACGAAAGGCAACAACCACGGGGCGTTAAAAGGACGGGTGATGATAGGATTGGCCAAGGGAATAAGAAGCATGCACAAGGATATGTTCAGTTTCCCAGTGCCCGAAGTGTAATAATTTTCATGTTGGTGAGTGTAAAGCGGGTTTGGGCCAATATTTCAACTGTAATGAAAGGGGTCACCTCCTTAGGGACTGTCCGAACAAAAATAGGGGTCGATGTTTAAATTGCAACGAGACAGGCCATCTCGTCAAGGACTGCCCAATGCTAAATAAAGGACTTGCAGGAGTAGCACCAGGAGTCTTCACCCTCACCGATGTAGAGGATGCAGTGTAGCACGCCATAGCCTTAAGTACCATTTATTTATTTATTTTAATTGCTGAAGTTTATGAAGTACAAGGGTTATTGCATATTTTGAGGATTGTTTAAGAAATTCAATGGTCTTAGTTAGTAAGTGATTGAATTGGACTTGAGGATTTAGGAATTCGAGAAAATTTGGAGTAAGAGTAGAAATTTGTCCACAACAAGTGTGCGAACAAGAAGGTCATTGGACGAATTGTTGCAAAGAAGCTGAAAAGAATGTTCAGGACCTGACTTGAGGACTTAGGAATTGTTGCATCCTAGTCACTTTTGATTTCAAAAACCTTATTGAAATCCGAAATGGTTAAAACGGGTGAATGATGTAAATTCTCTTTAATTCGCTCAAAACTCCTTTGGCAGGTAGGAGTCTATGCAAATTCTACTCCATTTTTCGTACAATCAGTAAGGGGAGCTACAATAGAACTAAAATTGTAACGACCCGAGGAGGACCGTCACGAAATTCTTGACCTTACTTAAACTTAAATTCATTTTTGTACTCTTTTTTTTTTTTTGAAAACGTAACTTTAATGAAGTGCATAGCATCTGCCGGCGAGCCATGCAAGCACTTCAGCCAATCGCTAAACGACAAGCTTAGAGTTCACATCTTCCGGTGAGCATGAGCTTAACACGTGACCCATTAAAACTCGCTCGGTGATGGACATCTACCGATGAACACGTGCAGCTCTCGTGTTCATTAAAACCTCATCCGGTAGGGGACATCTACTGGTGGACACGTGACTCTCTCGTGCTTCATTAAATTTACTCGTGTGATATACTTCTTCCGGTAGAGAATTACACTACCTCTACCGGTCACTAGACGACAAAATAGCGTTTTCTTCTTCCGATGACGTCAGCCGGGAGACAACCATTTTCCTCTTCCGATGACGTCAGCCGGAAGGCAAACCCATACAACTTCCATCACATTTCTCCTGCCGATGACGTCAGCCGGAAGACAACAATTCTCCTCTTCCGATGACGTCAGCCGGAAGACAACCATCTTTCCCCTTCCGATGACGTCAGCCGGAAGGCAAACTCATACAACTTCTATCACACTTCTCCTGCCGATGACGTCAGCCGGAAGACAACAATTCTCCTCTTCCGATGACGTCAGCCGGAAGACAACCATCTTTCCCCTTCCGATGACGTCAGCCGGAAGGCAAACTCATACAACTTCTATCACACTTCTCCTGCCGATGACGTCAGCCGGAAGACAACAATTCTCCTCTTCCGATGACGTCAGCCGGAAGACAACCATCTTTCCCCTTCCGATGACGTCAGCCGGAAGGCAAACTCATACAACTTCTATCACACTTCTCCTGCCGATGACGTCAGCCGGAAGACAACAATTCTCCTCTTCCGATGACGTCAGCCGGAAGGCAAACTCATACAACTTCTATCACACTTCTCCTGCCGATGACGTCAGCCGGAAGGCAAACTCATACAACTTCTATCACACTTCTCCTGCCGATGACGTCAGCCGGAAGGCAAACTCATACAACTTCTATCACACTTCTCCTGCCGATGACGTCAGCCGGAAGACAACAATTCTCCTCTTCCGATGACGTCAGCCGGAAGGCAAACTCATACAACTTCTATCACACTTCTCCTGCCGATGACGTCAGCCGGAAGGCAAACTCATACAACTTCTATCACACTTCTCCTGCCGATGACGTCAGCCGGAAGGCAAACTCATACAACTTCTATCACACTTCTCCTGCCGATGACGTCAGCCGGAAGGCAAACTCATACAACTTCTATCACACTTCTCCTGCCGATGACGTCAGCCGGAAGGCAAACTCATACAACTTCTATCACACTTCTCCTGCCGATGACGTCAGCCGGAAGGCAAACTCATACAACTTCTATCACACTTCTCCTGCCGATGACGTCAGCCGGAAGGCAAACTCATACAACTTCTATCACACTTCTCCTGCCGATGACGTCAGCCGGAAGGCAAACTCATACAACTTCTATCACACTTCTCCTGCCGATGACGTCAGCCGGAAGGCAAACTCATACAACTTCTATCACACTTCTCCTGCCGATGACGTCAGCCGGAAGACAACAATTCTCCTCTTCCGATGACGTCAGCCGGAAGACAACAATTCTCCTCTTCCGATGACGTCAGCCGGAAGGCAAACTCATACAACTTCTATCACACTTCTCCTGCCGATGACGTCAGCCGGAAGACAACAATTCTCCTCTTCCGATGACGTCAGCCGGAAGGCAAACTCATACAACTTCTATCACACTTCTCCTGCCGATGACGTCAGCCGGAAGGCAAACTCATACAACTTCTATCACACTTCTCCTGCCGATGACGTCAGCCGGAAGGCAAACTCATACAACTTCTATCACACTTCTCCTGCCGATGACGTCAGCCGGAAGGCAAACTCATACAACTTCTATCACACTTCTCCTGCCGATGACGTCAGCCGGAAGACAACAATTCTCCTCTTCCGATGACGTCAGCCGGAAGGCAAACTCATACAACTTCTATCACACTTCTCCTGCCGATGACGTCAGCCGGAAGGCAAACTCATACAACTTCTATCACACTTCTCCTGCCGATGACGTCAGCCGGAAGGCAAACTCATACAACTTCTATCACACTTCTCCTGCCGATGACGTCAGCCGGAAGGCAAACTCATACAACTTCTATCACACTTCTCCTGCCGATGACGTCAGCCGGAAGGCAAACCATCTTTCCCCTTCGATGACGTCAGCCGGAAGGCAAAACTCATACAACTTCTATCACACTTCTCCTGCCGATGACGTCAGCCGGAAAGACAACAATTTTTCCTCCAGCGTCCCTCGGCAGAAGACATCCTGGCTTTTCTCAGACTTAGATTTTAGATAACATAAACTTCATAGCCTCATCTTAATAACCCGGACCTCAAGCGGAATGAACCATAAACTACTAGAACTCATACAGCGAAGACTTAATAACTCATTTCATATCCTCATAAATATCCTCAGAATTCAGTACTCATACCAGGCAACTCAGAACTCAATAATTCGAAAGTAAGTCATCATACTTAGACTTCCCTAATCATAAACATTACTACTTAAACTTCAGAACTTATAAACATCCTTAAATCATAAAACGTTAACCAGGGTACTCATTTGCCATCCAGCCACAGATTTCACACTGATCACCCCAGCAACCTAGCTCAGACATTTTCATCAACTTTGAATTCCTCACCTGATATTTCTTCACCTACATCATAAGGTGTAACTGTAAGCCTAAGGCTTAGTAAGGAATGCAAACTATTATGAGTTCATGAATGCATAACTTGGAGAAAAACATGCTCATAAGTCTTTTCTTTTCATGTACTTATCTTAATCATCATTCATAATCGTATCTCGTATTCATTGTTCATAATCATCATTCGTAGACATGCTCATATTCATCATTCCTTTCATCATTCATATTCTTCATTATATTATGTGGTTTAAGGGAGGATTTGTGCCGGTAAAGGGGGTTCGACAGTGAGTTTGATCATGGTCCCTACTGCGGGTCGTATTCATATGTCCTACTGCGGACTGTGACATACGCCGAACCACCCCCAACCCTCACTTAACCACGTTGCATCAGTTTTATCTTCTTACCTTATTCATGAGAAAACATATTTCAAAACATTTTCATATGCTTGAGAAGTAAAACATGATGCATAACATAAATGCACTTAATCATCGAACTAAGACAGGGGAGTACATGAGAATAACAGAACCATATCCATCGACATTTCATCAAACATATAGCAGACAATGTTCACTAAATCTAACTTAATCCTTTGATGTAGGGCCCTATTGGCCGGAAACTTAATACATTCACTTACCTGGATTCCTTAGCAACTTGGATCACTTCCTCTTCAACTTCTTCACCTAACACATTTCACATTACAGTAGTTAAATAAAATCCTAAAAGTTCTAATCATAGGTCATCCTAGAATCTAATAGCTAGAGTCATCTCCGAATCCTTAGTCTAAAGCTCTGTGCAGAATCTGAAATCCAAAATAGAACAAAGAGGTTCTACTATTGATTAAATCTGAGTTAGGTTACTTAAAATGACCAGAATCTATTCGGGTTGACATTACTACTCTCGGATTCTAAAATGTTCTAAAACGGCATGGCCATTGATAAACTCCAAGTTCAGATGCTGAGCTGAAAACAGAGCTGATAAACTAACAGATAGCTACATTGTCTATTGCATACCTCGGGTACAAACTTGCAGAGAAAATGCAGGCTGAAAATAGTCGTCAGTGAGGGAGAACGCCGGTAACAGAGAGCAGGAGCTCGGGAGAGAAGAAATCGCCGAGAGAAGGGGTGTCGGCTACAGTGAGGTTTAAATGAGATTTAAGGTTTCCTTTTTCTATTTATACTTAATCCATCAATCTTAATTACAATTCTGCCACCCAACCTAGTTTTACTCAACTTGTAATAAATTTGTCTTAACATCAAATTTAAATCATAAAGGTTAAATAAAAGGGTGATAAATAAAATGGTCAGAAAATCACCTGGCCGAAATGTCGGGTGTTACATCCACCCCTCCTTAAACAAAATTTTCGTCCTCGAAAATTGGTCGAGCGAAAAGCTTTGGATACTTGTCCAACATATCTTGCTGTAGTTCCCATGTAGCTTCTTCAATACCATGATTCTTCCACAAGACCTTAACCAACAAGATTTCCTTATTCCTTAGAGTCTTCACTGCAGAGTCCAAAATTTGCACTGGTTTTTCTTCATACTCTAAAGTCGGCTCAATCTCGATTTCTGATGGCACAACAACATGCGCTGGATCACGTATGCATTTCCTTAGCATAGACACATGAAAAACATTATGAACTTTCTCCAATGACGGGGGCAATTGCAATCTGTAAGCTGTGTTACCAATCTTTGCTAGAACAATGAATGGTCCAATGAACCGTGGGTTAAGCTTCCCTTTCTTGCCAAATCTTAAGACTCCTCTAAATGGTGAAATCTTCAGGAAAACTTCATCGCCGACAGAAAATTCAAGATCTCTTCTTCTTTGGTCCGCATAACTCTTCTGCCGGCTTTGTGCAGTTAACATCCTTTTCCTAATGACTGTAATCTTGTCTGACATCTGTTGTAAAATCTCTGGGCCCAATAACTTCGCTTCACCAACCTCATCCCAGTACAAAGGTGACCTACATTTCCTGCCATACAAAGCTTCATAGGGTGCCATACCAATGGTGGACTGGTAACTATTGTTGTAAGAAAACTCAATCAGAGGTAAGTGTCTACTCCATGTAGTCTGAAAGTCAAGCACACATGCTCTCAACATATCCTCGAGTATCTGAATGGTCCTCTCGGATTGTCCATCTGTCTGCGGGTGAAAAGCGGTGCTGAAGGATAACTTTGTGCCTAAGGTACCTTGTAAACTTTTCCAGAATCGGGAGGTGAATCTAGGGTCACGATCAGAGACTATGGATACGGGAATCCCATGCAATCTGATAATTTCTTGAACGTAAAGATTAGCAAGTTGGTCCATCGTGTAGGTTGTCTTTACAGGTAAGAAATGAGCTGACTTTGTCAGTCCTATCAATCACAACCCAAATACTGTCATGTCCTTTAGTTGTCTTAGGTAATCCTACAACAAAATCCATGGCAATGTTTTCCCACTTCCATTCGGGAATAGGTAGAGGTTGAAGGGTACCTCCTGGTCGTTGGTGCTCGGCTTTAACTTGCTGGCATACCAAGCATGATTCTACGTACTTGGCGATATCCCTCTTCATATTAGGCCACCAATAAAGTAACTTTAAGTCTCGATACATCTTGGTGCTACCGGGATGTATAGAAAAGGAAGACGAGTGAGCCTCGGCCAAAATCAACTTACGTAATTCTTCATCACAAGGGACATACCATCGATTCCTAAATCTCAGGATTCCATCATTGGAAAGACTAAACTCGGAGGTGGCGTCCTTCAACTTATTCATCATACTGTTATTCTCCTCGGAATCCTTCTGTTGTGACTCTTTGATCTTTTCCAAAACCGTTGGTTGAATGGTCAAATCGGTAAGTAAGGCTGACAACCCTGGAACTAGTTCCAATTCAAACTTCTGAACTTCAGTCCTCAAGGGTGCAGACAAAACTGACACTGCGGGTTGCATTGTTTTTGACATTCTGCTCAAAGCATCGGCTACAGCATTAGCCTTACCCGGGTGGTACTTGATTTCAAAGTCATAGTCCTTAACAAATTCTAACCAACGTCTTTGTCTCATGTTTAATTCCTTTTGGGTGAAAAGATACTTTAAACTCTTGTGGTCAGAAAACACATCGCACTGCTGTCCATACAAATAGTGCCTCCAAATTTTTAAAGCAAAAACAACTGCAGCTAGCTCTAAATCATGAGTGGGGTAATTCTGTTCATAACCTTTTAGCTGCCTAGAGGCATACGCCACAACTTTACCTTCTTGCATCAAAACACATCCCAAACCAATCTTGGATGCGTCACAATAAACACTAAATTTTCCTTCTTCAGTTGGGAGAGTTAATAGCGGGGCTGTCGTTAACTTCTGTTTCAATGATTGGAAGCTATCTTCACAAGCTTCGGTCCAAAAGTACTTGAGGTCCTTCTTGGTTAAATTGGTCAAAGGTTTAGCTATCATAGAGAATCCTTTAATGAACTTTCTATAGTAGCCAGCCAGACCAAGGAAACTTCGAACTTCACTGACATTCTTTGGCTGTGGCCAATCCTTAACGGCCTGAACCTTAGTTGGATCTACTGATATGCCCTCAGCAGAAATGACATGACCTAAGAAGTTGACCTTATCCAGCCAAAATTCACATTTGGACAATTTGGCATAAAGCTGCTGCTGTTTTAAGGTTGATAATACTATTCTCAAATGTTCTGCATGGTCGGTTTCAGTCTGTGAGTATACTAAAATGTCATCTATAAACACAATCACAAACTTATCCAGGTATTCACGAAATACTCGGTTCATCAAGTCCATGAAAGCGGCAGGCGCATTAGTCAGTCCAAATGACATCACAAGAAATTCATAATGTCCGTAGCGGGTTCTGAAGGCTGTCTTTGGTATATCTCCTTCCTTAACCTTCAGTTGGTAATAACCCGAACGTAAGTCAATCTTTGAGAATACCTTAGCTCCTTGTAGTTGGTCAAACAGGTCATCTATCCGGGGTAAAGGATATTTATTCTTGACTGTCAACTTATTCAGTTCTCTGTAGTCTATACACATTCTAAGAGAACCATCTTTCTTTTTAACGAAAAGGACAGGTGCACCCCAGGGAGAACTACTAGAACGTATAAATCCCTTGTCAACTAATTCCTGTAGTTGGACCTTTAATTCTTTTAACTCAACAGGTGCCATTCGGTAAGGATTCTTAGATACAGGTAATGCCTCGGGGTATGTATCAATCACAAATTCTATCTCTCTATCGGGTGGTAGTCCCGGTAAGTCGTCCAAGAATGCTTCAGGAAACTCTCGTACGGTAGGAATATCTTGTAGTTCCGCCTTATTCTTCACTCGGACATCCATTATGTTGGCTAGATAACTCAAGCAACCATTCTTCAGTAACCGTTGAGTCGCTAGTGAGGATATGATTGGTATCTTACTCATCTTTGGAATAGCTTGGAAGGTATACCGATCTCCATTTGGGGGTCGGAAATCAACTAGGCCAGTCCTACAACTAATCGTGGCATAATGCCTAAATAACCAATCCATTCCTAAAATAATCTCATATCCTTTCATGTCAATCATAATCAGTTCTACATATAGCTCCTTATCTCCTAAGGACAAAACATCACCCTTCAACATTTGCTCAGAATGTAAAGACTTCCCTGATGGTAACATAACTCTATACGGTTTATCAACTGGCGAAAGTTCTAACTTATGTTTACACACAAACAGGGTTGCTATGAATGAGTGTGTGGCTCCCGTATCAATAAGTGTATAAGCAGAAAAACCACAAACCATAATGGTACCTGATATGACCGTGTGTGGTTCAACATCTTCATCCTCCATCATAGCATAGACTCTTGGTGCAACTCTAATTCGATTCGGGTCTGATGGCATCGGGCAGTCTCTGGCTATGTGTCCAACCTTGTCGCATCTATAGCAACGGCCAGAGTGCAGCTTGCACTCCCCATGGTGATTCTTCTGACAGTTGGAACATAGGGGAGCCGAAGGTCGCTTTCCTCTTCCTTGGTCATCACTTGGATTGAAGGATCTCTTAACACCTTGCTGTTGTTGTTGCTGGTTTCTGTTCTGCTGGGGTTGCCATCCCTTGTTCTGCCGTGGTGGTGGTTGAGTCTCCTTAGTGAACTTCCTTGGCTGTTCACGCTGTGCATAAGCTGTCATCTCAGCCTCCTCCAATTCCAGGGCCTTAGCCGTCACTTCGCCATAAGGTATATTGTGTATCCCAGAAGTCTTTACCTTCACATACAAACTCGGCTTCAGTCCTTGAACAAATTGGTAAATCTTGTCTTCATCATTCTCAACCAGTCGGGGAGCAAACCGTGACAAAGCATCGAATTTGCATATATAATCCGTCACGGAGCCAGTTTGCCGCAGGTTCATGAATTCTTTCTTCTTGCCGGCCTGAACGGTCCTATTGAAGTACTTGTCAAAGAAGGCAGTCTTAAACATATCCCAAGTCATAGTCTCTGCATTAACAGTGCTCTGAAGAGAATCCCACCAATGCCTTGCATTCAGCTCCAAATGATAGACAGCATAGGTGACTCTATCTCCTTCATCAACTTTCGCATACTTAAACATGTCCTCTACTTTTCGGATCCATTCCTCAGCATAAATGGGGTCAGAAACTTGGCCATTGAATGTCGGGGGTCTGAGCCTGTGGAAGCGCTCACCCCCATGATCATGAGTTACATTAGAGCTGGAGTTCCCAAGCTCTTCTCTAGTAATCACTAGTTGCTCTATTTGTCGTGATTGGCGATTAACTAATTCTATTAGCTGAGCAACGGTGGTACTATCCACGTTGTCTTCCCTCTGTTGACCTCTTACCATCTTGAGATTCCTAAGCAATAATAGAAACACATCTTAACATAATGACATCACTAGAATCGTAAACACTTACAGTTGTTGGAGAGTACTCAGGTGGCAATCTGTGCTGGAAGGCAGTCTACAGAACCGATTTTAGAACCTGGTTTAGCTTTGATACCATAATTGTAACGACCCGAGGAGGACCGTCACGAAATTCTTGACCTTACTTAAACTTAAATTCATTTTTGTACTCTTTTTTTTTTGAATACGTAACTTTAATGAAGTGCATAGCATCTGCCGGCGAGCCATGCAAGCACTTCAGCCAATCGCTAAACGACAAGCTTAGAGTTCACATCTTCCGGTGAGCATGAGCTTAACACATGACCCATTAAAACTCGCTCGGTGATGGACATCTACCGATGAACACGTGCAGCTCTCGTGTTCATTAAAACCTCATCCGGTAGGGGACATCTACTGGTGGACACGTGACTCTCTCGTGCTTCATTAAATTTACTCGTGTGATATACTTCTTCCGGTAGAGAATTACACTACCTCTACCGGTCACTAGACGACAAAATAGCGTTTTCTTCTTCCGATGACGTCAGCCGGGAGAACCATCACCTATCGAACCATTTCCTCTTCCGATGACGTCAGCCGGAAGGCAAACCCATACAACTTCCATCAACTTCTCCTGCCGATGACGTCAGCCGGAAGACACAATTCTCCTCTTCCGATGACGTCAGCCGGAAGACAACCATCTTCCCCTTCAGATGACGTCAGCCGGAAGGCAAACTCATACAACTTCTATCACACTTCTCCTGCCGATGACGTCAGCCGGAAGACAACAAATTCTCCTCTTCCGATGACGTCAGCCGAAGACAACCATCTTTTCCCCTTCGATGACGTCAGCCGGAAGGCAAACTCATACAACTTCTATCACACTTCTCCTGCCGCTGACGCGTCAGCCGGAAGACAACAATTTTTCCTCCAGCGTCCCTCGGCAGAAGACATCCTGGCTTTTCTCAGACTTAGATTTTAGATAACATAAACTTCATAGCCTCAATCTTAATAACCAGGACTCAAGCGGAATGAACCATAAACTTACTAGAACTCATACAGCGAAAGACTTAATAATTCATTTCATATCCTCATAAATATCCTCAGATTCAGTACTCATACCAGGCAAACTCAGAACTCAATAATTCGAAAGTAAAGTCATCATACTTAGACTTCCATAATCATAAACATTACTACTTAAACTTCAGAACTTATAAACATCCTTAAATCATAAAACGTTAACCAGGGTTACTCATTTGCCATCCAGCCACAGATTTCACACTGATCACCTCCAGCAACCTAGCTCAGACATTTTCATCAACTTTGAATTCCTCACCTGATATTTCTTCACCTACATCATAAGGTGTAACTGTAAGCCTAAGGCTTAGTAAGGAATGCAAACTATTATGAGTTCATGAATGCATAACTTGGAGAAAAACATGCTCATAAGTCTTTTCTTTTCATGTACTTATCTTAATCATCATTCATAATCGTATCTCGTATTCATTGTTCATAATCATCATTCGTAGACATGCTCATATTCATCATTCCTTTCATCATTCATATTCTTCATTATATTATGTGGTTTAAGGGAGGATTTGTGCCGGTAAAGGGGGTTCGACAGTGAGTTTGATCATGGTCCCTACTGCGGGTCGTATTCATATGTCCTACTGCGGACTGTGACATACGCCGAACCACCCCCAACCCTCACTTAACCACGTTGCATAAGTTTTATCTTCTTACCTTATTCATGAGAAAACATATTTCAAAACATTTTCATATGCTTGAGAAGTAAAACATGATGCATAACATAAATGCACTTAATCATCGAACTAAGACAGGGGAGTACATGAGAATAACAGAACCATATCCATCGACATTTCATCAAACATATAGCAGACAATGTTCACTAAATCTAACTTAATCCTTTGATGTAGGGCCCTATTGGCCGGAAACTTAATACATTCACTTACCTGGATTCCTTAGCAACTTGGATCACTTCCTCTTCAACTTCTTCACCTAACACATTTCACATTACAGTAGTTAAATAAAATCCTAAAAGTTCTAATCATAGGTCATCCTAGAATCTAATAGCTAGAGTCATCTCCGAATCCTTAGTCTAAAGCTCTGTGCAGAATCTGAAATCCAAAATAGAACAAAGAGGTTCTACTATTGATTAAATCTGAGTTAGGTTACTTAAAATGACCAGAATCTATTCGGGTTGACATTACTACTCTCGGATTCTAAAATGTTCTAAAACGGCATGGCCATTGATAAACTCCAAGTTCAGATGCTGAGCTGAAAACAGAGCTGATAAACTAACAGATAGCTACATTGTCTATTGCATACCTCGGGTACAAACTTGCAGAGAAAATGCAGGCTGAAAATAGTCGTCAGTGAGGGAGAACGCCGGTAACAGAGAGCAGGAGCTCGGGAGAGAAGAAATCGCCGAGAGAAGGGGTGTCGGCTACAGTGAGGTTTAAATGAGATTTAAGGTTTCCTTTTTCTATTTATACTTAATCCATCAATCTTAATTACAATTCTGCCACCCAACCTAGTTTTACTCAACTTGTAATAAATTTGTCTTAACATCAAATTTAAATCATAAAGGTTAAATAAAAGGGTGATAAATAAAATGGTCAGAAAATCACCTGGCCGAAATGTCGGGTGTTACAAAAATCCTTGATAAATCTCCTATAAAAGGAGACTAGTCCATGAAAGCTACGAACCTTAGAAGTTCCGTTAGGAGTAGGCCATTCCTTAATGGCTTTGACTTTCTCCTCGTCAACTTCTATCCCATTTTTCGATATGATGAATCCAAGAAAGTGTACCTTCTCTTGGGCGAAAGAACATTTGCCCAAATTTCCAAACAATTTTGCATTCCTCAATGTTTGGAATAAAGTGCTTAGGTGATTTAAATGTTGGGGAAAATCAAGGCTATAGACTAGGATGTCATCAAAATTGACGACAATAAACTTGCCAAGAAAATCCTTGAGGACGTGGTGCATCAACCGCATGAAAGTACTCGGGGCATTTGTAAGTCCGAATGGCATAACCATCTATTCAAACAATCCGTACTTTATCTTAAAGGCGATCTTCCACTTGTCTCCTTCTCTCATTTGGATTTGGTGGTATCCACTCTTCAAATCCACCTTTGAAAATATGGACGCTCCACTGAGTTCGTTCAACATGTCCTTGAGCCTATGTATCAGAAATCGATACTTGATGGTAATTTGATTTATCGCTCAACTATCGACACATATCCTCATGGTGCCGTCCTTCTTTGGGACAAGTAAGGTAGGAACAGAACAAGAACTCATGGATTCTCGGATGTATCCTTTGTCCAATAGCTCACTTACTTGATCTTGTAATTCTTTTGCTTCTTCACACCTCATACGGTAGGCCAGTCGGTTAGGAAGCATAGCACAAGGTTGAAGGTCTATTTGATCTTTGATGCCACGTAAAGGCGGCAATCCTTGTGGAAACTCCTCGGGAAAAACATCTTGAAAATTGTTAAGTAGGGTTTGGACAGCTAAAGGAATCTCATCCAACTCCATAACTCGATCTCGAAACAGTACCAAAATAAGCATTTCTCTTATGACAATAGATGATCTCAACTCGTGCTTTGACACTAACAGAATTTCCTTTTTCTTTTCTTTTTTCCTTTTGGCATCGTCTTGTACCACTTGCTCTGGAGTCATAGGTAGTAATTTAATCGTCCTATCCTTGAACTTTAACGTGTACTTGTTAAGGAATCCATCATGTGTCACCTTATGGTCATATTGCCAGAGTCGACCTAATAGCAGGTGACTAGCGTTCATCGGAACGACATCATAAAGGACCAAGTTCTTGTACTTGCCAATAGTAAAGTCGATGGTCACTTGCTTGTTCACTTTAATGTCGTCATGATCATCCAACCACCTCAACTTGTAGGGGTGAGAGTGCTCAATAGTTTGCAACTTTAACTTGTCGACCATCTCCTTAAAAGCAACAGTCACACAAATACCTCCATCAATGATGAGTGAACACACTTTATCTTTTACCGCACATCGGCTGTGGAATATATTTTGTAACGCCCCTAATACTGTGCCCGTATTTACCCTTAATTACCGTACACATTTTTCATTTTTTCCTTTATTCTTAGCGTTCATGCGGAAACGATTTGAAAATAATTTAAAATCAATTTAATAAAACGTTTAAAACAAATAAAAAAAACAATTTATTAAACCAATACGTACATAAACACTCGATACTCATACGTCTTCCGAAATACCACCTCAAAGCCGACTCGAAACGCAACTATAACAAAGTACATTTTCATGAAAATAAACTGCGTGGTTCCGTTTAAAAGTTTAACAAATCCTCCTGTTTCAAAATCACAAAACAGTTTATAACAACAGGTTTCCAAAATGTTCAGAACATTAAAATATCAACCTATCAACTACCAGAGCCAAGCATCCTATAATGTCTATACAACCATCAGCCCAAAACGTCCAAAAACCCTCAAAATCTATACATCTTTCATCCAGACAATTCCCAAAACTATCAAAATACCTAACCATGAGTCCCACGGGTCAAAATACGTCTCAACTGCGCCAACACACTCCCGCGTCCATCCGTCGTCAACTGTATCATGTCTCAGGAGGAGGAATCTCATCCTCACCTGGTTCCTCGATAACTAGATCACCTACACCGTACATAACACACTATGAGATAAAATCCCAGTAAGCTCTACGTAAATGCAATGCATGCTGTGCTATGAGTTCATTAAACCATACAATCGTTTTACTTTTTCGCTAACCTTTCGTTCACCTTTTCGTTAACCTTTTCGTTTACCTTTTCGTTATTATTTTCGTTAGCCTTTTCATTAACCTTTTCGTTTACCTTTTCTTTAACCTTTTCGTTAACCTTTTCTTTCATCTTTTCGTTTACCTTTTCGTTATCCTTTTCGTTTGCCTTTTCGTTAACCTTTTCGTTCACCTTTTCGTTTACCTTTTCGTTTTTCGTTATCCTTTTCGTTAGCCTTTTCGTTAACCTTTTCATTTACTTTTTCATTTCTCTTTTCGTTAACCATGATGCATGAACAATTCATATCTTAAAGTAAACAAGCAATACTGTATACCATCAAAGACTGTAAAACATAATCTATAAAACAAATAAACCTAGCTACCCAACCAAAGCAATATAAAACAAGTGCGTCTCCAAAATTCCTCGACACGACATTCGACGTACGGTGTAGGCCAATCGGCCAGAGAAGATCACGAGAACTTACCTCGTGTCCGTTGCAGCTCAAACTCTGTCCACGAGCACTGTTCACCTGAGCAATTTACAACGTTTATCGTTAAAACGAGTTTAAACTTCTAAACGTCCAAATTTAACAAAAACCTTAACTAAGGAATTTTCCTAAAATATTAACCTAACTAATCGAAGTATTTAAACAACGATTAACGCTCGATAGTTTAAAATCACAATTAACGAGTTTTCCCAAAAACCCGAAAATTTCCAAATTTTAACATTTCTCGCAATTCACTCTAACTCCGTCCAATAACGTTCAATACGTCCTTTATATCGTTAATTTCTATAAACCTAATAATTTCGGACCCTAATTTGGGTTCGGTAAAAACCGACCCGAAACTTCGAATGCGCGTAACTTTCGCGTCGGTTATCGGAATCGAACGATTCCAGCGGCCACGCGCTCCTCTAATAACCTATTTTAACCTGTCAAAAGGAATTTTAAAACAATCGACCGCAGATAGGTCAAATGCAGAAAAACCCGAACTGCCCCTTTAAACCAAAAATCCCCTTTTTCGATTTTCATCAATTCTCCTCCGATTTCTCACCAATCAATCCCAATTAGCCTCAATTAGTCTAAATTAATCGAAATCCCGAGCCATCACACCGAAAACCGAAACCCCCAAATTTGGGGTTCCCTGTTTTCGGCCAAATCGAGCTCACCGTTTCCAGGAGATCCTCGCCGGCCATGAGCTCGGCCATTCACCAACGAGAACGGCCAGAAACGGCCGGTGATCGGAGCTCAATCGAGCTCGACACCCTCGGCCAAAAACCGAGCAAGAAACAGGGGAAGAAAATCGACTTACTGGTCGGTTTTTCACACGGAGACGGGCCGGAATCCCCACGCCGCCGCCGTCTGGCCGGAGATCGTCGGAAATCGGTGGCGGTTTCCTCGGCCGATCGTCGCTCGCGTCGGTCTCCCCTCTCCTTTCGTTCTCGGCGTCGGGCTCGAATCAACAGAATGGCAATTGCCATTCTGTTGATTTTATTTTATTATTAATAATAATATTAATAATAATTATAATTATAATTATAATTCCTATTAACATTTATACAAATTACATTTACCGTTTTGCCCACCCGTGTTTTCGACCATTCGAATTTCGTTATTTCGCCAATAAATTCAACTTATTATTTGGGATTTATTAAAACTGTCCGTTCGCAATTCGGACCTTGTTTACTATTTCTACTAAAACGTCCTTTATATTACGAAAAACGTATTTACTCGGAATATATCGATATTATTCCGAAAATTTCCTAAATTTCTTTAAAATTCCTATTAATTGTTAGGATCGTCATGACGCTTTCTTTTCGTAAAACGGACCTGATTTGACATATTTACAAAAATGTCGTCCAATAATATAATAATAATATCCTCAAGAATCCGTACGAGCCGGATATTACATTCTACCCTCCTTATTTAGAATTTTGTCCTCAAAATTTGCCATAGCTTATAGTCCTTGACATTAACGTTTCTTGTCTTGTGATATTTTACTTCGGTTAATCGTCTGTACTTACGGTCCTCCTTCGTGGTTCTAAACAACCATCCTACTATATTCTCCAACATTGGCCTAAATTTGTATTCACTACTTTCGATTTGATCGTACCCGTCTTCTTTCACGTACTAAGCATAACCCAAACTCTCAAATCTCCATCAATTAACCCGACAACATATTTGTCATCTTACTTCATCCACATGTACCAACTTTCAACTTTCACTTAATCATTCGCAGATTAAAATTTCTTAATAATACTAACTTCAAAACTCACACTTTATCGACGTCTTTCTCCCGCTGTCTCATCAGGTCAGAATTACACCCAAGCTTTCTAGTGCCAGTCAAATTGAATGCCTACAATTTCATCCAATTTCTGGGCTGTAACCCATATCTCAACGAAATTCCCTCAATCCTACCCATAATCGGGATACACACCAACCGAGTTTCTACTTTAACTTCCTAATCATAGCCTTCATTTTCAATTTACGCATCAAATCTTACCAAATATCTAAACTTTCAATTATACAATCCCTAATTATGTACCCATCACTTGACGACTTGAGCACACGTTGGTCTAAAATTAGTCACCAAAACGTTCAACTCACTAATTTATCAACTGGTTTCCCTTAACATTCTCCTTTGTGCTCAATCCTCGAAATACCATCCACTTGCCGACGTCACCTGGGTTGACTATAAAAGGTACACATCCTCTGGCACCAGGTCCTAATAACAATCTTCACTAGAATTCAAATCTCTAAATCTCACAAACCATCTCGTTGATATCACTCCGAGGTTTCGATGAGTTAATCCTGGGCTAAAGTTACTACTTGCTTAGGATTGATTCAGGTCTCCTTGTAACTAAGATGTTGTAAACATCATATGTTCTAGACTACCTCAGTGAATTATGTAGTTACGCCTTTACTAATCTACTCATGCTACTTCTACTATAGTCCTTTGTCTTAACTTAACTCTCCATCAACTCCAAGCAACATCAAGTCTCAAAGTCTCCTCATTGATGCATTCTAAACTAGTAATTCTAACTTAAACCATTCATGCATTACTTGGCCTTGACTTGCCAAACACGAGCCGATCTCTAGAAATTTGCTAACTTAACCTCTCATTTATTCCAACGATCTACTCACCTTTCACTAATAGGTTTATATCTAACCTTCATCTCTCTTGATTAGTCGTATTTTCAACACTTCCAGGGGGGTTGTCAATTAGACAGAATCCCTACCTACATAAAAACCATATTTCATAAGGTGTATTCCTCTAACAGTAACCAAATCTTAAATGCCCAAACTCCTTGGCTAAGTCAAACTAATCCTATTAATGCATAACTTTATTTCTATATGGTCTTTATTTCCATATATGTAGCCTATTGTCTTCCCGTCGAGGTTCGCCTAGTGACCCTTCTTACCCACCTACTATTCTCTTACCTACCTATTTTCAAGCCCATATATTATTACTATATATATTATTTTTTTATTTTTTTTTTATTTTTTTTTATCATGCAAATATTGCCACACAAGTAATTAAAACAGTACCTGCAATTAGAGAAAGCTGGCCCACATCATCAACATCGCTGGGCTCTATAAACGCAAAAACTCTCGGAGTAACCCTTTTCTTGTCACCACCCTGTGGGCCATGGCCCAGTAGAGGGCAATCCCTGACAAAATGGCCCGCACCACCGCATCTATAGCACCTATCCGTGCCCATTCTGCAATCACTGAAGTGCTCTTTCTGACATATAGGACACAGGGGCTTTTGAGTAGCTCCTTGCACTTGTTTTCCTTTGCCTTGGTCATTGTTTCCCACATACGGCCTTTTAACACCTCTTTGTTGTTGCTGCTGTTGTCCTTGTGGCTGCCAGTCTCTGTTTTGAGGTCGAGGCTGTATCTCACGGAAGAAGCCCTTAGCTGGCTCCCTCGGTTTGACATAACTCTGATCAACGGCCTCAATCTCAAGTGCCCTGGGCACAATCTCGTCATAGGATACATTTCGTACCCCAGATATCATAAGACGCATCCGAAATTCCTGGTCAAGTCCCTGTAAAAATCTGCGTACCTTGTCCTCATTTATGCTGACCTGACGTGGCGCAAATCGAGACAGTGCTTCAAACTTCCTCACATACTCGGCAATAGAACCAATCTGCCGTAACTGCATAAACTCAACCATCTTCGCCTCACGTACGGTATGACTGAAATATTTATCGTAAAACAATGTCCTGAATCTCTCCCAGCCCATAACAGTCACATCGGTAGTCGTCTTCAAGTGGTACTCCTCACTTGTAGCCCAGGTACTTAACCCTGAGGTCCTGGGTTCGAGTGGGGAGGAAGGCAAAAATAACCTACAGGGAGGGGAAAGTTCTGTGAGTTGGGCCACCCAGTGTAACTGTGAAAAGGGCTGGGTTAAAACCGGTGTCACTATGAAAAGGGCCGGGGCTTGACAATAAAAGGCGCCTTTTATTGTAACAACCCGGCCCCCGTAACCCGAGGGTTTACACCGAGCTGTGCGGTACAATCCCCGCCACGTGGCTTCCTTTTCTGTTCGCCACGTGTACTCACAGAACTTTCCCCTCCCTGTAGGTTATTTTTGCCTTCCTCCCCACTCGAACCCAAGACCTCAGGGTTAAGTACCTGGGCTACAAGTGAGGAGTACCACTTGAGCTAGTAGCTCAAGTGGTACTCCTCACTTGTAGCCCAGGTACTTAACCCTGAGGTCTTGTGTAACGACCCCGGCCAGGAGCCGTCACGTACTCATATACTTTCATTAACCGTTTGCCTGACTTTTACTATTATTACATTCACTTACTATCTCACAACAAACTTCCACATTATACGTATATATTTTTTTTTAAACTGGTAATAGAGACGCAGAACCATTAAGGAAAACGAACCCTCTCGTGCCCGACTTCCCACGCCTCGTCGGCTCAAACTTTCACAGAGTCGAGCGACTAGACTCGGTCATTGGTTTCTTGACAATTCCGGGAAAAGAGGAGGTATCCTCAATTCTCTTAACATAATACCACTCGGGTTTGCATGGGTTGCATGCGTTGACAGCCCTCAGAAATTTAGTCGTCCGGTCATCACGTGCATTACGCGTGACTCGCTTAACATCACCTAAAAGGAGACATCTTTCGGTGGACACGTGGGTCTCGCGTGCTAAATTAAAACATCATCCGGTCGCTAATCGACAAAACACATTTTTCATCTTCCGGTGAACACGTGGGTCTCACGTGCTAAATTAAAACATCATCCGGTCGCTAATAGACAAAACACATTTTTTTTTCATCTTCCGGTGAACACGTGGGTCTCGCGTGCTAAATTAAAACATCATTCGGTCGCTAATCGACAAAACACATTTTTCATCTTCCGGTGAACACGTGGGTCTCGCGTGCTAAATTAAAACATCATCCGGTCGCTAATCGACAAAACACATTTTTCATCTTCCGGTGACGTCATCCGGAAGACTAAACCATCATGCAACTATTCTTTCGGCATTTGCCGATAACGTCAGCCGGAAGACTAAACCATCAAACAATTAACCTTCGGCATCTGCCGATGACGTCAGCCGGAAGACTAAACCATCAAACTCTAACATTCGGCATTTGCCGATGACGTCAGCCGGAAGATTGCCTCATCCAGCTTCCGTCTTACGGTAGAGAACACTAAAACATCAAAGGACTCCTTTCAACTGGAAGTAAACACAACTCATCCAAATGCATATAGCTGAAGACTTAAGCAACAGATCATTCATAAATCTATAATCATTCCCTGACTCAGTGATCCACTAGACGGTTTCAAACTCAACGTTTTAAAATAATCTCATCCTACTTAAACTACCATATCCTTTAACTTACTGTAACATGAGAGTTTAAACCAGGGGTCATAAATCGCCTCTCCAGCCCCGCACTGTCACCTTGAGCATCCTCCAGCAACCAGCCTTAAGCGTCCTCTTTGCACATAACATCCTCACCTGAACCTTCTTCACCTACACCATAAGGTTTAACTATAAGCCTAATGCTTAGTAAGGAATGCATGCTGACAGATATACATGAGTACACAATTTAAAGAGACATAAGTTCATAAACCATTCATCATTCGTGTTCATCTTTATCATTTACATGACATGTATTAAGGCAGGAGACGAGGGAGGAAGACAGGGTACATAGTCATTTGCCTATCGCGGCAGTCATACATAATCATTTGCCTATCGCGGCAATCATGATACATCACTCGGCCTCCCCCAGTGGGAGAATTCGCGAGCCATACATATCATTAACTCGGCCTCCACCAGTGGGAGAATTCGCGAGCCATACATATCATTAACTCGGCCTCCACCAGTGGGAGAATTCGCGAGCCATACATATCATTAGGGGGTGATTGTGATGACCCGAATGTGAATGTATATGTACGACTGCGGGGCAAACCTCGGGTTGCGGGGCAAACCTCGGGACCTAAGCCGAGTGTAGGCGAATCCCGGACTCGAGTATAGGCGAATCCCGGGTCGTAAAAAGGGGGTTGTCACAATCCCACATCGCTTGGGGAAGTATGTGGAAATGAAACATATGTAAAGAGACCCTCCCAATATAGCAAGACGCGTTTTGGAGCACGATTGACAACGAATCCCATAAGAACTCCGAAGTTAAAAGTGCTTCGGCGAGAGCAATTCCAGGTTGGGTGACCTTCCGGGAAGTTCTCGCCAAACAAAGCCGTGAGGGGAGGATATTGGGTTACGACCCAATCCCCAGAGCGGACAATATCTTGCTGGGATAAGGGGTCGTTCCATCTTGGGTTCGAGTGGGGAGGAAGGCAAAAATAACCTACAGGGAGGGGAAAGTTCTGTGAGTACACGTGGCGAACAGAAAAGGAAGCCACGTGGCGGGGATGGTACCGCACAGCTCGGTGTAAACCCTCGGGTTACGGGGGCCGGGTTGTTACATATTTTCCCTTTGACAGTCATCTTTCGTGTTCTTCGAGAGAAGGGATCTTCTAATAACCATAAGTAGAGGTCCATCTTGAGATGGGCATTCATGACCGTCGGTGCCACTCTCCTCTATCATTTCCTCCTCTACTTCCATATCGTATTGCCCTTCATCATTTTCGCTCTCCCACTCGCCGGTGGATTCCTTGATTACCATTACCCTACGGTTAGGGCATTCATTGGCATAATGTCATTTTCCTAAGCATTTATAGCGTTGGACGTCTCGAGCCTTTTGATTGTTGGGCTTAGTTACTTGATTGTTTCCTTGATTGGGCCCTTGAAGTTTCCTTATGGGTTTGGTCACACCACTTACTTCTTTAGGGGGCCAATTATGGTTAAAAGGCTCTTTTTCATCATTTCGAGTCATATTAGTGGTGGTAGTCTTGTTGAAGTTTTGGGGTCTAGGTGTGAATTTAGAAGGATAATGGTTTGTCTTCTTCCTCTTGAGTTGTCTCTCCACGGTGAGAGCTAGTTGGATGACCTTATCCATGGTCTCCAATTGTTGCAATTCCACTATGTCTCCAATATCCTAATTAAGTCCACAAATGAACCTAGCCACTTCTTGTTCCTCGGGTTCTTCTAAACAACAACACATCTTGAGGGTCTCAAATTCGGCGAGATACTCGTCCACTGGTCTGGCTATTTTGTCGGAGGCTATGCAATTGTTGGTAAAACTCATGCTTGTAGTGCTTTGGTATGAACCTCCTTCTCATGAGGGTTTTCATCTCTCTCCATGTAGTGATAGGATCGCCATATTCGAGTAACCTCTTAGCCTTGAGGCCAGCCCACCATAGGGCAGCATGACCCGATAACTCGAGGGAGACCAACTGGATCTTAACTCTTTTGGAGTATTCATGGCATTCAAAGACCTTTTCAAATTTTTCTACCCAATTTAGGAATGTGTTTCTGTCATATGTCCCATTGAATGGCAGGATAGACAATTTGGCATTTCGTAGATCGTGGTCATCTTTACTTCTACGTGGACAGTAATTCTCCTCTTCGTCTAACGTCCATTCATCATCTTTCGAATAGTCATATCCTTGGAATCTTCTTCTTTTTGGGCGTTTAGTCCATTCATCATCCTCTTGGTGATCTCGAGGATCTTGCCAAGGAATTCTTCTTCGGGGTCGTTCAACCCATTCTTCTTCCTCTTGGTGATCTCGAGGATCTTGTTGAGGATTTCTTCCATGGGGGAGTTACATCCTTCGTTGGATTGGGGTTTCTAGTGAGGTGTCCCTTGAATGGATGTCTCTACGGTTGTTGCATGGTCTTTGTTCGTTGGATTGATTAAATCTTAAGTCCATGTCCTCAACTCGTTGGGTTAGGGAAGTCACCGCTCTAATCAAGCCTTCGATTTGACCTTGCATGCTTGATTCACCCTCTTGATGGGTGGAGGATTTGGTTGAGGGTACCTCTTTACCTAGGTTGGTTTCCATGTTTCGTAGGAGATCTTGGATGATACAACTCCTTGTTTTCACCATTTATAGTTGAGGAAAGGATAATTAATTGTTGAAGTACTTAAATTTTAGGATAGGAAATGTATTAATTTAAGTCTTAGGAGTTTTGGAAGGAAATTTGAAAATTTGAATTTTGAATTTTTTTAAAATTAAAGTTGATAACTTTAAAGGGGATTAGAGAAAATGATTATCTACTTAAGATATTAGGGAAACCTAATCACACTAAAAAAAAAAAGCAATAAACAAAATTTCAAAATAACACACAATTTAAAAATGCACTTTTCCAATGTGGTAGCTTGAACTTTTAGCTTTCTTAAAGTGACCTAAAGTTTACCCAATTTGATAACTAGTTGGTATAAATTTAGTACAAGACAATAGAGTTCAAATTTTGTAAATTTAAGGGATAAAGTAGGTGATCTAGAATTGCTAAAAAATGAATCAAAGTTAGTTTTCTAGGAAATTGTGCCCAAACAAATTGTAATATCCGGCTTGTACGGATTTTGAATTTAATATATTATATTCATATTTTATTATATAGTGGCATTTTTGGTAAATATGTCAAATCAAATCAGTTTCGCAAACGGAAAGCTTTATTACGATCCTAACGATTAATAGGAATTTTAATGAAATTATGGAAATTTTCGGAGATTAAACGCTATATTTCGAGTAATTACATCTCTTGTAATATAAAGGGACGTTCTAGTAAAAATAGTAAACTTGGTCCAAATTGCGAACGGACGGTTTTGTTAAATCCCAAATAATAAGTTGGACTTATTGGCGAAATGTGAAAAGTTGAAAAATTCGAATCGTTGGACGATTAAAGAAACGAATGACGAAACAAATAGAAAATTTAGAGGAAGGGCAAAATCGTCATTTAGCATTTAATTAATTATTAATTACTTAACATTACTTAAAGGCAAAATGCCTTAACGATTTTCATTTGAAAATCGTTCTTCAGAGAAGCAAACCCTCGACTTCTCCTCCCTGCCCGCGACAAATCTCTCCGATCCGACCTCCATTCGCTTCATTTTTTTTCACGCTTTCTCCTCCAATCGACGTTCTAGGTATGAACCTACAATCTTAGAGTTTTTATTTCGATGATTTCGGAGTTTTAAAAAATTAGGTTCGTTTAGGGTTTTGATTTAAAACGCGATTTAGGATCTGAAATTAATAGGTTTACTGTGATTAAAATATATATTGAACGTATTGGACGAATTTAGATGATTATGGACGAATATTAGAATTTCAGAACTTTCGGGTTTTAGGGAAAAACTCGTAAATTGTAGTTTCGAGCTATCTATCGTAGATTGTTTATCGATATGCCTTGAATAATTAAGTTAGGAGTTTTAAGAAATTCGTTAGTTAAGGTTTTATTAATTTGGACGTTTAGAAGCTTAAATTAGTTTTAACGTTGAAACTGTGTTTTGCTTCAGACAAACAACGCTCGTGGACGGAGCTTGAGCTGCTTTGGACGCGAGGTAAGTTCTCGTGATCTTCTTTGGCCGATTGGCCTACACCGTACGTCGTGTCGTCTCGAGGAGTTTTGGAGATGCGTTTATTTAATTGTACTTGGTTTGGGTAGCTAGTGTAACAACCCCAACCCCCATAGGGCCGTCACAGGACTTCACTTTACATTGACATAACATTTACCTAAGCCCTCGTGTTATCGAATAAAATTTTTCATTTTTATTTAACACTTTAAAAGAAAACGGACTTAGACAATTGACCCACCTCTAACAACCTTTAGGGTCTAACTTTGACTTAAACATTTTTAGCGTAAAACATTTCGACTTTTAAAACATTTAAAACTAGACTAAAACCATTAATAACTTAAAACAATTAACAATTAAAGTAAGATCAATTAAAACAAAACACTCATTCATCGATCATCAAAACACGACACTAATATAACCTATACTTTCGGGAAGAACTCAAGAAAACGAACTGCATGGATCGCTCTAAAAATTGAGCGTATCCTTACCTGTTTTAAAATAACCAAACAGTTCAAAATAACCAAACAGTTCCAATATATTTCTCCAAAATAAAGACTTTACATTTTAGACATTCTACTACCACATCATACACATCAAAAACTCTACTTTCATACGTTTTTCTATCAAAACCAATCGATCGACATACGTAACGTTTTCATACTTTCATCCATCACATTTCTATACACATACACAAAACCTCCAAATCATTCCCCAACCAAAATTGACTCCTAACTCATACTAACCACGGTCGGAATCGCCCTAACAATATTGCCGGGTTGCCACCATGGTCGTACTCCTCCAACTGCGTCCATAATCCTAGCATGCTCATGAAATCTCACCGTACCTGTTCTTCTGCACCTACATCACAGAACTCAAACTATAAGCCTAATGCTTAGCAAGTAGTGACTATATGAATTTAAAACATTTTGCTTAACATATGCAGTTTCTACTGTTTCGTTTCTGTCTTACTCTTACACATTCTTTATCTTATTACTGGGTGCTTCTTTACGTGCTAGATCAAGGTGACACACCTCACGGGACGGCCAACCTCGACCTAGAAAAGTGACACACCTCATGGTCCACCTCTCGGGACGGCAACCCACGTAAAGCGGGGGAAAAGGAGGCACACCTCACGGGACGACCAACCTCAACCCCACCTTCCATTATTTCTTACGTACTTTATCGTTTCGTTCTCAACATTTCACATCCTACTGTATCATTTTGTAAAAGCATGGAAATTCGTTTTCGTTTCGTTTTCGTATCGTAAAACCATGATGCGTGCTCTACTATACATAAAAACATAAAACACACATGCATACAAACCTACCGAACTGTGATGTAGGCCCGAAGGCAAATGCACTTACGTACACTACTTACTTGGCGTCCTTAGCAATTTGTCTCTATCTGAAACCTTAACCGTGGAACCTGAAAAACCTAAATATCAAAATATTGCATTAGAACTCGCTCGGCATAACTAAGCTCTCATTTTTGTGAAAACATCTTAAACTACTATTTCTAGCCTAATCCAACTAAAATCTAACTAAACGGGCCACTATTTTGGGTTTGGTAAAACCGACCCGAAACTTCGAACGCGCGTAACTTTTGCGTCGGTTATCGGAATCGAACGATTCCAAAGGCCACGTACTCCTCTAATAGCCTATTTTAATATGCCAAAAGGAATTTCAAAACAAACGACCGTAGCTAGGTCAAATCAGGCAAAATCCGATTCTGCCCTTTCCCAGAATTTTCCCCCCTTTTCGATTTTTCATCAATTCACACTCATTTCATCACCAATCGACCACATATACCCTCAATTAGAATAATCTAACGTAAAATCGAAGTTTCCAATTAAGAAAACCCGAGGCTCCAAAACCTAGCCCTCGGTTTTTCACTAAATCCGAGCCTACCATTGCTCGGCAACCATTGCCAGCACCGAGCTCGGCTACTTGACACCGAGAGCAACCAGAAACGGCCGGCAATCGGAGCCCAATCGAGCTCAGCGATCCACGGCCACAACCAAGCAAGAAAAAGGGAAAAACCGAACCAAAACCGGGGGAAACCGAGCCTTACCGGTCGGGTTGCGCGTGTAGTCAGCCGGAATCACCACGTCGCCGGCGTCTGGTCGGCGAGGGTCGGAAACCGTCGGTGAATCGTCGCGCGTCTCCTCCTCTCTCGGCGTCGGGCTCGCGCAGGGGAATGGCTTCATCGTGAAGCCATTCAATTTTTATAAAAATTGTTTTTATAAAAATTATATAATTTTTACTTATTAATTTACTTAAATACCCTTAACTCAATTCTATGCTTAATTCTTTAATTAGTCTATCAATTCGGTTTTTCTGTAGTTTTCTTATTTCTCCAAATATTCCAATTTAAACTTAGAGTTCTAACAAAACTTACCGTTCACAAAACGGACTTATTTTGCTATTTTTACGAATTAACATACTAAAAGGGTAAAACGGGAACTCTAGCATTACTCTTTTCGATTTGGGTTTCTAAAATTTCACTTATTCCTCTAAAAATTCCCGTAAATTTCTGGGACACTAAGGAAACATCCCGCTCAAGAAAATACTTTAATTTGCTATTTACGAAAATAACCTAAGAAATTAAAAAATCCCAAGATCCGAAAACTCGGGCGTTACATCCTTCCCTCCTTAAATGAAATTTTGTCTTCAAAATTGTTGCTTAGACAATCCTTTTATTTCTCACTCCAATGCTACCACCGTAATTACCGTTGCAATACTGAATCTTGATTCTCTAAGGCCTAAATCACTCATCGGGTAACGACAATTCCTAGATCTCCAAAGTTATGACTCTCTTAACTATGCATTTTGTAACTCATTCACTCATACGTCCATTGCTTTCAACCTAATCCATCATCACTTAATCTCTTAAATCTCTCCCAACTCAAACTCCAATCTAGTCTTCCTCGAATTAATTCAATTGTTTCCCTACTTTTCTCATACAACATCAATCTAACGCATCAAAAACATCATAATCCCTCAAAACTTCATCTATTGCTTGATACTAAGGACCTATTACGTAGCCTCCTTATACTATTTCCTTCTATTCCAAGTCCTCCTCTACCTTACTATCTCATTTCTAATCCATCACACACATCCTTTACACCCATGAACAATGGGCATTCATGACGTTCCATTAGTCACTATAACACGATCCTAGTACTCGGGGCTCTCAATACTTAAATCTATCCCTTTTTCTTTCAAAGTATTTTCTAAAATGCTCGATTTATCCAACTTTCACTTCAGTTGTCTCCAAACAATATCAAACTCTCAAGTCTAACTAATTAATTACACTATTCGCCCAATGCCTTAAATGGTGCATAAACACTTCGACATAGCTTACGAGTCGAATCTTTCCTAAACCTACAGGCTTATCTTCATTTCTAGGTTCACTTGCACAATCTCCGTGCAACTTTCTATCATTTCATCCAATATTTTCTAAATTCTTCAACATCACAAACCCTCAATGTTTCACTCTTATTTTGACCACTCACTTATTCTTATAAATCTCTTCATTTACCCTTATGATGTTGTCCAAAAATCTACCTAATCGCCCATTTTATCTTACCTCACATAGTCTCCATTTTCCTCCATCCATGAACTAAGAACCATCCCTCACGGTATGAATCTTTTATATAAGCTAACATCCATATCCTCGATCAACGATCTTCTAAAGACCTTATGTTCCTCGAGTTGGAATTTACGTTCCATCCCTAAGCTCATTTATCCTAGCCCTAGCTACTTACGAAATCGTCGGCCTTTACTTCGTTACATACTAGCCAAACCCTTGAAATTCTCTAACTTAACCTCATCCCTAATGCATTTGACCATCCTCCTCATTCAAAAGTTCATATGTTTCATCAAATCTCACTCCACTAAATACTTAAATGCTAACCTTCTTATTTTAACTCTCAATTAAACCTAAAGGCCTTTACACTTACTCTTATAAATCTATACACAATTCTAAATCTATCCAACCACCCTTTTTCACCTTACGTCGCTTAGTCTCTAATTTCTTCATTAAAAGAAATTCCCAATATTTTCATAGATTGCACATCACTAGATTCTAATGAATTAAATCTCAACTTCTAACCTTCCTTCTTATCTAGCAATCCTCTCTTTCCTAGCTCTTAACTTCGCAATATCAATTACACTTCTCCTCCAAGGCTCCAACACTTGTAAAAATATCTATTTTCACATAAGGTTTTTACTAAGATTTACTAGCTAATGAATTTTTCTCTTTGATCTTCAAAATTCAGGTTCTAAGTGTTCCCCCACACTACTCCACAACAATTTGCCTAACAACTTTCTTGTTTTCTCAAAAAAAAAAAACAAAATTTGGGTCATAAGTATTCAACTCAATTCTTTACATCAATTCCTCTAACGGCTTCCTTGTTAGCAAACTTGTTGCAGGTAATTTACACCCTTAATCCGAACCTCCTTGCCATCCTAAGTCCTCAAGTCTAATTCACATCCACCACCAACTCCCACACGATTATATTCTAACATTTCTACGTTAGTATCTCCTATAAATAATTAAAATGACACGTACCTGTAACTACAGTAGGCTGCTCTTCATTGTTTGCACTGCTGAGGGAGAAGATCTTTGGAGATACACTTGTGGGTCCCTTGTTCCGTGTCGGGCAGTCCCTGGCAAGATGGCCCGTCCTATTGCAAACAAAACACGGCCCTTTACCTTTCTTCGGACAATTCCTGGAGAGATGTCCTATCTCTTGACACTTGAAACACCTTCCTAGATTCTTCCTTGGGCAGTCCATAGAAATATGACTTTGCTCATTACAATTAAAACATCGGCCCGAACCTGCCTTGCACACCCCATCATGGAACTTCTTACATGTTGGGCATTGAGAGAACTGCGAATAACCAGAGGCACGCTTTCCATTTCCTTGACTAATTTCCTCATCACTCATCCTTTTTGTGCCCCTCGGTAGTTGTTGTTCTTCATCACTCTGTTGAGTTGTAATTTCTCTAAAGGGCTTCTTCGACGCTTCTCTTTGTTGCTGAAGCTTCATCTCGATGTCATCAAGTCCAAGAGCTCTTTCCCCTATTTTATGATAAGGCACGTCTTCATCATCCACCGTCATCACCCCTTTCTGAATTTCTAGTTTCAAACCTTGTACAAATTGGTGAATTTTGTCCTCCTCCTCATAGATCATATATCCGGCATATCGAGATAGCGAATCAAACCTTCGCACATATTTAGCCACCGTCCCAGTTTGGTGCAATTGTGTGAACTCCACCTTCTTACTAGCCCGAAGAGTGCGACTGAAATACTTATTATAGAATACTGTTTTGAACCTTTCCCATCTCATAACTCCTACATCAGTAGTAGCTTTAATCGTATCCCACCAAAATATAGCATCCTTCTCTAAATTAAATGTTGCACACGTCACCTTGTCGGCTTCCTCCACTTTTGCATAGGCAAACATACTCTCAATCTTACGGATCTACTCCTCGGCGCAAGTAGGGTCCGAAGACTGTCCATCGAATGTCGGGGGCCTAAGCCGCCTAAACCTTTCTCCACCTTGGTCCTGAGAATCGTTGCCCTGTCCACTTCGATTCAACAAAACCCTTATCTGTTCTGACTGTTGGCGTAATATGTCCATAAACTGGCTATTGGGATCCATTCAGGTTACTTAAGTACTCGTGGCCTTTTCTTGTACCTAGACATATTAGAAAACACGAAACACTATAAAAATCTATAAATCATTACTTAAACTTAAACACTTACAGTTGGCGAAGCACTTCCATGGGGCGAGTGGCACTGTTAGGTAATCAACTGAACGATTGCGACCACATGGCTCTGATACCATAACTGTAACGACCCCAACCCCGTAGGGCCGTCACAAGACTTGACTTTACATTGACATAACCTTTACCTAAGCTCTCGTGTTATCGAATAAAATTTTTCATTTTTACTTAACACTTTAAAAGAAAATGGACTTAGACAATTGACCCACCTCTAACAACCTTTAGGGTCTAACTTTGACTTAAACATTTTGAGCGTAAAACATTTCGACTTTTAAAACATTTAAAACTAGACTAAAACCATTAATAACTTAAAACAATTAACAATTAAAGTAAGATCAATTAAAACAAAACACTCATTCATCGATCATCAAAACACGACACTAATATAACCTATACTTTCGGGAAGAACTCAAGAAAACGAACTGCATGGATCGCTCTAAAAATTGAGCGTATCCTTACCTGTTTTAAAATAACCAAACAGTTCAAAATAACCAAACAGTTCCAGTATATTTCTCCAAAATAAAGACTTCACATTTTAAACATTCTACTACCACATCATACACATCAAAAACTCTACTTTCATACGTTTTTCTATCAAAACCAATCGATCGACATACGTAACGTTTTCATACTTTCATCCATCACATTTCTATACACATACACAAAACCTCCAAATCATTCCCCAACCAAAATAGACTCCTAACTCATACTAACCACGGACACATACTAACCACGGTCGGAATCGCCCTAACAATATTGCCGAGTTGCCACCATGGTCGTACTCCTCCAACTGCGTCCATAATCCTAGCATGCTCATGAAATCTCACCGTACCTGTTCTTCTGCACCTACATCACAGAACTCAAACTATAAGCCTAATGCTTAGCAAGTAGTGACTATATGAATTTAAAACATTTTGCTTAACATATGCAGTTTCTACTGTTTCGTTTCTGTCTTATTCTTACACATTCTTTATCTTATTACTGGGTGCTTCTTTACGTGCTAGATCAAGGTGACACACCTCACGGTCCACCTCACGGGACGGCCAACCTCGACCTAGAAAAGTGACACACCTCACGGTCCACCTCTCGGGACGGCCACTCACGTAAAGCGGGGGAAAAGGAGGCACACCTCACGGTCCACCTCACGGGACGGCCAACCTCAACCCCACCTTCCATTCTTTCTTACGTACTTTATCGTTTCGTTCTCAACATTTCACATCCTACTGTATCATTTTGTAAAAGCATGGAAATTCGTTTTCGTTTCGTTTTCGTATCGTAAAACCATGATGCGTGCTCTACTATACATAAAAACATAAAACACACATGCTTACAAACCTACCGAACTGTGATGTAGGCCCGAAGGCAAATGCACTTACGTACACTACTTACTTGGCGTCCTTAGCAATTTGTCTCTATCTGAAACTTTAACCGTGGAACCTAAAAAACCTAAATATCAAAATATTGCATTAGAACTCGCTCGGCATAACTAAACTCTCATTTTCGTGAAAACATCTTAAACTACTATTTCTAGCCTAATCCAACTAAAATCTAACTAAACGGGCCACTATTTTGGGTTTGGTAAAACCGACCCGAAACTTCGAACGCGCGTAACTTTTGCGTCGGTTATCGGAATTGAACGATTCCAGCGGCCACGTACTTCTCTAATAGCCTATTTTAATCTGCCAAAAGGAATTTCAAAACAAACGACTGTAGCTAGGTCAAATCAGGCAAAACCCGATTCTGCCCTTTCCCAGAATTTTCTCCCCTTTTCGATTTTTCATCAATTCACACTCATTTCATCACCAATCGACCACATATACCCTCAATTAGAATAATCTAACCTAAAATTGAAGTTTCCAATTAAGAAAACCCGAGGCTCCAAAACCTAGCCCTCGGTTTTTCACTAAATCCGAGCCTACCATTGCTCGGCAACCATTGCCAGCACCGAGCTCGGCTACTTGACACCGAGAGCAACCAGAAACGGCCGGCAATCGGAGCCCAATCGAGCTCAGCGATCCACGACCACAACCAAGCAAGAAACAGGGGAAAACCGAACCAAAACAGGAGGAAACCGAGCCTTACCGGTCGGGTTGTGCGCGGAGTCAGCCGGAATCACCACGTCGCCGGCGTCTGGTCAGCGAGGGTCGGAAACCGTCGGTGAATCGTCGCGCGTCTCCTCCTCTCTCGGCGTCGGGCTCGCGCAGGGGAATGGCTTCATCGTGAAGCCATTCAATTTTTATAAAAATTGTTTTTATAAAAATTATATAATTTTTACTTATTAATTTACTTAAATACCCTTAACTCAATTCTATGCTTAATTCTTTAATTAGTCTATCAATTCGGTTTTTCTGCAGTTTTCTTATTTCTCCAAATATTCCAATTTAAACTTAGAGTTCTAACAAAACTTACCATTCACAAAACGGACTTATTTTGCTATTTTTACGAATTAACATACTAAAAGGGTAAAACGGGAACTCTAGCATTACTCTTTTCGATTTGGGTTTCTAAAATTTCACTTATTCCTCTAAAAATTCCCGTAAATTTCTAGGACTCTAAGGAAACATCCCGCTCAAGAAAATACTTTAATTTGCTATTTACGAAAATAACCTAAGAAATTAGAAAATCCTAAGATCCGAAAACCCGGGCGTTACAGCTAGGTTTTAGGGGTTTATAGTTTACGCTTTACAGTCTTGATGGTACACGTTATTGTTTGTTTACTTTAAGATATTGAACTGTTCACGCATCACTTGTTTTGAAGAAAAACATGAAAATGAACTTCCGCACAGAGTTTTAAAGATAACGTAAAGCATAGCATTGGCCGAAAGGATTATTGGCCGAAAGGCGTATTGGCCGAAAGGCGTATTGGTCGAAAGATGTATTGGCCAAAAGGCATATTGGCCGAAAGGTGTATTGGTCACGCGAGGTGGGGCTTAGGCACGGCTGTACGTGTTGTAAGCGTGCACCTCCCGCCTCTAGCTGGAAAGAGTAGTCCGCCCGCTGGATGAGCTCTCTCCGATTAGAGGGATAGGATCTCAGTGACACCTATTGAGCATTGCATAGTAAAGAAAACATACATGATTAATGAACTCATATGCACAGCATGCATTCAATTTACGTAGAGCTTACTGGGATATCATCTCATAGTGTATTGTATGGTGTAGGTGATCTAGATATCGAGGAACCAGGTGAGGATGGGATTCCTCCTCCAGAGACTTAAGTCCAGTTGACGAAGGATGGCTGCGATGGTGTGCTGGCGCAGTCGAGGCTTTTCTGAACCGTGGGGACAGTATGTATAGATTTTGAGGGTTTTGGTTGTATAGACATATTAGGATGCTTGATTCTGGTAGTTGATAGGTTACGTTTTAACATTTTAAACGTTTTAGAACTATTTTTGGGTGATTTAAAACAGGTGGGTTTGTTTAGATTTCAAACATATCCATGCAGTTCGTTTTCGTGAAAAAATGTACATGGTTTCAAAGTCCGCTGCAAGTCGGTTGAGATTAAGATACATTTTGGGTTGAGTGGAAATGGTAAGTTTATTGTGTTTATTGATGAGGTGGTGTTAAATAGGTGAAGAGTTACTCTCTGGAATCGGATTCCAGAGAGAAATAGTAAAGGAAAAAGCATATGAAGGCGATTGAAGGAAGTATGGATCGCGTAGGCGATCGCTGCACTCTGCGGAGTGTGCAGCGATCAATTGATCGCTGCACGCTGAAGCAAATGCAGCGATCAGTCGCTGCTCTGGTTTTAGCGGGCTGGACTGTTTTGCCCTCCCCAATAATTATTTGTTTTCTTTAATTGTTTTATAGTTTTAAATTATTTTAATTAATTTGTTTTTAAGTTGTTTTAAATGTTTTAAAATATAGATTTTAATTCCGATTTCGATTCTGGTTTCGATTTTGGTTTAGGTTCCACCTAGAATGTATTTAAAACATAGAGTGTAAAAAAAAAGAATATGTACGGGGAATACGGGTACAGTATTAGGGTCGTGACACAAATACTAACTTAAATGCGAATTAATTAAATTGACTTATCTATTAAGTCGTAGGAAAGTTATATCATGCATATAAAATGATATTAAAGTGATGAGAACACAAATTTAGCAAATACAAGGAAATTTGAAGTAAAAAGTTCTATTGAGGCATTTTAACCAACACCTAATAGGCAACTTAAAACATTAAATTGACCGGTTCAATTTTCTAATCAAGCACACAATTTTTTTTACACAAAAAACCACAATATATTCAAAATAATCCTAGATTAAGATTAGAACAGAAATAGAATAAAAAAACAACACAATAATAACACAAAAAAGCAAGTCAAAATCTGGCAAAATGTTCTTACAATATTGCACAAAACCGATTACAATCTTGATTTAAATGCCACAACTCCTAAATATGTTATTTATATTAATACTTAAGATGGAAACATAAAATCAAATAAATGAAATAAGCGCACTAACTTGTTGCAAAAAGAAAACACAAAAGAAACCGAAAGAGATGACAAAGAAATAGAGAAGAAGAAATAGAAACCGAGAGCTTACGTTGGCCGACTCTCATGCAATGTGTGCAATAAGTGCAGCCGCTTTTTAAGGGTTATTTTTCTAAGAACAAACGCAAAACAAAACACTAAAAACTTGCTGAAAATGATAGGTAAAACTATGTCAAAACAGCAACTAAAAACAGAACCAGAAATGGGTAAAAGAGGGCTGTGTTGCCCGATCAGCCCGATTTTGTGGTAGATGAATACACCCACCAACCTTTATGAAAAAGGTTGATCCAATGCACTAAAAACACTCAGAGGAAGCAACCTAAGCTCTAATCCCACTTGATGGGGTAGCCACCAAAAGGAAGGCACCAAAAACTCACAAAAAGAAAGAGAGTACTCGGGTGAAAGGTGAGTGTGCGTGTGTGGTTGATTCAAGCAAGAAAGAGAGATAAAGATGATGATGAATTGCAATGGTTTCTTAAGGTGAAATGTGGGAGTATGAGTGATGAACAAAACCGTGGAAAAAGAAGATGAAAATGTTGAAGAAAATGTGAAAATTTTGTGCACCCTTTAAAGGTCCTAAAGAGCTATCTTATGTTATGCTCTTGGGTTTAGGTATTCCCATGGAAAACCCATCACCTTGGGGAAGGTTTTTCACCTTCTTCAACCTTTAAACTCTCAAGAGAGGGATTGAAGAAGATGCTAAGAGTTCACACAAGCAACGTTGAGCTTGTGAGCAACTTCTCCACATGATTCAAAAACCGTGGACAACCATTAGGGTTTTACTCACTCTAAAGCTAGAGAGAAAATGATTTTTGTATTAATTTGGAAAAAGATCTTTACAAACACCAATAACCATGCTTAAATAAAAACCTAGGTGGCTAGGGTTTTACAATGACCGTTGATCAAATGGAGAGGGGCAGCCGAGATTATTTGTGCTTGTGCTTCATCTAAATGTGAAGCTTCCTCCCTTGCAAAAGTCATCAAGTGCCCTCCTTGTGCCACATCATCAATCCTTGTTAACACTACCTCGTGACATTGTTGCCAAGTCACAAATCCATGTCTCATTTAAGCTAAATCCTCATTGATGCAATTGATGGAGCCTTGCATGCAATCTTCCTTCATAGCCTACCATCATCCCATGGACTTAACCCAAATTAGCCACCATCATACATCTAATCCTAACCACACAATCTAAATGCATGCATATGACTCAAATGGCTAATTGTGTGCTAGCACAAAAAAAAGCTAATGCTTGCCCAAAAGAAAAATAAATATATAGTTACACGGTGTTGAGGCCGGGAAGACAAAACCCTTTGGGCCTTGAGTTGAATCCATCCGTACATCCCAAGTTAAGGTGTGAAGAGGTTGATCCATGTCTATGAAGCTTGGCTCCCATGCTGCATCTTCAACAGGATCAACACTTGCAAAAGAAACAAGGTCATTAGTAAGGAGATTGAGTAAAGTTTGGACTTTTGTTTGTGAACGGGTGATCGGCCTCCTTGGCATTTCATTCCAGCAGCCTCTCCAGTCTCCTTTGCCTTAACCCTTTCCCTTTCACACTTTTCCGTCCTCCTTCAGGTCAAGTTTCCAAATTGTTCGCAGTTCGCAGTTCACAGTTCGCTCTTCACAGTTTGCTCCTACCCAATTGTGAGGTGTGTACGTTGTTACTTTCAGCAAGATTGACCCTTTACGTGCCCTTCGCTCGACAGAAACTCTGTTTCTGTCCAGCATGAGTGCCTCCCTTCGTACGACGGATAGAGGCACAATCTACAAACAGAGACTCTGTTTGTGGCCTTCGCTAGGCAGATACTCTATCTCTACCCAGCGGCCAACGCCGCCTTTCGCACATAGAGGCCCTGTATTGTACAAGATCTGAAAATACTAGGTGTGTTATGCGCTACCCAATGCCCACCCCTAGTTGGCTAGTGGTAACATATTATTGTCATCCAAATTTACACAAAATTACTAATAGTAATAAGTTTATACATAATTGTTGAATGCTAATAATAATATGCTGATAATAATATGTTTAGTTTATATGTTGCTTTACTGCAAAATAATGTCAGTCAAATTTTTGGTAGAATGGATTCTTCTCATTGTCAAAATTCGCACATGGACGCTGATAACTCTTAATTTAGAGTTTGTTTGATATTGTTTTTATTTAATAAAACTCATATGATTTGAGTGAATATAAAAGGATTTGGATCAAAATTATAGAAATTGTTATAAGTTACTAAGTATGGAAATATTTTAGGAAATTAATGATTTTTATGCATACTTTTGAATATATCAGATTATTAGCACTAATTTAAATATTTGTTATTATCTTTGGCCAGAAAATCAGAGAAGATTGGATTTTCTTTATTTGAATTACAAAAGAGAAGGAGCAAATATTGGAGAAATCACTATAGAATCAAGGAGAGAGAGAAAATATTTGGCTGGATAATTTCCTATAATAAAGGCAAGAGAAGATTTGGTATGAGAGAAGTTGCTAGAATCAAGAGCTTAAAAAGTGGAACAAGAAAATAGAATAAAGGAGGAGATCTAGAGAAGACAAGGAAAAAAAAGGGAGGCAAAAGGGGGATATAGCACGCAGAACAAGATTGAAAAAAAATTGGGGAAAGAAGAGAAGATTTCTTGGCTGCAGCAGAGACGTGAACCAGAATTCTTTTTCTCTTCTATTTATTATCCTTTTCTTTTATGAATATTATCATTTTTACTTTTACGATTATGATTTTTGGCTAGACTTTTTAATCTTGGTTAGGAGAGAAAGTACTCATTATATGTTTTTATTTTGATCTATGGATGTTACATATTTTTCACCAAACAATTTCTCATGATTTTTATTGCAAAATTTGAATTGTGTCGATAGGCAGATTCGATGTCACATGTTCCTATTGTATCGGTAGGTAAATAAAAATTGTAAGATGCATGAGTAATTAAATAAATTAAATTTGTTGCAAAGTTGCTAACATTAATTTATTTGGCGTTAAGAATAGGATTACAAGAAAATTCAGATTAAGTTTTTGTCTTTTCAAAGTTGAAAAAAAAATTTTGAAACGGATTCATCTAGGCAATTCGATAGAACCTTAGAAATGTTATGAATTCTTGCTGTTTTGTGCACAATGCTGTAGCATTCCTATATCATCGATAGTAAATTGCATGTAATGAGGAAATCAACCCTAACCAAGGCTTTACCATATTTATCTTCTTAATTCATTTCAATTTAAGACTTTATTAATTCTGAGTAATTTTATTTTATCATTCCTTGTCACTCATCTATTTTTATTATTCTCATTTTTATTTTTATAGAATTTTATAGCAAATTATATTTATTTAAGAATATCCTTGTGGGATTGACTTTTACTTACTTTATTACTTCGTTAGCGACACGTGCACTTGCGTTAGGGTGTATAAAACCACTAACAGATGCGAGAAAAATTAAGTCTCTAGTTTTGAATCACTACAAAATGGTACTAGACACTGATTCAGCTAAATGTAACTATTGTGGGAAAATTTATGTAGCACACCCAACGAAAAATTGGACTTCAAGTTTAATAAAGCATATTAAAGTATGCAAAAAGTTTCCACAAAATTTAGATAGTAAGCAAAGTACTCTGATTTTTAGACCTAATGAGAGCAACATTTTGGTGTACCCACATTTACTATAATGGCTGCTCGAGAATTTCTCACAAAGATGATTATCTTAAATGAATTGCTGAAATTAGTTTTAGGACATTTTATCTGTGTCTCAATCCCAAGTTTATTATGATATCTAGAAGAACAATTGCAAGAGAAATTCGTATGATATTTCAGAAAGAAAGAAGCAAGTTGAAGGAAATTTTTTTTACAACATCACAGAGGGTATTTTTGACCACTAACACATGGACATCTATTCAGAATTTGAATTACATGGTGGTGACATGTCATTGTATTGATCAAGAGTGAAAAGTGCAAAAGAAGATGTTGAATTTTTGTTTGATTTCGAACTATAAAGATGAATCTATTGGTAAGAAAGTTAAAAAATGTTTGCTTGATTGGGAGATTGAAAATGTTACAATCGTAACCGTTGGCAATGCGTCTTTGATGTGCCCCGTAGGCCCATTACACGATCCCAGACCCGAGTCCACAATTTTACTAACACACTTGTCTCTTTTGCAGGTCATGGTTCGTGTGAAGACTTGGAGGACACCGTGGATGACTTGAAGTGGGAGATTAAAGCTGGGGACGTTGACCAACCAAAGCATCTACTCATGTGGAAAGACTAAAGAGGCACCTTAATGCTCACATGGGAATTTGTCTTCCCGAGCTTTGATATTGTTGCTTTTTTTGAAATTTCAAACTTATTGGCAAACGTTGGCCTTCTTGTTTAAACTTTATTAGATGCATGTTAGGATTAGATGGATGTTAGGATTAGATGAATGATAGGATTAGTTGGTGGCTTGGTTTGGCCCATTGAAGTTGAAGACATGGAAGCCCACATGATCCCATTGAAGTTGAAGACATGGAAGCCCACATGATGATCCATCATTTCCCCTTCCAAGCCAAAGCCCAAGCCAAAGCCCAAGCCCAAGCCCACCATTAGGTCTATATATTCATGGCATTGGTGTTTGTATCTTTTTTGGATGATTTTATGAGCACCCACGGATTTCTCTCATTGAAGAAGAAGAAGCTTGGAGCAAGGAGCTTCCAAGGTAAGCTCGGTTGACAACAACCGAGGGGTCGCGCCCCCGAACCATTCTTCTAGCTTGGTAGCTAGTTGGAGTGGAATTTGCCACCTCCTTCTCCACTCTTTTGAGGGCGGAAAACAGCAAGGAGTGGCCTTAACCGGTTCCTTGAATCGAGTTTTCTTCCTTGGAAGAAACTCTTGCCGGAAGCTCCATTGAAGCACTCACCGGCCGATTCTCGGAAAATATTCATAACTAACTCAAATCAACGGATCTGGACCACAAACTTCACCAGCACACATCTCACTCATTTCACAACACTCACCTAAAATTTCATTTCATTCCGAGCTTGTTTAGTATTTCTTTGACATTTTATATTCTCGGATTTCTCGGTTTTTCCAGCACCAGGGAACTAACGATCTTTTCGAGTTCTAGAGCCGTGTTTTGCAGGTCGGAGCTCAACATTTGGTATCAAAGCCAGGTTAGCTCCCTTAGGGTGAGGGAAACCAGATCGGTTTGGTTTTCCAAACCCATTTGGTTGCCCAAAACCGAGGCACCAAAACCGGGTGCTTGCTGTTCTTCATTTTCGGTTTGGTGTTCTTGCTATTTTTCTTACCTTCTCTTTTAGTTTCTTTTAGTTTCTTACAAAGATCAATTCCAGAACGTTTTTATTAGTTTTCTGCAACTTTGAGCTTGAGTTTTTGAAAAGTATTCCACCATTTTCGTGTTGCTTATTTTCCTTCCCTTTTTGGTAGAACAAACCCTAACAAACTTAGTACTTGTTGTTTTTCTTTCTCTTTTTGGTTTGCTGACTTGGCTGCTGTGTATCTCACTTTCCCAGCACTTAAGAACATTTTGTTTTAATCACAGATCTGAACATTAAGAAATATGTTTGATTAACATCATTTTGTGTTGGTTTAAGTTGCTGTTTAGTGTTTGTTTATTTTACTTATTGTTGTTTTATTATGTTGTGTCAAATCCGAGTTTAATGTTTAGTGTTTTGTTGCTGTTAGTTAATATATTGTTCCATTGAAAATTATTTTATCTTTACATTTGATTTGGCATTGGTAAAGTAAGTGTTGCTAAAACGGGAAAAGGCTAAGTAAAGTGCATAACCTAAACTAATCCTTATTCAGTGTTGCTTTATGTCGCTTTCACTTTATGCATAGTTTTGAATTTATATATATATATAACAAGTGTCAGTTTAGATTATATAATTAATTGCATGTTCATGTTTAGATTATATTTAACAAGTTCACTAAAATGTTAAAGAGCATGCACGAATCGGTTGATGTCATTTAGGGATTTAAAACTTGTTTGTTAGTGAATTTGACCTTTCATGACTAGAACTGTCATAACTTTGGCTACAAGTGTCAGTTTTTGACGAGCCACCTGGCAAATCGAAGCTATCGAAAAGATCTATAACGCTGTCACACGCTACGCCTGTGACAATCACGTTTTAATCCAAAAATAGGTCTGCTAAACCCTCAAACATGCGTTTCAAAATTTTTAGGTCGCAATTCTAGTTAGGTTCCCCACCTTTATATTCCCTAACACCCGTGATCAACTTGAACCTAATTAATATTTCCTTCCTAAAACTTTAGTTCACATGAATGAAGACTAGGAGTGCAATTACCCGAGAGCTAAACCAAGATATGAATCAAGAACCGAACCGGGAAAAGGAGATTCCCCAACCCGAGACTCACACCCCACAAGAGGGAGAGTATAGCATGCAAGGACAATTAGATGGTCTTAGTGGAGAAGTTAACCATATAGGCCAACAACTTAAGGACTTAACCCTTAGCATGAAACACATAATGGAAGTGCTTAATACGAGAATTCCAAATGAAGCGACCCGAGAACCCCCACCTCGATTTAGACCCGGAAATCCTAGGAGACGATTTCAAGAACCATATCCCACCTCGGACGAAGAAAGACCTGAGTACCCTAGGAGACGAAACCAACTTTATGAGGAGGAGGAAGAATGGACCTTAGATGAAGAAGAGACCTTTCGACCAAATAGACGAAAGGATCAAGAGGACCTTAGAAATGTCAAGCTACATATACCTCCATTTGACGGGACATGCGATGGAGATACCTTTCTTGAATGGATTGATAAAGTAGAGAAAGTTTTCGACTATTATGAGTACTCCGATAAAGTAAAGATCCAGTTAGTATCCGTAGAGCTATCGGGATATGCGGCCCTCTGGTGGTCCAATATTAAGCTCCAAAGACGACGGATAGGAGATACCTCCATTACGACATGAAGAGCAATGAAATCGCTCATGACTAAGAGGTTCATACCCACCCATTACCGTCAAGATCTATTCCTTCAAATCCAAAACCTACGACAAGGAACTCGATCCGTTGAGGCTTACCTAGCTGAATTTGAAACTCTAAGGATACGAGTAGATATGGAAGAACCTGAGGAGCAAGTTATTGCTAGATTCATTCGGGGATTGAATAGAGACATAGGAGACACCGTTGAAATACACCCAGCAGAGTCCTTAGATGCAATTGTTCATATGGCTATGACGATTGAGCGACAGCTCAATAGAAAGAGGAAATCCACCTACCCTCCTAAGTTCACCCCCCACATTCCACCCAAAGTCACCGCTAAGTCACCCGCGCCAATCAAGCCCTTTGACAAGGCTGAAGGAAAGAAGCCTTTTAACCCTAGTTGGCCACTTAAGGAGTCCAGTAGCAAAACCTTAGTCGATAAAGCCAACCCACTTAGAGCAAGAGAAATCAAGTGTTATAAATGTCAAGGTCTTGGTCATTATATGGCTCAATGTCCGAATCGAAGGGTGATGATTATCAAGGAAGATACGGGAGAAGTTGAGAGTGAGGATGACCACGAGATAGGAGTAGAGGACAAAGATGTCGAGGAAAGTGACACTGAGGACGAAGTCGTGCGCGCTCCTGAAGGACCCTTGTTAATGGTTAGGAGACGCGTCCTTGTGACTAAGAATTCAGGAGAAGATTGCCAACGTGAGAATATCTTTCATAGTAGATGTGTTATCCAGGATAAGATATGCTCTTTAATTATAGATGGAGGAAGTTGTGCCAATGTGGCATCTGATGAGTTAGTTAAGAAGTTAGGATTAGAGACGACTATGCATCCCCACCCTTATAAGTTACGATGGCTAGATGATAGGGATGATGTTAAGGTCTCTCGACAAGTGAGAGTAGATTTTGCTATGGGAAAATATCAAGATTCTGTTATATGTGATGTCGTACCCATGAGTGCTAGCCACTTACTTCTTGGACGACCTTGGCAATTTGATCGAAGAGTGAACCACGATGGATATTCTAACTACTATTCCCTTAAGTTTGGTGGTAAAACAATTAAGTTAGCACCTTTGACCCCCGAGGAAATATCCAAAGACGATGCCGCTAGAAAAGAAGCGAAGAATAAAGCAAATCTTTTTATGACTAGATCGGAGATAGAGGCATCGGTGCTTCGAGGAGATCCCATGATCCTAATATTATTTCGAGATAGAGTTATGGAGCTAGGAGTAATCCCTGACATCGTGAAGAAGTTACTCAATCAATTCCAAGACGTATTTCCTGAGGAACTGCCCCAAGGATTACCACCTCTACGTGGTATAGAACATCAAATTGACCTCATACCCGGGGCTGCACTACCTAATAGACCGGCCTACAGAATGAACCCCGAGGAGACCAAGAAACTTCAAGATCAAGTACAAGAATTGTTGGATAAGGATATATACGAGAGTCCATGAGCCCCTGTGCAGTTCCCTCACTATTGGTACCTAAGAAAGACGGCACAATGAGGATGTGTGTTGACAGTCGAGCCGTGAATCAAATTACCGTTAAGTATAGATACCCCATTCCTAGGCTCGAGGATATGTTGGATGAGCTCAGTGGAGCCTCAATATTTTCTAAGGTGGACCTTAAGAGCGGTTACCACCAAATTAGAATGAAAGAAGGTGACGAGTGGAAGACGGCATTTAAGACTAAGTACGGGCTTTTTGAGTGGATGGTGATGCCCTTCGGGTTATCTAACGCGCCCAGTACCTTCATGAGACTTATGCACCACGTGCTGAAAGATTTCTTAGGAAAATTTATCGTTGTCTATTTTGACGATATTTGGTGTACAGTCTAGACCTCCCACAACACCTCAACCATCTTAGTGTACTTTTCCAAACCCTACGAAAAGCTCAATTATTTGGGAATTTAAGCAAATGCTCATTCGCGCAAGATAAAGTTTATTTCCTAGGGTTTGTCATTTCTAAAGATGGCATGGAAGCCGATGTTGACAAGATCAAGGCTATTAGGGATTGGCCTACCCCCAACTCTTTAACCGAATTACGTAGCTTCCATGGTCTGGCCTCTTTTTACTGGAGGTTCATAAAAGACTTTAGTTCAATAGTCTCACCGCTCACTGATTGCACTAAGAAGGGAAAAGAGTTTACTTGGACCCGGGTTTGTCAAAAGAGCTTTGAGCTAATCAAGGACAAGTTATGCCACTCGCCAGTGTTAGCACTCCCTGACTTTAACAAGGTATTTGAAATTAAGAGTGATGCTTCCGGAGTTGGCATTGGAGCCGTACTCATGCAAGAAGGAAAACCCATTGCATACTTTAGTGAAAAACTGAAAGGAGCCATGCTAAACTACTCCACGTACGATAAGGAATTTATGCCGTTATTAGAGCATTGGAGCATTGGCAGCACTACCTCTTGTCAAAAGAATTTGTTATCAATACTGACCATCAATCTTTACGACACATTAAGAGTCAACATAAGTTGAACAAGAGGCATGCTAAGTGGGTAGAATTTTTGGAGAGGTTCCCGTATATTCTTAAGTATGTGAAAGGAGAAAATAATGTAGTCGCCGATGCACTTTCGAGGAAACGCATTCTCCTTACCGAGCTAGGGACTCGATTCTTTGGATTTGAATGGATCAAACATAATTACGAATCTGACCCTGACTTTGGATCTTATCACACCAAGTGCAAGGAAAAGGCTGAAGCAGAATATCGACTTATGGACGACTATTTACTAAGGGCGGGAAAATTATGTATACCACAAGGAAGCATGAGGCGAAGTCTTGTAAAAGAAGCCCATTGTGGAGGATTAGCGAATCATTTCGGGGAGAAGAAGACCCTCGATATGCTTAAGGAACACTTCTTTTGGCCACATATGAAAAGGGACGTACACCGCATGGTGGAAACATGCATCGTGTGCAAGAAAGCCAAGAGTAAGGTCCTACCACAAGGCTTGTACATGCCCTTACCCATCCCTTCGCACCCTTGGACTGAAGTTAGTATGGACTTCATTTTGGGATTGCCACGAACTGCTCGTAATAAGGATTCGATCATGGTGGTTGTGGATCGTTTCTCTAAGATGGCACATTTCATTCCTTGTGCAAAAACAGATGACGCCTTTTCTATAGCTGACCTATTTTTCAAAGAAATCGTTCGCCTACATGGTATACCGCATTCCATAGTGTCGGACCGGGACACTAAATTTTGAGCTCCTTCTGGACCACTTTGTGGAAGAAGTTGGGGACGAAGCTGTGTTTTAGCACATCTTTCCACCCCCAAACTGATGGGCAGACGGAAGTTGTTAACAGGACCTTAGGCTCCCTCTTACGCAGTATTGTAGGTAAGAAACTATCCAGTTGGGATGTAGTCCTTCCCGGATTGGAATTTTCCTACAATCGCACCCTTCATTCCACTACTGAGCAAACGCCCTTTGAGGTTGCCTATGGGTTTAATCCATGTACACCGTTGGACCTTGTTCCATTACCCATTAATGAACTGGCCAACCCATCAGGAGCAAACAAGGCCGAACAGATTAAGAAATTACATGAGAACGTGCGTCAAGCCATTGAGAAGAGAAATGCGAGCGTGGCCAAACGAGTAAACAAAGGCCGAAAAGAGGTTATCTTCAATGAAGGAGATTTAGTTTGGTTGCACCTACGAAAAGATAGATTCCCCGACAAAAGAAAATCTAAACTTCTTCCTCGTGCGGATGGACCCTTCAAGGTGTTGCAGCGGATCAATAATAACGCTTATAAGATTGAACTGCCTGGAGATTACGGAGTATCGGCAACGTTCAATGTCATGGACCTATCACCCTATAAAAGCGATGACGAAAACTCCGAGAGGCCTGACTTAAAGGATTTGAGGTCAAATCCTCAATCACCTGGGGAGGATGATGTGCCCCGTAGGCCCATTACACGATCCCAGACCCGAGTCCACAATTTTACTAACACACTTGTCTCTTTTGCAGGTCATGGTTCGTGTGAAGACTTGGAGGACACCGTGGATGACTTGAAGTGGGAGATTAAAGCTGGGGACGTTGACCAACCAAAGCATCTACTCATGTGGAAAGACTAAAGAGGCACCTTAATGCTCACATGGGAATTTGTCTTCCCGAGCTTTGATATTGTTGCTTTTTTGAAATTTCAAACTTATTGGCAAACGTTGGCCTTCTTGTTTAAACTTTATTAGATGCATGTTAGGATTAGATGGATGTTAGGATTAGATGAATGATAGGATTAGTTGGTGGCTTGGTTTGGCCCATTGAAGTTGAAGACATGGAAGCCCACATGATCCCATTGAAGTTGAAGACATGGAAGCCCACATGATGATCCATCATTTCCCCTTCCAAGCCAAAGCCCAAGCCAAAGCCCAAGCCCAAGCCCACCATTAGGTCTATATATTCATGGCATTGGTGTTTGTATCTTTTTTGGATGATTTTTATGAGCACCCACGGATTTCTCTCATTGAAGAAGAAGAAGCTTGGAGCAAGGAGCTTCCAAGGTAAGCTCGGTTGACAACAACCGAGGGGTCGCGCCCCCGAACCATTCTTCTAGCTTGGTAGCTAGTTGGAGTGGAATTTGCCACCTCCTTCTCCACTCTTTTGAGGGCGGAAAACAGCAAGGAGTGGCCTTAACCGGTTCCTTGAATTGAGTTTTCTTCCTTGGAAGAAACTCTTGCCGGAAGCTCCATTGAAGCACTCACCGGCCGATTCTCGGAAAATATTCATAACTAACTCAAATCAACGGATCTGGACCACAAACTTCACCAGCACACATCTCACTCATTTCACAACACTCACCTAAAATTTCATTTCATTCCGAGCTTGTGTAGTATTTCTTTGACATTTTATATTCTCGGATTTCTCGGTTTTTCCAGCACCAGGGAACTAACGATCTTTTCGAGTTCTAGAGCCGTGTTTTGCCGGAAGCTCAACAGTCTTCTAATGATGTTGCTATTTCTTATTTGATGAAGACAATTAAAAATTGGAATGAGTTGATTTTAAATGGAGATCATATGTACATGAGATGTTTTGTACATGTCCTAAATTTGATCATTTCTGATGGTTTGAAAGAACATGATGAGTCCATAGCGAGGGTACGAAAAGTTGTTAAGTATGTAAGGTCTTCTCCTGGAAGATTGCAACAGTTTAAAGCATGCGTTGATGTGGTTAAAATTACTTGTAAAAGTAATTTGTCGGTCAAAGTTCCTACTCGTTGGAACTCTACATACTTGATGTTGGCAAGTGCTGAGAAGTATGAATGACATTTGAAAAATTAGCACAGAGTGATAGCTCTTTCTTTGCATGAAATGGGAGGGGAAGGTTCACCCACAACAGAAGATTGATCATGTATTCGAGAATACATAAAATTCTTAGAGACATTTCATACTATGACATTTAATGTTTCTGCTTCTCTGCATATTACAATGAATATGTACGTAGGCGAAGTATGTAATTTGAAACTTGCTATTGACACACATGCTAATGGTGATAATATGACGCTAAGAAGAATGGTCATCGAGATGCAAAAAAAGTTTGATAAATATTGGGGATCTTTTGAAAAAATAAACATGTTTGTATATGTTGATGTTGTTCTTCATCCAAGTTGCGAAAAAAGATTTTTATGACATTTTTTTGCCATTTTATTTGTAGTGAAAGAGCTGCACAATACTCAAAGTAGGTGGAAGATTTAATTGAAAAATTGTATGCCAAATATAAAGGTGATACAACCAATGAAGACCAGACTCCAAGTACCAGCGATAGTCAACAAAGGTCTCCAAAGTCAATGAGTTCTTTAGTGTAAGCTCATTCAACTGCAGTGTACTATTTGTTTTTTGAGCATGGAAATTTTTCTAAGAGAAATGACGAAAGTTATATGTCAGAAATTGATCAATATTTATTTGTGAAATTAGAGAATTTTTTAGACAGTGCTGATATATTATTTTTGGTGGAAGAGGAATTCTGATAAGTATCGAGTTTTGAGTGCAATTGCAAAAGATATATTGATCATTCCAATTTCTACAATGGCATTAGAATCTGCTTTTAGTTATTGTAACACCCGGAATTTTCCCAGAAGGTATGTAACCCTAGTCTAGGTCAAGTATGGGAGTTGATTATTCAGGATTAGGGTTGTACATTGAAGTGTATTAGAAGAGAAATGAGAAGTGGTGAGTTTGACAAGTCAAACTTAATTGTGATTGGTGGAATGTTTGGCTTGAAAAGTCCAACTCTTTTAACCAATCAAAATTTAATAAAATCTAATGAAATTGTGGTGAATTTGGAGGCTTTCACGTTGGTTTTTGAAGGAAGAAAAAGGTGGGTTAGATTTTTAATTTTTGAAAGAATGGAGGAGGGAACTTAAAAGTAAAGGAAAATTATGGTTTAAATTAGGTTTTCATTTCTTCTTCTTCTTCATTTTCGGTTCTCTCCCTTCCTCCTCCATAGCCGCCTCTCCTCTCTCCTATGCTTCAATCTCTCAAGGTGATTTCAAGGTAATAATGCATGGGTTTTAATTTTTATACAATAGGATGAAGTTTGGGAGTGTTTTTAGTGAGTTTTAAGTGGTTTTGGTGAGGGTTTGGGAAACCCTAATGGAGAGCTACGAAATTAGGGTTTCAATGGGTTGTTTTCTTTCCAAATTTGGTTGGTTTAGATGTTAAATGGATAGTTTAGATTAATTGCGTGGTTAGATTGAAGATTGGAGGAGTGTTACACAAAATCGAGTTGGAACACTTAGGGGGCCGATTCTAATGAGGGATTTTCGGGTTGGCTAATGTGTTTGTTTGATGGATTTAAGTATTTCAATTGATAGTAGACATGTAGAGGTTTCCGAAGTGGGGTGGCATGTCGAATTCTGTTGAAAAGTGAAGAAGTTATGACCCTTTGAAGTTTGGAGGTCAAAATTGTGCAAAAACCGGGTTTAAGAGTTTAAGTGTGACAGGTGTTTTAGTTGTTGGTTAGTTTTAGGTTTAAGAATTTCTTAGATTGAATTAGTAACTTATCAAGCTACGTTTCTGTTATTTTAGGTCGTCGAACGAAGTATTTGATCGATAGAAGTGAGAAATGGGAAGCTGAGCTATCAGGTAAGTATTGGGTAATGTTCTTTCACCTTCGAGCCTACACCATAGATCGGTAGGTTTTATTTATTATTGCTTTTCTTCATGTAGTGTTGTGTTATCGTTGTGCTTGGCGTTGAGTTGTAGTGTGTGTGGTGTGGCATTGCATTTCTTTGAAGCATGCATCATGATGTAGAGCACGCTAGATACGCATAGCTGCATGGTTGTCGTTGTGTGTATGTCGTTGTGAGGGTTAACAATAGTTGGTTAAAGAGTAAGACACTTCGGTGCGGGCAATGAGTAAGGCACTTCGGTGCGGGCAAATAGTAAGGCACTTCGGTGCGGGCAATGAGTAAGGCACTTCGGTGCGGGCAACTAGTATTGTTTAGTCGTGTCATCGTGTTGTGTTGAGTCAGTTTGTTGAGTTGCATTGGGGTGTTGTGTTGCATTGTTTGCCATGATAGTCGGTCAAAGAGTAAGGCATCCCTTTCAATGCAGGCAATAAGGCATCTTTCAATGCAGGCAGTTTTGTTAGGGTTGTGTTGTGTTGTCGTGTTGAGTGGTGTTGTGTTGTTGTGTTAGGGTTATGTAAGGGGTGTGTGTGCATTGTGCTTGTTTATATTTGTTATCCCCCTACTTGCTAAGCGTAGGCTTACGTTTTATGTTCTGTGGTGTAGGTGACGAAGTGTTTTCTGGTGAGCTTGATACTGAGGATCAGGACTAGGGGCAGTCGGGGATCCACAGAGCTCGACGGTGCAGGCCATTTTTCGGGGCGCTTCAACCTGATTCTTGGGGGTATTTGGTTGTTGTTGGATTGGTTATGTTTTGGTTGGACTTGGTGGGTGTATATAGGAGTGGTATAGTTTGTCTAGTGGTTTGATATTGTGGTGGATTTTGTGTAGTGTTGATTTGGATTGGATTTAGTGTTCGTTTGGTGGGATTTTGTTTTGGTATATATATATATTAGTTGATTCTGGCTTGGATGGGTTTAAATGGTGTTTTAAAGGTATTGTTTTTCAGGTTTTGGGTTTGAAACTTTTAGCCATTATATTGCCGTTAACTAAATAACGTCGGGTTACGTTCTCTATTTTTTTTCTTTTTCGTTTTATGTCGGTATTCAAAAATTTTTGCGGGAGTTGAAGATTTTGGTGTCGGGAGGGTGTGGTTAAAATTTTAGAATTTTTGGAGGTGTTTGGCACGGGGAAAAGTGGAGTAAAAGTGGTGAAGGTCGGAGCGATCAGGGAGACGATCTGGCGGGCGATCGATCGCGATCGCGAGCCTCTCTGGCACTGTAGCACCAGAGAGGGTGGCGATTGATCGCCACTGTTTTAAAAAAAAAAATTTAGTTTTTTTTTCTAAAAGTTTCCTATTTCTAAATTGTTTTACCCCGACATTTCCCAACATATTTTAAACGCATTTTGGGCCGCTTCCCAACAAAAATTTAGGGTTCGTAAAACCTGAAAACCGAGTGGAAAAAAATTTATCGAAAATTATTTTAAACATCGTTTTACACACATTTTAAGTTAGCGAAGTAGCGCACCGAGCCGGGGCGGGTTCGGGGGCGTTACAAGTTGGTATCAGAGCTTTAGTGGTCGAAACGTTCAAAGAATTACCCGACAATGCCGGCCGTCCTGTAATGTGTTTCACCGACTGTAAGTATTTTTCTCCTTTAGTTAGTTTATATCTGAATTAGATTGTTTAAATTTTGTCTACAGGATTAAGTTAAGATGCAGAACCCTAGACGACCCGGGAGAGGAACGAACCTGAACCACCTAGAAACCCACTCGAGGAATCTGTTAAGCAACTTACGGACTTAGTTACCAGACAAGCTGAATTGTTTGGAACTTTGATTGGTCACGGAGGACTGGGGATGGCTGGGGCTGGTGCAAGTGGAGACAGATTTAGGAGGCTGAATCCTCCAGCAGTCGAAGGACGGTTGACAGATCCTACAGCTGCAGACAGGTGGATTCATACAATCGAGAATATGTTTAAAGTTGCCGAGGTTGAAGAAGCAAATAAAGTCAAGTGTGCCACCTTCCATCTGATCAACAACGCTCAGAGCTGGTGGGAGATGGTGGAGTCTACTCTGGATCATCAAAGCTTAACCTGGAAAGAATTCAAGGACTTATTCTTTGACAAATATTACAACCAAACGGCTCAGGCAGCAAAGAGGATGGAATTTATGGCACTGAAGCAGACTGGATCAGTGGGAAATTATATTCAGCAGTTTGAGCTGTTGTCTTGGTTTGCCAGCCACATGATCAGCCGAGAGCAAGATAAGATTTTTCAGTTTGTGCAGGGTCTGAAGCCCGAGATATATATGCTGGTAAAGACTTTCGGGATTTCTAGAAGTTCATTTAATGAGGTGGTAGCGAAGGCATTGGAAGTGGAGGAAGCTGCTGAGAAGTTATCCAGATCTGCTGAGAATCCGAAAAGAATGTTCAAAGAAATTACAGCTCAGTTTAACAGAGGTGGATCTTCTTCGCAGCAACAGGGGACTAAACGACCGGGAGGGAATTTAAATGATCAACGAGGAGGCAAGAAGCCACAACAGCAGCAGAGGAAAAGATTCAGACAGTGTCCTAAATGTTTGAGGTCCCATCCTGGTGAATGTGGGCAATACTCTGGTAAATGCTACAATTGTCTAGAAGCAGGTCATATGTCCTTTGATTGTCCAAAGCCGAAGGTCCTTCAATGCTTTAAATGCAACCAGACAGGTCACATATCCAATGATTGCCCTACTTCGAAGCCAGGCCTAGCTAAAGCTACTCCAAGAATTTTTGCCATGATTGAGCCCGAAGGAGAGGATCGAGCTGCAGTCATCTCAGGTACTGTAATTGTTAATTCAGTGCCAGCATTTACATTGATAGATTCAGGGGCATCCCATTCTTTCGTAGCTACAGCTTTTGTGGTGAAATTAAATTTGGAAGTGAAGCCTGCCGAGTGCCCATTTCGTGTGAGTTTACCGTCTGGTGAGCAGTTACACTCAGAACAGGTGGTACAGAATGGGTTGATATCAGTTAGAAAGAAACTATTACCAGCTACATTGATTGTAATAGGAATGACCGGGTATGATGTGATACTCGGTATGGATTGGCTGTTCCGACACCACACCACGATTGATTGTCGAGCAGGAACAGTTGATTTTTATCTTCCGGATGGTGAGAAGCTTTCATTGCAATCGTTGAGGCATGTGTAAACGCTTTCAGTTATGGAACTGATGGAGGCAAGGAGATCTATTATGGGTGAGTATGTTTGTTTTCTTGCAACCATAGTAGATTTCCATTCTTTGGTAGAAGTTAAACCTCATGACATATTGATTGTTCGTGATTTTCCCGAGGTGTTCTTGGATGATTTGCCTGGTCTACCTCCAGACCGGGAAATCGAGTTCGTGATTGATACATATCCTGGAGCAGAACTTGTTTCGAGGAATCCTTACAGGTTAGCTCCTCCTAAATTAAAAGAATTGAAGAAGCAGTTGGAGGAACTGGTTGACAAGGGCTTTATACGCCCTAGTTTTTTACCCTGGGGAGCGCCCGTGTTGTTTGTTAAGAAGAAGGACGGGTCGCTTTGAATGTGCATCGACTACCGGAGTTAAACAAGATAACTGTGAAAAACAAGTATCCGTTGCCGAGAATAGATGATTTGTTTGATCAGTTGCAAGAAGCCCGAATATTTTCTAAGATTGATCTGAGATCGGGATATTATCAGTTGAAGGTCAGATCGCAGGATATTCCGAAGACGGCTTTCTGGACGCGGTATGGACATTACGAGTTTTTGGTGATGTCGTTCGGATTGACGAATGCTCCAGCTGCATTCATAGATTTAATGAATCGGGTATTCCAGGAATATCTTGATAAATTTGTGATCGTGTTTATTGATGATATTTTGGTTTATTCTCGTGATGAAGAGGAGCATAAAGAACATCTGCGGATTGTTCTGGAAATTTTGATGCGGCATAAGCTATATGCCAAGTTTTCTAAGTGTGAATTTTGGTTAACTAAGGTCCACTTTCTCCGCCATGTGATAAGTAGTGGTGGAATTTAGGTGGATCCAGCCAAGATTCAGTCGATTAATGAATGGCCTCAACCGAAGAATGTCAGTGATATTAATAGTTTTCTGGGATTAGCTGGCTATTACAGAAAGTTTATCGAAGGTTTTTCGAAGATAGCAGCACCGATGACTCGCTTGACCAAAAAAGATGTGAAGTATGAGTGGTCTGAAGAGTGTGAGCTAAGCTTTCAGATGTTGAAAGAGAAATTGACGACAGCTCTGGTATTGACTCTACCACTGGTCGAGGAGAAATTTTGTATTTATTGTGATGCCTCTCGGATTGGGTTGAGTTGTGTGCTGATGCAGAAGGACAAGGTGATTGCCTATGCTTCTAGGCAGCTGAAGTCGTATGAGAAAAACTATCCGACCTATAATTTAGAATTAGCAGCAGTGGTCTTTGCTTTAAAAATCTGGAGGCATTATTTGTATGGTCAGCAGTGCGAGGTATATTCAGATCATAAAAGTCTAAAGTATATCTTCACTCAAAAGGAGCTGAACATGAGACAACGGCGGTGGTTAGAGTTCGTGAAGGATTATGATCTGGAGATTAAATACCACCCCGGTAAAGCTAATGTGGTAGCAGATGCACTAAGCCGAATATCGACATCAGTTTCAGCTTTGGAGGCTGGTATGTCTAGACATTTAAGATCTGAGTTTCAGAGATTTGATTTGGAGGTGGTTTCAGATGTGACAGCAGTTTTATCAGCTTTATCTTTGAAGCCTACGATTTTGGAGAAAATCAGAGAAGCTCAACAAGAAGATTCGGAGTGCAATAAGTTCAAGCTGAGTATGTTATCTGATAATCGGACGGAGTTCAGCTATTCGGATGATGGGATTTTGAAGTTCCGTAACCGATGGTATGTTCCGAGTAATGAGCAGATTCGGAAGGAGATTTTAGCTGAAGCTCATTCTTCAAGGTTTTCTGTTCATCCCGGCAGTACAAAGATGTATAGAGACCTCAAGCAGCACTATTGGTGGCCTGGTATGAAAAAGTCAGTGGCTGAATTTGTAGAAACATGCTTAGTTTGTCAGCAGGTGAAGGCAGAGCATTAGAGACCTGCTGGGAAGTTACAGCCTTTGCCGGTTCCTGAGTGGAAGTGGGACAAAATTTCTATGGACTTCGTTGTTGGTTTGCCAAGGACGACGAAGGGATTTGATGGTACATGGGTGATTGTAGATCGGTTAACGAAATCAGCCCATTTCCTGCCAGTGAAGATGACATACAATATGGATCAGTTTGCTGAGATTCTGAGGTTACATGGGGTTCCAATTTCTATTGTGTCGGACAGGGACCCGAGGTTCACATCGAAATTTTGGAAGAGTCTGCATAAGGCGATGGAGACTCGATTGAACTTCAGTACTGCTTTTCATCCCCAAACAAACGGACAATCTGAGCGGACCATTCAGACACTTGAGGATATGCTCCGAGCTTGTGTGCTGGAGTTTCAGGATTCCTTGTGTAGGTATTTACCTTTGGTGGAGTTCTCGTATAACAATAGTTATCAGGATACTATTGGTATAGCTCCATACGAGGCTCTATATGGAAGGAAGTGCAGGTCTCCTCTTTATTGGGATGAAGTCGGGGAATCCAGTTTGATTGACCCTGAGATTTTGCAGCAGACTACAGATAAGATCAATTTCATTCGGCAACGCATTTTGACAGCTCGGAGTCGCCAGAAGAGTTATGCTGATGGTAGGAAGCGTGATTTAGAATTTGAAGAAGGAGATGAAGTTTTTCTGAAAATCTCGCCATTTAAGGGTGTCATGAGGTTCGGAAAGCGAGGGAAGTTGAATCCGAGATACGTTGGTCCATTCCCTATTGTAAAGAGAGTGGGGAAGACAACTTATCAGTTGGAGCTGCCACCTACGATGGAAGGAGTGCACGATTTTTTCCATGTGTCGATGCTACGGAAGTGCTTGAGGGATCCAGCATATGTGGTAGTGCACCAGGAGATCGAAGTGCAGCCTACATTGTTCTATGAGGAGAAACCAGTGGCAATATTGGATTATGCAGTGAAGAAATTGTGAAACAAAGACATTCCACTGGTAAAGGTGCTGTGGCGCAATCACAACGTTGAGGAGGCGACGTGGGAGCGTCAACAGGACATGATGGAACGCTACCAAGAACTCTTTAGGTACGCAAATTTTGGGGACAAAATTTTTATAAGGAGGGTGGATTGTAACACCCGGAATTTTCCCAGAAGGTATGTAACCCTAGTCTAGGTCAAGTATGGGAGTTGATTATTCAGGATTAGGATTGTACATTGAAGTGTATTAGAAGAGAAATGAGAAGTGGTGAGTTTGACAAGTCAAACTTAATTGTGATTGGTGGAATGTTTGGCTTGAAAAGTCCAACTCTTTTAACCAATCAAAATTTAATAAAATCTAATGAAATTGTGGTGAATTTGGAGGCTTTCACGTTGGTTTTTGAAGGAAGAAAAAGGTGGGTTAGATTTTTAATTTTTGAAAGAATGGAGGAGGGAACTTAAAAGTAAAGGAAAATTATGGTTTAAATTAGGTTTTCATTTCTTCTTCTTCTTCATTTTCGTTTCTCTCCCTTCCTCCTCCATAGCCGCCTCTCCTCTCTCCTATGCTTCAATCTCTCAAGGTGATTTCAAGGTAATAATGCATGGGTTTTAATTTTTATACAATAGGATGAAGTTTGGGAGTGTTTTTAGTGAGTTTTAAGTGGTTTTGGTGAGGGTTTGGGAAACCCTAATGGAGAGCTACGAAATTAGGGTTTCAATGGGTTGTTTTCTTTCCAAATTTGGTTGGTTTAGATGTTAAATGGATAGTTTAGATTAATTGACTGGTTAGATTGAAGATTGGAGTAGTGTTACACAAAACCGGGTTGGAACACTTAGGGGGCCGGTTCTGTTGAGGGATTTTCGGGTTGGCTAATGTGTTTGTTTGATAGATTTAAGTATTTCAATGGATAGTAGACGTGTAGAGGTTTCCGAAGTGGGGTGGCACGTCGAATTCCGTTGAAAAGTGAAGAAGTTATGACTGTTTGAAGTTTGGCGGTCAAAATTGTGCAAAAACCGGGTTTAAGAGTTTAAGTGTGAAATGTGTTTTAGTTGTTGGTTAGTTTTAGGTTTAAGAATTTCTTAGATTGAATTAGTAACTTATCAAGCTACGTTTCTGTTATTTTAGGTCGTCGAACGAAGGAATTGATCGATAGAAGTGAGAAATTGGAACCTGAGCTATCAGGTATGTAGTGGGTAATGTTCTTTCGCCTTCGGGCCTACACCATAGAACGGTAGGTTTTATTTGTTATTGCTTTTCTTCATGTAGTGTTGTGTTATCGTTGTGCTTGGCGTTGAGTTGTAGTGTGTGTGGTGTGGCATTGCATTTCTTTGAAGCATGCATCATGATGTAGAGCACGCTAGATACGCATAGCTGCATGGTTGTCGTTGTGTGTTTGTCGTTGTGAGGGTTAACAATAGTTGGTTAAAGAGTAAGGCACTTCGGTGCGGGCAATGAGTAAGGCACTTCGGTGCTGGCAAAGAGTAAGGCACTTCGGTGCGGGCAATGAGTAAGGCACTTCGGTGCAGGGAATGAGTAAGGCACTTCGGTGCGGGCAATGAGTAAGGCACTTCGGTGCGGGCAACTAGTATTGTTTGGTCGTGTCATCGTGTTGTGTTGAGTCGGTTTGTTAAGTTGCATTGGGTTGTTATGTTGCATTGTTTGGCATGATAGTCGGTCAAAGAGTAAGGCATCCCTTTCGATGCAGGCAATAAGGCATCTTTCGATGCAGGCAGTTTTGTTAGGGTTGTGTTGTGTTGTCGTGTTGAGTGGTGTTGTGTTGTTGTGTTAGGGTTGTGTAAGGGTTGTGTGTGCATTGTGCTTGTTTATATTTGTTATCCCCCTACTTGCTAAGCGTAGGCTTACATTTTATATTCTGTGGTGTAGGTGACGAAGTGTTTTCTGGTGAGCTTGATACTGAGGATCAGGACTAGGGGCAGTCGGGGATCCACAGAGCTCGACGGTGCAGGCCATTTGTCGGGGCGCTTCGACCTGATTCTTGGGGGTATTTGGTTGTTGTTGGATTGGTTATGTTTTGGTTAGACTTGGTGGGTGTATATAGGAGTGGTATAGTTTGTCTAGTGGTTTGATATTGTGGTGGATTTTGTGTAGTGTTGATTAGGATTGGATTTAGTGTTCGTTTGGTGGGATCAGGGAGACGATTTGGCGGGCGATCGATCGCGATCGCCACTGTTTTAAAAAAAAAATTTAGTTTTTTTTTTTCTAAAGGTTTCCTATTTCTAAATTGTTTTCCCCCGACATTTTTTGACATATTTTAAACGCGTTTGGGGCCGCTTCCCAACAAAAATTGAGGGTTCGTAAAACTCGAAAACCGAGTGGAAAAAAATTTATCGAAAATTATTTTAAACGTCCTTTTACACACGTTTTGGGTTAGCGAAGTAGCGCACCGAGCCGGGGCGGGTTCGGGGGAGTTACAGTTATGGCGGTCGTGCTCTTGATACATTTCGCAGTTCTCTAACCCCCCCCCCCCCCCCCCCCCCAAAAGTGTTAAAACTCTTATATGCTCAAAGTTGGCTGAAAGCATTCAATCCTTTTAAAATTTCTACAAAGATTTATGATGATTTCGAAGATAGTTCTATCACGACTATTGAAGAAGGTTCGAATATTCTAATATTTATTTGTTTTACATGTTTATCTTTAATGATTAACTAATGTCTTTAATATTTTCATTTTACAGATACCACTACCGATGAAAATTTTGTAAAAGATGACTTGATATGGTTGCAATTATACACTTATTGTAACACCCGAAAAAAAAAATTTCTATGACGTATGTAGCTATTAGTTTAAACTCATGAGGACGATTTGGAAATTTGTTAAAAGATAAATAAATAAATAAAATAAAATAAAAATAAAATTTTTTATAAAACAGAATGGCTTCACGAAGAAGTCATTCTGCTTCTTCGGCCGGAGCTCCCGACGCGAGAGAGAGAGCCCGAGCGATGAGCGACGTCCCTCCTCTGACGACCACCGCGCTTTTCCGACATTCTCCGGCCAGACGACGTCGGCGATTCTAGGGCTGTCATTTTCGGCCATCTTCGCCCACAGAACTGATCAGTAAGCCCTATTTTTGCCCTGTTTCGGTTCTATTCATGGCCGAGGGTGACGAGCTTGATTAAGCTCCGATCACCGGCCATTTTTGGGCGGTCTTGGCCTGAGATTGCCGAACATTACGCTGGCAATAATTGCCTAGCCGTGAAGAGCCTTGTCTGGGCAAAAGGCAGCGAGCCCTGTTCGGGCATTTGGAGTTTTTGTTGTGTAGCCTCGAGGTTTTTGGGTAGATTATGCTAATTGAGAGTATATGTGGTTGATTGGTGAGGAAATGAGTGAGAATTGATGGAAAACTGAGATGGGGGAATTTTCCGGTTAAGGGGCAGAATCGGGTTTTGCCCTTTTTGACCTAGTTACGGCCGTTTATTTTAAATTTCCTTTTGGCAGGTTAAACTAAGTTATTAGAGGAGTACGTGGCCGCTTGAATCGTTCGATTCTGATATCCGACGCAAAAGTTACGCGCGTTCGAAGTTTGGGTAAGTTTTTACCGAACCCAAATTAGTGGCCCGTTTAGTTAGGTTTTAGTTGGATTAGGCTAGAAATAGGAGTTTGAGAGTAAATTGGTGAATGTATGCTTGATTTTAATGAAGCTTGAATGTTTGTCATAGGTCGAGCCATAGGTGACGTGATGTGCCAAACCCAGCGAGCTAGGACGCCAGGTAAGTAAAGGATTGTGTGTTTTGTTGCCTTCGGGCCTACACCACGGAACGGTAGGGATGTTTGTTTGTTTGGTTGTTTTATTGTTGTGTTTTATTTTATGTTGTGCTTTGTGTGGCATGCGTAAAGGTTTTAGAACCACAAAAAATGAGTTGTGAGCACGGGTTTAAAGAGTGAGCATTAAATGTAAAGAAATAATGAGAAATGCAACGTGATCCCGAGTAAAGTTGCCTCGCCGGGGAGTAGTGCTCGTGGAGCACCTCGGGAGGGTCTCTACAAGGGATGCATTGCACTAAACAATGATATCGAGTAGAGTTGCCTCTGCGGGGAGTAGTGCTCGTGGAGCACCTCGGGAGGGTCTCTACAAGAGATGTGTTGTGATAATAATAGACTGAACAATGATACCGAGTAGGGTTGCCTCGCCGAGGAGTAGTGCTTGTGGAGCACCTCGGGAGGATCTCTACAAAAGATGCGCAGGTAAACGATTAATAAAATGAGAATTTAATCGAAACTAGCAGAGAGTGTAGAAATTGCTTGTGATAGGATCAGTTGCATTTTGTTTAATTGCATTTGTTATCCCTTACTTGCTAAGCGTAAGCTTACGCGTGTGTGTGTGTTCTGTGGTGTAGGTGACGAGATTTACTCAGGTGAGGTAGATGAGACAGCCCAAGACTAGGCAGCAGTTGGTGATGCATGGAGTACGCCGGTGCGGGCAGTTGTCGGGGCGCCTCGACCATGGTCTTCGGGGGATGTGGGGCTTTGTATTTTGGTAGTTTATTGTAGATTTCTGTTTATGGAAATGATGGGAATTCATAACTCTTTTTGGTTGATATTTGGAAAGTTATAGTTAAGTTAAGGGTGACGTGTCGCCGTATACTGTGGATTTTCTTCACTTAGAGATGTTAGTATTATACTGTGGATTTTTTTCGTATGTTGGATAGTTGAGTGGATAGTTGAGTAAGAGTATTATTGATCTGGTTGAGGATTGATTCGTTTGCAGGTACCTAGCATTTTGGAGACGCCATTTTCAGGCGTTACTTTGTCAAAATTTTCGGGGAAGAAGCCGTGGTGCTTAACGGTTAGGATTAAGGAAAATTAGTGAGTTTAGACAGCTAGGTATGACATAAGAGAGCTTCGGGAGACTTAGCTTTAAATTCCGGTGTGTCCCATTTTTTTTTATATTTTGGTGTTTATAAAAATTATCGGGGTTAGAGTGAGCCAAATAGCGCACCGAGTCAGGGTGGGTTCGGGGGCGTTACACTTATATTTTTTAATTCGTGTAATTACGGTTTGGAATTAATTACTTGAAATGAAATTGACTATTTAGTTGGATTTACTTAATAGTTTGTATTTTTTACAGTAGTTGGATTAATTTTGGATGTTGAATTTAGTTTCTTATATTTCATTTTAATGTTTGATAATTGGATCAGATTTAGTTTGCATGTTAGATAGTTGAATTAATTTTGGATGTTGAATTTAATTTTTTAGATTTTATTTTAATGTTTGATAGTTGGATTGGATTTAGTTTGTATGTTAGATAGTTGGATTAATTTTGGATGTTGAATTTAGTTTCTTAGATTTCATTTTAATGTTTGATATTTGGATTAAATTTAGTTTATATGTTAGATAGTTGAATTAATTTTGGATGTCGAATTTAGTTTCTTAGATTTCATTTTAATGTTTGATAATTGGATCAGATTTAGTTTATTTGTTAGATAGTTAGATTAATTTTATATATTAAAAACAATGATTTTGAAGAGAGAAAACTATTTTTTTTTTTAAATTTTGATATTTTGTATGTTAAAAAAAAGCAGTGTATTCAGTATTGTATTTTAAAAAAATTAAAAAGTTGGGAAGAACCGATATCGAACAAGAACCAGACAAAAATTTTTGGTCTGGTTTTGGTTCGGTACTAGTTCCTCCATATGCCAGTTTCGAGACCAGGATTGAAATCTCGAATGTTCAGTTCCGGTTCTAGCCCTAGTCCTAATGAACACAAACAGAGAATTTTTCTAACTTATTTAGTTTATCTTATTTTGTAGGAATCAAATGCCATGAGAGGTTGAACGATCTATCAACATCCATTAATGATGAAGAACCAGTGTATGAACCCTTGAGCAAGACTAAAGTTGGTGACAACTCGACACTACTCCCCTTGTTGGATTAGAGCCTAAATTCAATTGAATTGAAGACAAGTCAAGAAGAGCAACCATCATTGCAATGCTATGTCCAAGGGATAAACGAGCATAAAAACAATTGCATTTTGTGGGTATAGTATCTTGGCATATGAGTTCCTTGTCTTGACTACCACTTTGCACATTGAGAGGTGCAACACTAGCCTAGAGAATATTTGAAGTACAAACCATGTGTATTTCAAGCACATTTTTTTTGTGGTTAACCTATAGTAGTATTTAATTTAAATATTTTGATATAATAGATGCTAGGAAGGTATGGTAAAATTTTAAAAATTTGTTAAGTTTCCTGTTTTGAAGCATCATTTTGTTTTGCCTGGATTGTTTTCAGGGTCGTTGAAAATGGGTCGATGGGGAAAAGTTCTATTGTTGCATTTTCTGGTTGATTTTTTTTTTATATATATTTCTGAAACTTGTTCTATGTTTTATGACTGATGATGGAAGTTTTGTCCTATACTCATTTGTGAACTGATTGGATTTGGCCGATTCCTCTGTCTCGAATTCAATGGCATGTTGATTATGGGTTGCTCGAAAGCAAGCCCTCTGTGTTGCTTTTTCTACCTTGGTGTGGGGCCTTAGATTTTGTTTAGATTTTGTTTAAGGTTCTCGAGAGTGGGGGGTTGTCGCCCCAGCGCGGCTCCTCATTCTCAAACCTCATTTTAAGAATGGGGGGCCCATCTAGGGCGGTGATCCCTCGTTCTCGTACCTCATTTTGAGAACGGATGGCCGATCTGGGGATGTGACCTCCCGTTGTCAAAATTAGTGTTGAGAATGGGGGGTATTGACCCTGATCGGGGGGCAGATCTCCGACTCTATATAAGGAACCAACCTCACATTCTCACCCCCTGCTGCCAAAAAAACTCGATTTTCTCTCGGCCTCCCTGCGATTCCAACTCAAAATCCAACCATTTCACACCTCCCTAATCGTTTTCTTAAAATATCATCTAAAAAATCCCAAAAATTTGAGCCCTAAATCGTCCAAATTTCACATTCAACATAAATCCCCAAATTTTCCTCAAATGACTCCAAAATTGGTGATTAAATGAAGGGCTGCCCCATCACAAGGAGGTCCATCACAAGGTGGCCTGACTGAACGTGCCCCGCTAAATTTCCTATCATTTTTACAAGGAGGACCATCTCAAGGGGGTCAGACAAACCGGACATCATCGTCACAAGGTGTTCTGGCTCAAGCACGACGACCGTCAACTGGGTATGTTTCAATTGAATTTTGAAATCAGATGTGCCAAGAGTAGTTTGAACAAAATATGTCAAACCACTCAGTTATTCATTCAAAGATAGTCAATTTTAGAGGTTGAAAGTCGTTGCAGATCAAAGAGATGTTTGACAGAATCACCTTACACTAGGTGTACAGATTGAGGGGCGATAGATGTGACCAAATTGTTTGCTTGTTTTATGCGAACTTGACCTCTATCGGGAGGGTAGGATGTTTGAAGACGTACATCCTTGGTACAGAGATTATTATATCTCCAAAGTCAATTATTGAATTGATCGGGTTTGCCAGAGAAGGGAATGATATGGAGAGATACTACCATGCTTCTCGTGATTGCAATTTTTTTAGATCAACCGAGGGACTAGAGTTCCTTAAGAAAATTCATTGTAATTCCAACATTGCTGGGTTCGTGAAGCCAAAATCCAAGGATTTGAACATCAGAGCTCAAGTTATTCACAATCTAATAATCCAAACCATTCTTCCTCGGGATATACATAGAGATCTCGTGAGCCGCATAGATCTATATGTGATGAAGAAGCTGTAGAACGAGGAGATGTTCGACCCTGTCTTTATGATTTTAGGTCACATGCATGAGATCAGTCGGATGTGCAACAAAAATCTACTATACGACACATCAATATAGAAGATCCTCGAGCAAGCTTGGATTCAGCTACCGACTGAAGAGTAGATGAAAGCACAGAGATCCGGCGATGTATTTGATAGGCTTCATTTGATTTGGATGGGCCTAGTTGAAGTCGACGGGGCTTGGATGTTTAAGGGAGATCAAGGGGCCTCTAACTCTACAGATGTTCCTATGGAGGATGCCCCCGCTCGACCATTGTCCCATCAGACAGCTAGTAAGTGGGACATGATGAAGCAGAGACTGGATTTTCTTGTAGGAAGAGTCGAGGAGCTCACTATGACTCAGATAGCTGTGACACAAAGAGAACTATTTGAGTCTCACATAGAGCTGAAAAAATTCCTCGTGGATTGGGTGGAGCGAGACGACGACGATGTCCTATCGTAGTTTAGTTTATGTTTTATATTTTATTTTATGTATTTTACTTTATGTTTGTACTTTAATTTATGCTATGAATATTATGATTGTACTTTAGTTTATGCAATATCCTGAATGATTGTACTTTACTTTATGACTGTACTTGAGTGGTACTAAATTATCTAGAACTGGCTGTTGGTTATAAAATTGTGATTTGAATATGAAGAAATTGTTTGAAGCTAGTTATGGGGGAGCCATAAAACAAAGGAAATTTTGCTCATTTTTATAATTTTATCTCACTAAATTACACATTATAATAAATACACACATTACACATTATAATAAATATATAACTTATAGCCCGAATAGTCATACATTTCTACCTCTGTCGTGTGTAAAAGATTTCTACACATAATGAAAACTATATTAGACAATAATGAAAGTGTGTTTATGAGCAAAATGTGTTAAAATATACTTGTGTCCCATCAAATGTGTGGAAACCCATAAATATGTCTTGAAAAGCAGAAGCGAAAGTAGCGCCTGAAGTGGATCCCCTGTCAGGACAAGTGCGACTATTATGCCCCTGATGCCGACATATATCACACATCATCATATTTTGTACCAGCAGCCACATGTGTTGGCCGCTAAGGGGATAAATAATCTTTGAATACATCTGCAGATAAGTTCCCCGACGATAGTATTGATGAACGTAATTTTCCAGTGCTACTCTCATGAAATGAATGCAGGGAATGTAATGGACACACGAGATTCCAATAAACTCCGACCTGTAACAGTTATACACACATGTATTCATGTCGACAATATATTGTTCGTTGTCGTTGCTGACCTCAAATCGTGTAGCATCCGCAAACATAGCACTCTAATTTTGAGTTGTACGTTCTAACTTTACAAAAAAATTTCTTATCTAGGAACACAAGACGTCTGTTAACGAGATCAACTTCTCATATTTTTTGACAATCCTAGTCATTAAGCACTTTCGGATCATCTCAAACATGGTCAAAATTGATTTGTCCTTGACAGGTAATAGAACTACATTGAATGACTCAATTTAATCACAGTTCACACTTGGGAATCGAAGAAAATGCATGACTAGCCCAATATCTAGGGTTTGTGCTTCAAAAATATGTGTGAGCGTCCGGGTTAATCTTATGTAAGTTCTTCATTTCTCTCTCGAAATGAAAAATTGTGGTTGCCCTGGCAGCATTCCGCATTGCATCTCTGTATACTCTACCCTGAAATTTGTTTTTGAAATTTACCTACATATGTCAGAGGCAGTAGTTGTTTCGGCTGACGGTAATTTTTGCTGCATAGCGAGCAACAACCTTTAGTATTTGAAAGAACAACAGAGTTAACATAAAATAATACCACAATGCCTCATTATTTGAAAGAACAATAAAAAATACATTATACCTTTTTTTCGATCTGAAACAAATGTCTATCCATATCCCAATTCAGTATTTAGGTATTCTTTTAATAATTTCCAAAACCATGTCCGTGAGTCTATACATTCTGATTCCACATTGGCAACAGCAACAAGATATATTCTATCATTGCCATCAATGCTGACGGTTGTCAGTAATTGGCCGGGATAGGAGCTCTTTAGATGACAACTATCCAAACATATAATAGGTCTACAACACTACAGCAAACCTGCCTTGCAAGCAGCCATAAAGTATTTCTTTCAAATACACATGATGATATGCCACGGGATGCCATCATCCGATCTGAAGCCAAGGCCATGGTCGAACCTCTAACTAATATGTTTGCTCATTTTTTAGGTGATGATGTTGGAGGCCAAAGGGAGCTAAAGGCAATCAACTTGTCAACATAGAAGTATTCATATTATCGAGCCAATCAAGAAGGAGGAGCACCACTCGGCCGCAACAAGCTCAAAGGAGTAAACGACCCTCAGCCACCCCGAGCTAGACTTAAGAGTGCGACTCCTTCCCTTAGCAATTAAGGATGAGAATTGACACTCAAGGCTAGGAGGAGTCACACAACCTTGATAGCATGGAAGCTAGCCTCGTCCATCCTCAAGTTGAAGAATGGATTTGTCTCCCTCAAGACAAACGATGTAACCAAGCACTCTTTTTATTTTCCTTTCAAACCTTACCTTATTTTCTCGTTCTAGTTGCATGCATGGCCAAATACTCTTAGAAGGACAATGAGATGGCTAAATACTTTGGATGGAAAGAGAGACATTTTGAGGGTAAAATGGGACACTAGATCATGGAAGAGAGAAAGGCCAAAGGTACATTTGTACTTGGTCACTCTTGGTCTTCCATGTGGCCGAATGAGATTTAAGTTCTAGGACCTTCTTCCCCTCTTTGCATGGCATGCATGGGTGAACATTTAGGACTGAAATGGGCTGAAATTTGAAGAAAAGAAGCTCATGAAATTGTGGGAGAGAGAAGAGCCAAAAGTACATTGTACTCGGCCACCAACATAGCCGAATGGAAGGCCACCTTCTAGGCCTTTCTTTCACCCTTCAGCTGAAGAAAAATCCTAGCTTTTTAGGAGAGGTATTTAAGCATCTTTTTCAGATTGTAACCTCAACTTTTATTGAATGAAAACCTAAATTTTGCTGCTGCAAAATCGTTACTCTTGGAGCTTCAAAACAACACCCCTTGGTGTGTTACATTTGAGCAAGGTAGTTGTCTTCATTGTCACCAAGTTTTGAGGTCACTTGGAGGCTCTCATTACCATCATTTGTCTCCAATCTTTGCAAAGGTTGAAAGCTACAAAAAGGGTGGAAAAAGTTGCATTCGTTTGCTAGAGTTTCAACACATTTTCAGAGGTCTCATAAACCGAGGGTGATCCTTAAGTAGTCTTCGGACCAGTAGTGATGCCACCGACCATAACTTTATCATTTCTAAGAATTTCTTTATGAAATTATCAGAGTCCACCATCCATGTATCAAGTAAAGTTTTCCTAAAATTTTGCTTATTTGTTTTAGGCAATTAAAAGTTATGCATTTTACAAGTTGGACAATATTCTGCCCATAAACTGCTTACCCGAGAAGTAGAATTTATGTACTGTTTGTTGAATAAATTTTTTACCATAACAATTTTGGACTTGAGATTTTAAGAGAATTTCAAATATATTATTTGGAAAGGTTGTGTTAAAGTTTCAGCTTGATTGGATTAAAATTGAAGAAGTTATTTGGTTTGCATTTGGAGTCTCTTTCAGCCAAATTATTGATATAAATCCAAGGAGCATTTGTGTTTTTGGTTGTGCTTATTGTAGATGCTTTCCTCACCGGCCCTAAGTACGTCACATGACTCATTATCTGTAGAGCCCACCAAGTAAATCTGTAGGCCCAATGTGCTACCCGGATTTAATCTACAAATTTTTTCTGTGTACGACCACAATAGCTTGTACTATTTGTCGCTCTTCCTTTCATTAAGTTTTCGAACTTCGCTTCTTGTTCTTCTAGCAAGACTTGGTGTAATGTTAACATTCAAATCCTTACTCAGTGTCTCAATAATGAATGAAATTTTCCACGTAGGTTGACTTTTGAACCTATACAAATAATGGCTTGCCACCCATTTTGCAGTAGCGTGTCGATTCTAAATTTTTCTTGAACAGTTGTGACAATCGTTGAAACTTTTTAGTTGAAATGTAAGCTCATTTTGCACATTCGAACCATATAGTCGCCAATCACATCCATTTTCACACACTGCTGCCAGTCGCCGAGATTCACTTTTAATGAATTTGATCCCATACCCATTACTCAAAGCAATTCTATTATTTTTTCTCTAATTGCCTTTAAAAAACTATATTTGTTTCTCTGATAAAATATCATCGAACTTTCTTCCCTTACCAGTATGCTTTCCACTTAATCATCATCCGAGTTAATTGGTGTTTGAAGCTTATCATCTAAATTTTTCAACGTCGATTGCACCTCTATTTCAACATTACCTTCAAGGTGATCGTGTAATATCCGGTTTGTACGGACCTTTTATTATATTATTATTATATTGTTATTGGCATTTTTGTAATTATGTCAAATCAGGTCCGATTTACGAAAAGAAATCGTCATTACGATCCTAGCGATTAATTAGAATTTTAAGGAAATTTTGGGAATTTTCGGAATAGTGACGCTATATTCCGAGTAATTACTATTATCATAAAGTAAAAGACATTCTCGTAAAAATAGCAAACGAGGTCCAAATTGTGAACGGACAGTTTTAATAAAGCCCTGGTAATGAATAGGAGTTATTGGCAAAATATGAAGTTTTCAAGTATCCGAATCGTTAGACGATTAACGAAACGTAGGACGAAACTAATATAAAAATCAAATAAGGGCAAAATGGTAATTTGCAAATCAATTTTTATAAAATAACACAAATCTCTTTCTCTCCCTCACTTTCTCTCTTTTCTTCTCTGGATCGCACGACAGAGAGTTTCCTTCTCTCTCGGCCGCCGGCGACCTTCACCATTTCCGACCTCCGTCCGTTCCGATTTCTTCACGGTTTCTCATCCTCTCGCTATCCTCGGTATGTACCTACAATCTCTGAGCGTTTATTTCGAGTTCTCGGTTCGATTTAGGGTTAGGGTTTCAATTAGGGTTTCGACGAGAAACGCGATTTAGGGCTCGTAATTAATAGGTTAGCCGTGATTAAGTATAGATTGAACGTATTGGACGTTATTGGACGAAGAGAAATCAAATTGCGAAAAAGTTATAAATTGTTAAGTTTTCGAGTTTTCGAGAATAACTCGTAATATGGATTTCAAGATTTTCGAGCATTAAGTCGTTATGTAAAACTTCGATTAGCTAAGTTAAGGATTTTATTAGTTTCGGACATTTAAGAGTTTAAGCTCGTATTAACGTCAATTGGTGAAATTTCCTTAGGTAGCGACTCTCGTGGACGAAGCTCAAGATTCAGCGCGCTCGAGGTAAGTTTTCGTGACTTACTTTGACCAATCGGTCTACACCATACTTCGATGTCGTATCGAGGATTCCTGAAGAGTTATTTGTTTAATCTGCTTTTGGTTGGGTAGTTGGGTTTAATTGTTTATAGGTTAGTTTATTTCGGTCTTGATGGTATACATGTGTTTGTTTATTGTATGGTTACATTATGCTATAACTGTTCATGCATCACGTGTTTCAAAATGGCATGAAAATGGATTTCTGCACGAGTTTTCAAATGAAATGAATAAAGAACGAAAATACGTAATCTGAAAGGTCACGCGGGATGAGGCTCAGGCATGGCTGTAGGGTTTGTGAGCATGTACCCCCCTCCTCTAAATCGAAAGTGGTAGTCCGACCGCGGGATGTATCATTTCCATTTAGAGGGCTGATATCTCGGTGGCAATATGTATGAAATGATCTGATATGTCTGATGAGCATGTTTTCTGAACTTCATATGCACGACACGCATGCATCTGCATTTACGTAGCTTACTGAGATTTCCATATCTCATATGTGTCTGTATGGTGTAGGTGACGTTCTAGGTTACGTTGACCCAGGTGAGGATGATATTCCTCCTCCTGACGTAGGAGCAGCTGATGGATGATGGCCGTGGGAGTGCGCTGAGCAGTCGAGGCGCGTTTTGACCCGTGGTGGGTGTATGTAAAGGTTTTGGGGGTTCTTCGTGATATTTTGGATTGATGATGAACTGTATAGAACATATTTAGGTTGTTTGGATCTGGATAGGGGTTAGATAACGTTTTGGTAATTGTATGTAAAAACGCTTTGGTTTAAATGTTTAAGTTAAATGAAAATGTTTTGAAATGTTGTTTGTAGGTTGTTACGGATAGCTCGGTTTTTAGAGCTATCCACGCAGTTGGACTTCGTAAAGTCCGCCGCGAGTCGGTTGATGTAAGTTGTAAACCTTTGTGATAATGGTGAGAAATTGATTAAGAAAAGAAAGAGAAAAGTGCTCTCTGGAATCGGATTCCAGAGAGGGATGTCGAGGGATTTGCTCTCTGGAGTTCGAGATTCCAGAGAGCCTAAGTGTGGAAAAGAAAAGAACAAAGTAAGGAAGAAGTGAGGAGCTGCAGCGATCGGGCGCTGTGCGCTGATCGCTGAAAGAGAGCTCGGCGACTGGGCGCCGTGGGGGATCGCTGCTGCAGCAAATGATCGCTGCAGTGCAGCGATCAGGCGCCGCACAATGCAGCGATCGTGCGCTGCATTGTGCAGCGCTGCTTCACGCAGCGCACACGGCGACCGTGCGCTGCAATTGGCAGCGCCCGGTCGCTGCTGCATTTTGAGGGCAGAATTCCGATTCTGCCCTCCCTTCTTTTATTGTTTATAAAAGTTTTATTAAATGTTTTAGTTTTAATTATTTATTAAAGGTTTTGTTTTAAATGCTTTTAAAGTTCAGTTTTAATTCCGATTTCAACTTCGGTTTAGATTCCGCATTAAGTTTTATTTAAAGCATAGAAAAGTAAAAAGTATAAAATGAAAAATTATACGGGAAATACGGGTACAGTATTAGGGGTGTTACAGTTATGGTATCAGAGCCCCCGGGTTTTAAAATTGGTTCTGTAGACTGCTCGACTGCACAGCCACTACGCGGACATCCTTCATCAACTGTAAGTCTGTTTATTGCTTTATTTGATTTTATTTCTTAGGATTATTGTTTTGATTTTTATAGGATTTATATGAAAATGGTTCGAGGAAAAGATCCTAGAGACGACGCGCTAGATCGACTTACGGAGATAATAGATCGCCAGTCCCAACATATAGACCAACAAGCTCAGCTCATAGACAGGCAATTTCTTCAGCTCGAGAGGTTGACAGACCGAGACGACCCAAGGACCCAAGGGGTGGTTGCTTGCAATAGCCAAGGTATGAAGAGGATGGGCAGGGAGGAAATCGAACAAGGTCGACGAAAGAAATTACGAGGAACTACTCAGGGACCCTGGTGTCTTAAATGCCAAAAGGAGCACTACGGCAGCTGTAGAGTAGGCACAGATAAATGCTTTCGATGTGGAGAGAATGGCCATTTCGTCAAGGATTGCCCGAAGCCGGGCCGAGATCAACCAGGTAGAGGCCAACGAGGCAAGAATCAGAAAAACGTTACCCTAAAGCTGCTTGCCTTGACTGGAGAAGAAGAAACTGCCCAACCCTCAGCTGTTTCAGGTAGAGTTTTATTCCAAAAATTAATAGAACGAATAATATTAAAATAGAGAAGTAAGAAAGTAATGGAAGGTGGGTTAGAGGAGTTCTTAAATGAACCCCAACTATAAGACGGTAGGTAGATGCGTGACCATACAAGCCTTGTAGAAAGAGAGTTATACGTTAATAAGATTAGCCTGACTTAACCATGAAGAGTTATGCACTTAGATTTTGTGCTATTAGAGAGATACGACTTACGAGGTGTAAGGATTTAAATTTATAGGAAATGAACCCTAGTTGTTGAAACTCAAAACCCTTAGAGTCTTAAGGTGTAAAGAATTAAGTAGTAATTTAAGCTAAAATGTAAAATGCATTTGGAGATGTTTTAGGTTCTCGAGGTATACTAAGTGCAATTAAGCAAGTAGGAAGATTTAGTAAGAATTTGAATACCCCGGATCCATGAAAAAGATTGAAGTGTCTAGACAAAAGAATCATATTCCAGAGCTTACCTAGTGTTATTGTGGATTGGATACGAGGGTGACCATTATGGTTGTGGTGTAGAAAGATGTGACAGATCAATACAAGTCGCGGACGTAAGATTTGAGTGATCGGATAGGAGTGGTCGTATCGACCAATATGGAGGCAAAGATAAGGAGATTTACTCCGAGTTGGAAAGTATTTAAATCCCTGAACCCTAGAGAATTGAAGTCATGTGCATGGTGATACTCTAGGTACCGAAATTGGCTGTTCTCTAGGAAATGAGTACCACCAAAGACACCTTAGAAGACTAATCCATAAAGGAAGATATTAATCTGTGAGAAGATTACAACCGACTTATTAGGTGGGAGGTCTAGCGAAGTTAAGAATAATCGACGAATTGTGGACATGTCAGGCAGTTAGAGTTGCTTGATTGGATTGTGAAACAAAAGATATAGGAGTTAAGTTGCGAACCTATAGTTGGTACAATTTAAGTTAGGAGCCACAACATGAGGCTGCCTCCAGGATGAAAGTAGAAATATTAGTGTTCGAGGAACTAGAAAGGTTATCATTAATGAAGAGACGTTTCAAATTATTGGGGGATAAAAAGGGTAGGATTTAAGGACTTAAGGAGAATTGGAATGAAGGCGTAAACTTATCTACAACAAGTTCGCAAACAAGAAGATAGTTGGATGAATCGTAGCATGCGAGTCAAGTAGACAAGTAAAGTATTGAACCCGACTAGGAGGAACGAAAGAGGATTGACTATTTCGAAACTTTGAAGAAATCCTCGTACGATGTTAGAGGTAAGTGCAGGTGATAGTTAGACTAAAAGGAAGAGTTAAGATTAGAAGCCTAGTTCGGTGGCTAATGTCGGGCGATTTGTGAAATTCGCAATATGTTGAATAGAGAATGTGAGTTTGCTCGCGAAACCATTTAAAGTAAACTTGGAGTGGGACAAGTTAGAAAAGCTCCGAAAGTCCGACGGTTAACAAGTCGAGACCGATGGATGCATTAGAGACTTAAGGTTATAATAAATAGTTAAAACAATTCTATGGTCAAAACTTGAGGATTCCCTTGTACATGGAGTTAATAAAGAAGTTGAGCTAAACAGATGAGCATAATGTGTATAGTATTTAGCAAAGGACATAACGATAGAATTCGTTGAGGTAGATTAGAACAAAATATGATATTTATAACGTCTTAGTTACAAAGGGATCGTAATCCTAAGCGAGTAGTAACTTTAGCCCCGGATGGACTCGTCGAGACCTCAGAGTAATCTCAACGAGATGGTTTGTGAGATTTAGAAATTGGAATTTTAGTGGAGAATGTTGTTAAGATCCGCGGGGTGCCCAAAGAAGTGTGCATTTGAATACTTTTGACAAATAAGTTTTATAGGAACATTACTAGAGAAGCGTGGACTCGGGTGGTCGTAATGATGACCAAGATTTGGGCCAACGAACTCATAACCAAGTTCAGGTTACAGCTCCGATACATATATATATATGGCGGATGAGGTTGTAGTGTAATTGATACTTTAGCGTTGGAGTAAGTAAATTGAGAAGACCTAGAGGGCGTAAAACGGTTAGGTACGTATTCGATAGACAAAAGATTTAGAAAGTTAGAAACTAAACCAAAGAAACTTAAGTCGATGAATTGAAGGTAAAATAGAGGGGAGTTAGATTACAACCTGTGTGTTGTCAGGAATCTTTGAACGATAGTCAACCCAAATGACGTCGGGAAGTGGAGGATATTTCGAGGATTTAGGAAAAGTGACAATCTTTAATGGAGACCAATTGAGAAGTTAGAGAGTTTAACGTTTTGAGTGATTAAATTTTGACCAACGCGTGCACGGGATGTCAGGTGACAAATACATAGTTAGAGATCGTCTGATTAAAGGCTTAGGAAACTTGGTAAGATTGGATGCGTAGGCGATGATTTGTTTAGGCCAATTGAAAGTAAGGAATGTGGTCATAAAGTTAATGTAGAAGTTCAGTTGGTGTGCATCCCTACTGTGGACAGAGTCGAGGGAATTATGCTGAAGTTTGGGTCACAATTCAGAGATTTAATGAAGTGTGGGTATTTAATTTGGCAGGCGTTAGAAAGCTTGAACATAACTCTGATCTGAAGAAACTGCAGAGGAAAGACAAGGATAAAAGAAAACTTTAAAGTCAGTATTAATAGGAGGTTTAATATGTGAATTATTAAAAGTTGATACATGCGCAAATGTTAAGGTGGCAAATATGTCGCGGAGTTAATTAACTTGAGAGATAAAAAAAAAAAAAAAAAAAAAAAAAAAAAAAAAAAAAAAAAAAAAAAAAATTTAAATTGTGTTCAATGCTTTAGTAAGGAAGTGTACGATTAAGTCGAAAGTAGAGAATACAAATTTAAGGCCGATGATGGATAGTACAGTGAAGAATTTTGGTTTAGAACCCCGAAGAATGACCGTAGATACGGATGATAATCGAAGTATAAGGCCGGATGACATGAAACATTAATGTCAAAGACTATGTGTTAGAGCAAATTTTGAGGACAAAATTCTAAATAAGGAGGGGTAAGTTAAACCCTCGGTACGTGTGGCCCTTTCCTGTTCTGAGGAGGATCGGGAAGTTGGCGTATAGGCTGCAGCTTCCGGCTTCTATGGAGGGCATTCATGATGTGTTCCACGTATCTATGCTTCGGAGATGTTTACGTGATCCATCTCATGCCGTGGAGACTACAGAGATCGAGGTACAGCCTACCTTGACTTACGAGGTGAAGCCGGTACGTATTCTGGAGTACTCTACCAAAGTCTTGCGCAACAAAGAGATTCCGCTAGTCAAAGTCCTATGGCGGAACCACGAGGTGGAGGAAGCTACGTGGGAACGACAGCAGGATATGATGACTGGATATCCTGATCTATTTGCATAATTTAATTTTGTGGACAAAATTCTGAATAAGGAGGGTGGAATGTAATATCCGGTTTGTACGGACCTTTTATTATATTATTATTATATTGTTATTGGCATTTTTGTAATTATGTCAAATCAGGTCCGATTTACGAAAAGAAAGCATCATTACGATCCTAGCGATTAATTAGAATTTTAAGGAAATTTTGGGAATTTTCGGAATAGTGACGCTATATTCCGAGTAATTACTATTATCATAAAGTAAAAGACATTCTCGTAAAAATAGCAAACGAGGTCCAAATTGTGAACGGACAGTTTTAATAAAGCCCTGGTAATAAATAGGAGTTATTGGCAAAATATGAAGTTTTCAAGTATCCGAATCGTTAGACGATTAACGAAACGAAGGACGAAACTAATATAAAAATCAAATAAGGGCAAAATGGTAATTTGCAAATCAATTTTTATAAAATAACACAAATCTCTTTCTCTCCCTCACTTTCTCTCTTTTCTTCTCTGGATCGCACGACAGAGAGTTTCCTTCTCTCTCGGCCGCCGGCGACCTTCACCATTTCCGACCTCCGTCCGACCTCCGTTCGTTCCGATTTCTTCACGGTTTCTCATCCTCTCGCTATCCTCGGTATGTACCTACAATCTCTGAGCGTTTATTTCGAGTTCTCGGTTCGATTTAGGGTTAGGGTTTCAATTAGGGTTTCGACGAGAAACGCGATTTAGGGCTCGTAATTAATAGGTTAGCCGTGATTAAGTATAGATTGAACGTATTGGACGTTATTGGACGAAGAGAAATCAAATTGCGAAAAAGTTATAAATTGTTAAGTTTTCGAGTTTTCGAGAATAACTCGTAATATGGATTTCAAGATTTTCGAGCATTAAGTCGTTATGTAAACTTCGATTAGCTAAGTTAAGGATTTTATTAGTTTCGGACATTTAAGAGTTTAAGCTCGTATTAACGTCAATTGGTGAAATTTCCTTAGGTAGCGACTCTCGTGGACGAAGCTCAAGATTCAGCGCGCTCGAGGTAAGTTTTCGTGACTTACTTTGACCAATCGGTCTACACCATACTTCGATGTCGTATCGAGGATTCCTGAAGAGTTATTTGTTTAATCTGCTTTTGGTTGGGTAGTTAGGTTTAATTGTTTATAGGTTAGTTTATTTCGGTCTTGATGGTATACATGTGTTTGTTTATTGTATGGTTACATTATGCTATAACTGTTCATGCATCACGTGTTTCAAAATGACATGAAAATGGATTTCTGCACGAGTTTTAAAATGAAATGAATAAAGAACGAAAATACGTAATCTGAAAGGTCACGCGGGATGGGGCTCAGGCATGGCTGTAGGGTTTGTGAGCATGTACCCCCCTCCTCTAAATCGAAAGTGGTAGTCTGACCGCGGGATGTATCCTTTCCATTTAGAGGGCTGATATCTCGGTGGCAATATGTATGAAATGATCTGATATGTCTGATGAGCATGTTTTCTGAACTTCATATGCACGACACGCATGCATCTGCATTTACGTAGCTTACTGAGATTTCCATATCTCATATGTGTCTGTATGGTGTAGGTGACGTTCTAGGTTACGTTAACCCAGGTGAGGATGATATTCCTCCTCCTGACGTAGGAGCAGCTGATGGATGATGGCCGTGGGAGTGCGCTGAGCAGTCGAGGCGCGTTTTGACCCGTGGTGGGTGTATGTAAAGGTTTTGGGGGTTCTTCGTGATATTTTGGATTGATGATGAACTGTATAGAACATATTTAGGTTGTTTGGATCTGGATAGGGGTTAGATAACGTTTTGGTAATTGCATGTAAAAACGCTTTGGTTTAAATGTTTAAGTTAAATGAAAATGTTTTGAAATGTTGTTTGTAGGTTGTTACGGATAGCTCGGTTTTTAGAGCTATCCACGCAGTTGGACTTCGTAAAGTCCGCCGCGAGTCGGTTGATGTAAGTTGTAAACCTTTGTGATAATGGTGAGAAATTGATTAAGAAAAGAAAGAGAAAAGTGCTCTCTGGAATCGGATTCCAGAGAGGGATGTCGAGGGATTTGCTCTCTGGAGTTCGAGATTCCAGAGAGCCTAAGTGTGGAAAAGAAAAGAACAAAGTAAGGAAGAAGTGAGGAGCTGCAGCGATCGGGCGCTGTGCGCTGATCGCTGCCAGCGATCGCTGAAAGAGAGCTCGGCGACTGGGCGCCGTGGGGGATCGCTGCTGCAGCAAATGATCGCTGCAGTGCAGCGATCAGGCGCCGCACAATGCAGCGATCGTGCGCTGCATTGTGCAGCGCATGCAGCGCCCGATCGCTGCATTTGCAGCGATCGTGCGCTGCTTCACGCAGCGCACACGGCGACCGTGCGCTGCAATTGGCAGCGCCCGGTCGCTGCTGCATTTTGAGGGCAGAATTCCGATTCTGCCCTCCCTTCTTTTATTGTTTATAAAAGTTTTATTAAATGTTTTAGTTTTAATTATTTATTAAAGGTTTTGTTTTAAATGCTTTTATAGTTCAGTTTTAATTCCGATTTCAACTTCGGTTTAGATTCCGCATTAAGTTTTATTTAAAGCATAGAAAAGTAAAAAGTATAAAATGAAAAATTATACGGGAAATACGGGTACAGTATTAGGGGTGTTACAGATCGAATGCCCGAAGATCGTCATATATGGGCATGGAGTATGAATAGCAGTCCATATTTGCATCACAAGTTGTTGTCTCGTCTAAATCAATTGATCTACTCAAATAAGAATCCATTGACGTCGCTAATGTAGAGAAACTGGGGTGTTTTTATTATAATATCCCCCCCCCCATTCCTTAGAACGGCCCCCATTCTCTGGCAACATCAGATCGGGGGTCCATTTCGAGAAGGTGACTTCCGTTCTCTTTCTTACCAAAAAGTTAGGGCCAACAATAGGAGGCCGATCCGGAGCGGTGACCCTTTGTTCCCAAGAACCTTGAAAAAGGAGAGACATAGAACGAGGGCAGATATAGGGTGGTGTCCCCCAATCTCGAATCACGTGCGGTACACATTGAACGGGGGGATCTCCACATTCTCCCGTTCTCAGGAAAAATATGTGAGGACCCCGACCCTGTGCCAGGGCCGCCACGACCTATGCCGTGACGTGCATACATACTACCCTCGCCGGTTCTCATAAAATTTTTCATTTCCTTTTCATTCATTCGTCAATCGTTAGAGAACGAACTCGGGAATTAAATCCATATCTATCGACGTTTAGGGTCTAACTTAAAAGGTACCCGAAATGACTTGTCTAAGGTCAGGAATCATCGAAAGAGGCTTAAGACGTCAAAACATGACAATTGGCATGTATAGGGCGCGCCCAGCATTTGGCGCGCGCGCCCACTGTGCACCCTGCGCGCACCGCGCAGCCATGGTGCACGCCCATGCCACGCACGCACCACGCACGCATCGCGCTACCGTCGCGCGCTCACCGCGCACCCACCCGCTAGCGCCCAGTGCCAGCGCCCTGCGCCCAGCGAGCAGCGCGCAGCACCAGTGAGGGCCGATCGATCGGCTAGGGGTGCCGATCAATCGGCGACCTCTTTGGATTTCTCCAGATTGCGCGCACTGTTGGCCGATCGATCAGCCATGGGCGCCGATTGATCGGCTAGCTCTCGGGTTGCCCATCATTTTCCAGAACATTGGCCGATCGATCGGCCATTAGTAGCTGATCGATCGGCTCGCGCCAGTTGCGCCCCCAGCGCACCACCCTGAGCCACCTTTGCTATTTTTCCTCCATTTTTCAACTAATGCACACTTCAAATATCATCCTCTAATTATCCATCATCATTTCAACCAAGAATACACATCCATAAAACGAATCTTTAAACTAAAACCATCAATACAGACTCAAAACATCAATCTATTTCCAACCATCAAAACTCATTCCAAATCAACAAAACCTAATCCATTTAAATCATCAAAATGGGCATTTTATACACTTGTTCACAAACTATCCAAAATAAACATCCATCCATAAAATTATCCAGATACCAAGCACCCTAGAATGATTCATCTATACATTGTCCTAACTAATCACCCATCAGCCCAATTAAACCCAAAACCACCAAAATACTCAACCTATTGCTTCCACGGGTCAAGTTCGCACTGGCTGCGCCAGCGTGCTCCCACGGGCATCCTCCTTCAAACTGCATGCTCGTCAGGTGGAGGGACATCGTCATCACCTTGATCTAGATCACCTACACCATAGAAACAGTCCGTGAGCTAAAGGCTCAGTAAATCTACGTGAATGCAAGTGAATGATATGCATATGCAGTTCATAAAAATCATGCATCCTTTTCATTCATTCCTTTTCATATAAGATGTCATCGGGGGTGCGCTCTTAGTAGATAAAAGCGGCTCATCCGGCGATTGGATAGCCCCTTTCATCTACCCGGGGGAAAACATGTTTCACCTGTAGGACAGCCATGTCTGAACCACCTACTCGACGTGACCATAATTACATACATTTATACCTTTTCGTTGTCCTTTTCCTTTTCATGAAAACATACGTATAAATTCGTTTTGCATGCTTTTCAGAATACGTGATGCATGAACATGTACGATGCTATAAAGAAAATTAAAGCATATAACAAACAATAAACGTTAAACATTCAATCACTTAAACTAAACCTAACTACCCAATCCTATTTACCCAAAACATCCTACATCTCCGATTCCTCAATCAACATACATTCTTATGGTGTAGGCCAAATCAGCCAAACGAGTCATGAAGACTTACCTCGCGTCCTTTGCACACCATGCTCCTCGTTTTGAGCTTTGTCACCTGGAACATTTCATAACGTTCTTTGTTAAAACCAGGGCTAAACAATGAAATTTCGAAAACTAACTAAAGGAAATTTTCTAAAATTCTAATTAACTTCTCTCGGGCATTTCGTTGAGCAATTCACGCTCGACATTCATAAACCTCTATTAATGGAGTTTTCCAAAACTTCCAATACCCGATTTTTAACTAAAACACCAAATACATTCATTATTTCGGCTAACTACGTCCAATAATCATAAATACGGCGTTACCTAACTGTTTATAACATAACCTGACTAATTTGACGAAAACTTAACGAAACCCTAACTGTTTAAGAACCCTAAAGTTGGAAACTAAAGCCGAGAAATGCTAGAATCTTACCTAGGAAGCGATTTCGGAAAGGAAACGTGAAGAACCGCCGTTGATTGTAGGAGGAATCGCCAGCGACTTGAAGGAGGCGGAGGGGAAGCCAGAAAATCGCCAGAGTGTTCTGGCGTTTGTGGGGGAGAAGAAATGAGGGGAGGGAAGAAGGGTTTTTGTTATTTTAATGGAATTAAACTTGTCAAATGACAAGTTTGCCCTTCCACTTAATATTCTGTTTATCTCATTGTTTGCCTATCGGTTCATTTTCTCCAAATTTTCTTATTTCACCAATAATTCTAATTTATTACTAGGGCTCTAATAAAACTTTCCGTTTGTAAAACAGGTTTAATTTACTATTTTTACGAATTAAAACGCTATAGGGTTAAAAACAGAAACTTGAGCGTTACACTACCGTTTTGGATTTTCGAAATTTTCTTATTTCTCCTAAATTCCATATAAATTATCAGGGTTCTAATAAAGCTCTCCATTCACGAAACGAGATTATTTCACTTATTTACAAAAATGCCATTGTGCGACAAAATTCAAAACCCGCAAAACCGAGTGTTACAAAATAATTGAGATCGGGGGGCCGTTTTGGTGCCGTGACCCCCAGTTCTTAATCTTACCAAAAAATTAGGGCCAACAACCGGGTGCCGATCCAAGATAGTGACCTCTCATTCCTGAGAACCTTGAAAATGGAGAGGCATGGAACAGGGGGCCGATCTGAGGCGGTGTCCCCCATGTCTCGAATCACATGCGGTGCATATTGAACGGGGGTCTCCACCCCTACATCAACCCTCCAACCCAATATCCAGTGCCACGTAAGCACTGAACGAATCAGGGGGCCTTTCAATTTAGATCGGCCCCCCGATCTCAGCGTAAGTTGAGACCGGAGGGTGATCGGCTCCCCTCTAAGATTTGATTCGTTATATTTTTGATATTTTAAGATTTTAGTTGTTAAAATTTTTAGTTTAAAGGTTATTTCAAATTAAACCTAATACTTTGGGGTTCAAATTGGATTTAACCTTATTCTGTTTCACTTGCTTTGCAAACCCAAAACAAGAAATCGCCTATGATCCACATTCCTTCAATTCTCCAAAGGCAAATGACCTAGCTATTGAATCTGTCAGCTTTGGAATTGATGTTTTCTAACCCTGAGCTTTCTCAACTTGATGACTGTCTCCCATCGTGGTATTGGAATTGACCGAAGGTTGGATTTTTAGCACTAGTTCAACAACAATTTCCCAACGTATGAAGGAAGAATTTGCGTGGAGGAAAGACAATTTTTATTCCCTTCCCAAACTGAAATTGTTTCACCATTGTCGGGCCACATATGGTAAACATTTTCTCCCTTGCAAATTGGTCGTTTGTGAAGAACGATAGATCTTCTCCCGCGCGACGCTATTTTTCTTCCTCCCGATTTATAGAGCTACGAGCAAAAACCTGAAAATTGGTCTATTCTCTTCGGAATAAGGTCGAAGATGGAGGACTGAAATGCTTTTCTGTTGAACAATGACCATGTCTGAAACCTCTTTGTGGCTTGGACAGCTCGGTAGCACCAATATAGTAAACTTCTCCACTTTTATTTCTTCGTTGGTCTCTGTTTCTATTGTTTTAATTGATCCATCGTCTGATGATAAGAAGGTCTAGACTTCTTCATCCAGAATAGGCAGGTTTACCTCTGGTTCATTCCTTATCATTTTTTGTTCTGTCTCCTTACAAAGCAACATCACCTTGAGCACGATCTCTAGCAGAATGGACAACTGATTGTTGATGGCTGCTAGTCTTTACGAAACTATCTTCATGTCTACTATCTATCATTGTAGGTTCTTCTCAATCCTTTCCAAGCAAGGTTTGAAGTGACTCCCATACCATTGATAACCATCGAAAGAACTCGTTGCATTAAGGTGACCAAACATACACACAAAACAGAAAGATAAAGCTACAATTCAGCGAAACACCGGCACGAAAACACCACAAGTTACACACTCAGAAAGTAAAATAACCTAGACAATACTTTTGCTGTGAATATAATTGATCTGATTCTCTCCCCTCATCCTTTGTATTTGTAATGCCATTTTCTCCATCTTCGCACACAACACTTTCCATAACAATAGACTAGGTAGAGATTGTTGTCCACATACGGCCATAAAAATAGTTGTTTACATGTTACGTCTTGAATATTGGGAGGCAATTTTGATGTCGTGTCTACGAATGAAAGTCCTTAGTCCTGATTGGAGATCATGGTTGCAAACTCATTAGCTGGAGTTCAATTATTATTTTTTCTTTCTTGTATGCCTTTGGGTCCGGTTGTGTTTTCCAATGGGTCATCATTGTTTTTCTCAGTGAATGTCGTCACCACATGAATCATCAGTGCTTGTATTTCTAGAAGTTATATAGTATAAGTAGAAATATTTTCTTAGTAATGTCCTACTGGAGGTTGGTAGAATTTGTTTTTGTAGTAAATGATTTAACTAGAACCCATATAAAAAAGATGAAAAAACACTTGCATTACCCACATTTGCATAGTCATCATACTACAGTCAGCAGCCAACAATTTATCAAATCAATCAACATAATCAACAAAAATTAACCATAATTTATCAACCAACATTGAGCAGCAAAACCAACAAAAATTACACAATTAAATGTATAAACACATACATTGAGGAGTGAGGACTAAAGGGAGCCAATGAAAGAGGAGAGGCGAGTGACCAGGTGAGCCGATCAGTCAAGGACAGAGGTGAGCACAAGGCGAGGGCATCGGAGCAGGGCATCGGAGTAGGGAGACGAAGCACGAGAGCTTTCGAGGCGACGCAGTGGAGCAGCGAGCACGGTGGTCGAGAGTCGCGAGTCGGGGTCGGTCGTCGGGTGTTCAGTGGAGCAGGAACAAGTCGGCCAGTCGGGACAACCGGACTGAGACTCGGGAGGGATTCTGGAACTTGAAAGACTAGAACTCTGGAAAGTGGAACCGATGGGTGAAGTGCGTGGAGACTGAAGACTGAAGCAGTGAACTGAAGCGACTTCAATTTCATTCAGCACTCAGCAGGTTTTTTTAACATTCGGCCCCGTCTGGTTTTTTAGGATTTTTAGCTATGGACCGAGGACGGGACTGAAAACTGTTGACTTAGAGAGTGTTTAAGTCATAATTTGTTTTTGATGATGTCTGTGTGTATTAAATATTCAATTTGATTATGTGTACTTAATGAGAATTATAAATATGAGTTTATTTGGAAATACCCTTGAAAAGGGTATTTTAGTTGACTAATGAATCGGTTTGAGTATACAGAGCTAAATAGTAAAACAGGCTTGGATATACCGATAGCTACACGACAAAGAACAGAAGGCTTCTGCCGATTGAGTTTTCAAGCCACATCTGCCGATGATGTACTCAGCGCCTATATGTTTCATCTGCCGATGACGTGTCAAGCTGTTCTTATGCCGATCGCTACACGACAGAGAAGAGAAGTTCCTTGTACCGATGGCGTTTGAAGCTACTTGTTCCGATGACGTGTCAATATGCTTCTACCGATGACTATATATATAATAAAATAGAAGCTTTTGCCGATAGCTGTTTCTGAAGACAGATGCCGATGACGTGTCAAAGCACTTATATGCTGCAACTGCCGATCGAGTCTGAAGATACATCTGCCGATGATATTTGTAGCAGCTCCTGCCGATTGACTAAACGACAAAAGGAGATGCTGACTAAAGCATGCATCTGCCGATGAATTTTCACGTTGCACCTGCCGATGAAGTTTCAAGACACATATGCCGGTGACGTCTGAAGCTTACTCATTCCGATGACGTGTCAAGTGTTTTGAAGCTACATCTTCCGGTAATCTTCCGCCAGAATTCAAAGTTAGCCGCGAAGCTACAGTGACGTCGTTTTCAGCATTAACTCCAGACTTTTAATGGCGACGACGAACAGCGACTCTAAATGCAACGGATATCTGCTACAGTACGGATGCTTCCCAACGGTAACTTTTATCCATTTGAAGAAAGAAGCATTCAATTCTGTGAAGAAAAATATACAGAGTATTTAAGCCGAGCTCAGAGCACGAAGAAAGAACTTTTGCCAATTGGAATTCTGAGCCCTAGCTGCGAAAGAAAAACTCTCTCTGTATTTTTCTCTACATCTCTCAAATCCTAACTTGAGATTCATCTTGTGAGATTGTAGTGTGAGCTTAATATTTTACAAACTCAACATTCTTGTTAAGGCAGTGGATTGACGCCCGTGAAGTTTAATCCTGAGTTGTAAAGGCAGTTGATCGGAGCCCGAAATTCTGATCTGGTTTTTCTCGAAGAGAAGGTTAAGGATCTTCAAGGGGTGAACCTTGAAGCGTGGACGTAGGCTGGGTTGAGCCGAACCACGTTAAAACTCTTGTGTTAATTTCTCTTTCACTCTATACTTTATTTATTTGCTTGCTGTTAGCATTAAATCAAAACACGAGAGAAATTATTATAGATTATAAAATTAAGTTTTAAAAAGTCTAATTCACCCCCCTCTTAGACAAATCCGATCCTACAATTGGTATCAGAGCAAGGTTTATATATTGTCTAAGTTGTCTATCTAAGATATACTGTGATATCTGTAATGGCATTCAACACACACTCTGCACAAATGGAAGGTCAGTCTACCACTAGACCTCCATTCTTTGATGGTATTGATTATGTGTACTGGAAGACTAGAATGAGAACTTATATTCAGGCTATAGACTATGATATATGGAATAACATAGAAAATGGTCCATATATAGCTTTTAAAACAGAGAATGGTATTAGAACCCCCAAAGCTTCACATGAACTAAATGATACAGATAAGAAGAACCTGAGCCTGAATGCCAAGGCAATAAACACCTTGTACTGTGCTTTAAATAGAGATGAATTCAATAGAGTACAAGGATGTGAGAGTGCCCAAGAGATCTGGCATCTATTAGAAGTCACACACGAAGGCACAAACCAGGTCAAAGAGAGTAAATTGAGCATGTTAGTTCATGAATATGAACTGTTTTCCATGGAAAAAGGAGAAACCATTAGTTCCATGTTTACTCGATTTACTAACATTACTAATGGTCTTAAAGCTCTTGGTAAGATTTACTCAGGTGACGAACAGGTAAGGAAACTTCTGAGATGCCTACCGAGAGCATGGCAACCAAAGGTGACTGCCATTCAGGAAGCTAAGGATCTCAAAACTTTGAAGCTTGAGGAGCTCATTGGATCTCTCATGACGCATGAGATCACAATGAGGGCAAACGAAAAGGAGGACCTCAAAGAGAAAGAGGTCTCTAAGAGAAAGGACATTGCCCTGAAGATCTCCTCTGCCTCCTCTAGTAAACATGAAGAATCTGAAGAAGAAGAAGAAGATGATGATGAGGACATAGCACTCATCACAAGGAGATTCAGTAAATTCCTGCAAAGGAAGAGGATGCAAGGAAGAAGATTTCCGAAAGGTGAAAGGTCACAAAAGGAGAAGGAAATCACATGCTTTGGATGTGGAAAGCCAGGACATATGAAGGCCGATTGTCCACAGGCCAAGAAGTTTCCCAAAAAGTTCAAGAAGAAGGCTATGAAAGCCACGTGGGATGAAAGTGAAGAAGACACCTCTTCAGAAGATGAAGAAGTGGCTAATCTGTGCTTCATGGCACACGAGGACAAGGTATGCTCTTCTTCTTCCAGTAATTTAAGTGATTGCGATAGTGATAATGAAGACGGAGAACTGATTGATGCTTTCAATGACTTAGTAAAGCAGTTTGGCATGCTAAAGAGTAAGTATAACACATTGAAAAGGGAAAATGCAGATCTAATAGAAAAACATGAAAATGAAATCAACCAGCATGCAAAAGAAGTCTCAGAACTTAAATCGAAAAATGAGACTTTGGATAAACTTGTTATAAACTTCACTAAAGGTAGTATGGGATTAAACATGTTGATCAGTGGTGTAAGGAAACCATTTGATAGATCAGGTATAGGTTATGACAAGAATAATAAAAGGAAAACTTATAGGAACTTCTTTGTTAAATCTACTACCTGTCTTGCAAGGAGTGAAGTAGGACATAAAACTGTTGCATGTCCTGTAAAGAATTACAATATGAAGTCAAGTGGTAACCTTCAATGGGTTCCTAAGGGAACCAGACCTAACTCTAAGACCCAAAAAGTTTGGGTACCAAAGAAGACAACTTGATCTTCTGTTTTGCAGGTTGACAGCTCTCCTGAAAGAAATCAGTGGTACCTCGACAGTGGATGTTCGAGGCATATGACAGGAGACTCAACCATGTTTGCTGTTGTCAACAAAAAGAAAGGAAATGTTACTTTTGGTGGAAACCAAAAGGGCAAAATTGTTGGCATCGGCAATATAGGTAACAGTGTTAATCCTATTATTGAAAATGTGCTGGTAGTTGAAGGATTAAAGTATAATCTGCTTAGTATTAGTCAATTATGCGATAAAGGATATGAAGTGATTTTTAAATCTAACTCCTGCATAATTAAAGATGCATCTATTGATAAAACTCTGTTCACTGGTTATAGAAAAGAAAATATCTATGTTATTGATATGGATGTTGTTGAGCATGTTAATGAGAAATGCTTTGCTGTTAATTCTTCTCATGATGCTTGGATTTGGCATAGAAGATTAGGACACGTAGGAATGGATACCTTAGCTAAGATTACTAAGGATAATTTAGTTAGAGGGATTCCTAAGATATCCTTTGAAAAGGATAAAGTCTGTGAAGCTTGTCAAATGGGCAAGCAGATCAAATCTTCTTTTAAATCTAAGAGTGAAATATCTACCTCTAAGCCTCTCCAACTCCTTCACATGGACCTCTTCGGTCCTTCTAATATAGCAAGCTTAGGAGGAAAATTCTATGCTTTTGTCATTGTAGATGACTTCTCTAGGTTTTCTTGGGTGTTCTTTTTAAAGTCTAAGGATGAGACTTTTGACACCTTCTCTAGTTTTAGGAAAAGGGTTCAAAATGAGAAGGAGCTCACTATTATTGCTATTCGTAGTGATCATGGTGGAGAATTTGAAAATGAAAGATTTGAACTCCTGTGTCTCAAACATGGAATTGAGCACAACTTTTCATCTCCTAGAACCCCTCAGCAAAATGGTGTTGTTGAGAGGAAAAATAGATCTCTCCAAGAACTTGCCCGAACCATGCTAAACGAGAATTCCCTTCCCAAATACTTCTGGGCTGAAGCTGTTGCTACAGCTTGCTATGTTCTTAATAGAGTCTCCATAAGGCCGATTCTAGAGAAAACTCCATATGAACTCTGGAGTGGAAAAACTCCTTCTGTTAAGTATTTTAGAGCCTTTGGCAGTAAATGCTTCATCCTTAACACTAAGGATAACCTAGGGAAATTTGATTCCAAATCCGATCTTGGAATCTTTCTTGGTTATTCCTTGTCCAGTAAAGCATATAGAGTTTTCAATAAGAGAACTCTAGTTGTAGAGGAATCAGTTCATGTAAACTTTGATGAGACTCCTCAACCAATAATTAATGTGGATGAGGATGATTCTTTGGACAAACAACTGGATTCTCTCTCTTTAGAAAAGTCTACGGTTCCCACTCAATTAGAAAATCCTCTAGAACCATCTTCTACTTCTCTGGAAATCATATCTGTTAAAAATGAATCTGCAGATCTTCCTAGAGACTGGAAGTATGTTAGAAACCATCCTTTAGAAGAAGTCTTAGGTGATCCTTCTTTAGGAGTTAAGACTAGATCCTCTCTTAGGAATCTCTGTGCCAATGTAGCATTCATTTCTCAGATAGAGCCTAAGAAATTTGAGGAGGCCGAAAGTGATGAAAATTGGATAATGGCCATGCAAGAAGAATTAAATCAATTCGAAAGGAGCAAAGTTTGGGAACTTGTTCCACGGCCTAAGGATCATCCCATTATTGGAACTAAATGGGTTTACAAGAATAAACTAGATGAGAATGGGGTTGTCATTAGAAATAAGGCTAGGCTTGTAGCTAAGGGATACTCTCAAGAAGAGGGTATTGATTTTGAGGAATCTTTTGCCCCTGTTGCTAGATTAGAGTCAATAAGAATGCTTCTAGCTTTTGCTTGTTTCAAGAACTTCACACTCTTTCAAATGGATGTAAAGAGTGCTTTCTTAAATGGTTACATCACTGAGGAAGTTTTTGTTGAGCAACCCTTAGGTTTTGAAGCTTTCGATAAACCCGAGCATGTCTATAAGTTAAGGAAAGCTCTTTATGGTCTAAAGCAGGCTCCTAGAGCATGGTATGACAGATTGAAGAATTTTCTTGAGGAAAGAAAGTTCAAAAAGGGTAACTCCGATTCAACTCTGTTTACCAGGCAAAAGGACAATGATATTCTGTTGGTTCAAATTTATGTTGACGACATCATTTTTGGATCGACTAATGTCAATATGTGCAGTGAGTTTTCCTCCCTCATGCAAAGTGAATTTGAAATGAGTATGATGGGGGAGTTAAAGTTTTTCTTAGGATTCCAGATTAGTCAATCTTCTGATGGAATCTTCTTCTGTCAAGAAAAGTATATTAAGGAACTCCTTAAGAAATTTGGTTTAGAAACTGTCAAATCGTCTAGGACTCCCATGAGTACCACAACCAAATTGGATAAAGATGAAAATGAAGTAAATGTGGATATTAAGAAATACCGTGGTATGATTGGATCTTTGCTTTACCTGACTGCTAGTAGACCAGACATTCTGTTTAGCGTATGTCTCTGTGCTAGGTTTCAAGCTGCCCCTAAGGAGTCTCACTTATCTGCTGTTATACGGATTTTTAAATATCTAAGTGGGACAGTTGACTTAGGACTCTGGTATCCGAAAGGTACCTCATTTGATCTAATAGGATATTCTGATTCTGACTATGCGGGTAGTCTTATTGATAGAAAAAGCACTAGTGGCACATGTCAGTTCTTAGGAGAGTCTCTTGTTTCTTGGTATTCTAAGAAACAGAATTCTGTTGCATTGTCAACTGCTGAGAGTGAATATATTGCTGCTGGCAGTTGTTGTGCACAAATGCTTTGGATGAAACAGACTTTGGAAGATTTCAATCTGTTTTATGAAAGGATTCCTATTCGGTGTGATAACACCAGTGCCATTAACATTTCTAAAAATCCTATTCAGCACTCTAGAACCAAGCACATAGATGTCAGATATCATTTCATTAGAGATCATGTTCAAAAAGGAGAAATCATTTTAGAGTATGTTAATTCCGTAGATCAACTTGCAGACATCTTCACCAAGCCTTTAGATGAAAAGACTTTCAATAATATTAGGATAAGGCTAGGTCTCATTCGGGTTGAGAAAAACTAAGATTATTTCTTTGTCGAAAAATTTCTAAGTATTGGAGTGTTTTTCTCTTCTGTGTTGGCATCGGCAGATGCTATGTTTTTCAATAGGCATCGGAAGATGCATATCTATAGGAATCCATCGGAAGATGTTTTTCTTCTTTCTGCCGACACGTGTAACCCATCGGAAGATGAATTCCTTAATCTGATGACACGTGTGACTTCTTCGTCTGGCGTCGGTTTAATTCTTTTAAATACATTTTCTTCGCTGATACACTTCACTTTTCGCGCTCTTTCTGTAAACCCCTGCCCTACCAAATCCTCTCTGTCGAATCTTCTTTCCGCAATGGAATCTCAAGGTCAATCATCTCGCGCCGTTTCCAAACCAGCAAAGAAGAAGGTCAATGTTTATGCTCGAGAGATTCCTCGTGGAACAGAGTGGCCATCTTTCTACTTTGTCTCTCAAGCGGCTGAGGCAAAGTACCTCAATGATTATCAGTACAGGTCACTGATTCTTAGTAAAGGTATTTTCTTTGAAAAGCTAGCTGGATTGGACATTATTGAACCATTGACAGATCTAGGATTAATAGGTCTCTTTGAAACCGAATCTTTCTACTACCCAGAAGCTATTAAGATGTTTTATGCAAACCTTAGTTTTGCCTCTGATTTTTCTTCCATTTCGAGCTATGTTTACAACAAACGCATAGAAATCACTCCTAAATCCATCCATGCCCTTCTGGGTGCTCCTCATTTGGACAACTACCCTTACAAGTATGTGACAGGACCTGAGCTACCTTTCTTTGGATCAGAAGATAGTCATCAGTTTCTTAGAGAAATTGCCTTGGACCCCAACCAAACCTATGATCAATTAAAAGGCAGACATCTGACCCCTAGAGCCAAACTACTTCGTCATATGATTGATTTCAATATTGTTCCCAATGGTGGACATTATGATGAGGTGAGTGCAATGGAACTATTTGTTCTGTTTGCACTCTATTTCAAGACTCCCTTCAATGTAGGATACATTGTGGTTAGAAGGATGATTCTTGCTGTTTCCACCCGGGTTTCTTCCTTACCGTATAATTTACTTCTCATGCGGTTATTTGTCAAGCTTGAAATTGTTTTTCCTGAGGAGATTGAACCTGTGGTACTTAAGGACGGAAATTTTTATTCCCAAATCACTCTAAGCAAGATGGGAATTAATTTAGTCCGAAAGGAAGAGCCCAAACTGAACAAACCGAAGCAAAAGACTAAGAAGGCAGCTCCTGTCAGGCATGGTCAGAAGAAACTTAACCTGCCAGCGGGGTCTAGGCGCGGTAAGAGGAAACTTATCCTGCCAGAGGAACCTGCTGAAGAAGGAGGTGTTTCAAGTCTTCCTGACTCTGCCATTTCCCCTTCTCATTCTAGGGAGTCTAGCTTAGAACCTCCTCCTCTGAAACGTAGGCGCAAGCCTGCTTCTTCTTCTACAGCTTCTCTCTCAGAGGCAACCTCTGTTCCCTCACCTGTGCCTTCTCAAATTCCAGAGAATCCTTCATCACCTCCACCCTCTCTCATCCTGCCTTCTCAACCTGCTCTTCCATCTTTTTCACCTGTCCTTCGGGCCATTTCTTCCATTATCAGATATGGTCCTCCAGCTTCATTCTCAGTCCAATCACCAATTCACCTGTCTCCATCAGCACCTCCCTCTCCAATCCACCTGCCCTCACCAACACCTTCATCTCCAATCCATGAGTTTCTAGCTCCTCACTCACCAGTCCAACCTCCTTCACCTCTTTCATCACCAGTCAACCTGCCTTCGCCAGCCCCTTCATCTCCAGTCCCTACCACTCCCACTAGTACACCTCCCTCTACTCCTCCACCTCCATCACCAATCCGATTGCCTTCACCAGCTCCACCATCTCCAGTTCAACAACCACCAGCTCTCCTCTCTCCAATCCATCATGATCTTACAGTTCTACCAGTCTCAACTGTCCTAGTTCCAACAGTTACTCCTTCACCTCCCCTAACATATCATAGGAGATCCTCCTTAACTGAGGCCCAATACACTGAGCTGAAGGCCTCTATTGACCGCATTGAGTCTGCTATCAGTACCATTGAAAGTCGGGTTGAACAGTCTCTGGATGCCAAACTTGTCAAGCATCACAAAGACTTGTCCACTGACTTAGATACTGGTCTTGGTTTGGTGTCTCAGAAAGTGGATGCTAATAGGCGCATGGTTGTCAGGGAAATTGAGAAACTCCAATCCTCCATTGATGCATTAACCCCTGAACCTGAACCCGAATCTTCATGCTCTGTCAGTGTCTCAGAGGCTTGTTTTGAGGATTTGTTTCTACCTTTCTCCCGACCTGCAGTGGTTGAAGATGTGCGCTTCATGTCCCTGGATATTCATGAAGCTGAGCTCCAGTTCACACTTCCTACAGTTTCTACTGCTCCTGCTCCTCTGTCTCTTGATGCACCAATCAGTCCAATGGCTGTTGATGACCCTGTGCCTCATTCTACGTGTATGGAGTTGGTCATGCTACCCAGCCCCATCGAGCCACCTCCTTGTTTGTCCATGGAGGAACTTCTCCGGCTCATTCAGCTCCATTATATTCCTCCTCCTTCCCGGTTGGCTCTCCCGGCTCCTCCAGTTCCTTCAGCTTCTACTTCCACACAGGCTACTGATGTCCCGACCTCACTTATCTTTGAGTTGTGGAAGTGGTTTAGGACTCTTAAATGACTTCGCTAGTCTTTTGTACCTATTTTTTTTGTGCACACTTTCTCTTAAATGGATAGTAATTTTTGGTTCTTCCTTCAATGTTATTATTGTCTACTTGCTTCTTTTGCTGTCTCACTGAGTGTTTTTGATAATGTCAATGGGGGAGAATAGTGTATTTGATGATTGAATCTGACTTAGTTAGCATTCTGGATATTTTTTTTTTGGGTACATGTTTGCTCTGTATGGTTAAATGAATAAAATGCATATACTATGGGGGAGCAGCTAGAATTATGGGGGAGTAGTTTAAATTAATCAAATTCAGATTGTCATCATCAAAAAGGGGGAGATTGTTGACTTAGAGAGTGTTTAAGTCATAATTTGTTTTTGATGATGTCTGTGTGTATTAAATATTCAATTTGATTATGTGTACTTAATGAGAATTATAAATATGAGTTTATTTGGAAATACCCTTGAAAAGGGTATTTTAGTTGACTAATGAATCGGTTTGAGTATACAGAGCTAAATAGTAAAACAGGCTTGGATATACCGATAGCTACACGACAAAGAACAGAAGGCTTCTGCCGATTGAGTTTTCAAGCCACATCTGCCGATGATGTACTCAGCGGCTATATGTTTCATCTGCCGATGACGTGTCAAGCTGTTCTTATGCCGATCGCTACACGACAGAGAAGAGAAGTTCCTTGTACCGATGGCGTTTGAAGCTACTTGTTCCGATGACGTGTCAATATGCTTCTACCGATGACTATATATATAATAAAATAGAAGCTTCTGCCGATAGCTGTTTCTGAAGACAGATGCCGATGACGTGTCAAAGCACTTATATGCTGCAACTGCCGATCGAGTCTGAAGATACATCTGCCGATGATATTTGTAGCAGCTCCTGCCGATTGACTAAACGACAAAAGGAGATGCTGACTAAAGCATGCATCTGCCGATGAATTTTCACGTTGCACCTGCCGATGAAGTTTCAAGACACATATGCCGGTGACGTCTGAAGCTTACTCATTCCGATGACGTGTCAAGTGTTTTGAAGCTACATCTTCCGGTAATCTTCCGCCAGAATTCAAAGTTAGCCGCGAAGCTACAGTGACGTCGTTTTCAGCATTAACTCCAGACTTTTAATGGCGACGACGAACAGCGACTCTAAATGCAACGGATATCTGCTACAGTACGGATGCTTCTCAACGGTAACTTTTATCCATTTGAAGAAAGAAGCATTCAATTCTGTGAAGAAAAATATACAGAGTATTTAAGCCGAGCTCAGAGCACGAAGAAAGAACTTTTGCCAATTGGAATTATGAGCCCTAGCTGCGAAAGAAAAACTCTCTCTGTATTTTTCTCTACATCTCTCAAATCCTAACTTGAGATTCATCTTGTGAGATTGTAATGTGAGCTTAATATTTTACAAACTCAACATTCTTGTTAAGGCAGTGGATTGACGCCCGTGAAGTTTAATCCTGAGTTGTAAAGGCAGTTGATCGGAGCCCGAAATTCCGATCTGGTTTTTCTCGAAGAGAAGGTTAAGGATCTTCAAGGGGTGAACCTTGAAGCGTGGACGTAGGCTGGGTTGAGCCGAACCACGTTAAAACTCTTGTGTTAATTTCTCTTTCACTCTATACTTTATTTATTTGCTTGCTGTTAGCATTAAATCAAAACACGAGAGAAATTATTATAGATTATAAAATTAAGTTTTAAAAAGTCTAATTCACCCCCCTCTTAGACAAATCCGATCCTACAAAAACGAGTGGAATTTTTTATTTCAGATTGAGGACAGGACCGTGGTTTAGTGAGTTGGGACTGAAATCGTCAGTCCGGTCCGGTTCTTAGGACTCGGTCCGGTCCTGCCCACCCCTAGGGAGGAGTGGGAAGGTAAGAGGATGACTAGACAGAGAAGGTTTCTATTTAGTTTGCTTTTTTATTTTCAGTGAGAAGATTTTATTTTCTTGTATTTTATTTGGATGCTCAGGTTCGTATATTTAAAGTAGTGTATTGATTTTTTTCCACTATTCATCTATCGGTTATCCAGTGGACTTAAAGCCTATGGATGGTAAATTTTGACACTTAGTATTATTTAACAAAATAATATTATGTTTAATCTCTTATTTTATTTTATTAAAATATTTTTTGACGTGTTAAGTAATTATTGTTATAATTAATGTAATAAATTAGTTATATTAATTACTCTAATTATTATTTGACACGTCATCTAATATTTAAGAGAGTAAAATAAGATAATAAACTGTCAATTACTATTGGTTAACCTGCCTCAAAGTCTTGTACTGTGAAAATCTTAATCCAGGGTGGGACTGGTCGAATTTTCCTAAAGATAAATGTGGACCTCTCCATTTTTATGGCAGTTGGGTCTTTAGTCATGATAGGGGAGGACTAAGGATCCAACTTTTGAAGATTTTTTATTTATTTATTTTGAGATTTCATCTTTTGGGTTTGCACATTAGAATTATTATTTGATTTTTTCCTCCTAGTTGGAGAGGCTCAACTTATGAGACCTTAATTTTAGGCTCATGTATTGAATGATATGTTTAGAAGATTTAGTCTCATTTAGAGTGTGTTTTTCACAAAAACAACAGGAGAAGAGAGAAGAGAGAAAACAAAACTTATTTTTGGAGTTCATGTAGCAGCCGGAGGAGAATTGATCTAGCCGGAGTTTGAACTGTTAGATCGGCGTGAAACTTTGTTAGATTGTTTGTGACAACTAGGACTACATTCTTAACACTGGAGATCGGTTTTTTAGAATTCTAAGTCTTTCTAACGAAGGACAAACGGGACTGCATTGATTTGGGTACCCATTTGTCAACTTCTTTTTTGTTTGCTCTTTCTTATCCCTTGTTGTTTGCCAAGATTGTTATTTGATCTTGATGAAAGTATGATATGCCTCTAGTTTGATGATCTAGAGAGAACATCTGATTATACCTATATTGATCATAGTGGATTGTTAAGTAGCTTATACGGGTTCCGTGATTTTTACTCTCTTCTTGAGAGGTTTTCCACGGTAAAAATTAATTTGCATTATGGGTGTGATTTTATTGTTAGTTGTTCAATTTCTTTATAGTCGGATTATTGAAAAGTTTGTTTTGGATAGAACTTCCGTTGCAATGAATATTTTCCAATCAATTATAACTTCCTGTTGAATGGCTGTATGTACTCTATAGCGTTCATGGTTTATTTTTTAATGTTACATGGTGCACATATTGGTTAGATTTTAATCATTACAATTTGGTGATCACAGGTTGTTGAATAATCTCATATTACGATAGGTCTAAGGTGCTGTATTTTAAAGGAAATAATTTTAAGTTCACCGCTGCAAACTAATTAAAAGTTTACCGCTGAATAGTTGGGTTTTTGTTCTCCTAGAAAACTGTTTCAAAAACAAAATGAAGGTCGAATCTTCTTCCAGTTTTTGGTCGGCGACACCGAGTCATGACATATAATCTTTGTTATCCACGAGTATTTAGTCTTAGCAGTTAATCCCTAAATTCATGTCGAGCATTATATATAATATATCTTGTGTAACATTGCATAAGATTATTTGAACTTGATGCTTAATTTGTATTCGTAAACAAAGTTTCTCCGTCCAATAAAGTGTCTCGTTTACTGAATGTACAGGCTTCTTTCAATATAAGAAAGATTCAGCACCTATGGGGAGAAAAGATGATAGAAAATTGCACAAGAGTTGAAAACTTAGAAACCAAAATCAGCATGCTTTACCAATGTAGCAAACTAAAGGTCCTGCACCGACAGTTAAAGCAGGAACCAAGGCGCCTGGAGCAACCGGAAACGACTGATATGAACTGTAATTTGGACTACAACTTCCCCATCCAGATTGCACAAAGTAAGCACCATTCATAAATACATCCCGAGAAGACCTCCATTTCCAGTCCTTCCAACCACTTTTCACCTCTCTTTTTGTAACCTGATTTTTCAAAAGAACAGCTCATCACTCGTCAATACATTTACTGTAATTCTCTGATAATATTAGTTGCTTAGTTATTTCACTTTTTCTAATACTCGTAAGAATAGGCTTATTGTAATTCTTGTATCATGTTTTTTAAGTAAGAAATGGTGGGTAGTTTCTTTCTCTACACACAGTAGAAGCACTCTCCACCTAATAGTTGATTACATTTGAATAACAGATATTGCGCTTGTGTACCTGTTTCGAAAAACGTTGATTAGGTGCCACGAAGTAGTTTCCTTCACTGAATATGGTTGGATTAGCACTTCCGCCAATGGCGTACATCTGCCACTCCTCATATTTATTGTTGGCAACATGGGCGTAGCCAAATCTTACCCTGAAAATTATTCCGTCGCTAAAACATCTTGAGATGGAGTTATCTTATTTTCATTTTCTTACACTCCCTAGCTAGTTTTTCCGTTTTGTAAATAACTTTTCGTCTTTTTCTTTACCTGGGCATCCTTTCAATGAGGCCAGCACCGAAGCGGTTGAACGCTATGGTGACTTTCATCACTTTATCATCCGCGTACTTATCATTGTGTCCGAGCAGCATCACCTGGAAAAGCGGGAAGAGTCATTGGATCATATCACAAACAACACAACCATTATCTCATGGATTTTTAGGTCTGTTTGTATGTTAATATGTCACACAAGAAGTCACAGATTTTGTTATTATCATGGTAAGAAGTATAATATCCAAAGGAAAGAGGAAAATATAAGGACTGGTGCCTACTTTGTCATGCTGAGTGAAGTAGTTGTTAGAGACGGTGATTGCAGTAGAGGCATGTATGATATCGATGAGGCCGTCAGCGCTGTGGGCGAGGAAGCAGTGGTCTATCCAAATATTAGAAGACCCGTAGATGGAAATGGCGTCTCCATCTGAGCCTTGACGACGTCCGACATGTGCGGTGCTGCTCCGAACAAGCCCAGCCTTACCTGGTTTACAGTCGTGAATGCTAATTCCATGAATAATAACATGGCTTACGTATTGCAAGGTGATGCAGGGTCCATATGTAATTTCCACATTCACCCCTCTCCCATCAATTGTCTTGTAACTAGTCACAATAAGCTCATTTTTTAGTACAATAACCATGCTCCTAGCAAAAACGATCCACAATGGCTTTAACTGAATCACACCGTAGCGTAACGTCCCGGGTTTTGGGTTCACCGGGTCATCGGAAGAATCAGTGACAACGTAGATAGCTCCAAACTTCCCTCCAAGCGCGCCTTTTCCAAAACCGACTGCGCAGTCTGCCAATGACTGTCGGTTGGCGGCCCAACTGGGCTTGGAGCGCCAGCAAGCGTCGATTACGTTCAACGCTTTCAGTTTGGGCCCGGGAGTGCTGACGGTATAGGAATTCTCCTGCAAGGACGAAGCAATGCATGCTAGACAGCACGAGAGCAGCAGGAGGAGAGACGGTGAAGCCATGGCCAAGTTTGTTTGAGGGGAGAATAACGAAGAGCAATATATAGGTAAGAAGTAAATGAGAAGGTGGAACACACGATCGTTGTTCTGATTCTGTCTTCATTCTCTTTTGGCTCTACAAAACGTGCTTGCACGAGCTTCTTTTGGTTGACTTGGAATGTTTTAGGACTTGAACTAAACATCACCTACTATAGTTGAGGTCTCCAATAGTAATATATTTCTCTAAACCAAAGAATTCAACTTGATTTTTCAATTATTTTAATCAAAAACTAGTATTATATGGTCTGCTTTTACGTTTGTTCATAAGATATGTAATATGTTATTGATAATAATTTGTAATATAATATGTTGACCCGTGATTATAGTTTCAGCCTCGATAAATTATCAAAAGTAGTCGAGTTGACATGTTATATTGGCGGTTTTTAAACAATTAGTCTCCAAAAAGCATGAACAAAACCTAGTTTTTTATAATATCTTTTGAAAGAATATTTGAATTCCGTACATGAATCTGCAAAATAGAAAACTTTATTTTATGAATACAATCTTTATAAGTACATGCGGGGGAGGGAATATGTTGATTTTATCTATGGCTGCTGTATATGCCTTTACTATAAATTGGAATATTATTTTATGATTACTTGCTCTTATATTCAATTTTGACATCCAATGTGTTTCTTGTTGGTTCTTTTTAAACTTTACAACAACACAAAAGACAAATATATTTATTAATCTTTTCATTTCATAATACACCTTAATAAATTTACACTGATAGAAATTCAATTCAAATGTGAAAATGAGAAGAAATTAATTGATCAAAGAAAAACAAATGCGAGAAATGGTTAATTACACAATTATTCTTACCAAAAAATTAAAATCTATTCCATTGGCATTATGATAGAAAGATATGTGAATCACCAGGACAAAAGGGAGAATGATATACCTAAGAGACCACTGACTAGGTCCTAAACTAAAACTCAAATATTATCTATTCTAGCTACTGACAAGTTTACTATTTTTGCAGAAGATGAGCTTATCAACAACTTAGATTGAAACCCGGACTCTCAGGACAAGGAGAATCCCAAACACATACTCATTTGGAAGATCGAAGGTGTCAAATTAACTCAATCAAAAGCTGGAGTAGTAGAAGTGAGAATTTGTATTCCGGTGACAACTCTTTGTAATTTTGTTTTTCCTTCATTTGCTATAAGCAAATTTTTAGCTAATTTATTAGCTTTCAATGGTGCATGCATGCATAAGCATATAGAATAGTCGGTGGTTGAGGGTTAAAGCTTAAAAAAAAGGCTCAAACTCTCCTTTTGAAGCTCGGCTCGCGAATTGTGGAAGCCCAACCCCTTTGACAAGATGGAGGCGTCCATCCAAGCCCATTGTTTGATGAAGATGGCATCATTCACTAGCCTCTCAATATCATGGTGACGTCGTTTACCAGCCTCTCAACATCATGGACTAAGCATCAAAGCTGTAACGACCCTTAAACCTAACCCTTAATTTCCCGTATAAAATTTTTCTTTTTCGATTACTAACTATCAATTTAATCTTTCAAACGTTTAGGCGGAATTAAAACTCGTTAAAATCTTTTTGGCAAATTAAAACCAATTGGATATAATTAAGAACAATTAATTTAAAACTTAAAACAAATAAAACAATATTCAAAAACCATTAAAAATAGCTTAAATTGCATCGGCCAGTGAAGGAAGGGGCAAAAAGGGACTTTGTCCCATAAAAATGATGGGCGATCATCGCCAGGCGACTGATCGCCTGGCTGATCGCCCCCTGGCGATCGGCTTCCTATGCCAAGCGATCGCCCAGCGATCGCTCGGCAACTTCTCTGGAAATTCCAGAAAAGTTGTAACTTAGAGGGGCGAACGATCGCCCTCCCTGGCGATCGTTCGGCAGCCTCACTGGGTTCGCTTCCCAGAGACTCGCCTCCCCTACTCTCTTTTTCTCTTCCTCTTCTTCTTTCTATTTTCTTCACCCCTGCACACCAATTACACACCCAATACACACAACACACACACAATACACATTCATCACCTTTCTCATTCCTTTATCACACCATTTCATACAAACACTTCCAACTCGAGATTTACCATCACACATATACGTTGCACACGATATCACCCACCCGTTCACCGACTCAAAATACATTTAAAATATAACCAAATATCACAAAAACGAACCGCACGGTTCCGTTTAAAAGTTTAACATTCCTCCTGTTTCAAAATACCAAAACATTTCGAAATACTTTCAATTTTTCCAAAAGAAAACACCACAAATTACCTATCCATATCCAAGCATCCTAAAATATTTATCTATACAAATTTCCTATATTCTATCTATTGAATCCCAAAACATTTACCTGTGTCCCCACGGGTCAAAATCACTGTCCGACTGCCAGCGCACTCTCACGGGCCATCTTTCTTCAACGTGCTCATACATCAGGCGGAGGGATGTCTTCCTCACCTGTCTCAATGTCACCTACACCATAGAATTTAACACGTGAGCTAGGGGCTCAGTAAATCTAAGTGAATGCAAATGTATGCTATGCTATGCTATTTCAAACCATGCATTCTTTTCATTTCTTTCTTTAGGTTTCTATGGGTCACCCGGGGCTTCACTCTCGTTAGATAGGAGCGGCACATCCTGCGATTGGATAGCCCCTCGGATCTAACCGGGGGGAAAGCATGCTTCCTCCGACAGCCATGCCTGAACCACCGCACCCGGCGTGACTATCTCTGTGTTCATTTATGTACTTTGTTTACCTTTTTCCTTGTAAAAACACTTTGAAATTCATTTTGCATGCGTGCTTAGAAAACAATGCATGAACGTGCTCTATACCATAATTAAAGCAAGTAGAAACATACAATATTAAACTATCAACTAACGACTTAACAAAACGACTTAACAAAACATAATTCTAACTACCCGTTCCAAACTACCCAAGCATAACATATCTCCAATTTCCTCGATCGACTCAATTCATACGGTGTAGGCCAAGACGGCCAAACAAGTCACAGAGACTTACCTCGCGTCCGTTGTATACCGAGCTTCGTCCACAATTGTTTGTTCACCTATAACATTTCACAATATACGGATTAAATCGAGTCTAAAATCATCAAACTCCAAAAATTACTAACTCCTAACTAAAGAAAATTCCCTAAAACTCTAAAACACTTCGTTGAGGCATTTCATCGAGCAATTCGCGCTCGAGAATCACTAAACCTCCATTAATGGAGTTTTACATTTCTCCAACCACCAAAATCTCAACAACTTCCATTTAATTCCAACAACTTCAACTAATAACCATAAATACGTCCCCTTTGAGCCATAAATACGGTAACCCTTAAATCTTTAAACTTTATTTCGCATTTTCAACGAAAACCCTAACGAACCCTAATCGTTTTAAACCCTAGAAATCAATATCTAACGTTCCAAAAGTTTAGAACCTTACCTAGAGAGTGAAGACGGAAGAGAAACGTGAAGGGTCGTCGGAGTTTGGTGTGGCGTCGGCCGGCGTTCGAAGACAATCGCCGTTGAGAGGAGAGAGTCGCGCGGTGAGGGAGAGGGAGAAATGGAATTGCGTGGATGAGGGGAAGAGAAATGAGGGAATTTGATTTTTAATTAAAATTTGGTTTGACAATTACCAAATCACCCTTTGTCTCACTTTCTATTTATTTCTCCGATTATTTCATTATTTAACTAACGATCCTATTTTCCTAAATTCTCATATTTCATCCAAAATTCCAATTTATTATTACGGCCACGTTAAAACTTTCCGTTCGCAAAACGGACTTAATTTGATATATCTACAAAATTACCGTATATTGGAATAAAGTTAAATCCCGTAAAGTCGGGTGTTACAAAAGCCTTAGAAGACAACCAAGAGAAGATCGGCCCACATGGAAGTTAGGAGCACACACATATTCGGGCTCTAGTGCTTAACCAAAGTTCACTCACTTGAAGGCCTGATCCATTAGTGGAATGAAGGCGCTAATGACCTCGACAATTTGAATTCTTTTCAACTCTTTACCCATTCCTGGAATCAAGACAACTTGTTTTATGGATAAATCATCTTAACAAAGAAAGATAAGGAGGAGCGCCCAACCAACGACCGTGATTAATCTTTCATAAATTTCATTTCTTTACATGCCTCAACCCTAAACCCCCATTAGGACATATTTAATCCTAACTATTGCATTTTGATATAGAGTTTTTAGATCAATAATAATTTCGAGGTATTTTTCAAGAGCATTGGCGGTCCCTTGGCCGATTGGAGTTGTAGCCTTCATTACTTCAAGCAATTGGTGACTTGCAAGTTCTTATTAACATCTTTCCTCTCCAAACCCTTGGTGGTTGAAAAATAGTAGGAAAGGTGAACACCATAGCCCAAGAACCATTATCACTTTCCTAGGAAAGTGTACATTCCCCAGAGGTACTCAAGTTCCTTACCGGACCGCTCACAAGTTTCTCTTGCACAAACTCTAATTTTCCTTTTATTTTTGCACGATAATTTTAGAGCATAATCTCAACTCATCATCTTAGATTTCCTCTGAATTTTGTATTAATTTGGAACTGATTTGATATAAATATTGAATGTTAAATTGCGGTGCTAATCGGATTTAGCCGAGTAGCACCAACCTTGGAATTTCGAATTGTCTAACATATGATTTGCAGTGTTGAATCATATCATCTGGTATCAGAGCTAATGTAACTTCTATTGTGAGATTTTGACTTGGTTTGGACGTTATTTTCACATCTTTTGATCGGATTAAAGTGACATAAAAAATCGGATTACATTTTAGCTGAGGAAGGTTACCCTAACATAAGGCAATTTTGTTGATTGATATTAATGTTATTGACAATTAATATTACCATGTTCAAACATTATTATTAGATACAGGATTAATTGGATTGAAAAATTAAATTAAATTATCGTTAGCAATATCGTTTAGGTTGTCATAATAGAACTTTCCAAATTGAGCATCTTTGCATTAAATTTGTTTGGCAACTACTTGTAATTCCTAAATAGAAAATATTCTAATCGTTAACAACGAGTTATTGCATGATTATTTCTGTTTATGCACTAAAGAAATTGCCATAAATCTTGAGTTGCATTCCGTTAATTCTATTTTAATCAATTGTAATTTTTCCTTTTACGTTTTATCACACTAGTTTGCCTTATTAGAATTTGATTTTTTTTACATTAGCAATTTAAAATTTCAATCTTTCCTAATATTCTAGGATTAAGTAGAGCCTTAAACTCACTTAATTAAGTTCTTAAAAAAAAAAACAAAAAAAACAACCACTTTAATTAGAGTTTCCTTTAAGGTATCTTCCTAATACATTAGGTAATTAAGTAGATCAATAATCTTCACTTAATTGAGAATACCCAAGCCAAAACCAAGAAATTAAAGATAAACTCAAGCTTGTTTAAATAATTTTCTAATTAAGTCCTAAAATTTAGGAGCCAAATAGAGCCTTAATAATGACAACACGAAGTGGACTCAATTATAACTCTAACATTGAACAAAACATGGACATAGAACCTTCCATAACTGAAAACCCTCAAGTTGGAGAATCTAGCCTACAAGGACAAATGGACGGCATTAGCCAAATGTTGAAACAACTTATGGAATGAATGGATAAACAAGAGAGGCTTAATGATCGAGGCAAAAATCTCTAAGAACCTTTACCTAGGGAATCCAACTATAGATCGCCTTTCCCTCAAGGAAGAAATGAACGGGCCTTCCAAGAGCCCATACAAAGGAGAAGAGTTGGCCCAGAAACCATGAAAAGGAGGAACGATGAACCACCTAGGGATAGATTCGTTACCCATATAGAGCGTGAAGAAGAATGGATTGATGGAGATGATGAATTTATCCAAAACCAAAGAAGAGACAATGACGATTTTTGACATGCCAAGTTATCCATTTCTTCATTCAATGAAGCATGCAACAGAGATGCATTTCTAGACTGGTTAGATAAAGCCGAGAAAGTGTGCGAATATTATGACTATTCGGATCACACTATGATACAACTAGTGGCTGTGGAGCTAACTGGTTATGCTTCTTTATGGTGGGATAATCTAAAAGCTAAACGAAGACAACTTAACGAGAGTCTAGTCACCACATAGGAAGAGATGAAAGCTCACATGCGAAAAAGGTTTGTGCCCAGTCACTACCGTCAAGACCTGTTTATAGAGATGCAAAATCTAACGCAAAGAGGTCGATCAGTGGAAGAATATCTCAATGAATTTGAGATGCTAAAGATAAGAGATAGATGGAATGAACCAGAAGAGCAAGTGATCGCAAGATTCCTGTGGACTAAACCAAGATATTAGTAACGTTGTTGAATTGCATCCTCTTTACACGATGGACTCGATAACTCAAATGGCCATCACGGTTGAAAGACAACTAAAGAGAGGTGGTAGTACGTCCTCCACTAGGTTTACTCCCAAAACCCCAGACACCACTAAGAGAAACGTTAAGGTGGAGGATAAGAAACCTTTTACAAGAAGTTGGCTTGTTAAAGAAGGTAGTAGCAAACCTACTATATCTGATGCCAACCAAAATAGGGCCAGAGACATGTTTGAAGTGCCAAGGATATGGTCACATAATGGCTCAATGCTTTAGCTGACGTGTCATGATAATCAAAGAGGGAACCGAAGAACTTGAAAGTGAGGATGAGCAATAAAAAGAGACCTTAAAAGAAGTTACATCAGAGGACGACACTTACCACGCCAAAGAAGGTCCCCTCCTAATGGTCATAAGGAATCCTTGTGGCAAAATGATTTGAAGAAAATTGCCAACGCGAGAACATCTTTCACACCCGTTGTGCCATCAAGGATAAAGTTTGTTCTGTGATCATTGATGGCGGTAGTTGAGTAAATGTAGCTTCTAAAGATATGGTAGAAAAATTAGGGTTGGAAACTCGTTTACTTCCTAACTCTTATAAATTACATTAGTTAGACGAATGAGATGATGTAAGAGTCACTAAGCAAGTAACTATAAGTTTAACCATTGGAAAATATAATGATTCAGTCGTCAGTGATGTCGTACCTATGAATGCCAGCAATCTACTTCTTGGTAGACCATGGCAGTACGATAGGCAGGTGACCCATGATGGGTTTACAAATTAATACTCGTTCAAGTTTGGAGGAAAGACAGTAAAACTTGCTCCCTTAAAACCTGAGCAAATTACCCAAGATGAAGCTTATAAGAAGAAGAAGAGGGAAAAGACTAACGTTTTCATATCAAGAAAAGAGTTAGAAAGCTCTTTATTAAAGGGAAGACCCCTCATACTAGTTCTGTTTCGAGAGCGGCTAAAAGAATTATGGGTTATTCCCGTGACCGTGCAAGTTCTTCTTAAACAATATCAGGATATTTTTCTAAAAGTACTTCCATAAGGATTACCACTTTTGCGTAGTGTAGAACACCAAATTGATCTACAGCTTGGTTCTCCGTCAAAGACTTAAGAAATAATAAGATTCCAAAAGGATCATTTCCTTTCTCAAAACAAGATGACATAATGGAGAAACAATTTCTTTTCAAATCAAAAGAGCTAAAATTTGTTAGGTAATAAAAAGGATCATAAAAATCATGTTTAACCAAAACATTATAAATTCTAAGTTCAATACGGTATATTTTGGTTAGCATGCTATAATCTTTACATTGCAAAATTGATGGCCTATCACAAAAGTAAAACCAATTCAACAAATAATTTCTATCCTCTAAGAACGGACATAAGTAAAATTCATTCATACTTTTACCATCAATTTTCTTTCTTCCAAAGCAAGCGGTTTTGAAACATACAAGTTTAACATTAAAAACTAGTTTCATACCACTCAAGAGTAAAATAATTACTATGAAGCCATAAATATGATACTATGAAATGATGATGCCATAATATTCCAAAGTTTGAAAGTTCATCAAAATAACATGCATCAAAGATTCTATTATTTCCCTAAGCGCGGGCTTCAACAAAAGGCGAATATGATATTCTTCAAAAACAATAATAAAATAATAAGAAGGCATAATGGAATAACTATTTTGAAGTAAGGAGTAATCAACAACATACTCACTAATGTCATGCCAACATGAAAAATTAAAATAAAATAAAATAAAATCTAAAGTCCATCCTATTCTAAATAACCATGAAATTAAATGATCTGGTAGAACAAATGGTGTTATGTCACCTAAAAATTTTCTAGACCATTCATCTTTTAAGTTTATTTTTAGAGTGCTAGGGTGACTTAAGGTTCTAAAATGATCTCTTAATTTCTCATCCAATGAGGCCATAATGGGAAAAACTATTCTTTTCAAAGCAAGAGGGTTGTCCTCGTTTTGGATTATGAAGGGTCAAGGTACATTTGATCCACTAGGTATGACTCTTGTTGGATGTGGGGAATAGGCAAGAATGCATACTTTGCATAAAAAGTTCCCTCTGACACTCAACATAGTCCTTTACTAAATCTTCCTTCCTAGGGTCGTCATAAAATGGGTTATACCACATGATAACCTCATTAAACTTAGAGTTTTGGAAAGGCTCGGGTTTGGTTTCTATCTCCAGGAGCTCAAGGGCTTCTATGGTTTCCACTACTAGCTCACTTTTATCCTCTAAGAAATATTCCTCGAATAGATTTGCAACTTCAAAATCTTCAATGCTTTCGGTTTGGGTAAGAGGTCCTATAAGGTTATCTACTAGGATTTCCACTTGCCTATCATCCTTTGGTTAATAGGAATTAAAATTCATCTCAAGCAATGGATCTTCCTCGGGATAGATAATTTTCTCTTCTTCATCATCCTCATCCTCACTTAAAGTTTCTTCAATAAGCTCGATTTGGCTTGGGGCTAGGGGAGTTTGTGGCTCAAAAATGATTGGAGATTTTGGGGTAGGCTGAGGGCTATACTCATTTTTGTAATATCTTGGAACAAACCTTTCTTACATTAAATACTTCAATAAGTTCAAAGTAATAACTTCTCCTTTGTCTTCTAGCCTTGTCTCTTCTTCAATCCTCCTCCACCATATTCTAAAACTTCCGGCGAAACAAGAGAGAGCTATTCGGATTTTACTTCTTTCCGAATAGTCATGCCTTTTAAACAACTCCTCCACTTCTTTCAACCAATTAATACATTCAAAACCTAAAGTATAACCGCTAAAATCAGGGAGTGCTATATCAAAAGACCTTTCATCTTCAAGGTTCACTTTGGGTAGATTTCTTAAAATCGGTTTCCTCTTCAAAGGTTCTCCTAAATTGGTCTTGTCTTCTTGGGTTTTCTTTTCTCCTAGGTGGAGTTTGAGGGGACCTATGAAGACCATTCTCCTCTCTTTCTAGCCATTGGTTTTCACCTTTAAGCCTACAGTTTAAGCTTTCAAAACATTGGCTTGCACCTTCAAGCCTATGGTTGAAGTTTTCTAAATGTTCTACGAGGCTAGGCTCACCAAGGTTTGGTTTGGGTGTTGAGATGGTTTGGCTTTTATAGCCTTGGCTTTGGCTAAAAGATTTACCAAACTTAGACATAATCTAACCCAAACAAAAACTCAGCAAACTACAAGAAGATATCAGCAAGATGGTTCAAAAAGAACAACCTAAAACTAATCAAAACAGAGAATGAAATCACTAAGTAAAAATAGAAACAACACAACACAAGGGAATCACAAATAGATGCTATCGGTCAACAATTCCGAAGAGTCTCCCAACACATCAAAAAATAAACAAGCTGACCCAAATTGAAAATACCTAAACCATTCTAATATGCTGGACACAAAACAACAACTAAAACAATTCAAATTATTCAGCAATTAAGTAGAAAATTGATCTCAATTCAAGTCTATATATATGCTGGATAAAGAACATAAAGCAGCAGAAAATAAAATAGCAGAAACAGAAAAGCACACAACTAAATTAGTGTACAAGACAGAACAGAACAGAAACACAAAACCAGAAAACAAAACAAAACAGAAAAATGTTCTGAAATTTTCTAAACAAAACAACAACAAGATCAACCTAAACAAATAGTTTGAGTCCAATGCAATATTCCTATGGTTCTATAATCTTGAAATCAGACGTGCATATCATGGTCAGAAAACACCCTAAACACAAACACTAAACAAAACACAAACTTGAAATTCCAAAACTAAAGAAAAAAAGAAAAAAAAAACATGCTTCAGACACTAGTGAACATTCTAAACATCAAACATGATTTTGACAACACAATCCTAAGAAGCTAAACAGAAACACAATAGCAAAACATGATATTACTATCAAACATGATTCTGACAACAAAATCCTAAGAAGCTAAACAGAAACACAATAGCAAAACATGATATTACTATTGGGTGGGAGCAGACAAACATGACAGAATAGGGAAACAAGAACAGAGCAAAAACACAAAAACATGAGCACTAAGACTCTGATACCAAATGTTAAGCTACGAGCCTATAATTGGGATGAAAATGCAAGCAGAAGAATTAAAGAAAACAACAAAGATCGGTGCTCAAAGAACACCCAAAAAATAGACGCAGAAAACGATTAAAAACCAAAGAAGAAATGTTGAAATGGAAGGATGATCTCTGGAAGATGGGTAAGCGAGCACACTTGATTTCTTACCTCAGAGAATGTTGAAAAAATGAAAGAACAACCCTTGGCTAGCCAAGAAGCTAAGATGATAACTTTCGGCAAGTTTCTCGCAAGGAAGAAACATAGCTTTTGGGATCAGTTTCACCACCTTCTTCAATTTTCCAGCTCGTGAAGGGTTTGGAGAGAAGGATGGAACATGAACCAGCCAAGAAACTGTGGTCTTGGTGGAGATTGAGGCGTTCTCCACTCGGTGCAATCAGCCGATGCAATTACCTCTTGGTAATTCAAAAATCCATTCGGTTTTTGGACAAAAGCTGAAGCTTTTTATTTATCATTCATCAAAAATCAACAACTATTACAAAGTGTTCAAATCAAGGTTAAATACCAAGATTAGTAATCAGGTGTTTTGCAGAAAAGTGAAAAAGAAAAGAGACATTGAGCAATAATAGGTGTTGGCTTGGCGGCTGATGGTGACGCGTCTCGCACGCGCTCGTGATGTGCAGTCATGCGCGTGCCCTAGCCATGCTTCTGTGTGCCTATGTCGCACGGCCAAGTGTTGCCCTCGTGCGCTGCTGCATGCTCGACAACATGCTTCTCCATGCGTGCCTATGGCTACCTCGTACGCGCGGCACCTGTTGTAGTGTGTTGCTCCCTGCGCGCACCCTGTTGTGTGATTTGGCCTCTCCTGGGTGCGCCACATGCTGATCTTGTGCGCCCTTCTTGAACCATGGCTCAGCCATGTTCCTCCTTTGTGTGCCATCCTCCTTCTTCATGTGCACCATCCTTATCCAAGCAATATGAAGGTCCTTTCCTACAAAATCAACATACGTTTTAGAGAAAGAACTCGATTGATTACTTACCATAATTTGAGCTTGAGTCTCTGGCCTCCGGGGCATATCATCTTCTTCAAATGATTTGAGATTTGTCCAAAAATCTAGAGGGTAGCTTCTTTGCACTCCTTGGCGACCCATGAGCATCATCAATGGCTCCTTGAGAGGGACACCTACAAAATGAGCTAACTCATAAAAAGAGAAGTTCGGCCATGGTTTTGGTCGGTGAAGGCCAGCCCGGGCCATATCAGCCATTAACCAGATAACCATCAAATATAGATTTCCAAAACCTCGACTTGATGATATGCTAGACGAGCTCAATGGAGCCTCTATATTTTACTAGGTCAATTTGAAGAGCGGATACCATCAAATCTGCATGAAGGAAGGCGATGAATGGAAAATCACCTTCAAGACCAAGTATGGATTATTCGAATGGATGGTCATGCCTTTCGGATTATCAAATGCTCTCAGTACATTCATGAGGTTGATGCACCACGTTCTGAATGAGTTTCTTTGTAAATTTATTGTGGTCTATTTTGACGACATCCTCATTTACAGCCATGATATAAATTCTCATTTGGACCACCTGAGAACTTTATTCCAAACCCTTAGATCTGTTCAATTATTTGGAAACCTTAAAAAGTGTTCTTTCGCTCAAAAGAAAGTTTACTTCCATGGATTGGCTTCATTCTATCGAAGATTCATTAAGGACTTCAGTACAATTATAGCTCCCATCACTGACTGCACGAAGAAAGGAAAGTACTTCCTTTGGACTGAAGATTGGCAACACAGTTTTGAGAAAATTAAAGAAAAACTATGTCAGTCCCCAGTATTAGCACTTCCTGATTTCAATAAATTAATTGAAATCGATAGTGACGCTTCAGGAGTTGGAGTCAGAGCAGTCCTTATACAAGAAGGCAGACCTGTTGCCTATTTTAGTGAGAAATTGAAAGGTGCCACCATCAACTACTCCACGTATGATAATGATGTGCCCCGTAGGCCCATTACACGATCCCAGACCCGAGTCCACAATTTTACTAACACACTTGTCTCTTTTGCAGGTCATGGTTCGTGTGAAGACTTGGAGGACACCGTGGATGACTTGAAGTGGGAGATTAAAGCTGGGGACGTTGACCAACCAAAGCATCTACTCATGTGGAAAGACTAAAGAGGCACCTTAATGCTCACATGGGAATTTGTCTTCCCGAGCTTTGATATTGTTGCTTTTTTTGAAATTTCAAACTTATTGGCAAACGTTGGCCTTCTTGTTTAAACTTTATTAGATGCATGTTAGGATTAGATGGATGTTAGGATTAGATGAATGATAGGATTAGTTGGTGGCTTGGTTTGGCCCATTGAAGTTGAAGACATGGAAGCCCACATGATCCCATTGAAGTTGAAGACATGGAAGCCCACATGATGATCCATCATTTCCCTTCCAAGCCAAAACCCAAGCCCAAGCCCAAGCCCAAGCCCACCATTAGGTCTATATATTCATGGCATTGGTGTTTGTATCTTTTTTGGATGATTTTTATGAGCACCCACGGATTTCTCTCATTGAAGAAGAAGAAGCTTGGAGCAAGGAGCTTCCAAGGTAAGCTCGGTTGACAACAACCGAGGGGTCGCGCCCCCGAACCATTCTTCTAGCTTGGTAGCTAGTTGGAGTGGAATTTGCCACCTCCTTCTCCACTCTTTTGAGGGCGGAAAACAGCAAGGAGTGGCCTTAACCGGTTCCTTGAATCGAGTTTTCTTCCTTGGAAGAAACTCTTGCCGGAAGCTCCATTGAAGCACTCACCGGCCGATTCTCGGAAAATATTCATAACTAACTCAAATCAACGGAACTGGACCACAAACTTCACCAGCACACATCTCACTCATTTCACAACACTCACCTAAAATTTCATTTCATTCCGAGCTTGTTTAGTATTTCTTTGACATTTTATATTCTCGGATTTCTCGGTTTTTCCAGCACCAGGGAACTAACGATCTTTTCGAGTTCTAGAGTCGTGTTTTGCAGGTCGGAGCTCAACAGATAAGGAGTTCTACGCTATCATACATGTTATTGAACAATGGCAACACTATTTAATGTCCAAGGAGTTTACCATACACACGGATCATTAAGCTCTTAAGCACATAAAGAGCCAGGGCAAGTCAAGTAGACATGCAAAATGAGTTGAATTCCTAGAGATATATCCTTATATCTTAAGATATAAGAATCGAGACACCAATGTTGTTGCAGATGCCCTTTCAAGGAGACATAACCTTTACTGAAATGGGAACCAATTTTTTTAGATTCGAGTGGATTAAATATAGTTACCAATCGGATGCTGATTTCAGAATCATCTACCTTAAATGCAAAGACAAGGCAGAAGGTGATTATCATATTATGGATGGATACCTGTTTAAGAGTGGTAAATTGTGTATTCCTAATAAGAGTTTAAGGCAGCGCCTTATCAAGGAAGGTCATAGTGGGGGTCTGTCAATCCATTTTGGAGAAAAGAGAACCCAAGATCTTTTAAGAGAGCATTTTTACTGGCCCAATCTTTCAAATGATGTTCATCGAGCAATCGAGCAATGCATTATTTGTAAAAAGGCAAAAAGTAGGGTTCTCCCACAAGGACTTTACTTACCGCTCCTAGTACCCACTCACCCTTGGGTTGAAATTAGTATGGACTTTGTCCTAGGATTACCTCGGACAGCTAGAGCAAAAGATTCTATTATGGTTGTGGTGGATAGGTTCTCCAAAATGGCCCATTTCATTGCATGCCATAAGATCGATGATGCTATTAGCATTGCGACCTTTTTTTTTTTAAGAAATAGTCAGGATACACAGAGTTCCACAGTCCATAGTGTCGGATCGTGACACGAAATTTCTAAGATCTTTCTTGGGAACTCTATGGAGGAGGATTGGAACCAAGTTACTATTCAGCATCTCCTTTCATCCACAAATCGACGGACGGTTAAACAGAAGTGGTTAATTGCACTTTGGGGACCCTTTTAAGAGCTAGTATCAGCAAGAAGCTAACAGGTTGGGACATCCAACTCCTGTACTTAGAATTCACGTATAATATAAGTGTTCACACCACCATAAGAAAGACTCCATTCGAAGTGGTCTATGGGTTCAACCCCCTCACACCATTGGACCTTATACCCCTTCTAGAAACAGACATTGTGAACCCTGAAAGAGCTACCAAGGATGAACAAGTTAAACAAATGCACGAAATGGTTAGAAAATCCATCGAAAAAACAATGAAACCTTTGCTAAACGAGCCAACAAGGGGCGTAAGGAGGTAATTTTTAAGGAAGGTGACCTAGTATGACTCCATCTAAGGAAAGAACGTTTCCCTAATCAAAGAAAATCCAAACTTCTCCCAAGAGCTAATGGACCCTTCAAGGTTGTTGAACGCATTAATAATAATGCATACAAGTTAGAACTTCCAAGCTACTATGGCGGAGTTTCAGCGACCTTCAACATTCAAGATCTCTCACCATACATTGAGGATGACCTGTTGAATTTAGTCAACTTACATCAATTGACTAACTCTTTAATGTCATAGTTTGAGAGATTTGGATCAGCTAATGCATGATTGAACTCGACATATTTATTAGTTTATTTCATTTTAATTGAGAATTTTCATCTGGTGAGGATTTATTTTTATGTTAGTATATTTCTTTCTGTTAGGCTTATTCATATCATGTTATTTTATTTCCTCTCCTATTCAATTATTATTTTATGTTACCTCCTCTCTTATTCAATTTTGACATCCAATATGTTACTTGTTGGTTCTTCTTAATCTTTACAACAATACAAAAAGCAAATCTATCTATTAATCTTTTCATTTCATAATTCACCTTAATAAATTTACATTGGTAAAAATTTAAAAGATTCAAATTTCAAAATGAGAAGAAATTCATTGACCAAAAAAAAAAAACAAATGTTAGAAATAAAAATGAAGGTGCTATCCATCGATTGTAATATCTAACAAATCAAATCCAAATAAATATGGTAACTTAGCAAATCAGTTTTCTATTTTTCCTTTAAGGGTGCAACAGTTACCATTTGTTAATTAAGATATAATTAATAATAATTTTTCCTTCTCTATCCGCATGGTTAATTACATAGAGTGATTCTTCCAAAAAATAAAAAATCTATTTGATTGGAATTACAACAGGAAAAAAACATGACTCACCAAGTGAGAAGGGGGAACCTGAGGCAGAGTTCTTCAATTTCGGGCAAGGATTTGTGTTCTAGAAGATACTAATAGCCACAAATTGTCAAAGGTAAGTTTATATTCATAATTTCGTACAAAATTTACATTATTTATATAGAAAATTGGGAACCTTTTGATCTAGAGTTGAATTTTCGTAGAAGGACATTGTATCATAACTTTTGATACGTTTGGGATGCGAGAAGATCGAAAGTTTTATCAAGTTATTTTACTATCGCTTTTGTTTTTGAAATTTCAGATTTTTAAGCTAGGTATTCAATTTGGTTTCAGAGTTGGACAAAACGAACTTGAATTTACATCTTAGGGGAATCAATCTGCTGTGAATTTTAGAGATTTTATGTAGGTAAGTTATCATCTATCTCAGTTTCTATAGTTTTGCTTGGTTTGGACTTTGATATGAAAATTTGAGTTTACTATCTAAAAATATAACTTGATGGTTTTAATATGAGTTAAGTTGCACGAACATGTTTTGAAACTAATTTGTATCTAGTTTAAATAAGTCATTAGTGTCAGAGTGGGAACGAGATCGAAATAATTTCTCAAAGCACGACCATTAGATCGTTAGATTGATCAATCAACAAGTCCAACCAGACAAAACTAGAACTTATCGGACTAATTGGATCAGACCAGATCAATCAAACTGACTATGTAAAACCACTATTTTTATGTTATTATTAATTTTTTACGTTAAAGTTGAACAACGTGTCATGAGTTGACTCATTTTGTCATTTTATGGTCACGTTGAATTTTGTTGGTCAATTGGTCAAAATCGGTATTTTGAGAAATTACATTGTGGCTAAAATGGGAGAAATAATGTTGGGTAATTTGGAAATTTACCGTATCGTAAAATTTAGAAAATGTTCGAGTTTCGTTTAGTTCAAAATTAAGGATTTAGTTTTTAAATTATATTTTATATATTAATTAATACATTGGAAAGAAGTGAAGAAACCCTAACCATTTAATTTTTGTCGCAGCTGCCAACAAGAGAGGAGATTGTAAAAGTGTTGCGACCCGTTTGTGCACACCGTCATGTTCTAAGACTAGAGACATATTTGTAGAACTCCTAGCATCATCTTTCATGAAGGAATTTCATGAGTCGATAAAGTTTTCTCTTCGTTTTTAGGTTTAAAGTTTAAGATTTCAATTGATTCATATTCAAACTTGGAAACTCGAAGCCATGGATTATTTTTGGTTTATTGGAGTAGATTTGAGTTTTATGTATGTTGTTTGAGTGATTGGTGATGAGAAACGGCGAAAAGGAACGATTTCACGACTTCGTCGCTAGATATGGCTTAAGTATCGATCATTGTAAATGACCAATCGACACTATGAACCCTACTATTAGAAACAAATCTATTGAGGTGTTGACCCTTTTAAGAGGTCGGTTGACACCTGAAGTGTCGATCGCTGCCAAGACCCGAGAGGTTTAAGAGTGGATACTTGCTTGAAGGTGTCGACCCCTACCTATTAGTATTAGTCGATGGGTCGATCCCTGCCTATAAGTTTCGACTGGTGGGTCTACCCCTGCCTATAAGTGTTTCCTTGTTGAAACAGTAATGAACAAGTGTCGACCTGCTCTAATTAGGGGTGAGAAAGAACTAACCAGAACTGACCTAATTGGTCCGGTTCTGGTCAGTTTTGAACAAAAGTTAAATAGTAGTCGGTTCTGCCCTTTGCAGAACCAAAATACCCTATTCGGTTCTCAGTTTTGAAGACAAAAAACCGACATTTTGACTGGGTTAACCCTAACATATAGTATTCGTCGAGTTCAGAGTTCTTTGTCTCTCAACTTTCCAGAGTCTCATCTGCATCTTCGATTCTTCGCAGCCCGCAGTAGCTCGCCCTCGCCGTCGCTCACCCTCTCCGTCGCTCAATGCTCACCCTCACTCTGTTGCCCTCGATGTCGCTCAGTTTCTGTCGCAGTGTCGTACACTTCTTGTTCTTTTATTACAGGTTAGCCGCATTAGAAGTTTCGTATGTTTTTCATTTTTGAACCTATTTTTATGATATTTTGTTCTGGATTTTGCATTTTGGGGTACTCTATCGGCCTAACTGAAAGAGTACTGACTCTCTGTTTTACTGTTTTAGGTTTTATATTTGATTATTATTTGATAATTAAAATTTAAATTCGTTTTCAGATGGGAAATCTTCCTGAAATCTTACTCAAATTTGGATCTCTTGATTCGTACAACAATCTATTCATTTTCCCACTCTGAGAAAGCAATGGATACTTTATAAACATGACAGAAAACATAAAATTTTTTCATTAGATTTCTCAGATGAACATAAAATACAAGATTTCTAACCAAACTTTCATAGTAATGAAATTAATCAATAGTTGGAGAAGAAGAACAACCTTGTGCAAATGAAAATTCACTTCTTCAACTTGAACCAAAGGGTCACATGGAATATCTATCGCCACATACTTGCAAAACAGCATAAAATAATCATCAATATCCACTTTTTTTGCCGAGTATTGTAAATGAAAAAAAAAACCCTGGAGAACCAAAACTGGACCAGAATCGAGACCAGAAATAGTTTGAAAATTTTTTTGAGCTTATTGGTTCTAAAATTTGAAAACCAAATTTTAGTGGTCCAATCCTAGTTTCTCCAAAAACGGTACTGACCCGGACCACGATCTAGCTCTGATGTTCGTGTCATTTATAGTATTTGCGGTTTGGGTTCCTAGTCCTGGTATAGGACTCATCCATGTTTTTCCTCAAAGTTGAGAGAGATATTCATAACCTTGGTTTTGTTTTGGGCTCAGACGAGTTGTGTACTACAAACCAATATCATAGATTGTCGCTCTTGTGTGTAGGAAGAGCTGATCTCATAAAGGTAGAGGTTTTATTTATTTTGCACTACATTGTATGGTTTTTATGAAAACCTTATTTTGGGGAGTTATTGTAATGCCCCGAAAACCCATCCAGGTTCCCGGTGCGCAGAGGGACCTACTCTGAGCTAAACGACTCCCTAGACTACTATCTTGCCCACTAAAACCGTTTTCTCCAATCCACTACGTTCTCTTAATCCTATTCGTTAGGCACCACGACGTTCTCCCTAAAATTTTGGCAGAGTAACACCTGAAATGGCGCCCAAAATGCTAAGTACCTGCATAACATAAATCCAGAATAATCCTAACCATCTAATCAACCTACAAAATCTCCAAACAATCATCATAACAGCAAAAAAATGCTATCGACCAAAATGAAGAAAATCCACAGTATAGGGTGACAGATCACTCTGAACTATGACTATATACAACAAAATACCCAATGTCCCAAAAGAAACAAAAGAAATCTTACTCCCTATCATCACTATGTCATCGTTCCATGGGTCGGGTCGCCTTAACACTGCCATAAGCTAGGGCCCTGGTCGCACAACACCAACCACGCATCTACTCCTGAGCAGGCTCTCGATACTCACCCTCCTCCTTCTCGGCACCTACACACATAACACATGGTAAGCTCAAAGCTTAGTAAGTAGAGTTGATGTGCCCCAGAGGGCTGTCACTCGATCGCAAACCAAGGCCCAAGCTTTATCTAATCTATTTACTAACAGCCCAATTCTTTTGCAGGACTTGAAGGCCTCTTCACGGACCTGGATCAACCCATGCACTTGCTAACTTGGGAAACAACGACGGAGGCACTTGAAGATGGAGGCACCAGAAGAAGGGATTTGTCTCCCTTGGGATTAAAATTGTAACCGAACGCTTATCTTTTTTCTTGTTGTTTTGGCAAACTTTTAGCCTTGTATTTTATTGGCAAACATTGGCCTTTCATGTAATATTTAATAGTTGCATGCATTCTTAGACATTAGGTGTGATGACCCGAATGTATAAGTATGTGTACGATGGCTGTACGAACTGGAACCCGGATGGCGGTACGTCTGTACGGGCGAACCGGAAGGTGACGGGTCGTAAAAAAGGGGTCGTCACAATCCCATATCAATTGGAAAAGTATGTGGAAATGAAACATATGTAAAGAGACCCTCCCAAGATAGTAAGACGCGTTTTGGAGCATAATTGACAACGGATCCCATAAGAACTCTGAAGTTAAAAGTGCTTCGGCGAGAGTAGTACCAGGTTGGGTGACCGACTGGGAAGTCCTCGCCAAACAAAGCCGTGAGGGGAGGATATTGGGCTACAGCCCAATTCCCAGTGCAGACAATATCTTGCTGGAAAAAGGGGTCGTTACAAATGGTATCAGAGCCTTTACCCAACTGGAAATGTTGCCAACGAGGACGTTGGGCCCCCGAGGGGGGGTGATTGTGATGACTCGGATGTGTAAGTATGTGTACGATGGCTGCACGAACCGGAACCCGGATGGCGGTACGTCTGCGCGGGCAAACTGGAAGGTGACAGGTCATAAAAAGGGGGTCATCACAATCCCATATCGCTTGGAAAAGTATGTGGAAATGAAACATATGTAAAGAGACCCTCCCAAGATAGTAAGACGCGTTTTTGAGCACAATTGTCAACGGATCCCATAAGAACTCCGAAGTTAAAAGTGCTTCGGCGAGAGTAGTACCAGGTTGGGTGACTGACTGGGAAGTCATCGCCAAACAAAGCCGTAAGGGGAGGATATTGGGCTACGGCCCAATCCCCAGAGCGGACAATATCTTGCTGGGAAAAGCGGTCGTTACATTAGGATTAGATGTATGCTAGTTTATATGGTGGTTTGGAAGATGGTTCAAATGAAGAGTGTGTTGTTACACTAGGCTGAGGCTTTGGCCCATTTTGAAGCCCCTTTGAAGCCCATTTCGAAGCCCACTTTTCCAGCCACCCTAGGTCTATAAAAGCATTGTTATTGGTGTTTGTAAAGGTTGTTGATGCTATGAAAATAACCTAATTTTTGCTGAGTGTTTGGAGCTTGAAGACCGGTGAACAGTAAGGCTCGATTCGGTCAAGAACCGAAGAGAGTTCTCTGCTTTACGCTTTCAAGCCCATGGTTGCTTGAATAGCTATTGTTCCACGCTTCTTCCCTCTCTTTTCAGAGTAGGATACACGAAGAAGGTTGCCATTAACCCGTTCCATTTGCTACCATTCTTCTACGGAAGAGTGTATGCCGAAAGCTTACAAAATATTGCTTATCGGACAGGATCTGGTGTTCTTCTTGTAACTTTTTATTTACTCATTAGCTAGACCTGAATTTTTAAGGACATAATGTTAACTCATATTCAAAGAACCCTTTAAAGTTTTGTTGAATTTGGATATCGTTTGGTTGGTAAAATTGCTGTTTGTATTTGCTGGTTTTTCTGTTTTTCTGTTTCCTTGCTAATCGGTTGTTGTGGGTAGAAACATGACCCCTTTGGAGGCTGAATCATGTCATGTGGTATCAGAGCCATGAATGGCTTACCATCAAGGCTAGAAATTGAATGGTTTGAATCTTCTTACCTATTTTCTCACCTGTTTATCGTTTTCATATTTTAGGGTTTGCTGTTTTGCTTTTTTTTTTTTTTGAAAACCCCAGAAAATGTGTTTGTTGTTCTTGCTGTTTTCTTATCTTCTCTTTTTATTTTCTTGCGAAGATCATTTCTAGCATGTTTTGATAGTTGTCTGCAACTTGAGCATGGGTTTTTAAGTATCATTTTCACCATTTCGTGCTACAAGTTTTCCTTCCTCTTTTGGTAGAACATTGGCTAACAAACTTAGTACTTGGTGTTTTATTTCCCTTTTGGGTTTGTTGACTTGGCATGTGTGTGTTTACTTTTCCAACCTTATGAACATATTGTAATAGTTACGGATCTGAGCATGAAGAAATAGCTTTCCATTTACATCATTTTCAGTGTAAGGATTGTTGTTACATTGCAAGAAAACTGAGTTGCCATGTTCTATTTTTTGTGTTGTAATTGTTTTTTTTTTTTAAATCTGAGCTTTATGTTCAATATTTTATGCATGATGTTAGCTGCTGTTTGAGTATGTTACTTTGTTGAAGAGCATCTTCCTTTTACATTTGAATTGTATTGGTAAAGTAAATGTTGCTAAAAAGGGAAAAGGCTAAGTAAAGTGCATAACCTAAACTAACCCCTATTTAGTGATGCTTTATGTCGCTTTCACTTTATGTTTGATGAGATTTTAATTAATAATATTCTGTTGATAAGCTAATTAGCTAAATCTTTACGTTTGGACTATATTTATTAAGTTCACTAAGACGTTAAAGAGCATGTACGAATCGGTTATTACTATTTAGTGGATTTAAAACTTGTTTGATATTGAATTTGACCTTTACCCCTTAAAACAGCCATAACTTTGGCTACAAGTATCAGTTTTTTACGAGCCACCTGGAAAATCAAAGCTATGAGCCACCTGGCAAATCGAAGCTATCGAAAATATCTACAATGGTGTCACACACTACGCCTGTGTCAGTCACGTTTTGATTCCAAAAAATGTTGTCTAAGCCCTTAAAAATGCGTTTTAAGATTTCTAGGTTTGAATTCTACTAGTTAGGTTGACTACTTGTCCTTCCCTGACACTCACAGATCAACTACAACCTAGTTCAATTGCCTTCCTCAAACCTTAGAAATCACATGAATGAAGACTATGAGTGGAATTAATCGAGAGCTAAACCAAGATATGAATCAAGAACCGAACCGGGGCAAGGACATTCCCCACCCCGAGACTCACACCCCTCAAGAGGGAGAGTCTAGCTTGCAAGGACAATTGAATGGTCTTACTGGGGAAGTCACTAACCTAGGCCAACAACTTAGGGACCTAACCCTTGGCATGCAACAAATTATGGAGACCCCTTAGCAAGCGCAATTCCGGAGAACCCTCCCGAGAGCCTACACCTATGGATAGACCCAAGAATACTAGAAGGAGATTTCCATATCAAGACCCCTATCCTAATGTAGAAAGACCTGATAACTCTAGGAGAAGATTTCAAGGCTTTGACCATCGTGACGAGGATGAATGAACCTTTGATGAAGAAGAGAATTTTCAGTTTGGCCGTCGAAAGGACTTAGATGATTTGAGGAGCGTTAAGTTGCATGTTCCCTCTTTCAATGGTGCATGCGATGGTAATACCTTCTTAGATTGGATTGATAAAGTGGAGAAAGTTTTTGATTATTATGACTATTCTGATAAAGTTAAAATCCAATTAGTCTCAGTCGAACTCACAGGATATGCCGCCCTTTGGTGGTCCAACATCAAATCACAAAGACAAAAGATAGGAGATGATCTCGTTACCACGTGGAGGTTGATGAAGTCCCTCATGACCAAGCAATTCATTCTTACCCAATACCGACAAGAACTATTCTTACAAATCCAAAACTTAAGACAAGGAGGTCGGTCCATTGAAGAATACCTCACCGAGTTTGAAACCCTTAAGATTCGAGGAGAGATGGATGAACCTGAGGAACAAGTGATTGCAAGATTTATTCGAGAATTGAACCGAGATATATGAGACATTATAGAGTTGCACCCCCAAGAGACCCTTGATGCGGTAGTACAGATGGCCATGAGAGTTGAGCGACAACCTAGTAGAAAGAGGAAATCTAGTTTTACTCCGCAATTCCCGCCTAAGACTACCCCGAAGGTTACACCAAAGCCTCCTGAACAAATCAATACTTTCACCTAGGCTGAAGGAAAGAAACCTTTTACACAAAATTGGCCACCTAAGGAATCAAGTAATAAAATCCTAGTAGATACTGCCAATCCCCTTAAATCCCGAGAGATGAAGTGTTATAAATGCCATGGCGTTTGTCATTTTATGGCTCAATGCCCCAATAGACGAGTGATGATCCTCCAAGAAGACACTGGTGAATTTGTAAGCGAGGACGAGGACGATCAAGAAGTGGTAAGAGAAGATGAGGATGATAGTGATTCCCAAGAAGAGATTGTTCACGCACATGAAGGACCTCTACTTATGGTAAGAAGACGTGTCCTCGTGACTAAGAGTTCTGGAAAAGACTGTCAATGAGAGAACATCTTCCATAGTAGATGTTTCATCAAGGATAAACTATGCTCCCTGATTATTGACGGAGGTAGTTGTGCAAATGTAGCCTCCAAGGATTTAGTTACTAAATTAGGACTAGAGACTAGTGTTCACCTCACCCTTACAAGCTACGATGGCTAGATGATAAGGACGATGTCAAGGTTACTAAGCAAGTGAAGGTAGAGTTTTCTTTAGGGAATTTTAAGGACTACGTCCTTTGTGATGTTGTACCTATGAGCACGAGCCACTTACTCCTAGGCCAACCTTGGCAGTTTGATCGAAGAGTTCACCATGATGGATATTCTAACTATTTTTCCCTTAAATCTGAAGGAAAGACTAAAGATGACGCTGCAAGAAGAGAAGCCGAGAATAAGGCTAACCTATTCATAACTAGGAAGCAAATGGAAGCATCTGTACGTAGAAGAGATCCCTTGATTTTGATACATTATTGCGATAGAGTTATGGAACTAGGAGTTATTCCTGAAAATGTTAAGACTTTACTCAACCAGTTCCAAGATGTATTTTCAGAAGATTTACCTAAAGGTTTACCCCCCCTATGCGGTATCGAACACCAAATTGATCTTCAACCCGGAGCCGCACTACCTAATCGACCAGCTTACCGAATGAACCCCGAAGAAACCAAGAAGCTGCAAGATCAAGTACAAGAATTGTTGGACAAAGGGTACATAAGAGAGTCCATGAGCCCCTGTGTAGTACCCACTTTATTAGTACCCAAGAAAGACGGCACCATGAGGATGTGTGTCGACAGTCGAGCCGTGAACCAAATTACCATCAAGTATAGATTTCTCATTCCTCTGCTCAAGGATATGTTAGATGAACTCAGTGGGGCCACCATTTTCTCTAAAATAGATCTCAAGAGTGGTTACCATCAAATTAGAATGAAGGAAGGTGATGAATGGAAGACGGCCTTCAAGACGAAATATGGATTATTTGAATGGATGGTCATGCCCTTTGGATTATCGAATGCCCCGAGTACATTCATGAGACTTATGCAACATGTACTTAAGGAATTCTTAGGAAAATTTATAGTTGTCTATTTTGACGTTATACTGGTGTATAGTCCAGACCTCTCCCAACACCTTAACCATCAAAGTATCTCTTCTGAACCCTACAAAAAGCTCAGTTGTATGGAAATTTAAGTAAATGTTTATTCGCGCAAGACAAGGTTTACTTTCTAAGGTTTGTTATTTCTAAGGATGGAATTGAAGTTGATATTGACAAGATCAAGGCCATTAGGGATTGGCCTACACCTAATTCTATAACTGAGGTACATAGCTTCCACGGACTCGCCTCTTTCTATAGGAGGTTTATCAAGGACTTTAGCTCAATAGTCTCACCACTTACGGATTGCACGAAGAAAAACCAAGAGTTTACTTGGACCTCAGCCTGTCAAAAGAGCTTTGAGCTAATCAAGGCCAAGTTATGCCACTCACCCGTACTTGCACACTCAGATTTTAATAAAGTATTTGAAATTAAGAGTGATGCTTCTGGAGTAGGCATAGGAGCCGTACTCATGCAAGAGGGGAAACCCATTACATTTTTTAGCGAAAAATTGAAAGGAGCTACCCTAAATTACTCCACGTATGATAAGGAATTTTATGTTGTCATAAAAGCATTAGAGCACTGGCAACATTACCTCTTGTCTCGAGATTTTGTTATCAATACTGACTATCAAGCCTTGAGACATATCAAGAGTCAACATAAATTGAACAAGAGACACGCCACGTGGGTGGAGTTTTTAGAAAGGTTTCCGTACACCCTTAAGTATGTAAAAGGGGGAGAATAATGTCATGGCTGATGCACTCTCTAGGAAACGCGTTCTACTTATGGAATTAGGGACTATTTACTTTGGTTTTGATTGGATTAAGGAACACTATGAAATCGACCCGGACTTTTGACTCATCTACATCAAATGTTTGGACAAAGCCGAAGGAGAATATCATTTCATGGACGGCTATTTTGTTAAAGCAGGAATGTTGTGCATTCCTCAAGGCAGTTTAAGACGAAGCCTTGTAAAAGAAGCTCATTGTGGAGACCTAGCAGGTCACTTTGAAGAGAAAAAGACCCTAGAGACACTTAAGGAACACTTCTATTGGCTCCACATGATGAAGGATGTACACTGCGTGTTGGAGACATGCATAATTTGCAAAAAGCTAAAAGTAAGGTTCACCCTCAAGGCTTATACATGTATTTACCTGTTCCTTCCCACCCTTGGGTAGAGGTTAGTATAGACTTTGTTTTAGGACTACCACGAACTGCACGAAGTAAGGACTCCATAATGGTAGTCGTCGATCGATTCTCCAAGATGTCACATTTTATTCCTTGTGCCAAGACCGACGATTCTGCTTTCATGGCTGACCTTTACTTTAAAGAATTTGTTTGCCTGCATGGAATTCCGCAATCCATAGTGTCGGATAGGGACACTAAGTTTTTGAGTGCTTTTTGGAACACATTGTGGAAACGGTTGGGGACTAGATTATGTTTCAGCACCTCGTTTCATCCCTAAATTGATGGTCAAACGGAAGTTGTCAACAGGACCCTGGTACCCTCATACGCAGTGTTGTAGGTAAGAAACTATCTAACTGGGATCTCGTACTTCCAGGCTTGGAGTTTGCCTTTAACCGCACCCTTCATTCCACTACTCAGCAATCGCCTTTTGAGGTTGCCAACGGGTTTAATCCATATACACCGCTAGACCTTGTTCCCTTACCCTTAAAAGACTTAGCTAATCCATCCGGAGCGAACAAGGCGAAACGAGTTAAAAAATTGCATGAGACTACACGTATAGCCATCGAAAAGACTAATTCAAGATTTGCCAAACAAGCCAAAAAAGGACGCCGCGAAGTTATCTTTAACGAAGGAGACTTAGTTTGGTTACACTTGAGAAAAGAAAGGTTTCCCGCCAAGAGACGATCCAAATTATTGCCTAGAGCTGAAGGACCATTCAAGGTGTTGGAAGGAATCAACAATAACGCTTATAAGATTGAGCTACCTGGCGACTATGGAATTTCAACCACCTTTAATGTCCAAGATCTCTCTCCTTTCAAGGGTAGCGATGATGACATTGAGGAGCTCCAATTATAGGATTTGAGGTCAAATCCTCAATCACCTGGGGAGGATGATGTGCCCCAGAGGGCCGTCACTCGATCGCAAACCAAGGCCCAAGGATTATCTAATCTATTTACTAACAAACCCAATTCTTTTGCAGGACTTGAAGGCCTCTTCACGGATTTAGATTGGGAGACGAGCACAAGGGACCTGGATCAACTCGTGCACTTCCTAACTTGGGAAAAAACGATGGAGCACTTGAAGAAGGGATTTGTCTCCCTTGGGATTAAAATTGTAATCGAATGCTTATCTTTTTTCTTGTTGTTTTGGCAAACTTTTAGCCTTGTATTTTGTTGACAAACATTGGCCTTTCATGTAATATTTTATAGTTGCATGCATTCTTAGACATTAGGATTAGATGTATGCTAGTTTAGATGGTGGTTTGGAAGATGGTTCAAATGAAGAGTGTGTTGTTACACTAGGCCAAGGCTTTGTCCCATTTTGAAGACCCTTTGAAGCCCATTTCGAAGCCCACTTTTCCAGCCACCCTAGGTCTATAAAAACATGGTTATTGGTGTTTATAAAGGTTGTTGATGCTATGAGAATAACCTAATTTCGGCTGAGTGCTTGGAGCTTGAACACCGGTGACCGGTAAGGCTCAGTTCGGTCAAGAACCAAGGAGAGTTCTCTCCTTTATGCTTTCAAGCCCACGGTTGCTTGAATAGCTATTGTTCCATGCTTCTTCCCTATCTTTTCAGAGTATGATACATGAAGAAGGTTGCCATTAACCCGTTCCATTTGCTGTCATTCTTCTACGGAAGAGTGTATGCCGAAAGCTAACAAAATATTGCTTACCGGACAGCATTTGGTGTTCTTCTTATAACTATCGATTTACTGATGATCTGGACCTGACAATTTAAGGACATAATTTAACTTATATTCAAAGAACCCTTTAAAATTTCGTTGAATTTGGATATCGTTTGGTTGGTGAAATCTCTGTTTGTATTTGCTGGTTTTTCTGTTTTTCTGTTTTCTTGCTAATCGGTTGTTGTGGGTAGAAACACGACCCCTTTGGAGGCGGAATCATGTCAAGAGTGCTGAAAGTAAATATGAAGTATGAAAATCAGTTATGCAATCCTAACACAGGCATGTCTCTACACACGTTGTCATTACCTCACCGCATCGCATCTCACCAAGGTTTGGAATGTAACCGCATCGGGCAGTCGGTCCGTACACCGCGCTGTATACCGGCATGTCGTTACCGTCCCGGTTCCTCTAGAAACGGGGCCCATGAGTCACACCCAAACCCCCTGTTCTGACTCGGAATGCAACTATCCGACACAGTCATTCAATACTCCTTGCTGCCATTGGCAAGTCGCCACCGCTCCAACTCCTCCCATAATTGGGGCCCCCAAGTCACACTCTAGTCCACTGTCGCCTTTCCACACCGTACCTCACATCCACTACTCTCTCGTACTTAAAATATGCTCAAAACATTTTGCGTAATTTTTAAAACATGATGCATGCTAACCACAACCAACTAACAATGACTGCACTCACACATCACATCACATCACATCACATCACATCGCATACACGCTACTCACAACATGCACACAATTCTCAACATGCAAACAACTGTGGTGTAAGCCCTTCTGGGCGACTCTCAGTTATTCACTCTCACACTACTACTTACCTGGCCTCCTAGCTCGCTCAGGTTTGGCACATAACGTCACCTACGGCTTCACCTAGCACAATTCGAGATTCTCGTTAGTACTTAGGCTTAAACTCGCTAATTCATTCCAAAACTAACATTTCGAACTTAACCCAACTCACACCTAACTAAACGGGTCACTAACTCGGTTCGATTAAAACTCGACCCAAAACTTCGAACGCGCATAACTTTCACGTTGGTTATCGAAATCGAACGATTTTAGCGGCCACGTACTCCCCTAATAACCTAATTTAACATGCAGGAGAGAGTTTAAAACAAATAACCATACCTAGGTCAAAACCCCAAAAACAAAACCGGTTTTAGAAATTCCAAATTTCCCATTTTTGGGTTTTCAACAAAACTAATTTTATTCATCACCAATCTATCACATTCTAACCTATTAGGCATAATATAACAACAAATTGAAGTTCCCAATTCGGGAAACTCGAATTCATACACACACCCTCACAATTTTCTCCCAGAAAATAGGGCACCACTACCCAACGGCGATCACCCCTTCCCCACCATCCCATCCCCATAATTCAGAACCCAACCGACCCAGGTTTGAAAACAAAGCGTCATTACACCCTCAGCTATCAGAACAGAAAAGAAATAGGGAAAAACTCTGTAACGACCCTAACACTGTACCCTTATTTTCCTGTATTATTTTTTTTATCCTTATAAAGTAACGTTTGAGCGGAATTTAAATCATAGACTGAATCGTTAAAAATCGTTCGGAAACTATTTTTAAAACCCCTTAAATAAAAACTTAAAACAATTAATAAAACAATTTAAGATAAAGAAAACATCGGCCAACAATTGGAGGGGCATAAATGTCTGAACCAAAAAAATTAAGGGGCGATCAATCACCCCTCATAGCGGCGATCGATCGCCCATTTACAAATTTCGGGGGGCGATTGATCGCCCCTCATAGTGGCAATCGATCGCCCATTTACAATATTGAGGGGCAATCGATCGCCCCACATATGGGCGATTGATCGCCTCGCTCTCTGGAAAATCCAGAGAGCGGCGATCGCCTGCCGATCGATGGCGATTGAACGGCAGGTTCTCTGGAATTTTCATTCCAGAGAGCCACTTCCTCCTATTTTCTTCCTCCCCTGCACATAACTTCACAATTCATCACTTCTTTATCAATAAACACAATAACATCATAACTTAAACTCAATCAAAACGTTTCCTAAACCCAAGTAACTTGAAATGAACTTTACGAAATCCAACTGCGTGGATAGCTCTAAAACTCGAGCATATCCATGCTTAACCTAAAACGTCTCTGAACATTTCCATAAAATCCAAATAAAACTTAGTAAAATGTTTTATAAAACAAGTTTATCAAAACATCAAAACATCTTTTATCAACCTATCTTTCTATCAAACTATCGCGTCCCAAAATACTTACAAACAGTCCCACAGGTCAAAATCGCACCGACTGCACCAGCACACTACAACGGGCCATCTTTCTTCAACTGATCATGTAACGCCCAGAATTTACGGGTTTCCTCTTTTAAGGGTATTTTCGTAAAATAGTAAATTAAAGTCTTTTCTCGAATGGGAAGTTTCATTAGAAGCCCTAAGAATTTATGTGGTTTTGTAGAAGAATAAGTAAATTTTTAGAAATCCAATTGATAGCGTAACGCTAAGTTCCATTTTTAACCCTATAGTATTTTAAGTCGTAAAAATAGTAAATTAAGTCCGTTTTACGAACGGAGAATTTTGTTAGAACCCTATGATTAAATAGGAATATTTAGTGGAATAAGGAAATGTTGGAGAAACCAAACAGATAGGTTAAATAACGGATTTGTTAGAAAATCAAGTGAGAGGGTAAAAAGGTAATTTGGCAATTAAGTTTTATAAAAATATCACAACACCCCTCCCCCTTCATTTCTCTTCTCCTGAATCGTGAAGTCTCTCTCTCTCCCTTGTGACGTTTTCTTCTCCCCACGGTCGTTTCCTTCATCGCCGATCAACGCTCCTCTTCCGGCGATTTCTTCTTCGGTTTTCCTTCTCCAATCGATCCGTTAGGTAAGCCCTAAACTCTAGACACGTCTAGTTGTCGATTTTGGTTGTTATTCGTTAGGTTTTATCGATTTAGGGTTTGACTAAATTTACGTTTTAGGTTGGAAATCGTTAGTTTTGATGTATTGTTGATGATTGGTGAGAGATTGATGATTTTTGATGATTCTTAAATTGAAAACGGATTTAGGAATTGGGTTTAATGTTTGGTATATATTGTTTTTAATGTATATTGGAAATTAGGATTTTTAGGCTTGATCGCTAAGTGTGGTTTGAAATTTAGCTATGGCATATTAAAGTAGATGTTATGGGTGACGTATAGGCGTTTGAATGGTCGTGATCGGATGTCGGATTAGGGAGAAAAGTGTGTTTGAATGTGCGCACGTGAGGTGTTCGATAAAATGCTCGAATGGAGAAAATAAGAGTTTTTGGAGAAATTGCCTTAGCTAGGAGCTTAGTTAAGTTTAGAATTCGTTTAATTAGGATCGGTTTTAATGCCCTTAATTGTGAAATGCTTTAGGTGGAGACGACTTTTGGACGGTGCTCGGCTAGCTACGGACGCCAGGTAAGTGGATGTTAGGTTTTCAGCCCTTAAGGCCTTACATCGTGTCAACGCTAGGTTTTGTTGTTAGATGATGATCTTCTAATTGTGGGGTTTAACGAGTTGGGTAGCCTAGGATGTTAGTTATTGTTTGTTAGTTTCGTTGTGAGCAATGTATGTTCATGCACGTTATGAGTTGTTTGATGGTATGTTATGTGAATTCCCTCATTGCATCATGTTTTCTTAATGAAATGCTTTACATGTATAAAAATGAAATGATTAAGTATGATGGGGAGGCTTGGCCATGAATAACAAAACTGTCCGACTCGAGGGACCATGAATCACAGTCCATGTTTGGACCAGGAATAGGGCCGAAAGGTTATGTACACGCACCTGCCTACCTCCCCAACACGATTCATGTATGAAAAAGAATGAGAATGAGCAAATGAACATGTTTCTTGAAAAGTCACGCATTCATGTATATGTCGTCTATAGTGCATTCCCTTACTAAGCATTAGGCTTAATGTATATGTTGTATGATGTAGGTGACAGGTGTGAACTCGATGACAAAGAATAGGTGGTCGACGGATGGTGCTTGTGGCGACGGGGTGTGTTTTGGCAAGGCTTGATGACCGTGGGTGTGCTCCGGACTATTTTGCGGTAAATAGGCACGAACTAGATTTTTATGCACATCTGGATAGATGATTTAGGCTTGGAGTTATGCTATTTTGGAGAACTTGATATGTATTTGCTTGGGTGATGTTTTAGTAAATTTCGCATTTACGTTTGATGCTATTTGAGGATTTGGTTGGATTTTGTTGAGGATTTTTAGGTGGTTTAAACTGTATGGATTCGCACGGTTTTAGAGCGATCCATGCAGTTAGTTTTTGTGAAATTCGGAAGTGTGTAGACTAGTTAGAGTTGTGTTTGAGTAACGGATAATGTCGGGTGATGCGTGTTGTTGGATGAGTTGATGTGGAGTGAAAGAGGTATATTTGTGTAGTGATAATAAGTTGAGGAGTGGTTACGAAAATGGAAGGAAAATGGTGAAGTTTGAAGTGTGGTGTACAGGGCGCAGGAAAGATGAAATAAGGGAGTGAAGTCGCCGCTCTCTGGAGAAAAATCCAGAGAGGGTGGCGACTGATCGCCACAAATTGTGGCGATCAGTCGCCACCAGCGATCAGTCGCTACCTCTATTGGCGACTGATCGCCATATTATTTATTTTAAATTAAGTTTTATTTAATTATGTAATAGTTTTAAATGATTTAATTGATTTAAGTTTTAATTGTTTTATAATTTGTTTTAAATGAATTACTAAACGAACTTCGATTCCAATTCTGATTTCGGTTTCGATTGAGGTTTCGCCCTAAGTATAGATAAGGTTAAAAGTTTAAAAAAAAAAAAAAAAAAAAAATTTACTTAGGGTACGGGGTAAGGGGCGTGACAGATCATTCCTCGGATGGAGGGATCTTGTCCTCACCTGTGTCTAGATCACCTACACCATACAGACAACTATGAGCTAAAGGCTCAGCAAGTTTCGTAAATGCAGATGCATGCTATGCATATGAGTTTCAGAAATCATGCAACATTTTCTTATCATTACGTCGCAGACAGAATATCACCGAGGTCTCAGCCTATTAGATGGAGAGGACACGTCCCACGATTGGAAAACCCTCTCCACCTAACGGGGGAGGTACACGCTTACATCCGTATACAGCCGTGCCTGAGCCCCATCTCGCATGACCAGATAACAGATTACGTAAATTCATTTCGTTCGTTCATTTCATTTTCTTAAACATGTGCAGAAATCTGTTTTCATGTTATTTTAAAAGACGTGATGCATGAACAGTTAAATGCATAAAGTAAACATACATCGTACATATCATCAAGACAATAAAATCATAACCTATAAAAGAACTAATTCTAACTACCCAACCAAAACATTTAAACAACCAAGACTCCAATGATCCTCGATGTGACTTCAACGTACGGTGTAGGCCAATCGGCCAGAGTAAGTCACGAGAACTTACCTCGTGTGCGTTGAACTTCAAGCTCTGTCCACGAGCGTTGTTCACCTAAGCAATTCACAACAGTTATCGTTAAAACGCGGTTTAACCATTAACGTCCAAATTAATGAAATCCTTAACTTAGAAAATTTCTAAATTTCTAACTTAACTAATCGAGACATTTTAATAAACAATTAACGTTCGATACCTCGAAACCGCCATTAACGAGTTTTTCCAAAAAACCCAAAATTTCATCAATCCCTAACATTTGTCCTATATCAGTTAACTTCATCTAATAACGCTCAATACGTCCTTTATATCTACAAACACGGTAAACCTATAAATTTCAAACTCTAAATCACGTTTTTCACAAAACCCTAAACGAACCCTAATCATTTAACTTCGTGAAAATCAAAATCTATCGTCCGAAAACTATAGAACCATACCTAGAATGTCGTTTGAGGAAGAAATCGCGAAGAACGGAAGTCGTCGTTGGAGGAATCGGCTGTCGAATTGGAGAATGCCGTGAGAAAAGGTGATGAAAAGTCGCCTGGAGGAAAACACAGAGAGAGTTTCGCATGGAGTGCTGGAGAAGAAGAAGGATTTATGATTTTATTAATTTTGGCTTGGCAAATTACCATTTTGCCCTTCCTTTGATTTTCTATTTGTTTCGTTCTTTGCTTCATTATTTAGCAAACGATTCGGTTTCTCCAAATTTCTTTATTTCACCAATAAATCTAACTTATTACTAGGGTTCCATTAAAACTATCCGTACACAAAACGAACCTCATTTACTATTTTTACCACAACGTTCTTTATATTACGAGAAACGTAATTCTCGTAAAATTAGCGTTACAACTCTTAAAATTCCCGAAATTTTTTAAAAATCCATATTAATTATTAGGATCGTAATAATGCTTTTTTTTTTTTCAAGAAACCGACTCAACTTGAAATATTTACAAAAATGCCATTATTCACTTATAATTACAAAAATCCCGTAAATAATCGGGTGTTACATTCCATCCATCTTATTTAAAATTTTGTCCTCAAAATTTGATCATACAAACAACTCAGGATACTTAGCCATCATATCCTGCTGTCGCTCCCAAGTAGCTTCTTCCACCTCGTGGTTCCGCCATAAGACTTTGACTAGCAGAATTTCTTTGTTGTGCAAGACTTTGATGGAAGACTCCAAAATACGTACTGGCTTCTCCATATAAGTCAAGGTAGGTTGTAACTCGATCTCTCTTGCCCCCACGATATGCGATGGATCGCGCAAACACTTTCAAAGCATGGACACATGAACTACATTGTGGATACCTTTCATTGAAGCCAGAAGCTGCAGTCGATACGCCATCTTCCCGATCTTCTTCAAAATAGGGAAGGGTCCCACATATCGAGGGCTTAGCTTGCCCTTTCTTCCGAATCGCATAACTCCCTTAAACGGAGAAATCTTCAAGTAAACCTCATCACCTTCTTCGAATTCCAGTTCTCTCCGTCTTGTGTCATCATAGCTCTTATGTCGACTCTGAGCTATCTAGATACGCTGTCTGATAACAACAATCTTCTCTGCCGTTTGTTGTAGAATCTCGGGACCAACAATACTAGCTTCACCAACCTTATCCCAATATAGCAGAGATCTACACTTTCGACCATACAAGGCTTCGTACGGAGCCATACCGATGGTAGCCTGGAAGCTGTTGTTGTAAGAGAACTCGATCAGTGGCAAATACCTGCTCCACGATCCCTGAAATTCCAACACACAAGCTCTGAGCATATCCTCCAGAATTTGATTCGTCCTCTATGTCTGACCATCAGTCTGAGGATGAAATGCCGTGCTGAAATTTAGCTGAGTCCCTATAGCTTTGTGCAGACTCTTCCAGAACTTAGAAGTGAATCTCGGATCTCTGTCTGAGACAATAGAAACTAGCACTCCATGCAGCCTAATAATCTCCTGCATATAAAGCTCGGCAAGCTGATCCATAGAAGATGTCATCTTCACAGATAAGAAGTGAGCCGACTTTGTCAATCGGTCCACGATCACCCAGATGCCGTCTTGCCCTTTTGTCATCCTCGGGAGCCCCAATAAAATCCATGGAGAGTTGCTTCCGTTCCTCCGGAATCGGCCAAGTGGTTGGTACGAGTACGGCCAGCTTGGTAAAAAAAAAAAAAAAAAAAAAAAAAAAAAAAAAAAAAAAAAATCCCTCTCTCTTTCCCATCTCTCCTCATCGCTACAGTCTCTCTCCGTGAGCAAGTTTACTACTCTTTATTAATAGATGGCAAGTACAATACTATATAGGCACACCTTTTTAATAGAGAGTGGCCAAATCGGGTTTCTTTGGGATCAACTCTTCCTTTCATTGACACCCCCATCCCATTCCCCCAGCCCTAGCGGTTTCTTAAATTTTGTTTTTCTCCTTCCTCGCACCCAAAAGAAAAAACAACTAAGCGTCAGTGTCCTGTTTTGTGACACTTCTTAGAAATAAATAATAAAGAAGAAGAAGGATGTGTTAACTTATTCTTAGGAGAGAGAGCGAGTCCGTCAGTCCTCTTCTGCTCCGAAGGAGAGAGAGGTAGAGAGAGGTCCATGGGTGCATGCCCTGTTGCTCCGATCGCTGGAACTGAACGTTCATTGTGTGGTACCCAGATGACCTTAGGATTACAACCCAAAAATAAACTTTTTTTAATTGATGGAGAACGAGGAATTTGTAGAATAGGGCGTGGACATGCTGCTCTGCTCCATCATCAATCCGACCAAATTTTTTAAGGAAAAAAAAGAAATCAATTGTGTTAGGAGGCAGTCCGATTAAAAGAAAATGCTTGTTTCCTTAAAAACTCATCTCACGTTTTGGAAATCAAGACTCGCAAAGCCAGTTAGCAACGTCGAATCGAATCTCCTGAATACAAATTAATTGTGAAACAAATTCAACTGGCAGAATCGCTACCCACACTTCCCCTCTCCATCCCTTTCCCCCGACCACACTCTTAAGAGTCTCCGCTC
>CM039502.1:51798746-51999810 GCA_022432975.1 Begonia masoniana
TATCAAATCATTTCCGTGGCTTCCCTGATGACGGCAACCAAAATCTTCGGATTTTCAGAGAGGGAAAAATAGGTTTTGATTGATCAAAAAGTTTCTTCTTTACAAACACTAAAAGCGATGCTTAAATACCAGGGTGGCTAGGGTGAAAGGCCATAGAAGAACTAGCCATTGGAGGGCGTCTTCCTGCTGGCGTTCGCGAAAGGGAGAGCTTTTCTTCTGCTGACGAGAATGCTCGCTTGTGCAAAGAAGGGCTTCGTTGGTCAGCTAAGTCCAGGTGAGCAATTGTCCTCGCAGATGCTCGCCGTCGCTCTCTGAATCCGTGTTCGCTTGCTGAAGAGCATCTGCAGATCGCCTCTTCGCTGAATGTCTCGGTGGAACTTCTTCGTGAGGTTGAGGATCCAGTTGAAATCATAGGGCTCTTCCATCTGATTGGCTGATGAATTAAGTGGGCTGCAGCTTCATTGTGAGCTTATGGGCCGTCCTATAACCCAATCTTCTCATGGGCTAAGTGGAATTCATGTATGGCCCCAGTTTCCTCTTTAATTGACATTTGACTTGTTGCTCTATGGCCTAGGTTTTACCAAACACCTATGCCACCACTAAGCCTACCACACAATTTACCCTAATGCCTATATGCCATGTACTAAATATAAAGACTAACTGTTTGTCAAATTACATCACAGGCCCAATGTTTGCCAATTAAAGTTAAACTAAAATTAGCCTTAGTGTGTAGGCGACAATTGATGAATGGAAAGACAAATTCCCTCTTTAAATCCAGCTTTAAACCCTTTTTCCAGAACATTCACACCAATTATAATAAAATAGTTCAAATACATACTTGGCTGTGCTTGACAATTCAGGAGCGTTAGGCACATCATAAATTCCTTCCCGAATCCTTAGCTAAGCCCCTATGCAGTTTGAAATCCCACTCCCAGTTACAGACAGATTGATTAACATACTCAGGGGTGGTGTTCTAATGTCCAGATCGCTTTGATAAAGCATTCTCACTCTCATATTTCAATTTTCTTATTATATTCGGCCATTGGGAAAATCCAAACCCCAATACCGACTAGAAAACCTGGCTAATAACTAACAGATAGGCTAACATTGCTAATGCATCCTCAGCACAGAGTAGACGAGTATGGCAAGCAACTGATCGTCGAAGAGAGATGCTGAAGAGCAGAAGAGCAAGAGCTTGGGAAAGAAGATATCTCCAGAGTAAATATGTCGGCTACATTTGTTTAAATGAATTTTAACCCTTTTCCATTTTCTTTTAAATACCGTCACAATCTCCATTTTACAACTTTGTCACTAACCTAGCTTTAAATCCCCATTAATTATTAACTCGTCATAAAATTCTAAAACCGGAAAATTAATTACACACACCGTTAAAACGGTTAAGTAAATTACTGTCGTTATTTTGTGTGTTACATGAGAAGACCGCAATAACTAATGTCTATCTGGGGAGGTTGTTTGCCGAAGAAGAATTGCACGAGAGCAAGCAAAAATCACCAGGGAGAAGCTTTTTAAGGGAGAAAATCGTGAAGTGTAGGAGGGGAAGAGGTTTTTGTGTTTTAATTATAATTTGACTTGTCAAATACCTTGATTGTTCCCTCCATTTGATTTTCTATTGGTTTCTCCCACTTATTTCCGTTATTTATCATGGATTCGTTTTCTCTAATTTCCTATTTCACCATAATTCCAATTTAGACCGAGCTTATTAAACTTGCCGTTCGCAAAACGTACTTAATTTGACATATTTACTAAAATATCGCTTATATTGAATAAATAAAATCCCGTAAAAGCGGTTTTTTACAAAAATTTTCTCAATGCTCTTGAACGAGTATTTCTACCTAAAATAGACAATTTAAAAACACCTGCTTTCAATCAAATCACATACTCAAACACAACTCTCCATCGACAATTGTTCTTCCCATGCCATTTTTACTTCACATGTAAATCCCTACTTATTTCATCCTTTCACTATAACTAACATCTCCAACACCTGTAATTAACATTCTCAAATCACAATCCTTTCTCAAACTTCTCTGCCAAAATACAACCTTCATTAAGCAATTTCATCTAAAAACTATCAAGATATCCAAAGTCAACAATTTCAATACAAATAAGCTTCTCCATCTACATCGGGCGATAAAGTATAAACTAACTATTTTACACCGTTAGAATTACTTACGTCGTTGTCGTTCCACCTCCTTTAACCGAAACCTCATCGTTCCCAAGATTTCCTATGCCAAAACGATTCTCCTCGACGCGTTGAACACTTATCCTAAAAGATGATTACGAACTCACTCTCCCCCCCTCCTTTCTTCGGTTTTCTCTCTTTCCCCTCGCGGGTCCCCTTTTTTTGTGTCGGTTTTCTTCTCTGCTCTATGCTCTCTCTCTCTCGCTCCTCACTAATTGCTTTCCTTCCTTCTTGTCTTTTCACCTTTCTCTAACTAAACCCGTAACTAAGCCACATATCACTTTGAAATAGTTATTTTAATATGTTAAATTACTATTTTACCCTTCAGTCTTTATTTATTACCAATAAAACGTATTTTAATTCATCCTTATCAGTCCTAATTTTAGTGATAATCCCATGATTATAAAATATCTAAATAAAAATTTTATACGTTTTTGTAACACCCGACTTTAATTACAAATTAAATAACAGTAAATCTATTAGTATAATCGATGATGAAATTTTAGTATAATGTGGTTAGGTGAAGATGAGTAAGTAAGGCATAATTTTACTGCCAATTTGAAAGTGGATAAGGTATTTAAGGGCAAAAATTTAAGAGTACCGCCACCACCAACTCAATTTTCTTTCCCTTTTTCTTCTTCAACTCGAACGGGCAGATCTCTAGGAGATTCTCCTGCCCGATTCCTCCTTCAACCTATGTAAGCCCTCCTTGTTTTCTTGCGATTTAGTAGTTAGATAGCTGGGGAGTACATATGTTAGGAGTTTCGAGGAATGTTGTGGTTAAGTAGGTTCGGGCTAAGCGAACTATTGAGAATACCCGATTGTGGGGTTTCAATTTGTTTCCTCCTCAAACCTCCTTTAATTGATTTGTGAAGTTTAGAGTGAAAGTTTGATATATGTCCTATTATGATTTTAGGTTAGCGAGCTTCTTAAGTAGAATTTACCGAGCGATTTCCAGGGAGCCTGTAAGTATAGTTTGTTTGTGCCTCGGCCTTATCATCACAAACATAGGATTTATGTATTTTGTATGTTTATTTCAGTTGTCGTGCATCATGTTTTGAAAGATTACGAAATGATTTACAATTAAACGCATGTAACTGTGGCAGGAATGATCAGAACACCTATTAGGGGGATTAATCTGCCCCTTAATATTGAGAACAGAGGATGTGAGGTTTTGGGAAAGTGATCCACTTCCACTCCTACGGGGGATCAGCCATTAACTGGTAAGGGAATTAATTTAATCCGCCCCTTAATTGAGATAAGAGGATTTGCTTTGGGGGATGACTGACCACTTTCCCTTCGTACAGAGGGCATCCACATAGAACCATTTGATACAACTGAGATGAGAAAGTAGAGATTTCATGTTTAGGGAAATTTTTTGTTTCTTAATTCATTTCATCATTGCTCTACGTGCTTAGAGCATAGTAGGCTAATAGAGGAGTTTGTGATGTAGGTGCAGAAGTTACTGAGTGTGTTTCCGACCAATAAGAGGACCATGCTGGTTGGATGCCGCATTTTCAGGCATCGGTTTGGCCATCTGTTGAGGCGGTTTAATCCATGGCTGCAGGGGTTTGATTGGGAAAGTACAACTAGACACCACACTTATACACATATGATTACCATCTATTTTCTTAAAATTTTATGCTAGTTTTGTGTTTTAAATTGGGAATACATTCTGAGAATCTTTGATATTTAGTGTTCTGTGGGATTTTGAAATACTGTTTTCCTTCTACTTGGATTTAAGTGATGCAATGATGTTATCTGTCTCTGATTGGTCCTTAGTAAAATGCTTAAACCCTTTTGATAGTTCAGAGCTTTCTGAAACAGCAGAAGTGCTGTTCCTGAAGTCCTATCGGCAATGTTTTGTGAGGGAGTCATCCGTCTGAGTCAAACCCGGGCTAATAACTAACCGATAGCTACCTTGCTAATGCATCCTCACAAAGAGTAACGAGTAGTGGAAAAGAAAACGGATCGTCGAAGAGGTATCTGAAGCAGAGAAAAGCTTGGGAAAGACGCTATCGCCCGAGAGTAAAAGATGTCGGCTACATTGGTTTCTAAAATGAGTTTTAACCCTTTTCCATTTGTCTTTAAAATACCGGTCACAAATCTCCATTATTCAACTTTGTCACGCACCTAGCTTAAATCCACATGTTAGTTAATAAACGCGTCCTAAAATCTAACCGCAAAAATTATTAACCACGACCGGATAAAACGGTTTTAATGAAATTAACCTGGTGCGGTAGTTTGGGTGTTACCGGAGAAGAGAACGCGAACAACGGAAGTCGATCGGGGAGACTGTTTGGTTGGCCGTAAGAGAATTGCACGAGAGAGAAGCAAAATCACCAGGGCAAAGCCTTTTTTAGGGAGAAAATCGTGAAAAGTGAGGAGGGGAAGAGGTTTTGTGTTTTTTTATATTGACTTGTCAAATTCCTATGGTCCCTCCCTTGATTTTCCTTATTTTGTTTCTCACTTATTTCGTTATTAGTCAGGATTTCGTTTTTCCTCCTAAATTTCCTTATTGAACCAAGAATTCCAATTTATTTACCGGGCTTAATAAAAACTTTCCGTTCCAAACGGACTAATTGTGACATATTTACTAAAATAAATCGCATTATTTGAACTAAATAAATCCCTACAAGCGGTGTTACAAAATTTTCTCAATGCTCTTGAATAGTATTTTACATAAAATAGACAATTGAAAACCACCTGCTTTCATCCGGAATCACATACTCAACACAAACCTCTCCATCGACAATTGTTCTTTTTCCCCATAGCCTATTTACTTTCACATGTAAATCCCTACTTATTTCATCCTTTCACTAACTAACTCCCACCCTTTTAATTAACATCTCAATTCACAATCCATTTCCATACTTCTCTAGCCAAAATACCACATTCCAATTAATCAATTTCATCTAAAAACTTATCAAGATATCCAAAGTCAAACCATTTCAATTAACAAATAGCTATCTCCATCTAAATCGTGCGATTAAAGTAGAAACTAACTATTTTAACCTTAGAATTACGTTACGTCGTTGTCGGTTCCACCGCTTTTAACGAAAACCTTCATCGTGCCCACGATTCCTATGCAAAACGATTCTCTCGACGCGTTGAACCTTATCCTAAAAGATGGATTGCGAAACTCAACTCTCCCCCCTCGCCTTTCTCCCTGTCCGCCTCGCGGGTCTCTCCCTTTTTTTGTGTCGTTTTTCCTTCCTCTGCTCTATGCTCTCCTCTCTCTCTCTCTCTCACTAATTGCTTTCTCTTCTTCTTTTCACTTTCTCTTAACGTTAAACCCGGAACTTTAAGCCACTATCACTTTGAAAATATTATTTTTTGGTTAATTACAATTTAACTCTGAACCCTTCAGTCTTTATTATTTACCAAGTAACGTATTTAATTAATCTTATTCATTCCTAATTTTTAATATACTTCCCAATTAATGAATAAAATATCTAAATAAAAAATTTATACGTATTTTGTACACCCGACTTTAATTAAAAATTTAAATAAACAGTAACTCTATTAAGTATAATCGTAAATGAAAGTTTAGTAGAATGTGGTTGGTTTGAAGAATGAGTAAGTAAGGCATAAGGGTATGGCAAATTTGAAAGTGGATAAGTTATTTAAGGCAAAAAGTTTAGAGTAGCCGCCACCACATACTCATTTTCTTTCCCTTTTTCGTCTTCAACGTCGAAGGCCGAATCTCTAGGCATTCGCCTGCCCGATTCTCCTTTCAACCCTAGGTAAGCCCTCCTTGTTTTCTTGCGATTTTAGTAGTTAGATAGCTGTAGGGAGTAATGTGAGGATTTCGAGGAATGTTGGGATTTTAGATTAGGTTCGTGCTAGCGACTATTAGATAATACCCGAGTTGTGGGTTTTCAATTTGGTTTTCCTCAAACTCCTTATGATTCGTGCGTTAGTGCAAGTTTGATAATGTACTATTATTATTTTAGGTGGCGAGCTTCTGAATAGCATTTAGCCGAGCGATTTTCCAGGAGCCAGGTAGCTAGAGTGTTGTTTGTAGCCGTTCCGGGCCGACATCACAAACCGATAGGAATTTTGTAAGGGGGGGGGGGGGGGGGGGTGTTGTAGGTTTATTTCCAGTTGTCGGCTCATGTTTTAAAGATTCGAAAATGAAATTTACATGAACGCATGGTAAATGTGAGCAGGATGATCAGAACACTATAAGGGGGATTCACTCCCCCTTAATTGAGCAACAAGGATTGAGGTTTGGAACAGTGATCCACTTCCCAATCCTACAGGGGGATCAGACCATTAACTGTTAAGGGAATAATCCGACCCTTAATTGAGATAAGTATGTATCTTTGGGGGTGCTGATCCACTTTCCCATCGTACAGAGGGATCCACAAGAACAAATTTGCATACAACTGCGATTGAGAAAGTCTAGATTGCAATGTTTTAGGGAAATTTTGTTTCATTTAATTCTGTCATTTCATTGCTCTCTTGCTTAGCATTAGGATCTAGATGAGTTTGTGATTAAGGTGAAGAGTTACGAAAGGTGTTTTACCCGACCATAAGAGGACCAGGCTGGTTTGGTGAGGACATTTTCAGGCATCGGTTTTGGCCACTTTTGAGCTGTTACTCCATGGCTGCAGTGTTGAGTTTTGAGGTAATAGTTCCGTATAGATGTTGCTTTCTGCACTTTTATGATAGTAGTGTTTTCAAAACTTTGAATACTTCTGAGATCTTTGATATTAGTGTGCTGTTGGTGTTTTGAAAATACTGTGTCTAACTGATACGGGGAAAACTCAAGTTAAGTGATGCCATGAATTTTTGCTCGTCTCTGATTGGTCGAGTAAAATGCTTAAACCCTGTTGATAGTCAGAGCTTTCTTGGAAACAGCAGAATTGCTGTTTCGGAATCTCTATCGGCAGATGGTGGATAAGGAGTCATCCGGCGGACGTCATCGGTAATGAAAGTGGTAAGCCTTGTTCGTCCTAGACTATCGGCAGATTTGGATGAAGGAGTCATCCGACTGACGTCTCGGTAGATACAGTGTAAATCTTGTCGTCTAGCGATCGTCAGATGTTGGATGAAGATTCATCGGCTGACGTCAGCGGGTAGGTAATGGTAATTGGTTGTCCGTCTAGCGATCGGCAGATGTTGGATGAAGGAGTCATCATCCGCTCACATCCTCGGTAGATATAAGTTGCAAAGGTTGTCGCTAGCGATCGGCATATGCTGGAGGAAGAATCCCCCTGCTGACATCATCGGTAGAGGTAGTAGGCAAGTTTTGTTCGCTAGTTCTCGGTAGATGGCAGTCTACCGAAGTTGTCCTGTTTGTAATTGTACACCCGACATTTTCGCCAGGATTTTCTGACCATTTTCATTGTCACCCTCTTTATTTAACCTTATGATTTAAAATTTAATGTTAAGATAAATTATTACAAGTTGAGTAAACGAGGTCGGTGGCCCTTTTTGTAATTAAAATTGATGGATTAGGTATCATAGAAATGAACCTTAAACCTCAATTTAGTACCACTGTAGCCGACCTTCCCTCCCGGCGATTTCCTTCTTTCCTTCCAGTTCTTGCCTCTCCGGCTACCAGAACTTCCCTACCGACGTCTGGTTTTCGAGCTTGACTCTTCTCTGCCATCCACACCCGAGGTAAGGAAATGGACAATGTAGTCATTCATTATAATATACTCTGTTTCACTCGGCACTGAGTTCGGATATTTTTAGCAGTGGCCGATTAGCTTAGACTTTTAAAGATCTTAAGAGAGTAGAAATGTCCCGAATCGGATTCTGAGCATTTTAAGTCCAACTCGGATTTAAATCATGGTAACACCTGTTCACCAAGTTTCTATTTCAGACTGCAGTGTTCAAACAGAGGAATCGGAATTCACTTTTACTATGAATCCTAGATGGTTTCTGATTAGGACTATTAGACTTTTGTTTTTACTACTGTAATGTACATGTTTTTAGGGTGAAGCAGTTTAATGAAAGAACTTCGGATTGCTAAGGAATCCAGTAAGTGATGTATGAATGTCCGGCCACTAGGGCCCTACACCGCAATGGTATTAAGGAAATCACGAGAGTTAGCTTATTGACTATGCTTAGTTTTTGCCCACGATAGAATAAGTTGTGTAAGTAAATGTTACGTACAGGATTGTGTTTTAACTGTCCTCATGATATGACTTCTCTCTACGCACTTTATGTCTATGCACTGTGTCCCTGTTATGATTCAGTTGGAATATGAAAAGCAAGGGGGGTGTACAAGTTTCAGTGCAGAGCGGGGAAAGACTAGTTAGGCATGCCTCCGCGAATTCTCCTACATGGTGGAGGCGGTTTAAGATTTATGACTCGCGAAATCTCCCACTGTGGAGGCCCGAGTTAATGAATGTACACTCGCGTAATCTGCCCACTGGTGGAGTCCGAGTTATGATATTAGGCTCGCGATTCTCCACTGGGGAGGGCGAGTGAATGTATCAGGATTGACCGCTATAGGCACAAATGAGTATGTACGACTGCCGCGATAGCAACTGACTATGTACCCCTGTCTCTCCCCTCGTCCCTGCTTAATACTGTTATGTAAAGGATCAAGATGACCATGAATGAAGAACGTTTTGACTTTTATGTCCTCTTTAAATGTGTACTCATGTATATCTTTGTCAGCAGGCATTCCTTACTAAGCATCAGGCTGTCTAGTTACACCTTATGGTGTGGTGAAGAAGGTCAGGGAGGATGTTATGTTCAAAGATGATGCGTAAGGCGGGTTGCTGGGGATGCTCAAGTGACAGTGCTGGACTGAAGCATTTATGCCCCTGACTGCCGACTCTTATTTACAGTAATGTGAAAGAATATGGATGTGAAGTAGGATGTGATTATTTTAAAACGTTGAGCTTGAAACTGTCTAGTGGATCACTGAGCTCGGGATAATTATATAGATTTATAAATGTCTGTTGCTTAGTTCTTCCGCTATATGCATTTTGAATTATTTGTGTTTTCTTTTCTGTTGGATAGGATTCATTTTGATGATTTAGAGTTCTCTAATACCGTAAGACGAAGCTGGAAGAGGTAGTCTTCCTGCTGAGTGCATCGGCAGATGGCCGAGGAATAGTTTGTTTGATATGGTTTAGTCTTCCTGGCTGACGTCATCGGCATATGCGAGAGTTAATTGTTTGGTGTTTGGTCTTCCGGCTGACGTCATCGGCATATGCCGAGAGTTATTGTTTGAATGGTTTATCTTCCGGCTGACGTCATCGGGCAGATCCGAGAGTTAATTGTTGTGGTTTTAGTCTTCCTGCTGACGTCATCGGCAGATTGCCGAAGGATAGTTGTATATGAATTGTTTAGGTCTTCATCCTTCCGATGACGGCACCCCGAAGCATGTAAAATGTGTTTGTTCGCTTAGCGACCGGAAGATGTAAAAATGTTTTTTGGTGTCGCTTAGCACCGGGGAAGATGTAAAATGTGTTTTGTCGCTTAGCGACCGGCAAGAGTAAATGTGTTTTGTCGTTTAGCGACCGGAAGATGTAAAAGGTGTTTTGTCGCTTAGCGACCGGAAGAGTAAATGTGTTGTCGCTTAGCGACCTGGAAGATGTAAAAAGTTTTTGTCATTTAGCACCGGGCCACGTGCCCCCGGAAAGATGTATCCTTTTAGGTGATGATAAACGGTCACGCCGAATACACGTGATTACCGGACGACTAAGTTTGCTGAGGCTTTCACCGCAGGCAACCCATGCAGACCCTAGTGGTATTTTGTATTATAGAATGGGGCACTCCCTCTTTTCCCGAAATTGTCAAAACCCGTGACCGAGTCCAGTCGCCCTCGCCTCCTGTGAATTTTTGAGCCGAACCAGCGTGGGAAGTTGGCAGGAGAGGTTTCGTCTTCCTGAATGGTGTCCGCTCTATTACCATTTAAAAAAAAAATTATATGTAATGTTAAGTCTGTTGAGAGATAGTACGTGAATGTAATAATTAAAGTCAAGCAAAAGTTAAGAAAGGATATAACACGTGACGGCTCCTCCGGTCGTTACAGTATATCTTCCGGCTGACGTCATCTGAAGATGTAGGTATTTTATCGTTTTGTGACCGGTTGGATATAACCGAAGTTTTGGTCTTGTCATCGGTAGGGTCTCCTATTTTCTCTATTTCTTTCGCTTCTTGTGTTGACCTTTGTCGTGCGGCAGATGGGTTTTGACTTTGCATTTCATGGTATTCTCCACATTTTTAAAAAGCTTTATATTTTTGGCCCATTAGTCGTACACACTCCCAACATTATTTTTAAAATGTTGCACAGATGAATTTCACTTCATTGGAGGTTACGTTGTTTCTCCGCTGCAAGGTTTAAAATACATCGAGTTTTTAAACAAGTCAATTTTGGCTGTCGAGTGAAAGAGGGGTAAATTTAGTATCAAGTCGTCATGGGTCGGTTCGTGTTGAGTAGCAAACCGGGTTTAGATAACTCGGGGGGGAGGGGCGTTCCGTTTTATATATATATAATATATATATATAGAATATAATTTCACCATTTTATTACATCATTGTCCCAAAAGAAATAAAAACTCAACATGACAGTGGCTATTATTTGATGATGGATACCTCGTAAAGAGGTTAAATTATGCATTCCAAATGAGGAATCTGGGACGCTTAATTAAAGAAGCTCACGTGGATGGTTCGCAGTCATTTTGGGAAAAAAAAACTGTTGAACAGCTCTCAGGAACCTTTAATTTGCCATATTTACTTTGAGGTCCATACGTTGGTGGAAAAATGATATTATACAAAAAATGCAAAGAGCTGAGTTCCTTCCTCAGAACTCTACTTACCTTTACCGGTTCCTAGTCATCCTTGTAAGAATGAGCATGGACGTATGTCTTTGGGATTCCTTACATCCTTATTCAAAAGAATCAATCTTTGTGGTAGTAAGACCGGTTGCAAAAGATGACTCATTTCATAGCTTTGTTCTAAACGGATGACTCTAGCCACATAGCAAACTATTCTTCAAGAATGGGGTGCATGCACGGTGTACCAAGTCACTGTATACAGTGAGGCAATAAAACAAGATGACCAAATTTCTTGAGTGGTGTTTTGGAAGACTTTAGGAGCAATTGGTCACTAAACTACTCTTTAGTAATCATTCTACCCCTAAACCCGACGCCAAACCAGTGTGTGACTAGAACAATGGTTACTTTGCTAAGGAAGTATAGTGGGCAAAAACTATCGAAAAATTGGAACTTACAACTCCCCTAGATTGGAATTTGCCTCTAATTGGAGTGTTCACAACTCTATTGAAATGCCCCTTTTGAGGGAGTTTAATAAATTTCCCCCCTCACATTACATACTTCATTCTCTACACACAAAAGACATGGTAAATACTAGTAGAGAGTAAAGTCAAACATTGAGAACCTTTCAGAGATGGTTAAAAAGAACATCCAAAGAAAGAGTCCTACGCTAGCATGCCACCGGCGGTACAAAGAATTCATCTTTACGGAGCATCCTATGGCTCCATTTGAGGAATGAGAGGTTTCTAGCAAGAAATTCAAGACTCCCCCAGGGCCAATAGCCGGTGCAAGATAGTGAAAGGTCAAAACAATGCATACGAGCTGGAATTACCGGAGAATACGAGTGTTCCCTCACTTTCATCAATTACACGACAAATCCCTATACATTGGTGAGAGATCAAGCAAGAAGCAGAAAAACAAGCACATTCTAATTTGAAGCCAATCCTCAATCACCCAGTGAGGATGATGTGCCCCTAGGAGCCATCACTCGATCACGAGCCAAATCCTTGGCCTTGGCCGAACCTTAACTAATGAGTGTGTCTTTTTGTAGGTGAAGTCACATATAAACACCTAAGGATACACCAAATGCTCAAGCATGGATAATTTTTCCTATTGCTAACATTGGAGCCTCCTCGCCCCTCCAAATTAGAAGAAGGAATTTGTGCTTCCTTGTACACATAATTAACTTAACTTAGTTGGTATATTTTCCTTTAAAAAAAACTTTAGATGTTAATGTATTACTGGCATGTATGGATGAACCGATGAAGAAGGAAGAGAGTGCGGAATTTTAAAAAGAGATGGACCACTTGAAGTGACCCTCTAGAGAGAGAAAGGTTTGCCCAAAAATGGCAAAACCATGGTGTAAACTCGACTAGCCTGTGGCCGAGGACCCCCTCCCCTTTTGAACCTCTTCTTTAATTGGTTCTCCAACCCTAATTTGGTAGAGATACATGGTATTTAAACCATCCTTAAGAGGCCCTCTTCAAACTTTTTGAATGACAATTTGTAAGAAATTTTCATTGTGTTGAAGCTTTTTCCCCCTCACTCTCCTCCCGTGACTCACATCCGAGAGTTAGAGTTGATTTTTTGTTCCATTTTTTGAAAACCAAAGTGGCTTACAGTTCTTTTGCAACTTTTCTCCTCCATTTATTGCTAGCGAATCATCACAAGATTGTATCCACTCTCATCCAAAACTGTTGTAATGCCCGTCTACAAAGAGGTACGTCAAACCCTAGAGGTCTATTATTACCTCCGTGGACCAGCAAGCATGTCCCTTTCTCCTTGAAATTTTCAGAACACTGGCGGTTAGCCCTCTGATTTTGGAGGGAAGTTCAATTACATCCGTGGAAGAACTTTCAAATTTCAAATCATTTGGAGTTAATTTGAGGGTTTTCTGCATATTGCTTTCAGGGTGTGTCGCGCCTTAAAATTATTGTTTTCTCAAGCAAACCAACTTTGTTTTTATTTACTTTTAAATAGAACTTCACGTACCCACGCCCACCTTTGCTAGAATATAAGAATTTGACACTACACGAAGATTAATGGATGAAATTTCGCTTATCACCCCGCCCGCCACATCTTTTTCCCTCGCTAACATTTGTCACATCTACAGGTGGGCCTAACAAAACCCCGAGTTAGCCACCCAATCCTCAAGAAGACTTGACCAGCAAAACAAGACTAGATTAAGTGAAACTGAAATCATTGAGCTTGATTGCCCAAAAAAGATAACTTTAGAGGAAAAGAAAATAAAATCTAAGAAAAACTTCACAGCTAAAAAACCTCATGTATCTAGCCTCTAGATTCTAACCTTAGAAAAATAGGAAGGCTTTTGAGGTGAGTGACTAACTCATAATAACCCTGTATTATACTCAAATGCACGTGAAAAGTTGGTTTTAATTACTTTCCCTTCAAAAACCTGATATAGTTACAAAAAGATGTGCATGGATTTTAGTATAGAAATACTTTTCTTTTCATTTCAACAAAGCACTGCAAGCTCAAGATTTACAAATAATCAATCTATATACCATTTTACAAACAGAGTCAACAGCCATAGGTGAGAACAGTTTCAAATATTTGCACATACCTAGTTCGCTATAAATAACCTAAGCTCCACCTTTTTCATTAGAGAAACACTTCCAATGAAAAGAGATGATCCTCCAATGTCCCCTCGGATATACATCACGAAGATCCGAAAACCCGCATGAGTCAAAAATAAAGAAGTGTGGCGATCCGAATATAATCCCGTAGCATCACCTAGTGGCGGCCGAACAACATCAACAACGACGCAACCTATAATAAGATGGCTGCGGATCTAAAACAGTAGCAACAACCACCTTTAAAATCAAAATAGGGCTTGCGAGCCGAAGACAGCAATGCCACCACTCGAAAAATCATAAAAAAAAAAACTCTAGCAGGTTTAAGAGTAGAAAACTCAAAAAGCGCTCATCATACCTTATACGCCTTTTCATAACATTAAAACAACATCCTTCATCAGTAGAAGGTTACACGATTGATTCTGGTTATTGGTTCCTCAGTATATGCAACCCAATCACTAGAAAATTGTAGTAGAAATGCTCACAAGCCTCACAAGACACCAGCACATCGGCACTATACAATTTAAATGACAGTACCATGCACATATAACTAAAAGTATACACGTACGTAAAAAATGACTTGCTTAGCTACCATCTCGTCAAGGTATTTTATAAGTGTCAATCCACAACAATAAGATTTTGAACTATGCAATGCTAGCAGACAATGTAGAGACTCCTACCTCAATGAGACCACAAGCCACACTTACTATCCGACACTAGATGTTCCTACGAAACCGAACCATCAAGCATCGACCAAGGAATCGTATTTGAATGATTTTTAGCTACTAATTGGTTTTGGTGATTTTTTATAGGACAAGATATTCCTAAGCTTTGGAATCTTCAAAAGGGAAATTGTCTTCCCACTTACAATATGCAACAAGCTATTAATTAATTTTAGCTTCTTTAATTTTGGAAAAACAATGGCCTTTATGTAATGTTGTGCACTAGCCTTTTATTAATCATGCATTCATTCGGCAGCAAGGTTGATTGTGTTGCTAGGTTAGTGGTGGGTTCAGGGTGAGGGCCAATTGGGCATAGTCTTTCAGCCCCCCCTAAAATTTCAACCACATTTATTGGCCTTTTGTGAAGAACCCACTAAAGCAGCTCAGCCTCACTACCAAGCATGTTCCTTAGCAAACCACCCCACATCTTCAGCCCTCGACAATCGACTTCAGACGAAGCTTCAGCGAACCCGAGCGCTCGAAAAAGTCCCACGACCAGCGAACCTCGACAGCTAGCCACCTCTCTCCAACCTTCAGCAAGAAATCAAGAGTCCTCATTCTTACAAGGAGCTAATGCTAATGCTGCTGAAGCACTGCCCACCATTCAGTATGGCCGAGCTTGAATCCCAACGGCTAGCTCCATTTCTCTTCAATCAACTAAGCAACCTAGGATTTCCTATTAACATCATTTTTTTTGTGTTTGTATGGGGCTTTTTTTGAAATGCAACTTAACTATTGTCCTTTGCAAACCAAGTGGTTTCCGGGAGAATTTCCAAATTTTTGGTGTCTTTTTGGAGTCTTGCGGTTTGTGCCTAAAAGAACAGCTCGGTTTTGGTTAACCAAAGGTAAAGCCTTCATTGCTCTTCTTGTTGTGGTAACTTGAAGATTCTCATCGCTACTTCTCTCCAAGTCTCTTAGGACTAAAATAGAAAAGGTGTGGTCATTTACTATCCCCAAAAGCTGTACACTTTTCCTTGGAAAAGATAATGCCGAGAGCACACCACTCAATCGGCCACCTCGTCCTAGCATTTATTTTACAATCCAATTATTTTTCCCTCTAACTTTCCATGTTTCTTAAACATCACTCCTAAGATAAATATTCACACGAAAAGCCGTTGCTTGATCACATTCCATAGTACTTGGCTTTCCTTATTTGAGTGCTATCAGGTTGCACAACTCGAGCGTTTGGCTTGGAATTTCTGTGGTTTCTTGCTTTCATTGCAGGTGGAATCACATCAGTTGGTATCAAGAAAGGTTTGCTTCAGTTGTGTTTTACATGTTTTTGCTGCTTAGTTTATTCGTTTTGGGCTGCCTAAAAGAGTTTCACATATCGGTTCTGTTTAGCCAAGAAACTGTTTCCTAAACTTTGTGCTATTCGCTGCTATGTAAGTTTTGTTTAGTTTTTTTAATGATCTGTTGCTGAACTTTTTCTAATCAATTTTAATTTCCTTCCTGTTTTGTTTTCTTTTGTTATTCTGTTTTTGGTCTGGCCGAGAGGAGTAGTTATTGTATCTAGATTATCAAGTCAGCTGTTAACAGATTCCAGCAACCCTTTCCTGGATTTTTTTATGATTTTGTTGGCTAATCTTCTTGACGACATACCTTATTTATCTGGACTTGAGCATAAAGTTTTAACACCTTAAACGTGTTTTAAAGTTGCTGTTTTACTACTAAAGAGATTACAAATTCTATTTCTGGTTTTAGCCAAGAAAGCATGTTGTAGGTATCAAGGTTATCAGTGTGTTTTCGATTCTTTTCACCAACTCGTTCACTGATATTTGCTAAAGTTGTTTACAAAAACGATGATTAGAAAAGCCGACCCCATTTTCCCTGAATGATTTTGAAGTTGAACCAAGGAAGCACTTGATGAGGACCTCCAAACGAGAAGAAGCAAGGTTAAGGCTTTTTACTTTATCTTGTTGAGAACCATTACGATTTTCCTAACTATATGAAGAGACAACACGTACATGGGATAGAAAATCGATTGACTTTGATTTGGTGACCAGATGAAGAAAGAGTGAGTGTGCTAGTGGAACAGCATTTTTTTAATGACTCTCCAATACCATATTTGTTTTGTGATGCATTGATTAATTTTCTAAATTTGACTGTTTGTTCTTTTGGATCTGACTAACCATGCCCATAGAACGGGAACGAGATTCTCACAAAGGGCTCCACATCTCGCCTTATGAAAACTCCACTTGGTGGATGGGGAACTTGCCTTTTCCCTTGGCCAAAGCTTTGATTGTCAAGACGGAGCCTTGCCTATTGTCGTATGAGTAGAGTTTGTTCCCGAATTGACTTGGGGACCTTAATGCATCCGTGCCTCCAAAGTTATGCTCCAAAGATGAATTATCCCCAATGTTGTTTTGGTGATAAGGCATGGTTTGGGATAGGCATCGAGGTATGTTTTTCACACCACCGCACCTCTTAATTGAACTTGGCTATTTAAAATGTGGAACATAGATTGGTTTAGGATCTCCCTTGAGGTATAGCTTAATGAGCATGTTAATCTTATGCTTTTTAAAAATAGAGCTTTCAATTATTCATCCCTTGATTTTCAAAGTGCCTTGGTAAAAAAAATTTGAATTATTGAAACTTTATGAGAATGAATCTTCATGCATCAACAATCTTTGCATCCTTTAAAAGGTTTCATAAACCTTGATTTACCTTTTTTGTGCATAGAACTATTAGTGAAGTTAAACTTTTTGAGTTCATAACCACCTTTTTGTAAGCATAGTGAATTTAAAATCATGATTGAAACTTATTTGTGATTTCTGAGAGGATAGAATTGTTATGTTGTTTGCAATTGACCATGACATTTTTACTTTTCGGCTATTGTGATAACTTTTTAACCCGAATTTGTACACAGGAATTGGGATTTGATCCTAATTGTTGACTTATTACTATTTTTTTAGCCTTCTCTTGACCTCCTATTTGGTGATTGACACTGGATGCAACGTTTGGGTGTACTCATGTGTATTAGAAACTTATTTGGAAGTATGGAAGTAAAAACAACCATGATGAACCTTGTGAAATTTTGATTGTTGGAAGGGCAAAAACTGATTTGGAGAATACTATTACTCAAACACTGATATATATCTTTGTATTTTGAGCAGTGTAGGTTTTCTCTAGTGAATGTACTTTAAAATATCACCTCACATGAACCAACTAACCAAGTCCACTACATCCGAGGTATGTGCCATTAGAAACTTTGAAAAATTAGTGTTTTAGGATTGGATGGACTATAGGCTGCATTACTTTTGAGCTTAAGATAGTATGTTTTTTAAATGCATTTTTGAGGCTCTCTTTATTCTTTTTTGCCTTCATGATATAAGAAAATTAGTGATTTTACTGTTCTTGTTGTTGTTTCTTTAGGAGACCTGTTTTTTGACTAAAAGAAAGATGAAAATGAAGAAATGTGTTTAGTCCAATTATTATGATCTTTTCTTTGCAAACCGACACTTGATTTTGTATTGCAAAAAAAGGAGTAATTTTCTATTTTTAGTACTAAGAAATAACGAAAATTTTTTGGAGAACCTATGTTTCCTAAACCTCTAATGGAAGGATTCCAACCCAGAGGCATGTGAACCAATTATTATGACTAATAAAATGGTCATGTATCTCTTACAATCTAATTGATTGTTATTTAAATTGGTGGATGGAAAATTTTTTGATATGCACTTAAAGGTGTTTCTCATATTTTGGGGGGCCATGGATGGTGGGAATCACTATATGATTTGGATCTGTCTTGCCTTCATCCTCCCTGGCGATATTCTTTTAGTTTCATAATTTAGTCTCACACTTGAATGATATGAGGCTATTGGTAAGTTGTAGACATCATTAAGATTAGAGATTATTTTGATAATGATTTTGCTTGGAATACTTGGAGTTTATTTGTGACACATCCATACTTGATTCGCCCATGTCCGTAAGTTTCCACTTGCCAAGCTATGATGTATTTTAGGTCTAGGAATGTTCATGTAATACTTTGATTTCTCGTTTACTTTTAGAATTGGATGGTTTATAATTGTTTTTGATGAAATTATTTAAATGCTTACTTATACCAAGCTCTTTTTGTCATTACTATATTCATTGGATGCAAAATCAAGTATGTTTTGCCCAACCATGAATTGTGAAGTTTGAACGGACAGAAAGAAAGGAACTAAAGTAATCTCCTTAAAAGAAAGTAATCCCATCGGATCCCTAAGTATCCTTGTCATGAATAACTTGATACTAGTTTGAGTGAATATCTATTTTTTAAAGCTTGAAAATTTTTGTTGCTTATGACTGATTTTTCATTGTGGATATATCTTACTTGTCTAGGTTTGATGAATGCAACTTTTACTTCAAGCGCATACTTTGATAAAGTGAAATAGGTACTCCCATTTTAAATGAAATTATATGGGAATAACCATTCTTGTGAGATGATACGCATAGTATTCTTCTTTTGAGAACCAATTATATTTTCTTGGCTGGGAGTGCCATTTGTTTATTAATCTTGCTTTGAACATTATTCGTGCTAAAAGTTTTACAAGTATTGCTTGATAAATGTTTATTTTTTAGCCCTTTTAGATTCAAAGAGTTTGTCGAGATTTTTAAAATGCCTACTTTGGGATGGACCAACCCATAGTTTGAAGTCAAATCTTCAATCCACTCGGCGATGAGGATGTGCCTACAAAGCCGAACCGTCAATCATGACCAAGTGCGTATTTTATTATTTGATGTTACTAATTAGTTTGTGAGTTTTTTAGAAAAATGCCTTCTAAGCGTAGAATCTCAAAGAGGAATTTGTCTTTCCATTTCACTTACAAATTGTGTAACTCAGCTATTAATAATTTTAGCTTCTTTTAAATGTTCGAAAAAACATGGATCATTTATGTAATGTTTGGCGACCCACTAGCTTTTTTATTAATCATTCATGATTAGGGCAATTAGGGTTAGATTGGTGTTGGTATATGATTAGTGATTGCTTAAAGGGTTGAAGGCAAATTCAGCATAGTCAGTCGCCTACACTTAATCAATTTCAACTCCCACATTTTATGACCTTTTGTGAAGAACCCACTTAAAGCTCAGCCTCACTACCAGCCGCTTTCCTTCACACAACCAGCCCTCATCTTCATCTCCAGCCACGATCTATGGACAAAGCTTCAACAACGACCCTAGCGCTCAGAAGAATCCCAGCGACCAGCTAACCTCGACAGCTAGCACCTCCTCCACTCTTCAGCAAGAAATCATAGTCTTCACTACAACCCTGCACCTTAAGATTCTATTTAAACATCGCTTTTTTGTGTGTGTGTTGGGTGAAATGAATAACTATGTTCCTTTAGCAATCAAGTTTTGGGTTCGGGCGAATTCAAAAGGTTGGTTGCTTTTGGAGTTTCTTCACGTTGGTTCCCAAAAGTACTGCTCGGTTTTGTGAACCGAAGGAGAAACCCTTCAATTGCTCTCTTGTTATGGTAACTTGAAGAGTTCTCATCTCACACTTCTCTCCAAGTCTCTTAGAACTGAAATGAAACAGTGGTCATTTACCATCCCCAAAAAAGCTGCACACTTTCCTTGGAAAAGAGTAATAGTCGAGAGCACACCATGCTCTAATTGGCTAGCCTCCGTGTCTTAGCAATTTATTACCATCCATTTCATTATTCCGTCTAACTTTTCACTGTTCTTAAACATTACTCTATATAATATTCACACCAAAATCGTTTGCATTGGATACATGTCCATATACTTTTGCTGGTTCCTTACTCGATTTGCACAAATCGAGCGCTACTTGTAATTCTTATGGTTTCCTTGTTTTCTTGCCATCTGCAAGCCAAGATTGACACTTATCAAATTCTAATTAGTATATTACAACATCTCACAAGCTATAGGTCCTCCAAGTTTGAAAAGATTGCTACAGACATAGTTACCTATCAATACTAAGCTTCCACATTTTTCATTAGAAAACACTTCCATGAAAGAGAGTTCATCATGTCCCTCTGATATATCATAAGACGAAGATCCTGAAAACACTCATTAGTAAAAAAAAAAAAGAAAGTGATCGCAAACCGAGACTAGCAGCATAACCTAGTTGGTGGCGACCCAGTCAGACAACACAACCTATAATCAAGACTGCTGGCGATCTAAAGACCCCCAAAAAATTAGCAACACAACCCGCAAAATCAAATAGTGGCTGGCAATCTGAAACTGGCAATTACACCACCAAAAATCATAAAAAAAAAATTAATAAACCCTAGCCAGGTTTAGAGATTAGAAATTGGCAAGACCTTGTGTCATCACAATCTTATTAACCAATTTGTCGTAACATTAAACACCATCCTTCATGCAGCAGAAGGTGTAACATGATACTATTTCTGGTTTTTTTCCCTCATCCTAAGCAACCACAACAACCATAAAATTAAATAGCCGAAATGCTCAAAGCCCAACAAACACCAGCACATTGCTATAACACTTTAAATGTACCATGCACACTAACTAAAGTAAAACGGACGTAAACTAATCCGTTAAAAATGACTTGCTAGCTACAGATCTTGTAACACCCCGGATTTTCAGGTTTCCGCTTACTATGGCCATTTTCGTAAATAACGGAATTTGGGCTCGTGTTGTGTAACAGAAAGTTTTATTAGAGCCCTAGCGATAAATTGAAATATTTTGAAGAAATAAAGAATTTTGGAGACCCCAATAGATAGGAGAAATAACAAAATAGGAAACGATTAAGAAAAAAGACCAACAAGGTAATTTTGAGAAGTAAAATTATAAAAATAAAAACTAAACCCCCCTCCTTATTCCTACTAGTTCTCCCAGCGAGAAATCTTCTTCCTCTCTGTACTTTCTCCATTTCCGCCCGACACCTCTCTACGCAACGACACGGTTCTCACTCCGATCAACGCCGTGCTTACGTTTTTCTTCTCTAACACGATCCTAGTAAATTATGTATTTCTAGTTTAGTTTCGTTGCTAAGTTTGAACATTAAGGTTTTGTTTAGGTTTTCGTTAAAAACGTGCAATTAAGGTTGGAAATCAAAAAAAATCAAAAAAAAAACAAAAGGTAGGTTTTAGTGTGATTATGCCTCAATCGACATTTTGTGATTATTGAACGTAGTAAGCCATTAAATTGGTAGTGTTAGATTTCGGAGGGATTAAGGTTGAGGAAACTCCTTATTGGAGAATTAGCGATTAAATGCTTCAAAGAGTTAATTTAAGATTTAGGAGATAGCTTTTAGCTTAAGACGTCGTTAGTCTTTAGAATTCGATTTCCTAGGCTCGATTTTAAGATGATTGTTTGAATTGCCATAGTGAACACTCTCGTGGACGAGCTTAAATTGCAACGGACGCGAAGGTAAGTTTTGTGATTTGTTTGGCCGGTTTGGCCTACACCATAAGAAAAGTATGTGAAATTGCGGAATTTAGATTAGTGTGTTTCGGATAATTAGATGGGTTAGTTAGCTACTTTAAGCTATAAACTTTTAAAAAACGTTCTTGTTTGTTTTATTGTTTGTGTTTTTATGATTGTCTTATGCATGTCCATGTATTTTTTTCTGAATCGCTGCAAATGACTTTCAAGTATTTTTTTCATAAAAATGATAACGAAAAGGTATAAATGTATGTAATAACTGTCACTTCTTGTGGTGGTTCAACATGGCCTGTCATATGAAGCATGTTTTTTCCCCTAGTTAATACCGAGTGGCTATCCAATCGTCGATTTGCCGCTTCTATCTACTGAGAGCGCAGCCCCGTGACATCCTTAATGAAATGAATAGCGAAAAGGTATGTGACTGCAGATTGTAAGTATTGCATACTCATAAACATTCATCCCTCATTTACGCATGTTTTACTGAGCTCCTTTACTCATAGTTTATTCTATGTGTAGGTTGATTTCGAAACAGGTGAGGAGACGTTCCTCCACCCGACGCATGCAGGTTGATGAGGATGGCTACTTGGGGTGTGTTGGGCAGTCGACCTATTTTGACCCGTGGGGACCATCCCCGATAGGGATTTTGAGATTTTTGATAGTTAGAAACGTCGATAAATTATAGGGATGTTAATTGGGCTGATGTGTGAATTATCTGAGAAAACTTACACTATTGAAAATGTTTGGGGGAACCCGTTATGATATTTTTGGTTCAGTCTTTATGGAGGTTTATATCTTTTATAGAGGTTTAGACTGGAACTGCTTGGGACTTTCAGTTTATAGGGATTGTTTCGTTTTTCATGGATTCAACGCAGTTCGGTTTCGGAAAACTTATTTCGTTTAATACGTCTCGAGTCGGTTTTTTGAGCGAGTTATGAAGGAAGTACGAGTGTCCGGGTGACTTTATGTTTGAAATGGGTTGTGTATGTAATGTGCGTTTAGAGGTACATTGACGAAGAAATTTTGTATGTGTATGTACATGGGATTGAAGGAAAGGGACAGAAGACGAGCAGCTCTCTGATTTCAAATCCCGAAAGTCTCCGGTCAGTCGCCATGAGGGCGAATCGCTCGCCAGAAGTGGGCGACTCTCTGGAAATTCCAAAGAGTCTCCGATCCGATTGGATGAAACGGGCGCTCGTTCGCTGTTGATCAATCGGAGGGCATCGATCGCCAGTGTGGGTGCGATTCGATCGCCCCTTATTTTACACAGCCGATCGACTCGCTGTCTAAGTCCGATCGATCGATCATTGGCAATTGTGGGCACAGTAGCCCTTTTTTGCCCCGCGCTTGCCTGTCCGATTGTTTTTTCTTTTAATTAATAGTTTTTCTTTAAAGGATTTATTCAAAGAGAAATTTAAAATAAATAGACATTGATTCAAGTTTTTAAAGTCGAAATACTTATTGCACAAAAAAAAATTCACAGGATTTAAGGATATCGAAATTATGGATTTCAAAAGGGTACAGTATTATGGGACGCTACAGATCTCGTCAAGGTTTATAGTGTTCAATCCACAACAATAAATTTTGAAAACTATGGCAATGCATATCAACAATGTAGATACTCCTCCTCAATGAGGACCACACCTGTCTGACCTAACCGGCCTGACTATCAGAACAGACACCGGAAATAGGCATCAAAACCCAATCCTCGAAACTAGAACATTGTCGAACCTGTAACACTTCCCCCATCAAGCCTCATATCAATATATTAGGATGATCATAGCGGGATTCTAAAATGAACACTAGAAACTCAACTAGGAACAACAACAACCAATTGGGAAATCTATTAAAAAAAAAAAAAAAATCCAGAGAGTCAACTAGAACACAGCGTCGACCTTCAACCTAGAGGTCGAGCCAGGGCTTCGTAGAGGTGACCAGATATTGTTGTGCTCGACCACATCAAAAAGGTCGACCAAAAACTGCAGCAATCGCCTAGAAGATGTACGTCGACCATACACTGCACAATCGCTTGTGCCCTGCCAAGGTGGCCTGTGGGATAGAAGATCCGCCGGTCGATTGCACTCAAACAATATGGGGGTCAACTGAACGATGTTGCAGCTATGAAACTCTTCTGAAAAACTGTCTCATTTCATAGATTTTTGTTCCAATCGACGCTACCACCTACCTAACATCTATATCGACCAAATGAATATACAGAACCAACTATTTTCAACTCTTCCAGCTTGAAATCAATTTGAACAAAACTTACCCCTAACAAGAACACTAACCAAACAGAGTTAGCAACCATTTGAGTTGAGTGACAATGACAACATCCCTAGCGTCAGAAACTCTCGCTCTACTTCTCCCTCCCGCCCTCCTATAGCCAAAAAAAAAGTAAGAAAGTTCCCGTCTCCTTATAAAAAAAATCACATAAGTAAAAATAAAAAGACCCACACACAGACACACACACACACACACATCATATATTCCTTATCTTATTGACATGCAATGCCAACCAACTTTTTTCAAAACTCTAAACGAGGAAAATTCAAAAGGCGAACAAAACTTCCACATCGCGACAAAATAATTTCTTTATAATACAATTTCTAGGACCAAAACATACAAAACCACAAACCCCAAACATTTGAACATCAAATGCGACAAAATACTCCCCTCGAACAAACTAAGGACAGAACCAATTTTCCAACACAGACTTCATAATTCTACCGTCGTGGACATCAAACGATCATTTTGACCAATTGACAAACGTTCACAAGGGAGAGAAATTCCTCCCTCTATTGAGATAAAAATTTATTTTTTATAAAATGTTATAATATAAATTCATATTAGTTGATCTATATATTAAATAACAGCCATAAGTTTATATTCATGAAAAGTCAACATTATCCAAACGCAATGAGGTACCTTTGAATGTCCCTCACAAATACTATATTTTCATAATTTAACTAAGTGGTCGACCTGCAACTGTAGAGTCGACAGAACTACTGCTCAAAGGTGGACATACACTGCAAGCGCTTGCCAGGCCACACAACGGTCGATCAGACCGCAAGGTTGACCCAAGAACTTTTAACGATCGACCCAGACACTACAACACTCGACCCATCCCCTGCAGTTGGCCTGTCGACATAAGGGGTCCTCAGGTTGACCTGAACTCAAACAATGGTCGACCAAACAGAGGACTTCCTAACTATGAAGTCAACGGAAGTTACATCCATTTTTGTCCATTTTTTTGCCTCCAATAAATCTTCAACCTACCTAACTATATATCGACCAAAATGAAATAAAAGAACCAACTATTTTCAGTTTCAATGGCAAATCTCTATCCGACATAAAACTGAAGCTTAACGATTTTCACTATAACTTGGAGATTGGAGTGACACGACACTATCCCTAGCTCAGAACTCTCTTTTGTGTTCTATACTCACTTCTCTTCCTGTGTCTCACAAACACGCAAAGGGAGTAAGAAATTTCCTTCCTTAGCAAAAATAAAATTAATACAATTAATAATAAGAATTATAAATATTTAATATATATATTAAACACACTCCAAAAACCTAACAAGACTAAATGCACGCCAACCAAAATTTTCAAAAACCTAACCAAGGAAAATCAAAAAACAACAAACTGCACTTCTAAAATAATTTATACTCAATCAAAAATTCGGACCCGCACCCAACAATACAAAACCCACAACATCGAACATAAACACCTACACAAAATTCACATCGAACCCAACACGCAGACAAAATCAATACAGACTCAAATTCTACCCTTAGGACTTTCCAAACTTTTGTTGACCCAAATGACCAATTCACATGTGGTTGAATGTTAATGAATCGACAATTCCAAAGTCAAACATGGAAAATAATTTACCTTAAAGAAGTGAAAATTTGGGATATTAGCGCACGCACCAGTGTATACCCTGTTTTACGAGATTTTTTACACTTCCAAATAAAATGACATTTTTCTGGGTAAATATGCAATTAACTCCTTTTGTGGAGCAAAGTTAATAGATCCCTATCATAAATTTGAAATTATCGATGAAATAAGGAAAATTTGACAAAAAGAACTTCGAAATCAAATACGAATTATGTAAAAAAACAAAATAGAAAAGAATTGGAGGGCAAAAAGATAAGTTAATTTGACAAGTCGGCAATTTTAATAAAATTGCACAACCCCCTCGCCCCCAAAATCGTAAATTCACTTGGGTGCAGAAACCGCCTTTGCCTTCGCATGCCTTAGGACGTTTTCATTTCTGCGCGCCGTCTCCGAAAAATATCCTTCACGGTTACACTATGACGAATTTCTCTCCAACGTCCGATCTTCTCCAAAGTTCGTTTTCGTCTCCTTCAACGATACTCTAGTAAGGTTCTATGGTTTTGGAAAGTTTATTCCCGATTTTCGAGTGGTTAAACAGTAGGGTAGTTTCGTTATTTGGGAAGTTAGCAGTTTAAATCGATTTTAATGACGATGGTTGTCGAATTGGCCAATAGTAGATAGACGCATCGGTCGGGTCGGCAGCTTGAATTTGCAAGGACTCCGAGGTAAGCTCTGTCTGTGACTTACTGGGCCGATAGGCCTATGCCACTAAGTCGAGTTCGTCGTTGAGGTTTGGAGTTATGTAGTTTTTATGCTTTGGTAAGTAGTTTAGGATTAGAGTTTTTTTTATAGGTTATGTTTGCGATGTTTTGATGGTAGGGGGGGGGAGGTACCTGCATGTTATATGTTTACCATATTCATCTTGCTGTACACTGGAGTCATCACGCCTTTCAATAATAGGCATGAAAATGGATTGCTTACATGTGTTTAAAAAGACATAATTAAAAGAAACAATAGTACGTTAATTCTGGTCACGTGGGGTGGGGTTCACAGACATGGCTGTTTACAGATAGAAGGTCATGTTTCCGTTCCCCCCGCGTTAATGGAAAGGGCATGTCTGAACCGCCAGACGGCGCTCTCCATGCTGGTGATAGTTAAAACTTCGTTGACAATTCTGTTCTGTAATGAAACAATGAAAAGGTCTGCAGGATTTAATAACCTCGCATATGGGGTCCCAAGGGGGCATGCTTTGCATTTACTAGCGTACTGAGGCCTTTATGCTCTAAGTGGGTCTTATGGGGTCAGGTGTTTGATACAGGTATGTGATATTCCTCCACAACCCGTAATGTACTGAGCAGGTTGAAGGAGGATGAACCAGCCAGTAGGGAAGTGCGTTAGGCAATGCGTGCTATTTTGAGCGCTATGGGTGAACAATGTATACGTATTTTGGAGATTTGGTATGTTATGTGTAGATGATATAGGAAAAATGTACTATGATGACATCATTTTAGGATGGGCTATGTGCGCTGAATAGTGTAGGCATACGGTACTGACATTCGATGAAATAATTCGATTATAATGGCTTTTATGATATGTGGAAGTTGATGATTTAGTAGTTGGGCTACGCATAGTCGTTTTGGAGACAAATGTGCGTGTTTAGGTGTCGGTTTTTGATGATTGCAACGATTTACGAAGTTGGGGGAAGGGATGGGATATTTTTGAGGATGTTTATTAAATGTATGTGTTTGGTGTGTATTGTATTGAAGAAGAATGAGGCTGCTCTCTTGAATAAAATCGCGCAGAGAGGCTTGCGATTCGGTCATCTCTGAATGGTACCGATCGCTCGTCTGATGTTGTGGACGATTACGCCTACAGTTGTAAGCGACCAGCCAATTGGAGTCGCCGGGACGTCATTCATAACTTAAACCCCTTAGCTTTCTATTTATCACTCTCTTGATGCTCTTTTAGATTCTTCACAGCCTATTCACCACTTTACACATAAGGTCCACCTTGTATTATTAGTTATTTTTTTGAAAATAACTTGCCCTCAAGCAAAACTTAGACGGTAACAAACAGAGAGAACTAGATCCATCAAAAAAAAAAATGTCGAACATGACTCCTCTTAAACTAACAACATCTGTGTTCACTATCGCTCGACGAACGCATCGTCCCAGACTCATCAAATCTTATGACAAATTCGGGCGAGGTAAAGAATGCGCCCCAGATTATTCGATCGACTTCATTCTGGCTGCATGGGTTTGTATGGGTTTGCATGCATCGCTAATCAGACGTGTAGCCTCTTTCGATTGTCACGTGTACTCTGCACTGACTCAATTATCATTGCCCATAAAAGATCATCTCCGTGGCACGTGTCATCTCAATCGCGACCTCATTAAATCATCACGGCGTCACTAACGACAACAACATCTATCTAGTCATCGTCTCGTTCATTGATAATACAATCTACATCTAGCCTATCACTAGCCACAAAACGATTCGTACATCAGGCCCGACATTAGGAAATACATACATCGCCCCGATCACGCTAACACAAAACAACACTTACAAACTCTCGCGGTAATTATGAAATACACAACATCTAAATCGATTCTGTCTTAGATGACAAAATAATTTTACATTGCGCCCGACATTCAGAAATAGCTAGCTACAAGCAATCATGCCCGACTTTGCAATAGTACGACAAACCACACTTGTGACAATGCATCGCGGCTATTTGAATAGCCACACAGTCTGTGACCCGGTCGCTAAAGTACGACAAAACGATTTGTACATTGCCCTGACATTAGAATAGCACTACCTCGCCCGAGTGGGCACTACTATTCGACAAAACAACACTTATACAGGCATCCGGTATTTTGAAATACCCAATAAAAAAACATCTACTGGTCGCTTAGAACGACAAAACGTATTTGTCCATGCGCCTGACTATTAGAAATCATCTACATCGCGCTCGATTCACTAGAGACCAAACAACACTTACAGCATCCGTATTTGAATGACACAACATCTGTACGCCGTAGAAGCATGTGCAATCCACGTGTTCTTTTAAGACACTTTTTCGATAGAGAATATCTATCGGTGGATGCAAAGCTCATACATCTTTCGCGAGAGAGATCACATATCGATGAACTAATATAGCACAGACGTCTTAACTTCATTGGAGTCGCTTACTCTTAATAATATGAAAAATCAGAGACTCATCAGAATTCTTGTACGGAAGAGCTTAATTTAAAAAATAACTTCGTTCTATATCCATATAAAGCATGTCTCAGACCTCCGGAATAAACAGACACTTTCAAAGTCCAAATTAAAAACCTGATCGTATCCTATCGTTAACATCAGTTTTCTCTTAAATCTTAGCTGACATAAAATGAGCATAAGCCACGGAGTACGGGTTAAATCATAATCGCCTGCTCAGGCCATTAGACTCTCCCTCCCGCTTAGTATCCATCCTGCCACTCACCTCTATACAACTATCATGAACTTGGAAACGCTCCACTGATGGCTCTTCACACAACAGTCTAAGTTTAAAAACTATAAGCCTAATGCTTAGTAAGGAATGGCAATACTAACCAGGTATACACGTAAATGCGATAGTTTGGCAAGAAATATCATGATCATAGTGCAGTTTCATGCTCTTTTCTTATTCTTATTTTGCGTGTTTCTTTGTCATCACTTTCATCATAATGGTTAAGGGAGGATTGGGCGCGTAAAGGGGAGATGACAGTGCAAGTGTAACAGAGTCCGCTTTTCGGGGCCGTATTCATGGTCCATTACTCTTATGGAACAGTTATCATACGCCAAACCGGCGCCTCCAACACTGCACTTATCCTGTTGCCTAAGTTATCAGTATCATTCTTCATATCTTGTTCATAAAGGGGGAAACTGCTGCATGAAATCGGTTTTCATTATGCTTGAGAAGTAAATACCATGATGCATGAGCATGAATGTTCTTAATCATCAAAGACCTAGGAAATATCATAGCTAGACATTGACCTTCATAGACTCTAAATCGGAACATCACATAACATAGTTCTCAAACATCGCCGTAATAATAATCCAGTACAAACGCATCTTACTGAACTTTAACAACAAACATCAAACGCATAACTATTTGTACCCTTAAGATGTAGGGCTCTCTAAGGGCCGGAAAACCGTGGCCCCCTCTTAATAGCATTTCATCTTACCTGCTTCCTTAGCAATTCGTGCACTAGTGCAGCGTCTTCAAACCTGCTTCACCTGATATCGTAACGCCCCCGACCGCCACGGCCCCTCGCTCGGTGCGGCTATCGTCGCTACCTACAACCTTGTCTAGAACAAGATTTTTTGTTTTTTAAATAATTTCTACTACAACTTTTCAGCGAAAACTACCGAAAATCTTAAAAAGAAACATCGTCCTTTGCTTACTAAAAACAATCGGGCAGTCATAACGACTAAATTAGGCCTAATAAAAATCCAAAACCTAAAGGCAAAACACCAGTTTATAAGCTATCCAAACAATTTTACTTATTCTAATGAAAGCCGAGTACATGAATGTTAATATTGTATAATCTCAAAACGAGCAAAATATATAATCAATTCACGAGTACTCCCGACAAAATCGCAACCACAGAGCTGATAAAACTACTATATCTTTACAACAACAAAATCTGACAAAAACGGCAGACAAAAACTACCCTATTATCTCATTCACCAACCAGACTTTCTGCCAAAAAAAAAAAAAAAAAAAAAGATTCATGTCGAGACTGGCCCCAATCAAGTACTCCGCACCGGTCATAGTACCGCGTAACCATCTACCAGACTGGCGCCCAACCCTATCTTGCGGCTCGTAAGTCTCGAACCTGTACTCCTGTGTCACCTACACCACAGAACACAAACTCCATCATGACACACGTAAGCTTACGCTTAGGGGGGGCAAGTAGTGGATAACACATAAAACAAGCCAATGTGCACACACAACCAACCTAGACATCAACACCACAAATCATCTCACAACTACCGCTAACACAAGGTTCAGTTTCTACTCGCTCAGTTGCTCGTTGTTGCTGTGCGTTTCGTTGGCTCCTTTAGTACGTAATTCATCACAACAAATGCCAAAACCACAAACTCTAGTAGTGCCCGTCGCAGGTACGCCACCACCTTTAGACCCGCGACTGTAAACTAACCAAGTTTCCTCGCAGGTGCTTCCTCTAACGCGCTGGGTGACATCAACTCTGTTAGTGTCCTACCCCGCAGGTACCACCTTAAACGGCGACTAGGAAACTCGCTCAGAGTCCGTCGCAGTCGCTACCCTAACGTCGACTGGGTTACTCTAATCTCTGGGCTAGTCCGCCTCCCGCAGGTACCCCTTAAACTTAAGCTCGACTAGGAAACTCCGCTAGTCGTTCTCTCGGCAGGTGCTACGTCCTAGTACGCGACTGAGTTGCCTATAAATCTGCTAGTCCCCGCGCTAGGTACCCCGACCAACTGCTTAACCCTACTAGAAACTCCTCCCCCCCGCTAAGTTGGGCTCGGGCAAGGATGCTAAGCGCGTAACGCGCAATGGTGACTCTGAAGCATGACCACATTAACGATTTCAACTCACATGACTTCGCTCAGTACGTTTCGACACAATCTCACCATTCAAACCATGCTAAAAATCCGTTCGTAGTTCGAATGATGCATGTCCAGGCATACCAACACGCAATGAAATAAACAACCAACAACAAGCAAATCAAGCAATCAAACCACAAATAGCTTCCTACCAGTTCGTGGTGTAGTCCCAGAGGCAACAAAACACACGTCCACAACACTTACGCTGGATGCTCGGAGAGGCTTCCATATGCTCATATTCTATGCGATCAATTCTTTCGTTTCGAGAGCGACCTAACATAACGAATACAAACGTTAGCTTTATAACCTGATGCAGACAATCTAATAAAGTTTCTATCTAAAACTAAACAATACTTGAAAAGCACCTTTCTCCCACAAAGACACCAACTCTGATCTTTACACCGAAATTTGACCGTCAACTTCAAACGGTCATAACTTTCGTCGTTTTTCAACGGATTTCGCGACGTGCCAACCCCATTTGGAAACCTCTACATGTCTATTATCCATTGAAATCTGCATCAACAAACAAACACCTTGGACCAAGCCCGAAAATACTAAAGACAGATGCAGCATTGAATGTTCACCAACCGTTTTTGTGTAACACTTCTCTCTAATCTTCATTTGAACTCCCATAACTACCTACTCCAATTCATCCAACAATCTAACTATCAATTTGTATATAGAAAACAAGAATTCTTAAACTCATAATTATTAGACTTCACTATTTAGGGTTTTCAAAGCCCCTCCACAATGCTCACTCTTGCAAAACTCCGATAAAACCTCGAAATAACAACCCCTTACGGTATAAGGACTAAAAACCCCACTAATTTATTCAATACCTTGAAAACCTCTGATGAGATGAACTATTGGAGGGGATTCAATGGCGGAAAGAAATTCGTGAATGTCAAGAGGAAGAAGAGAGGGTTTTTAGATATATGGTTATGCATTCACTTTCTTTTATTTATAAACACTTTCTTTTACCTTTTACTTTTGCCACCACAAATTTTTGGAAAAAATTTAATTTAAGCCCTCCCTTAAATCTCCTTTGATTTCAACGTGTTGGCCTTACTTTCTCTCACAGCTCATATTTTCTCCACACGCATTTTCTCTTCCATTTTTTTTTCATAAATGATAATTTTCTATTGGTTACATTATTTGCCTTTTCAAAGTGGTTTTGGTTTGAATATGTCTAAACCATTTCTCTTCTACTTTCGCAACGTGAGACTAACTTCTCCGGCCGATTCACCACCTTTTGACTTATACCTTGTCTCACTTAATGGTTCATGCATTGTTTCTTGACTTTTCAAACCGCATGAAATTTGCAATTCTCCTCATGGTCTTTTGACCTTGTCAACCGCACTTATTTCACTTTGGCATGGTTATTCTAGTGCTAAAACTCTTACTCACATACTTAGCATCCCCAGGTTACGCTACGTTAGGAAAATTCCGGTGTTAAGAATATCATTTCACATTTCAGAGTTAAAATAGAATCGCTGAATATTCCGAATCAAGCTTAGAAAAGTCCTAATAATTTCATCCTAAGTCTGTATCCCTGAGATCCCTTCATCCAGGGCACCTTGTATGTGGCTAGTTTCTAAAATCTAAAATAGCCTAATTCAACTTACCGCACTAGTTCCAGTTGTTAGCATTAAAGTCTTAGATTCTAGATCAGGAATCTATTACCAAAGCACGCAGATATATAAATTGTTCTCTTACTTCTCCATTGAAGTAATCTTGAAACATTTGGTCTATGCTAGCTGAAACAGAGTCCAAATAATCACTCGAAACTACATTGTCTAAGTCTTTCCCACGAATGTATGGTTATTCGGATGCTGGAAGGTTGAGGAATCGATCTACGCAAAGAGGGAGTTCGACTTGGTCCGAGAAAGAGTTCTCTGGGAGGGCACGGGAATCGCGCGAGAGAGAATCGTCGGTCTACATGGGTTTAAGTGAGTTAAGATTTCCTATTTTCTTGTTTATACTAAATAAAATCTCTCTTAATACGTTTTTGCTCTTGGCCACCAGAACACAAATAGAAACTTACAATATAAAAGGGGCTTAGACATTAAAATTTAAATTAAGATCAAGGCATAAAGGTGACAGTTAATCTCCGTTAAGAAAATCACCTGGCTGAAAACGTCGGGTTTACATAAGTAAATTTAATGTCGTCTACCGATCTCATTACAGAGGCCACGCGACCGATTTTGGTTGTGTAACGGTGGGGTTTTCGGACCCTGGAGGAAATAAAGTTAGTGTCGTCGAACATTTTGGTCAGTGTAACGGGCGGGGGTTTGTGACCCCAGTCATTTTGAGGAAATTTAGCTAAGTGTCGCGAATGACTCAGTACAGAGGACACGTCGACCGATTTTGGTCATTGTGATACGAACGATTTTGGTCCGTGTGAATCGACTGATTTTGGTCAGTGTGGACAATCGCCCGATTTGGCCAGTGTATTTATCGCGACGAAGAAACCCGAGAGAGAAGTTAAGTGTTATTTATCGCGACCGAGAACCGAGAGGAGTGAAAGTGTTATTTATTCCGGACCACTGTAAATTTCATCCAAACTCCGATAGAAGAGTTGTCAAACCATATTGTTCCTTCGATGAAACCCGAGAGGACTTAAATATAAAAACGAGGTTATAGGCGTCGACCGAAAACTAAGTCTTAATGTTCAGCATTTTTAATTAGTTAATATTAATACTAGGTTCCACCGTTGTGATGACTTCCGCTGAGTAAATTGAATTGTTTTTAACAAGAACAGATATAAGTCGAAAAGAAAAGTTCAATTTACGAGATTTTAGGAATAGTGCAAGGGTAAATCAAGGGTCGTTACACCAAGGGAGACGAATCCTCCCTATTTAAACTAATAAAAAAAACTTATTGTAAAAAAAAATAAAATAATGAACGATAAGGTTAAATTGAGATGAAACTTTACGTTATCCAAAACTAAGCTCGAGGTACTTTCGTGTTTCACACAAACACTATATTTTAGAGTTTTAACCAAGTGGTATCTCCCAATTTATCAATTGGTCAATTCACCGAAAAATTACAAAGATCGACTGTTAACAAATTACGAAATATTCGAGTCACCACTGAACAATGGAGTCAAATAAATCAAAAAGTTAATTGGAATTTTTTTTAAAATAAAATTGAGGGTAATACACTTCCTAAATATGAAGCGTTGACTTTGGAGGGAGTGATGTTTTGATTTCCTTCTCATGATGTAACAATATAGTTACGAAGGTATGACATGTCTTTGGGATCTGTAATTTAGCATTCAAGAATAAATATGAATCATCGTCTACACTCAACGCCGGTCCGAAAGATCTTGCTAGCCACCGACATGAAATAAACGAAAGAATAAGTCATGGCAAAAGCAAGTTGATGGCTATATGCGTTCCGTCCAAACTTTCTGAGAGATTAGATCGTAGCACAGGGAATCTCGACGAGCAGTGCGCAAGGAATGGTAACTGACAAAAAATGGCGGGTGAGGATGAATTGGCGTTTGTTTCAAAGCTCTAGGCGTAGCTGCAATTCCTAAAGGGAAACACGACCACCTCTGAATCTGTTGTTGCAGCTTCGCGTGGCTCTTGTGAACTTCTGGGTTCACGCAAACACCTCCACAGCATGCTTGAGGAAAAACGCACTGGTCCACACCTGCCGCAGTTGAGCCTGTCCTTCTGTAGGTGACGCAAGTTTGTGGCTGCAGCAGTTGGGCCCTGCGCTCCCTTGTCCGGCACAGACCCTTGGATCTCCCGCACCTACCCAGAGCCAGTGGTCGGACACATTGTAGTATCGGAAGCATTGGCCTCGGAAGGAGAAAGACGGTTTCTTGCTTTTTTAGCCACGGGTTAAGTTTTTTCGCGTTTGACAGGGTGCTGGGTGTCAATTTGGAGCTTATCACGCACAGCGGCGTTGCCGAAGAATTGCCAGAAAGGCCACGAGCGTGTTGAAGAAAGCACGAAATGTGAAGGACTTCATATTAATTCTCAACCAGAGTCAAGTGGGAAGGGGGAGAGAGAGAGAGCGAGCGAGTTGCATGAAAGGGAAGGAAAGGAAGAGTGTGTTCGGGGTGGGAGGACAGATGTTGGGGTAGAGGGCATTATATACGGAGTCAGGAGAGGGGTGGAAGGACGAAACTACATGCATAGTGGAGTGGTCTAATTGAACGGCGAAGAGAGACATAACACGAGTTGAAGTAAACCCGAGTTAGGCTTTGAAAGAATATTAAAATCAAAGTTAGGACGGAGAAGGCGCTGAAACTAAACATCCTAGTATTCAAGATTAAGGTGTGCCTAATTGAGAGAATTTAATATTGCAAAACTACTACTTTTCCATATATAATACCAAATTTCGCATCTTGTTTTAAATATTATCACTGTGAGAACAAATATGACAAACCTAATCAAAATCAGGAGCGTTGCACAATCTCATATCAATTGAAATACGTATATTTTCTTAATATATTAAACAACAGTTGATTCTAAGTATTAGAGAATAACCTAAAAATTGCTCGTATTGTTTCATACTTTGTTTGAAAATACTTGATCTTTGATGCCTCAACACGTCAATAACTTTAATAAAATAAATAACCTTTGTCACGAATCTTCTATCTTGCTCTCCCACTCTCTTAATAAGAGAAAAAAAAAAAAAAAAAAAACAGAGAGAAGAATTTCAAAGGTGCTCAAATTGTTTAATCACCCCCTGTCAAAAATTTCTTAACCTTTTATGTATTAATCCATCAATAATTTTAGTAAATAACTAATATTTTGTCAGTAAATCGTGGTCTTCCTTGCTCCAGCGACTTCACAATCCTCGCCTGTTATTTTGAAACTTCGATCGAATGTGGTAGGGCTGACAAGCACATTGTGTACGGTAGTTTTGTCCCTCAAACTGGATGAGTTGAAAGTAAAAGTTGTGACTGGAGAGATCTGGGTTGCTTGGAGATTATCACCAAAACATCACAATCGAAAATGGGAGTATGAAAGCGATGAAGTAGACATTTCATTGCAAGTTGCTGGAGATAATGTAACCTAACTAGACCAGCAAGCCCGCATTCTGGTTTGAAAAGCTTGACAGGAAGAAAAAAGCAAGTATTGTTAAAGAAGCACTCACCCAAAGGTCTACGCTTTGACCTTTTTACGCTACTTCTAAATATTATTTGAAAAATAGTTCCTGTTTTGACTTCACGTTTGTCAAACGATTATTTCAAAAAATATGTTATAATAATCTCCCTATTTTGAAAATGGACTTAATAACTTTTCTGTACCCAACTTTGAAGCAGTGTTAGGAAAAGAAGACAGAAAGAGAGCACTTTTCCTGCGATGAGAACAGTAGATTTCTATTTATATTACTCGATAACAACGTTGCTAAGATGACATCAAGAGATTAGAGTTTGGAAAGGCACAAATATGTGGCTTGACGTACTAACTTTTAAATACCCTAAACTTTGTGAAAAGAGTACTTACAGTGATGACATGAACCATTCTAGCCAATTAAGATTTAGAAAAAATGGAAACATGAAATGATAGAAGTTCTTTTTAAACAGATGAAAAGCACAAAGGAAGGCTATGTTTGAAGAAAGTTGAAACCTAACTGAGTTAAGGATTAGGAATCAAGTATGATAGAAAGCTGCAGAAGAATCGTATAAAAAAAATAGTGAATGGGGGTAGCACATCATGTGATTGGTAGTTTTTGGTGCAAAAGCCGAACGTCAGTTTCAGAAAAAAGCAAGGTCAACCGCCAATCCCTCAACGGAGTACGGCCGGAAGGACGCATCGTCGATGCAGGACAACGCAGAAAGCAGAATGGTACGACATGTTGGATTGGATCTCCGTGCAACGCGTCAAGGTGAGGGTCTATTCTGAATCAAGGGGGGCTGATTCAGTTGACCTTTGCGAGTTCCGGCCACACTACCAGCACTAAGTCGTCGTGCTGGGACCACCTGTCTGGCCTGTGCTTCATTTTATGTGGCGACTGGTTCGTCCCTTTTCCATTCTCACCGTTTTTCTTCTGTGATTCTTCTCTGGCTGGACAAAAGGCAGGTGAACATGACGTCCGTACGCAGTCTGTAAGACGGTAAATTTGGTGGAGTCGAGAGACATGGCATGATGTCCGTGCAAAAAATGGCAAATGCATTTTACAGGTTAGTGGGTACTCAGCGACGTACCTCTATTCACACGTTATTAAGTTTAAATGTAACAATCAACCACATTTATTGCAATAATACTAAATATTGCATTCTCACACGTTGAATTAGAGTAACATTCCACCTTGTCATCACACGCGGTATTATAAAAACAATTCGATATATAAATATAGGGTCACTTTGTACGTAACATCAGATTAGGCGTTAAAGGGCGGCATGGTTTTAAATGAAATAATATGCATACTTAATATTTTAATTGGTAATTTCCCTAAAATTACCTAAAAGCTACCCTAATATTTTAATTGGTAATTTCCCTAAAATTAACTAAAAGCTACCATAAAGGGAAAATTTCACGTGTACATTTTTTTATTTCAAACACTAAACTATCATTTCTAATGCCCTTAATATTAAAGTATGAAAACTTAACAAATTCAAACTTGGCGGACGTCTTTTTACTGTCTGTTATCGAATTTTGCCGTAGAACGAACAGACTCTTAAAACAGAGTCTGTCTGTTACCGAGAACGGATGGACTGTTTCAAAACACAGTCCGTCCGTTATATTTTTTGCCGCATACAGTGCGCACTCTCAAAAAACCTGTCCATCCATTTTCTCTAGTGATGTGGCACTCGAAAACATCGCATCATGACGCATTTGGGGGGGTGTTCACCCTCCTCCGTTCTACACCATTTGTCCATTATGTTTTTAGTGATTATATAACGGACACACATTGGATCAACATGATAAACAATAGAGGGACTAGAGAGTCCGTCTGTTTTTCTCAGCGGACGCACTCTTATATAGAGAATGCGTCCGTTTTAAAAATTAGGAGGCGAGAGCGGAGGGTCACCACCCTCCCTCGCCGAGTGCGTTCGGTTGTTAAATCTAACTAGATCGGAGGGGTCACCATCCTCACCAAGTGCGTCCGATCTCGCGTTTATATCAGAACAAAGAGCTTCTCGAAGTAAAAACTACATTCTCTCAGAACTCTTGCAAGTTTTTTTTGCAGAAAATCATACCGAAAAACACTTCAGGCTACTGTTTTCTCAATTCTGAATTGTTTCGTTCGATTTTTATCCAACAAACCTCACAAATCCGAGTCCCAACCCATAAAATTCAAAATTTTCCAAATCACAAATTCATCGTAAATGGCTGAGAGATTGGTTGATGCAGATGAGCTTGATAACATAGAGTGGTATCCAGAGAAGGACGCTTCCATATATGGTGATATTCAAGCATTCAATCACTTAGAGGCGGTTGAGAAATAGAGGTGCAATCAACCTCGCAAACCCTAGACGATGAGCTACGAGCACCATTCATGTCGGATGATGACGAGGCAGAAAGCAATCAAGTAAGGAAGAAAATTCGAATGATTTTTATTTGGGTAGACAATATAATTCTTTAACGGCCATTAGAGAGGAAGTACGAAATTATGCTTTGAAAAATGGATTTGATATCAAATTCGTTAAAAGTGAACGTACGCTACTCACGGCAGAGTATCAAAAAGGATGTAAGTGGCGATTGCATGCTTCGGCCATGCAAAATGAGTTGACATTCCAAATAAAGAGTTACTTTAAAACTCATAGCTGTGCAAGGACAATTGATAATCGACACTGTTAGAGGTTAGTTGGTGGAAATGCTTGATAATGCTGGTGGAATGATGAAAATGAAAAGACAAAAATGTTAGTGAAAAAAAACAACTAGAAACACAGTGAAACAGTGGAAAACAAAGGCATTTACGTGAAGGAAATGAAGCGAGATGATCAATATGTGGAGGGGTGTTGTGCAGAAAATGATGATGAAAAGGATGATGGAATGTAGGCTCCAAAATACCGTCCGAAGAGTTAAAGTCAGAGCTCTAGGTAGTAACTTTTCGATGAGAAAGTTTCAGCGATGGAAGAAGGTTTAATCCATTGTCTGCTCCTTTTAGAAATGGGAGAGATGAAATGGGACATTGTTCATCAAGAACCGCGGCTTGAAGAACAAAGGAGGCTCTACTCCTCTCGGTTGTTAACAACCGACACACACTTACCTTCTCGGCAAGGCTAAACCTTCACGGTTTATGGACAATCTTCAATGCTTAAACTAAATTTCATTCATGTTGTCTAACCGATTACAAGCTTAGAAAATGGGTATAAATAGAGAAGAGGAATCGGGTGAAGAAGAAGAAGAGAAATCAGCAAAATAGCCGTTGGAGCAACGACTAGAAAAATAGCCGTTGGAAGGCTGCTCGGCGCTGGCGCCGTTGCGCCGCGCGCGGGGGCTGCTGGTGCACGCCTTTGGTCAGCCCGGTTCACCTTGGTTCAGCCCGGTTCAGCATCCAGTTGCACGCCAACTGTTCGATGAATTGCTTTAGCCACACGACAACTTGATTCTCCAATTTTCCTTGAGCATCTCCTCTTCCATGATCACTTTAGTGATCCAAAGACTTTCCTCCAAATATAAAAAGAAATAATTTAGGAAGCATGAAATCAAATAAGGCTAAATGTTTCCCCCAAAATTGTAAGAAAATGCAAATGCATTTAATTACAATATTTGTCAAAAAGGAGGACAAACTCCTTCAAAAACGAGCGATCCGGGTTGTGCTCTTGTGAAGATGAGCGGCTTGCCTCCTTTATAAGCTCCAACAAGGCATTTTCCTACAAAAACACACAAACCAATTAGTAGAAAAAATAACTAAAATTCATACATTGGTTTGTGCTTGACGGTTCGATATCGTGGGCACATCATCCTCTCCGGGTTGTTGAAGATTTGTCCTCAAATCTAAAATCTCTTCTCCTTATTCTTTACCAACTAGCCCGAGGTTAAAGAGTTTTCTATGATCATTAAGGCCTACAAAATAAACAAACAAATTAGTGGGAAAATTCGGCCATGGATTTGATCGAGGATGGTGAAGTGTTTCCCTTGGCACTTCCTCGAATAGTCCGAGTTTCACACTTATGCCAAGTTCCAATTCTTTCAAATTTTAAGTATAAAAAATTTGACAAGGTTAGTCTCTTTAAGAAAATACAATTCAAATTGGAAACTAGAGGCATACTTATAATACCATCGCCAAATTCAAAATTAAACAAAAATATCTTCCATAAGCATAAATGTAACAAGTCAAGAATTGAAGTAGGTGCTACTACACAAAAGGAATCATCTTTCAAATAATCTTCAAAAGTAAATATCAAAGAAGGATTATAATCATTATATCCAAAAATTCTATGAAGACTGCAATCAAGATAGTCCATTATCCATCCCATCCTAAGTAGCCAATCAAGTAGATTGTAAAAGGGTACATACCTTGCTATTATCTTAGCTACTTCAATGTTGTTGTTCTCCATCAAAGACTCAGAAACAATGAGGTTCCAAAAGGATCCTTGTCTTTCTCAAAAAAAGAAGATATAATGGAGAAATAATTTCTTTTCCAACAAAAGAACTAAAATCGGTTAAATAAGAAAAATGAGACTAATAATTATGCTCAATCAACCTAATTTTCTCCTTATCTAAATAACAAGTTTCAATCTTCAATTCAAACATGGTAGTCTTATGCATAAGTTTCAAAACATCAAATAACCTAACATAAAAATTTTCAAGTCTAATAAAGTTCAAATCGGTTAACATGCTACAATAATTAATTGAAAAATTCAAGTATTTCATACACATGTCAAACCAACAAAATTCATCCATAGCTTGAAGCTCAAAGGTCTTTCTATCAAAATAAGTGGCATTAAAACATGCAAGTTTAACATTAGAAAGTAGTTTCATACCACTCAAAAATTTAACTAATTTCAAGAATCTAATAATATCATCCCAATAATTTATAGTGCAATAACGATCCAAAGTAGTGAAGTTCAACAAAATATTGTGCACAATAGATTCTTTCACATTCTTAAGCATTAGATTCAACATGCTAAAATTTTCATAACCTTCCATAATGAAATAATTCAAGAATTCATATGAAGGTAAGATAACATATTTTTCTTTTAAGAAAACAAAAATATTAATATGCTTACTAATACTTATGCAACAAGAAAATTTAGTGCAACACAAAAATTTTAAAAAAAATAAAAAGTCACTTATATTCCATCCAATTTTAAATAACCATGAAATTAAATTGTTGGGTGGAATAAATAGGGGAACTAAGTCACTTAAATTGAAAGATTAAGATTAGTTATACGATGTCACACAAGGTGCTTTGTGTGACACCGATAATTAATTAAATGATGGTGTGACACCCGAAAAATTTATAGTGCGTGTGTAGTTCTAGTTTAGATCAAGTATGAGAGATTGAGGTTATTAAAGGGTGATGTTATGCATAGAAGTGTGAAAGAAGTTGACAAGTCAAAAACAAAAGTGTTTGAAAAGTCAAAATATTTGAACCAATAGAATGTTAGTTAATTAATAGAATGTTAGTTATGGAGTTAGAGTGGTGATTTGGTGGAAGTTGTGAAAAATCGGTTTTGTGGAGTAAGAACACCGGTTCTGTTTTGTGCATTCCGACTTGGCCAAGGTGTTTGGTTGGTTAATTTGATATTTTCAATGGATAGTAGACGTGTAGAGGTTTACGGATTGGGGTGGCACGTCAAAATCTGTTGACAAACGAATAAGTTATGGTCGTTTGAAGTTGGACGATGGAAATTGTGGGAATTTCGGATTTTAAGGTTTAGAATGTTAAAGTTTGTAGAAATTGTGTTTATTGGACTTAGTTTAGGATTTTTAGATTATTGCTAAGGTATTTCGTTAACGTGCTAGGTTGACGAGCGAGCTTTTAGCATAGTCAAAGGGAACAAACACGTGCAGGAGTCCAAGTAAGTAGAGGACGTTTGTGTTTTGCCTTCGGGCCTACACCATGGAACAGTAGAGATTTGTTTGTTTGTTGTGTTTTTTTTGTGTTCTGTAGTGTAGGTAACGAAGTGATAGCAGGTGAGCTTGATGAGGAAGCCAGGATTGGGACGCAGTTGATGATGTGCGCGGTATGCCGGTGCGGGCACTTGTTGGGGCGCCTCGGTCACGTTCCTCGGGTAGTTTGTGGGAGTTTGATTTAGATAGTTTTGTAAGTATTTTGGATTATTGTGATCAGTGTTTTAAGGACTGGTTTGTATATAAATACTGGTCGTTTGAAAATATATGTTTTCCGGTTTTGGTTTCAGGTTTTGGTTTATAGAACTTTAGGCGTTATGCCGTTCGTTTTGGTTTTAAACAAACGACGTCGAGTTTAGTTTCTCTATTTTTCTTTCTTATCGTTTTAAGTCAGTTTTTCAAGATTTTACGGGACACGGAGTTAAGGGTGTCGGGATCATGTGGTAAAAATTTTAGAGTTTTTAGAGGTGTTTGGCTAGATGAAAAATGAAGAAAAGTGAGGAAAGTTGAAAAAAAGTGAAAAAAATGCATTTTTGGCCGAAAAAAACCCGAGGAGGCCCGATCGATCGGGCACTGGGCGCGATCAATCGGACGCTGGGCGCGCAGGCGCGCGCGCGTCACTCAGCGCGCGTGCAGCGCCCAGCGCGCAGGTGCGCGTGCATCGCCTTTTTTTTAAAATTCCTATTTTTACTACGTTTTGACCCGACATTTTCCGACATATTTTAAACGTATCTTGGGCACGTTTTCCAACAAAAATCGAGGGTTCGAGAAACCCAAAAACCGATTCAAAATTTTATCAAAAATTATTTAAACGTCGTTTTAAAACGCGGGATAGCTTAGCAAAGTAGAGCACCGAGCCGGGTTAGTTTCAGGGGCGTTATAGATGGACAATATAAATATGCGGAAATAAATGACATAGGAGGTTGGTAATGCAGTTCGACAACCAGCCTACGTCTGCGGGGGCACACCCAGATATAAAAACATTTATTTGAGTTCACAAAGTTACAAGACAATCAGACTTACACAAATAAAGACTCCCTCTTATCTTTGTCGCTGCCTCTAGCTAACTTCCCTAAGGAAACTATTTTTGCGAGCTCCCCTCCACTTGAGATCGATCTTTCCCGAGATCTAGAAACCAACAAGATCTCCTTGTGGTAGATGACTCCTCCCGAAATCCATGTTATGGCAAGATCCCCTCGCCCACGATCAAATTGACAAGCTCCCCTTGTCTAAAAATAGAACTCCTCCTGAGTTCGGATGCAGCCTCCTCCTGAGACTGAGCTTCAATGAAGAATCAGAAGATTGCCTCCTATAACACCGTCTGGAACACCAGTGCGTTGCCTTCGAACGCAATAACTCAACACACTCAATAAATTGATGAAATCCACAGCATAAGAATAGTGTGTAAAACAATCACAAACCCATACGCAAGAAAAACGATGGCTCGCAAAGTGAAGAAAAAACTTCTCTCGTGAAAATCAAAAATTCGTCGTAAGCTTTCACAGAAACGAAAGCTTTAAATATCATTAGTAGCATCCATATCTTCGATTCAGTTCAGTTACCAAATTAGATATATCACCGCATGAAATAAGGAAACACAATATCTCAAAAGCGGTTGTGTGACACCTCGCATGACACTTTAGGAAAGTTCTTCCAACAACTTGGATAAAGATTCAAAAACTTAGGAAAGCATCCAATTATTCATGTGATATCGAAGTCTAGAATATTTCAACAAATCTTCATCAAATCGTCTTACCAAAACAAAGTTTACCAAAAAGCAAGTGCCTTTAGATTTTTCAATTACTTTCCTAATAAGTTGTTTTCTTATTTTTCCCTTTCACAGAATCTTCATGATCTTCAATATGCATCCATAAAAAATCTGAATATAATATTTCTTGATTACCAAGAAATAAATATCACTTTGAAAAATATTGGAATAAAATATTATCTCCATAAATATAATATGCCAAAAAATCAATGCCAACATATTTGCAATATCTTTGCATTTACAATGTCCCCCTTTGGCATTTTTTTGCCAAAATCAATAATTCCAATAATTTTAATAACTTCCCCTAAATTAGCTCCCCCTAGATAGTAGCTTCAATATTCATCACAACTAGAACTTCAATCAACATCATATCAAGATATTGAAACAGAGCATAACTATCCAAAATACTCCCCTTTTTTGCCATAAAAAGGACAAAAAAATATAAGAGAATAACTACCACTATAAACGTAGCATAATCACTATAAACACCAGCAGCACCATAGGGAGATAACCTGTAACACCCGGCTTTACGAGATTTTGAATTGTGCGCGCAATGACAATTTTGTAAATAATTGAAATATGCCCGTTTTGCGAATCGAGAGTTTTAATGGAATCCTTGCGATTTATATGAACTTTGGGAGAATTATGGGAATTTAAGGAATTCAAACCGAGATATAATGTTTAAGTTTCCGGTTTGACCCTGTAGAGATTTAATTTGTAGAAATAGCAAAATAAATCAGTTTGACGAATGGAAAGTTTTATTAAACACCAATAAGGAAATTTTAGAGAAACCGAACCGATAGTCGAATAATAGGTTGAACGGAGAGTTAAACCGAAGGGCAAATATGTAAATTACCAAGCCAAATTTAATTAAAACCTAAATACCCTCTTCTTCTCCCCACACTTCAACGAAAATCACCAGAGAAGTGCTCTGGCGATTTTCCTTCTCTTCCACGGCTTATCCACCATTTCTCCACGGTTTGTCCTCCGTTCTTCGAGTTCCCTTCATGTTTTCTCTTCCCCTCGTGATTCTAGGTAAGAATCTATGGTTTTTTCGGCTTTAGATCGTGATTTTAGAGTTTTGAACGTTAAGGGTTTCGTAGGAATTTTGTATAAATAGTCGGGTTTTGTTAGGAAACGTTAGAAATTACTTTGTTAACGTTTATTAGTCGAAATAGTGGATGATTTGGGCAGTTTCTTAGAAAAGTCGGGTTTGGAGCTTGGTGAAACCTCCATTAATGGAGTTTGAGAATTTGTGAGTGTAAGTTGCTCGATGAAATGCCCGAGAGAGATTTATTAGAGTTTTAGGAAATTTCCTTTAGTTAGGAGTTTCGTAAATTTCCGAAATTTGATGTTTAAGCTCGATTTCAACAAAAGAACGCTATAGTTTTCTTTAGGTGACAAGGCTCGAACTGAGGAGCTCGGCGTGCTGAGGACGACAGGTAAGTTTCCGTGACTAACTATGGCCGATTGGCCTATACCATACGTCGAAAATGTGTTGAGGATACTTGGTGATTTGCGTGTTTAAATGCTTTAGTTGGGTAGTGTAGGTTTAGTCGTTTCATAGGTTATGTATTGTGATGTTTTGATGGTATTCTCGTTATGTATGTTTATATTACGTATTGAACTGTTCATGCATCATAGTTTTCAAAATGCCATGAAAAACGAATTTACGCATTGATTTCAAAGAAAAGGAATTGCATGCATGTGGCAAGTAAAGTATCATAGTAAACAACGCATGGTGGTTATTCGGGAGAGGTTCAGACCTGGCGTTCCGTGGTGAGCGTGTCTCCCTCCTTTCAGATGGTGTGGGCTGTCTACCCGCTTGGAAGATTTCCCTCCCTCAGCCGAGCCTACAGCTTGAAGGAGGATGCCCGGGGAGAGGTTGGCGTAGTCGATGCGCACTTGACCGTGGGAGCATAGGTTAAGTATTTTTGGGGTTTATAGGTTAAATGGGCGGATGGGTGATGATATTTGATGAAGTGTATAGAAATATTTTAGGATGCTTGGTTTCTGGATAGTTAATATTTGATGTTTGGATGTGTATTATGGATAGTTCGTGAACATATATGTATATAATGTTCATTTGATGTTTCTGGAAATGGAGAATGTTATGTTTAATGTTTTGGAAGTTCTGAGTGAATGGTGTGTAAGTACAGGAGGAAATTGTATGGGTTTCGGTTAAGTGTTTGGTCAAAGTCAATCGGTAAATATGTTAGGTTACTGTTGAGCGGTGGATGTGGCTTGGCAGAAGTGAGCGGTGGATGTGAGCGAGCGACAGATGTGTTCGGTTACTGTTGACCAGTGGATGTGACTTGGCAGAAGTGAGCGGTGGATGTGAGTGAGCGGTAGAAGTGTGTTTGGTTACTGTTGAGCAGTGGATGTGGCTTGGCAGAAGTGAGCGGTGGATGTGAGTGAGCGGCAGATGTGTCGGTTACTGTTGAGCAGTAGATGTGACTTGGCAGAAGTGAGCGGTGGATGTGAGTGAGCGGTAGAAGTGTGTTTGGTTACTGTTGAGCGGTGGATGTGGCTTGGCAGAGGTGAGCGGTGGATGTGAGTGAGCGGTAGAAGTGTGTTTGGTTACTGTTGAGCAGTGGATGTGGCTTGGCAGAGGTGAACGGTAGATGTGAACAGGGAAAATTTTGGGCTTGGGCCCTTTTTGCCCTCGGTTCAATTGGCCGACTCCTCTTTCGTTTTTCAAGGTTTTATTTAAATGATTTTCTTTTAAATATGTTTTAACAGGTATCTTTAATTTAATGATTTAACGAAGGGGGTTTACTTGAGAATGTTTAAAAAGAAAAATTTTCCCGGGAAATTAAGGGTTTGTTTAAGGGGTCGTTACATAACCCAATCAGGAAAATATAATATTTAGAGGAGCACAAGAAACGCCAGGTAAGTACCACAAAGAAGTAGCAAAAGTATAATATCCATAGAGCAAAAAGATTATCCAAAAAAAATAAGCATATCCAGACAAATCAACGAAGTAGTGTAATAATATTCCACAAATATAAGCATTGAAGAAACAACCATCATTGTAGAATTCAATTCTGTTCATCAGCATTTTCTAGAACATCCTCTGACACACCGGAGGTACCAGCTTCTTCAGTCGCTTTGGCATGTGAATCTGATGCCTCCATGTGAGGGTTCTTCTTGTATATATCATTCAATAACACAGAAATTGTAGATCTTTGTTTCTCAAGCTCAGAAATTTGCATGGTCAAAGATTTTGATGTGCCAACCAAAAATTTTACTATTTGGGCCAATAATGCATAATCGGTTCTTGACTCGAAAATTGGCATTCCTTCAACAAAACCTTCTAAATCATTGACATGTTCTCCCATACGAAGTTTGTAACTAATTCGAATTTCCTATTTTTCTTCAAACAACACTTCATTTTCTCTAATAATGGACTGTTGATGGACTGTTGTGAGGATAATATACCAAATATGAGAGAGCGAAATGGAAGAGCTAACCTTGAATTTTTCCCGTCCTCATGCTTCATTATTTGTTTGAATAAAAACATCCCAAAATCAAAAGCTATAGAGTTTCCAATTTTGTACAGTAAAATCGTCATTGCCTTGTTCACCCCTGTACCATGAGATGTAGGCATCCAATTCCTCTTAGCTATTTTATGAAGGATTCCATATCCCAGTGACATCAAAAATAATTTTGTTGAAATCAGGTACAAACTTATCAGAATTAGTTGTCTTCAAGCACAAATAGTCATTAATAACCAACAGGGTAAAATTAAAGGTGTGGCCTCTAACGTATACACGCCCAAAATCAGGATGGGCTAGATTTTTCAGATCAACATCCAAATTGAAATAAAATTCAAGAATAACATTCCAGACAAATGATTTAATATTTCTAAATGTTTTTTCCAGTCCTAAACTCAACAAATGATAAATGACAGTTTCATATTGAGTGAAATCCCCTTCATGTATTCTTCTTTCTGCCCAAATATTTCTTTGGGAAAAATTTAGCCAACGGCTAGCATGGAGTCTTGACTTAAAATCTTCATTCGAAACTTTAAAAGAGGACTTACTTGGTTTTGAACTTGACTCACCCCATTTTGAAAATTTGGATGACTTAGAGCTTTCAAGAACAGGACCTTCACTGGTCTTTAGTCTTTTGGATTTTGAAGATATTGATGGAGTTGTTTTTGGTGGTTTTACTGTGGTTGGCTTTTAAACCTTCTCAACTGAGGGCTTAGTAGTCTTTGTGTAGCGACCCTTACCCGTATCATAATTTTTACCGTTATTATTTTTTTTATCCTTACATTTATAAACTTAAATGGCGTTCGTGCGGAATTAAAACTGTTTAAACCGGAATCAGAATCGAAATTAAAACGTTGAAGTTCATTTAGAAAATCACTTAAAACAAATCTTAAAAATCAATTTAATAAAACTTAAAACAATTAAAATAAAGCTTAAATTTATTAAAAACCATCGGCTAGACATGGGAGGGAAAAATCGTCAAGTGCCCACGGAAAAGAAGCAGCGATCGATCTCGGCGATCAATCGCTGCACAGCGAATCGATCACGGCGATCGATCGCTGCACAGCGAATCGATCTCGGCGATCGATCGCTGCACAGCGAATCGATCTCGGCGATCGATCGCTGCCAGCGAATTGATCGCAGCGATCGATCGCTGCACAGCACAGCGATCGATCGCCCACTTGGGCGATCTCTGCTTCCATCCCTTCCCCGATCCCTTCTTTCTTCTCTTCCCTTTTTTCCTTAACATGCTCTCTGGAATCTGAAGTTCCAGAGAGCAAAACAGAAATTTCTTTCCTTCGTTTCTCATCCTTTGCACTTTTCATCTTCTAAACATACACTCTAACACTTCAATAAAACTTAACTCACTTCACAGTTTATCAACCCCAACTAATCGGCCTAAAACATATTTAAAAACGTGTTTAAAACATAATAAACTTTCGTGAAAACAAACTTCGTGGATCTGTTTAAAAATCGAGCATTTCCACCTATTTTAAAGATCAGCAAAACAGTTTATAAAACAGGTTTCCAACATGTTTAAAACATCGAACATAAACCTATCCACTACCAGATCCAAACATCCTAATATGTTCAGCTATACAATTCATATCGTGTCCCCAAAACATATACCTACATCCCCACGGGTCAAAATGCTCACCGACTGCTCAGCACACTTCCACGGACCATCTTTCTTTAACCGATCATGCCTCGGGTGGAGGGATCTCATCCTCACCTGTGTAGAGGTCACCTACACCATAGATATAAGTCGTGAGCTTAAGGCTCAGTAAGTCTACGTGAATGCAAGTGAATGCTATGCATGCGGTTCGTAAAACATGCGTCCTACCTTTTCGCTATTCATTGCATTTCATTACATTACAGATACGTCGCCGTGGCCTCACTCTCGCTAGATAGGAGCTGCACATCCTATGGTTGGATAGCCCCTCGTATCTAACTGGGGGGAAAACATGCTCCCCAAGCAGCCATGTCTGAACCACCGCCACCTCTTTGACCAGATTACATGCATTCATATCTTTTCATTGTCTTTTTCCTTTTCATGAAAACATGCATAGAAATTCCTTTTTCGTGCTTTTCAGAAAACATGATGCGTGAACATGTGCAATGCTATAAACATAATTAAAACATACAAACAATGAACATAAACATATAACACTTAACTAAAACTAACTACCCAAACTATTCACCCAACACAATCTATATTCTCCAATTTCCTCAAACAACAGAAGATCGTATGGTGTAGGCCAATCGGCCAAACAAGTCGCGGAGACTTACCTGATGTCCGTTGAATGCTAGCTCCGTCCACGAGCGTGGTTGTAACGCCCCAAGTTATCTGAACCCGGTCCGTTACTCAAGACTAAAAAAATCTCATTCGTATATTTTAAAACTTCACTTTTGACATAAACTAAAATCTCAAAATAATTAAATCTTACAGCGGAAATCATTTTATTAGCAATGGAGTTAAAACAAAACTATAAATCATCGTTTGGAGGGTAAAAAGGCAATCGACAAATAGGGAATAAAGTTTCAAACCATGGGATACTGGAGAAGTCGCCGAAGTCAAACGCTTCTGCCAGTCGCCGAAGTCAAACGCTTCTGCCGATGGATAAAGTCAACGGAAGGAGCAGTAACATGCTTCTACCGATGACGTGTGCAAACAAGGACTCCACTCGGTAGACTGCATCTACCGATGACGTCGACACGACTCAATCTGCCGATGAAGTCAACACAACTTCATCTGCCGATGAGGTCAACACAAATAACGCGTCTCCATCTTCCGATAGACAAACACGCGACATCTACCGATAACAACAATACGACTCCTTCCGATAGAATTAAAATGTACACTAATCTGCCGATGGACTATATCTGCCAACAGAATGACAAAACATGCTACATCTGCCGATAGGCAGCATCTACCGGTAGATTCAAAGTAATCACCCTAAACAAGGAACATCACTGCTTACCGGAAGGACTCGTAAAATCGACTGAAAACCTTCAGACAACCAAATTTTCATGAAAACACTAATCAAATCAGCAAAACACAGTTAAACCATCAATTCGTCATTTCCAGTAAAATCTTAAGAAAATCATTTTTAACCAAACTCAAACCATAGTCACTAAAATACTCAGAAATTGCTAATCTGAAACCAGTATTCTCAACCTAACACATACAACCATTGATTAAACCGCCTCAATAGATTGCCCAACCGATGCATGGATGTGCTCCCCCAACCAGCCTAGTCTTCAAACTGTTCTGTAAACACACCTTCGGTAACTTCTTCACCTACATCACAAAACTCATCTATTAGCCTAATGCTAAGCAAGTAAAGCAATGGATGAAATAAATCGATGACACAATAATTTTCCCTAAACATGCAATTTCTACTTTCTCATCTCAGTTGCATTCAAATTTGTTCTCTGTTGATCCCTCTGTACGATGGGAAAGTGGATCAGTCATCCCCCAAAGCATACATCCTCTGATCTCAATTAAGGGGCGGATTAATTCCCTTAACAGTTAACTGATCTGATCCCCCTGTAGGATTGGGAAGTGGATCATTTTTCCCAAAACCTCAATCCTCTGTTCTCAGTTAAGGGGCGGATTAATCCCCCTTAACAGTTGTTCTGTTCATCCTGCTCACACATGCCATACCGTTTCATGAAAATACATTTTCGTAGTCTTTCAAAAACATGATGCATGACAACTGAAAATAAGCATACAAACATGCATAACACCTATTGTTTTGTGATGTAGGCCCGAAGGCACAAACAAACTTTACTTACCTGGATTCTTGGCGGGTGCTCGGCTAGGAGCTTCTTTGGGACCTTTCTCACCTAGAACATAAACAGAACATTAAGCCAGTCCTTTCCACACCTCATTCTACAGCATTCAAAGAAACCTAAGGGATAGTTGGGAGTTCTAATCGCTCGGCATTCATGGTTCTATGCTAAACTCGAAACCACTCACATTCAGAATAAAATACGAAATACACAACTACAATCCTCCACGCTATTGTCTTCAGATACTAAATCAGTAGAAATCGAGGTAGAAACTCACCTAGATCTGCGAATGGGATCAGAGAGAAATCGCTGGGAGAGCTCTGGTGACTTGAGCTAAAATCCGAGAGTGAGAGTGAGAGTGAATAGTGGCGGCTACTTCCATAAATTCTTCATTAAATAGGTTATCCACTAATAAATTCTAATTACCATATTACCCTTACTTACTCACTCATTAACCTAATAATCTTTCACTCAAACTCAACCACGAAATGCACTTAATTGATTGATCAGTCATTTGATTTAAATAAAGTCGGGTGCTACAGTGGTTCACCTAAGGCAATTCACAATAATTATCATTAAAATGCGTTTGAATCGTTAACGTCCAAATTAATGAAATCCTTAACTAAAGAAATTCTTCTAAAGCTATAACTTAATTAATCGAGGCATTTTAACAACCAATTCGCACTCGATTCTACGAAACATCCAATAACGAGCTTTTCCAAAAATCCGAAATTCATTAAATTTAACATTTTTCACAAATTAGTTTAACTTCGTCCAATAACGTTCAATACGTCCTTTATATCCATAAACTCGATAAACCTATCAATTTTAAATCCTAAATCGCATTTTCAACATAAACCCTAACGAAATCCTAACATCCTAACTTCGTGAAAACTGAAAACTAACATCCGAAGATTGTAGAATCTTACCTAGAACGTTGATCGGAGGAGAAAACGTGAAGAACGGAGATCGATCGGAGGAGAAACGGGGGTCGGAATGGAGGAGAACCGTCGATGGCAGAGAGCTTCGCTCTCTGGTTTTCTCGCGCAGGAAGAAGAAATGAGGGAGAAAGAGAAGATTTTGATATTTTATAATATTGACTTGTCAAATGACCATTTTGCCCTTCCTTTGTTTTTATATTTGTTTCGTCCTTCGTTTCTTTAATTGGCTAACGATTTGGCTTTTCCAAATTCCCTTATTTCATCAATAAGATTAAAACTGTCCGTTCGCAAATCGGACTCCGTTTACTATTTTTTACTAAAATACCTTTTATATTACGAGAAACGTAATTCTCGTAATTTAGCGTCACGACTCCTAAAATTCCCATAATTTTCCTAAAATCCATATTAATCATTAGGATCGTAATAACACTTTCTTTTCGTAAAACGAGCTTGATTTGACTTATTTATAAAAATGTCATTTTATATATTAAAATAATAATATCCAGAAAAGCTGGGTATTACACTTTGAGGCAGGAGTTTTAGAAATATTGATAGCACTCAAATTATCACAATAGAGGGTCATGACACCCTGTGTGACACCATAGTCTTTCATCATTTGTTTCATCCAAAGAAGCTGCGTACAGCTGCTACCTGCTACAATGTAGATAGAGAAATAGAATTTTGCTTCTAGCTAAACCATGACACCAAGTTGTGTCCAACATAAAAACATCCACCCGAAGTGCTTTTTCGATCATTAGAACTTCCTGGCTAGTCAGCACCACAATAACCCATCAGATTTGCATTAGAGTCGAATGAATACCATACACCATAGTCTGTTGTTCCGCTAATATATTTGAGAATTCGTTTGACTGACACTAGCTGTGACTCCTTCAGATTTACTTGAAATCGAGCGCATAAACCCACGCTATAACAAATATCTGGTCGGCTGGAAGTTAGATATAATAAACTTCCAATCATGCTTCTATATAATCGTGGATCAACAGCAATTCCCTTCTCATCTTTGGATAGTTTCTCATGTGTCCCAAGGGGTTTTCTACTCGAGCGTGCATTCTCAAGCTTAAATTTTTTCAATAAATTCTTGGCATATTTGGCTTGAGAGATAAAAATACCATTCTTTTCTTGCTGAATTTGAAGTCCAAGAAAATAAGTGAGTTCTCCTACCATACTCATCTCGAATTCTCCGGTCATTTGAGCTACAAACCCATCCACCATCACCTGTGACACCGAGCCAAACACTATATCATCAACATAAATTTGAGCAAGTAGGAACTGACTTTTGGCACGGCGGACGAAAAAGGTTCTATCTACTCCCCTCGCTCATATCCCTTGGTTAATAAATATTGCGTGAGTCATTCATACAACGCACGAGGGGCTTGTTTAAGCCCATATAACGCTTTCTTCAATTTATAAACATACTTGGGATGATGAGGGTCTTCAAAACCCTTTGGTTGAGCAACATAAACTTCTTCATTAAGAAACCCATTGAGGAAAGCACTCTTCACATCCATTTGATATAGCTTGAACCGCATAACACAAGCAATAGACAATAAGAGCAGAATAGATTCAAGACGAGCAACCAGAGCGAATGTTTCATCAAAATCAATACTTTCAATCTGAGAATACCCTTGAGCAACTAGTCGAGCTTTGCTACTAGTGATGTTGCCATGTTCATCACTCTTGTTCTTGAAGATCCACTTAGTACTAATAAAATTCACATCGAGAGGACACGGTACTAAATCCCAAACTTGATTGCGGGAGAATTGGCTGAGTTCTTCTTGCATAGCTTCTATCTAGTATTCATCTAGTAATGCTTCTTTCACATTCTTGGACTCGATTGTTAATGTAAAGCATGCCATTTGAATCATTTCTTGATAATTTACCCTCGGCTTATCTCTGGTTTGTATACCATCATTCAAACTTCCAATAACCTCATCTGCAGGATGATTCTTCTGAACACGTGTAGACGGTGGCCTGTTCTGTAAGTAGACACTTCTACTTCATCAACTGTCTCTGTTTGATCCGTGACACCGCCTGAGATGCCACCTATGACACCGGATGGAACACTAGTACCTTCATTGTTTGAAATCTGATTGGTATCTTCTTTCGGATTATATGTTGTGTCTAGAGAGTCGTCTACTTGTACGTTTACAGATTCGATAATAGTTCGAGTTCATTTGTTGTAAACTCGATAAGCACGGCTATTTGTAGCATAACCGAGAAAGATAGCCTCATCACTCTTAGGATCAAGTTTTCTCTTGTGTTCCCTGTCATTCAACACAAAACAGATGCTGCCAAACGGATGAAAATAATTGAGATTCAGAGTTTTACCTTTCCATATCTCATAGGGTGTCATAGAAGTTTTGCCACAGAGATACACACGATTTATGGTATAACAAGCAGTGCTCATAGATTCAGCCCAGAACTTTTGAGGAACATGCCTTTCATGTAGCATTACTCGAGTCATTTCAGCCAATGTACGGTTCTTCCTTTCAACGATCCTATTTTGTTGAGGAGTCTTAGGTGCCGAGAATTCATGAGCAATCCCTAGGTGTTTACAGAAATATGAGAATTCAAAATTTTCAAACTCTCTTCCATGGTCACTGTGAATTAGAATAATCTTCAAGATAACACAAACTTTTTCACGTTGGAGTCGAGTATACATTGATTTGAAGGCTCTAAAAGTGTCAGACTTTTCTCTAAGAAATTCCACCCATGTGTAGCGTGAGAAATCATCAACAGTAACGAAGACATACCATTTTCCTCCAATATTTTCAACAGACATTGGCCCCATTAGATCCATGTGGAGTAATTCAAGTACCCGGGTAGTTGTGGATGACTGTGACATCGGGTGTGACACCTTGGTTTGCTTTCCGATTTGACATGGTCCACATAATTTTTCATCATCAAACTTTAATACAGGAATTCCCCGGACAGCACCTTTCGAAATAATCTTTTCAAGCATTCTGGCGAGAGCGTTATTATAATCCTAATAATTAATATGGATTTTAAGAAAATTTTGAGAATTTTAGGAGTTGTAACGTTAAATTACAAGAATTACGTTTCTCGTAATATAAATGACGTTTTAATAAAAATAGTAAATGAGGTACATTTTGCGTACGGACAGTTTTAATGAAGCCCTGATCATGAGTTGAAGTTATTGGCGAAATAAGGAAATTAGAAGAAACCGAATCGTCGGTTAATTAACGAAACAAAGGACGAAACAAATATAAAAACAAAGGAAGGACGAAATGGTAATTTGCAAAGTCAAATTTAATTAAAATGAAACTTTTCTCTTCTTCCTCCAGCACTTCACATTTTCTTTTTTCTCTCCCTCTGCGTTCTCTGGCGATTCATCTCTCCTTCACGGTGTTCTCCTCTTCCAACGGCGATTCCTCCTCCGATCGACTCTGACCCTTCACGTTTTCCCTTCCAAACTCGACCCTAGGTACGATTTTATAATTTTTGGAAGGTTTACTTCGATTTCTAGTGTTTAAATGATTAGGGTTTCAGTTAGGGTTTTGTTAAAACGTGGATTTAGAGTTTGAAATCGATAGGTTTACCGTATTTGAGAATATAATGGACGTATTGGGTGTTATTGGACGAAGTTAAACGATTCGTTGAGAAATGTTCAGGTTTTATAGATTTTTGAGGTTTTAGGAAACTTCGTTAATGGAGGTTTTGGTAAGTTGAACAAGAAATGCTCGACGAAATGTCTCAATGAAGTATTTTAGAGTTTTAAGAAATTTTTTAGTTAAGAGCTTCGTTAGTTTTGACGCTTAAAGGTTTGAACGTGCTTTAACGACGATTGTTGTTAAATTGCCTTAGGTGAACAACGCTCGTGGACTGAGCTAGAGTTGCAACGGACGCGAGGTAAATTCTCGTGACTTACTTTGGCCGATTGGCCTACACCGTACGTCGAAGTCGTGTCGAGGATCTTTGGTGATTTGTTTGTTTAAATGGTTTGGTTGGGTAGTTAGGATTAGTTCTTTTATAGGATATGCTTTTATTGTCTTGATGGTACGTATGATGTATGTTTACTTTAAGCACGTAATTGTTCATGCATCATGGTTTTCAATTAAGCATAAAAAATGAATTTCTGCACTATGTTTTCATGAAAAGAGATGTGGCCCGAAAGGGGGCTATTGATCTATTGTGTAGGCCAAAAGGGGTCTGTCACAATACCAAATCGCCCAAAATGAAATGCACTATGTTTTCATAAAAAGAGATGTGGCCCGAAAGGGGGCTATTGATCTATTGTGTAGGCCAAAATGGGTCTGTCACAATACGACATCGCCTAAAAAGAAATGAACCTACGTAATCTGTTATCTGGTTATGCGAGGTGGGGTTCAGGCACGGCTGTATACGGATGTAAGCGTGTACTTCCCGTTAGGTGGAGACCAACCGCGAGATGTGTCCTCTCCATCTAATAGGCTGAGACCTCGGTGACATTCTGTCTGCGACGTAATGATAAGAAAATGTTGAATGATTTCTGAACTTCATATGCACAGCATGCATCTACATTTACGAAACTTGCTGAGCCTTTAGCTCATAGTTGTCTGTATGGTATAGATGATCTTGATATAGGTGAGGACAAGATCCCTCCACTCGAGGAATGATCAGTTGACGAAAGATGGCCTGTGGGAGTGTGTTGGGCAGTCAGTGCACTTTTTGACCTGTGGGGACATAAGTAAATATATTGATGTTTTGAACAGATAGAAACGTAGGAAAGTTGTATAGATAGAACATTTTAGGATGTTTGGAATCTGGTTAGTTGATAGGTTTATGTTTTGACATTTTGGAAACCTATTTTATAAACCGCTTTTGGGAAGTATTTTATTAGAAACTTACTAGAACTGCTCAATGAATTTGAAACAGGGAATCGTTTAGTTTTTAAACGTATCCATGCAGTTCGTTTCTACAAAATTTTATTACATTTTTAAATACGTTTAGAGATATGTTTTGGGTCGATTAGTTAGTGGTTGATGAAATGATAAATGAGTAAAGTTATGATCTTATGACGAATTATTTAGGGTGTATGATGTTGACTTAAATAGAGTTTAAGTCTAAATATGTTTTTGATGATGTATTTGAATGATAAGTAAGTAATTTGATTATGTTTATAATATGAGAATATTGAATTATGCATTGATTTTAATCCTGTGGAAATACCCTTGAAAAGGGTATTTTAGTTGTCTAATGAATCAGGTTAAGTGTACAGGACTAAATAATTTATTCAAAGGTTACATCTGCCGATGAGTTTCAAAGTGCTTCTGCCGATGGGATTTGAAGCAACACACACCGATGGCAATCACTAAACGACAGAGAAGAGTTCCTTAAACCGATCGCTAAACGACAAAGAAAAGAATGCTTCTGCCGATGACATATCAACTTGCATCTGCCGATGGAACTTCAAGCCTGCATCTGCCGATGGCGTTTGAAGCTGTATCTGCCGATGGCATTTGAAGCTGTATCTGCCGATCGCGTTTTAAAGCTGCATCTGCCGATAGCGTTTGGAGATGCATATGCCGATCTGCCGATGGACTTCGAAGCTTGCATCTGCCGATGGACTTCGAAGCTTGCATCTGCCGATGGACTTCGAAGCTTGCATCTGCTGATGGCGCTGCCAAGATTGCATCTGCCGATGGACTTCAAAGCTTGCATCTGCCGATGGACTTCAAAGCTTCCATCTGCCGATGACTTATCGTGTTGCATCTACCGATGGAGTTTTTGAAGATACTCATGCCGATAGCTTTTAAAGCTGCTTCCACCGATGATCTTCCGCCAGAATTCAAAATAGCCGCGAAGCTACAGTGACGTCGTTTTCAGCATTAACTCCAGAACTTTAATGACGATGACGACTTGCAACTACAGACGGCAACGGCTACCTGATCTAGTACGGATGCTTCCCAACGGTAACATTTTCCATTTGAAGAAAGAAGCATTCAATTCTGAGCTAAAAATAAGACAGAGTATTTAAGCCAAGGTTAGAGCACGAAGATCTAACTTTTGCGAATTTTATTCTTGAGCCCTAATCTGCGAAATATTCATACTCTATATTTTCATCTACTCCTCTCGAACCTAAACTTGAGATTTAACCTTTGAGGGAGTTTAGATCGTTTTGATTATTACAAACTCAAATCTGTATAAGGCAGTGGATTATCGCCCGTGAAGAATAATCCAGAATTGTAAAGGCAGTTGATCGGAGCCCGGAATTCCGATTTGTTTTTCTCACTGAGGAGAAGGTTAAGGATCTTCAAGGGGTGAACCTTGAAGCGTGGATGTAGGCAAGCTTTGGCCGAACCACGTAAAAATCTGTGTGTTGATTTTTCTCTCTATCTCTCTATTTATATTTACTGGTTGACTGCTTGTAGTTAGTAATTAAGAAAATTTAAAAAGGTCTAATTCACCCCCCTCTTAGACAATCTCGATCCTACATATGAGGTGTTGGAGTTAATGTGGAAGAGAAAAATGGAAAGTAATGTATGTATATGTAGGGGAAGTAAGAAAGAAAGAAAAGAGGGGTGCAGGTTCTCTGGAATTCGGATTCCAGAGGACTTGGCGATCGATCGCAGAGAAGGGCGATCAATTGCCACCTGTGGTCGCCACTCACTGGATTTTCCAGAGAGTGTGCCAATCGATCGCCCAAAGGGGCGATCGATCGGCTGGCCATTGATCTGAGGCGATCAATCACCGGGGTGAGAGGTGAACGATCGCCCCTCCATTTTCATGGTTGGCGATCGATCAATTTTCAAAGGGGCGATCGATCGCCCCTACCTTTTATGGGATGATTGTTCCTTTTGCCCCTCGATTTGTGGCCGATGATTTTAATTGTTTTATAAATTGTTTTATTTAAATGTTTTCTTTAGTTTAATACGTTTTATTAAAAGATTTTCAAATGTTTTCTGCTTAAACGATAAACTTAAAGTTTATAAGGATAAAAAAATATATATAATATGAGAAAATTAGAAATAGTTTAAGGGACGATACATAAAGACTTCTTATCTTTGTCGCCGCCTCTAGCTAACTTCGCCAAAGAAACTATTTTTGCGATCTCCCCTCAACATTAGATCGATCTCTCCTGAGATCTAGAAACCAACAAGATCCCCTTGTGGTAGATGAATCCTCCCGGAATCCGTGTTATGGCAAGATCCCCTCGCCCACGATCAAATTGACAAGCTCCCCTTGTCTAACAACAGAACTCCTCCTGAGTTCGAATGCAGCCTCCTCCCGAGACTGAGCTTCAATGAAGAATCAGAAGATTGCCTCCTATGACACCGTATGGAACACCAGTGCGTTGCCTTCGGATGTAATAACTCAACACACTCAATAAATCGATGAAATCCACAGCATAAGAAGAGTGTGTAAAACAATCACAAACCTATATGCAAAAACGTAGGGAAAGAAAGAAAAACGACAGCTCTCAAAGTGAAGAAAAAACTTCTCTCGTGAAAATAAAAAATCCGTCGTAAGCTTTCATATAAACGAAAGCTTTAAATATCACTGGTAGTATCCATATCTTTGATTCAGTTCAACTACCAAATTAGATATATCGCCGCATGGAATAAGGAAACACAATATCTCAAAAGCGGTTGTGTGACACATCGCATGACACTTTAGGAAAGTTCCTCCAACAACTTGGATAAAGATCCAAAAACTTAGGAAAGCATCCCATTATTTATGTGATATCGAAGCCTAGAATATTTCAACAAATCTTCATCAAATCGGCTTACCAAAACAAAGTTTACCAAAAAAGCAAGTGCCTTTAGATTTTTCAATTACTTTTCTAATAAGTTGTTTCCTTATTTTTCTCTTTCATAGAATCTTCATGATCTTCAATATACATCCATAAAAAATCTGAATATAATATTTCTTGATTACCAAGAAATAAAATATCACTTGGGAAAATATTGGAATAAAATATTATCTCCATAAATATAATATGCCAAAAAATCAATGCCAACATATTTGCAATATCTTTGCATTTACAACCATGAAATTAAATTGTTGGATGGAATAAATAGGGGAACTAAATTGTTGGATTTGAAATTTGGATAGCTTTTAGCTCAAGGCGTGGACAATGATTCCTCCAAAAATGGTGGTCTAATTTGTCGAGACTGAGAAGTTATGATAAGAATGGAGGAGGTCGTTGGATGATTAGAATTGTACCTTTTTGGTTAATTCAAAACCGATTCTTGTGAAGGCTTGAATGTCGTCTTTGAATGAAATTTGGATAGAAAACTCCTCAAGGGATGAGGAGATAATGCTTCAAATTTCGTTGACTAAATAATTTTGGAAGGCTATATATGAATAGATGGACACAACTTGGTCTAGGAGGGTGTAACACCCGGTTTTACGGGATTATAATATTCTAATATATAGTGGCATTTTCGCAAATATGTCAATTTAAATCCGTTTTGTGAATGGAAAGTTTTAATGGAGCCTTAATAGTAAATTAGAATTAATGGTGAAATATGAAAATTTGGAGAAAACGAATCGTTGGATAAATAACGAAATAAGTAACGAAACAAATAGAAAATCAAATGGAGGGGCAATAAGGTAATTTGACAAGTCAAATTATAATAATATACACTTAACTATTTCTCTCCCTCCCTCATACCTCTATGTTTTCACGAAAGCTCCAGAGAGCTTGCGATTTTTGCTTCTCCCCCACGCGTTCTTCCTCCAGTGATCGAAGCTTCTTCTCCAGCGATTGCTTCTTCACGTTTTCTTCTCCAATTCCGACCCTAGGTAAGAGTCTACTGTTTTGGAGCTTTAGATTCGATTTTCACGGAGTTATACAGTTAGGGTTTTATTAGGGTTTTGTCAAAAACGTGGATTAAAGTTTGAAATCGATAGGTTTATCGTGATTATGATTCTAATGGGCGTTGAGTTGTGAGAGTTAGTTTGAATTAATGATGGTTGTTGAGGTTTTGGGTGGTTGGAGGTTTTAAAAACTCCATTAATGGAGGTTTATAAATTCACGAGCATGAATTGCTGGATAAAATTCCTCAACGAGTTAAATTAGAGTTTTAGGAAATTTTCTTTAGCTAGGAGTTTTGTAGTTTTCGAAACTCAATGGTTTAGACTCGATTTGATGACGATTGTTGTGAATTGCCATAGGTGAACAATGCTCGTGGACGGAGCTTGAATTGCAACGGACGCGAAGTAAGTCTTCGTGATTTGTTGGCCGGTTTGGCCTACACCATAAGAAAGTATGTGAAATTGAGGAATTGGAGATGTAGTGTATTTCGGCTAATTAGATTGGGTAGTTAGGCTACTTTAAGCTATAGAACGTTTAGCGTTCATTGTTTGGTTTATATTTGTTTTCATTATTGTATTATGTACTTCCATGCATTATTTTTTCTGAATAAGAAAGCAAAATTAACTTTCAAGTATGTTTTTCATAAAAAGGATAACGAAAAGGTATAAATGTATGTAATAACGGTCATGTCGTGGTAATGGTTCAGACATGGCTGTCAGATGAGGCATGTTTTCCCCCCGGGTAGATACGAGGGGCTATCCAATTGTCGGATGTGCCGCTTCTATCTACTGAAAGCGAAGCCCCGGTGACATCTTAAATGAAATAAATAGCGAAAAGGTAGGATGACTGCATGATTTTAAGTATTGCATACGCCTAGCATTCATCCGCATTTACGTAGGTTTACTGAGCCCTTTAGCTCATAGTTTAATTCTATGGTGGAGGTGATTTCAAAACAGGTGAGGACAACGTTCCTCCACCCGACGCATGAGCATGTGGATGGAGGATGGCCCGTGGTAGTGCGCTGGGCAGTCGACGTGTATTTTGACCCGTGGGGACATCACGTAGGTATTTTGGAATTTTGATAGTTAGAAACGTCGATAAATATATAGGGATGTTTAGATGGGCTGACGGGTGAATAGATAGGAGAATTATATAGTTGAATCATTTTAGGATGCTTGGTAACTGGATTGATAACGTATAGTATTTTGTTGTGATTTTGGATATTTTCAAACAGAGGGAAATTTTAAGTTTTTTTAAACGAATCCACGCGGTTTGTTTTTATGAAATTTGTTACATTTTAAATATGATTTGAGTCGGTTTTTGGGTGATTGGTGGGTGAGGATTGTCTGTGAGTAGTAGTGTTGTTATGTTGAAGTGTTGTTATGAAATGTATTTAGAAGAAGTGTTGAAGGTGTTGTGTAGAGTTGATGAAGTGTGTGTGTGCAGGGTATCGAAGGGGAAAGGAAGCGATCAAAGGAGGCAGCTCTTTAAATAAAAATCCAGAGAGCTTGCTGATCGATCACCAGGGAGGGCGATCGATCGGCCCTCATTGGCCACGCTCTGGAAGAAATTCCATAGCGTGCGCCGATCGATCGCTTGGTAAGGGTGATCAATCGGTCAAATCTGATCGCCAAGGGGCGATCGATCGCCTGGCATATAAACGCCACAGCCGATTGATCGGCTAAAATGGCCGATCGATCGACCATGCAAATTTCGGGCAGTTGCCCTTTTTGCCCTCCGCTTGTCGTTCTATGATTTTACTAAATGTTTATATGTTTCTTCAATTAGTTTTGAAATGATTTTCAACAACTTAGGCTTTGATTTAAAGTGTAAGAAGATAAAAATATAATTGCGGTCAATAAAATGAGAAAAAAAAATTATACGGGAACTAAAAGGGTACAATATTAAGGGTCACTACAGTTATGGTATCAAAGCCCCCGAGTTTTAAAATCAGTTCTGTAGACTGCTCGACGACACAGCCATTTTGTGGACATCCTTCCTCAATTGTAAGTACGTTCAAATGCTTTCTTTGATTTTGATTTCTTAGAATTGTTTGTTTTAACTTTTATAGGAGTTATAGAAAAATGGTTCGAGCGAGAGATGCCAGGGACGAAGCCCTGGATAAGCTTACTGATTTACTGGATCGTCAGACCCATCATATGGATAGGCAAACACAACAGATCGAGAGTTTGGTAAATTGTGAAAATCAGAGAGCCCGGGATATAGTCGTTCCGGACAATCACAACATGGAGAGGTTCCAAAAGCTACGGCCTCCAGTATTGCTGAGGAGTGGGTTCGAACGATGGAAGATATGTTGGCTTACGCCAAGGTTGAGAAGATCACGTGCGTCACTTTCTACCTGGCATTGGATGCCCGATTTTGGTGGGATTCAATTAAAGCGACTACGGATGTGACACTGATGAGGTGAGAATGGTTTAAGACCGTATTCTTTGATAAATACTTCAGCCGTACTGTGAGGGCGGAAAAAAGAGCGGAGTTCACGCAGCTGAAGTAGACTAGTACAGTTGCGGAGTATATTAGGAAGTTCGAAGCCTTATCACGGTTTGCACCGCACTTGGTCAGCGATAACGAAGACAAGGTGTAACAGTTTATGGATGGACTAAACCCGGAGATTCGAAAGAAAATCATAGTATCTGGCATTTTAGATGTGCCCTACGAGGACATCGCAGCAAGAGCCTTGGAGTTTGAGGCTACAGAATTGACCTGTGTTAAGCCAAGAGAGCCTGCTAAGGGCTTCTTTCACGAGATCCAGCCTCAGTTACAGAATCGAGGTTTGCAACCTAGAGGACAACAACTACAGCAACAACAGCAAAGAGGCGTTAAAAGGCCTTATGAGGGAGGAAAGGATCAGGACAAGGGGAAGCAAGTTCAATGGGCTACTCAAAAGCCTATTTGTCCTAAGTGTCAGAAGGAACATTACGGCGATTGTCGGATGGGTACCAACAAGTGTTATTGATGCGGAGAGATTGGGCATTTTATCATGAACTGCCCATTATTGAACCGAAATCAACCAGGCAAAGATCAACAGAGTAGAGACCAGAGGAGAGTTATGCCAAGGATCTTTGCTTTTATCGAGCCTGGTGACGTCGACGATGAGGCTCAGCCATCTGTTATAGCATGTACTATCCTAGTCATGGGTGTACCAGTATTTTCTTTGATAGACACGAGAGCTACGCACTCCTTCATTTCAACTGCTTGCATGACTAGATTGGGGTTAGTGTCTGAGTTAGCAGAGTATGAGTATAGAGTAATGCTGCCTTCGGGAGCGAATATGCAGTCTGATCATGTTTTCTAAGGCAATGTCGTCTCAGTGGGGAATAACACACTCTACGCCCGGTTGATAGTTATGGGCATAGAGCGGTATGATCTGATTTTGGGAATGGACAGGTTCTCATGCCATTTCACTACCATTGACTGCCGATTCGGGTTGGTAACTTTTCGGCCTCCAGATAAGGAAGATTTTTCATATCAGGCAATAAATAGGTCGAGTGGGTCACCTATTTCCTATTCTATGAAGGTCCGAGAGCAGTTTAAGGGCGAATGCTCTGTTTATCTGGCTACAGTGGTCGATACTCAGCTGCTCAAAGGGGTAAAACCAGAAGACCTTCCAGTAGTTAGAGAATTCTCTGAGATCTTCCTTGACGATCTTCCCGGATTACTGCCGGATAGAGAGATCGAGTTTATTATTGATGTTTATCCAGGCTGAGGGCCTGTATCAAAGAATCCATACAGACTGGCACCTGCTAAACTAAAGGAGCTGAAGACTCAGTTAGAAGAGTTGTTAGACAAGGGGTTCATTCGACCCAGTTTCTCTCTTTGGGGTGCGCCAGTTCTGTTTGTTAAGAAGAAGGACGGAACTCTCTAAATGTGCGTCGATTATAGAGAGTTGAATAAGCTAACGGTGAAGAATAAGTATCCACTGCCTCGGATTGATGACCTGTTTGATCAAATACAGGGTGCCCGAGTGTTTTTGATGATTGAGCTACACTCGGGTTATTATCAGTTAAAGGTCTGGAGAGAAGATATTCAAAAGACTGCTTTCCGAACCAAGTATGGATATTACGAATTTCTTGCGATGTCTTTTGGACTTACAAATTCCTCTGCAGCGTTTATGGATTTGATGAACTGTGTTTTTAAGGAGTATTTAGACAAGTTTGTCGTCGTCTTCATTGATGACATCTTGATCTATTCAAAGACAAAGGAAGAGCACGAGAAGTATTTGTGAATTGTTCTTAGGATTTTATGTCAGCACCAATTGTATCCGAAGTTCTCTAAGTGCGAGTTTTGACTGGATAGAATTAGTTTTCTCGGCCATATCATATATAAGGAGGGAATCTCAGTGGATCCGACTAAGATTGAGGTTGTCAGGGATTGGCCGCAGCCTAAGAATGTGCGTGAGGTACGCGGGTTTCTCAGATTGGCTGGATATTACAGGAAGTTCATCTAGGGATTTTCAAAGATCGCAGTCCCTCTTTCGCGTTTGACCAGGAAAAATAAAAAGTTTGTATGGTCTGCTGCATGTGAAAAGAGCTTCAATGAGCTGAAACGAAGGTTGACTACAGCACAAGTGTTAACATTGCCTGTTGAAGGGGATAAGTTTTATATTTATTGTGACGCTTCAAAGATCGGACTGGGGTGTGCATTGATGCAAGAAGGTAGAGTCATTGCTTATGCTTCTCGGCAGTTGAAGCCGTATGAGCAAAATTATCCGACACACGATCTTGAGCTTGCACCGATTGTCATTGCTTTAAAAATCTGGAGACACTATCTGTATGGGAAGCAGTGTGAGGTATTCTCAGATCACAGGAGCTTAAAATATTTGTTTACGCAGAAAGAACTTAATATGCGGCAAAGAAGGTGGTTGGAGTTCGTTAAAGATTATGACTTTAAGATTAAATACCACCCAGGGAAGGCAAATAAAGTTGCAGATGCCTTGAGCAGGATGCCTTCTACAGGTTAGCCTTCGCTTGCATCGATGTCGGTAATGCTAAGGTCTGAGATCGAGAGGTTTGATGTGGAGATTGTGTCCGAGTTGTCCACTATGCTCACGAACATTTCTCTTAGGCCGACAATAATTAACAAACTCCGAGAAGCTCAGAAGGAAGACTTGGAGTGTGAGAGATATCGATTGAGCATGACATTTGAGGACCCGTCTGATTTCAGCTTGTCGGGTGATGGAGTATTGAGATTCAGGCATAGGTGGTACGTGCCTAACAATGAGGAGTTGAAGAGAGAGATCTTAACAGAGGCACACTCCTCGGCATACTCAGTGCATCAAGGGAGCACAAAAATGTATAGAGACCTGAGACAACACTTTTGATGGTCGAACATGAAGAGAGAGATTGCCAGGTATGTGGAAACCTGCCTGGTTTGTCAACAAGTTAAGGCGGAACACCAAAGGCCAGCCGGAACATTACAGTCACTGCCGATTCTGGAGTGGAAATATGAGCAAATCTCCATGGATTTCATAGTTGGACTCCCGAGAACGACGAAAGGTCACGATGGCATCTGGGTGATAGTGGACCGTTTGACAAAGACGGCCCACTTTCTATCAGTGAAGATGACATACTATATGGATCAGCTTGTTGAGCTGTATCTGCAGGAGATCGTCCGATTACACGGAGTGCCTATTTCAATTGTCTCCGATAGAGATGCCAGGTTTACTTCAAAGTTCTGGAAGAGTCTACATAAGGCTATGGGAACTCAGTTGAATTTTAGCACGGCGTTTCATCCTCAGACTGACGGACAGACAGAAAGAACAAATCAGATTCTTAAGGATATGTTCAGAGCTTGCGTGCTGGAGTTTCAGGGCTCGTGGAGCCGATATTTGCCCTTGATTGAGTTCTCGTACAACAACAGCTTCCAGACTACGATTGACATGGCTCCGTACGAGGCATTGTATGGTCGAAAGTGTAGGTCTCCGCTATCTGGGACGAGGTTGGCGAAACTAGTATAATCGGCTCAGATATCTTGTAGCAAACAGCGGAGAAGATCACTGTTATTAGGCAATGTATAGAGATAGCACAGAGCCACCAAAAGAGTTATACTGACACTAGACGGAGGAACTTGGAGTTTGATGATGGTGATGAGGTTTATCTTAAAATTTTTCCATTTAAGGGCGTTATGCGGTTTGGAAGAAAAGGCAAGTTAAACTCTCGTTATGTGGGGGCCTTTCCTATTTTGAAGAGAATCGGGACTATGGCGTACATATTACAGCTTCCGGCATCCATGAAAGACATTCACGATATGTTTCACGTGTCCATGTTCAGAAAATGCGTGCGTGATCCATCACATGTCATTGAGACAAGAGAGATCGAAGTGCAACCAACACTGACTTATATGGAGAAGCCGATGCGAATTCTGGAATCCTCTATTAATGTAACGCCCCGAGTTCTCTGAACCCAGTTCGTTACACATAATCTGAACATACTGAGAAACTTTGGACCAAATTTAAAACTTCGCTCGAAATTCAAAATTTGACATTTTCTAAAATCTCAAAACATTTAAAATCTTGCAGCGGAAATTCTTTTGAGCAAAACAGAATTAATCAGAGCTATAAAACAATGTTTGAATAATCGATTAAAATATTAAAAAATAATTCAGCCAGAAGAGATCAAGACTTAAGCGTGAAAAATTTGAAAATCGTAATAGTCAAGCACATCTGCCGCTGAACAAAGTCAACGAAAATGGGCGGAAACAGAAACTGTAGGCTTCCACTGATCACAAAACGACAAAACTTATTATACACTTCTACCGATGACGTAAGCCGGATGATTCATTCATCTAACTCACACCGATCACAAAACGACAAACTTATTACACACATCTACTGATGACGTAAGCCGGATGATTCATTCATCTAACTCACACTGATCACAAAATGACAAAACTTATTTTACACATCTACCGATGACGTAAGCCGGATGATTCATTCATCCAACTCACACCGATCACAAAACGACAAAAGCCTTTACTCACTAAACAAAAACACATCGCCCGATCACTAAACGACAAATATACTGCCTACATTTTCCGATGGCTTTTACTGAAGACATCATTTGATGGCCTCTACTGAAGACATCTTCCGATGACATCAGTTGGATGATTCAATCCTCCAACATCTGCCGGCGGACAAAACACCCAACTTCTACTGATAGACCAAAAAGAGACTCTAAGAAGGAGTAAACCCGACTGCTAAACGATTTTGTACATTTTGCTGAAATCATTCTGATCAACACAAATCCACAATTCTTAAAAATTCAGAATATCAAGCTACAATCGAAATCAAATCATATTTCTAAATCCAGAAAAGAAGATCACAGAAGTGTTAAAAGAAGTATCAAACTTCTACTATCATTAAAATTCTCAGAACATTTCATCAGAATACCTAACCACTGAAAACTCTCATTCAGACAAAAGTTAAGCAGCCTCATCAGAGCACCTAACCGTAGCATAGAAGTGCTCCTCCAACTTCACCTATTCCTCAGTAAACTCAGGGAATTCACCTGTTGAAAGCTCAGCACCTACATCACAAAACTTATCTATTAGCCTAATGCTAAGTAAGTAAAGCAGTAATGAATGAAATGCTGAACATAAATTCCTAAATATGCAAATTTCTATTTCTCATCTCAGTTGCATATTCATTCGTTTCTGATCTGATCCTCCTGTGAAATTGGGAGTTGGATCACTTCTCTCAAAGTCATACGTCCTCTTTCTCGATTAAGGGGCGGTCTAGTTCACTTAACAAACTGTTCAGATCCCCCTGTGAAATTGGTGTTTGGATCACTTCCCCCAAAGTCATACATCCTCTCTCTTGATTAAGGGGCGGATTAGTTCCCTTAACAACTGTTACAATCTGTTCATTCCTTACCATGTCATTTCATGTAAATTCATTTTCGTATATTTTCAAAATATGATGCATGACATACAAACACAATCAAGCATACACAATCCTACTGTTTTGTGATGTAGGCCCGAAGGCACAAGCATACTTCACTTACCTGGCTCCCAGGAAAAGCTCGGTTTCAACTACTTTGGAAGCCTTGCTCACCTAGAGTCATAAACAGAATACCAATTAGATCTTCACTGACCTCATCCTATACCATTCAGAAACCCTATGAGCTAGTTTGGGACTCTGTCCTATGTGCATTCCCGATTCATACGAGACCCGACTCAACTCCTACGCCCTGTATTTCCTGGGAACATGCATCTATGATACTCCTCTATCGTCTATAATCATAATGTAGTAAGATACCTTAGTAAAACTCACCTAAGTCGAAGGGAAAATTGGAGAAGAGTCTCCTAGCGCACTCTGCTGAGCTGAGGAGCTGAGAGTCGAAAATGATTTGGGAAAACAGTGGCGGCTACAGTGCATTAAACCCAAAACCTCTTTCCTTAAATACGTTATCCACTTTTAAATTTTCAATTACCCTTATGCCCTCGCCTAGTCATCTATTAACCCTACTTTTATTATTACCATATAAAGTGTACCATTAATTAAAAAAAATTAGAGAAGCGGTTTGACAGAACCGGGTGTTACAATCTACCATCCTTAAAAGAATTTTGTCCTCAAAATTCAGTACCTGAATTACTCTGGATATTGGTCAATCATGTCTTGCTGGCGCTCCCATGTTGTCTCCTCTATGTTCTGGTTATGCCATAAGACTTTCACCAGTGAAACTTCTTTGTTGCGCAACACATTTACAGCATAGTCTAGGATCCTTATTAGTTTCTCCTCATAAGTAAGGGTGGGATGAACTTCGACACTCTGCTGTTCCACAATCTGTGATGGATCTCGTACACACTTCTTCAACATAGATACATGGAACACATTATGGATTCCTTCCATAGAGGTGGGTAGCTGTAATTCGTAAGCTACCTTCCCGATCCTTTTTAAGATTAAAAAGGGTCCAATAAATCTGGGGTTCAATTTACCTCTCTTACCAAATTTCACAACTCCTTTGAATGGTGATATCTTAAGAAAAACTTCATCACCTACTTCAAACTCTAATTCTCTGCGTCTTCTGTCGGCATAGCTTTTCTGTCGGCTTTGAGTTATTAAGATCCTCTGGCGGATGAGGGCAACCTTCTCAACAGTTTGTTGCACAATATCAGGACCAAGCAACTGTGGTTCACCGACTTCATCCCAATACAAAGGAGATCTGCATTTACGTCCATAGAATGCCTCATACGGTGCCATACCTATAGTTGCCTGAAAACTATTGTTATAGGAAAACTCCACCAATGATAAGTATTTACTCCATGATCCTTGAAAATCTAAAACGCACGCACGAAGCATATGTTCCAATGTCTGAATAGTCCTTTCAGATTGTCCATCTGTCTGAGGGTGAAAGGCTGTGCTAAAGTTGAGCTGCGTACCCATAGCCTTGTGCAGACTCTTCCAAAACTTGAACGTAAATCTAGAATCTCGGTATGAAATTATGGTATTTGGAACTCCATGTAACCTAACAATTTCTTGCACATACAATTCAGCAAGCTGACCCATCGAGTATGTCATCTTTATGGGCAGGAAATGAGCAGATTTGGTTAGACGATCCACGATCACCCAAATTGCATCATGTCATCTCGTTGTCCTAGGCAATCCTACCACAAAATCCATCGTTATTTGTTCCCATTTTCATTCGGGGACTGGTAAGGGTTGCAATGTTCCCGAGGGTCTCTGATGCTCATCTCAGTTGCATTTGCATTCGTTTCTGTTCAGATCCCCTTGTGAAATTGAGAGTTGGATCACTTCTCCCAAAGTACAAGTATCCAATGACTCATTAAGGGTTGGATTAGTTCCTTTAACAGTAAATATGATGCACATAACTGTTCAGATCCCCCTGTGAAATTGGGAATTGGATCAATTTTCCCAAAGTATAAGTATCCACTGTCTCATTAAGGGGCGGATTATTTCCCTTAACAGTGTATCTGTTCACATAGCTGTTTCAATATGTTCATTCCTTACCATGCCAACATGCATTCAAATTCCTTTTCGTATATTTTTTTTTAAAACATGATGCATGATACATAGACACTTTCAAATAAACATAACCCTAATGTTTTGTGATGTAGGCCCGAAGGCACAAGCAAACTTCACTTACCTGGTCTCCTGGAAGTCGCTCGGTTTCAACTACTCTGGAAGCCCTGTTCACCTAATGTCATAAACAAAATACCATTCAGATCTTCACTAATCCTCATCCTACACCATTCACAAACCTAAGGAGCTAGTTTAGAAGTTCGGATCATCGCACACTCCTGATTCAACACTAACCCGAACTCAAGTCACTCACTGCATTCTAAAAATACACACATTGCACTCTATTTGTTATCTAGCCACTAAATCTCGAGAAAACGAAGGGAAAACTTACCTAGTTTGAGGAAATGGAGATCGGAGGGGGAAAAATCGCCTGGAGCTCTGTTGAATTTGAGCTGAATACCGAGAAGGAAAAATGACGGAACAGTGGCAGCTAAACCTCATTAAACCCTTCCTTAAATACGTTATCCACAATAAATTTCAATTTACCATTTTGTCCTTACTCATTCACCTATTAACCTAATCACTAATTCACCCAAAATTTCAATTTTACAACATTCTCTATAATTGGAAAAAAAGTAAATCGGTTAATAGAAACCGGGTGTTACACGATCGATTAGGTGATCGATCGCTTGGCATATAAACACCACAGCCGATCGATTGGCTGAAATGGCTGATCGATCGGCCATGCAAATTTCGGGCAATTGCCCTTTTTGCCCTCCGCTTGTCGTTTTATGATTTTACTAAATGTTTATATGTTTCTTCAATTAGTTTTCAAATGATTTTCAACAACTTAGACTTTGATTTAAAGTTTAAGAAGATAATAATATAATTGCGGTCAATAAAATGAGAAAAAAAATAATTTATATGGGAAATAAAAGGGTACAGTATTAAGGGTCGCTACAGAGGGTGCTACAAATACACCCCCTTGAATGCTGAAAGCAGTTTATGTATTTGGAATTTACTGTCTTATGAAAGAAACTTAATTGTGTATATGTTTTATACATATGAAGGATTATGGAGTAAGCTTTTGTGAAATTAGGAGAAGCTAATATGTGTTATATGGAGATTTTAAAAATAAAAATATGATTATTTAAAGAAAAGTCTTCTTCTACGCTAATGGTTTTCAATGGATAATGTTTTATCATGTTTTAGTAAAAGAAAAAAAAAAGGTTAGAAAATCCGAGGCGTTACACATATATTTGGAATAGATTCCATTTCGAAAAATAGCACATTCCCAATAATAGACATAATATAACCATTATCAATGAAAAATCGTCAGTGAAAAAGATGTCACTTACAAACCTCGAGCATCAATGCCATAGGCGACTAAATTATCATCAAGAAGATAGGGACGTACAAAAAACAAACCCAATCAGGTATGTGAATTTTCACTATGGGACACGACATTGTAATGTTTGCCATAACATATTCAACAAATACTCAAACGTTGATATGTTCACAACAAACAACGATCTCACTTTTGGGTCTACCAAGCTTGTTACTCACGACCGATAAATACAAAATTAACAAAACATGTGCACAAAAATATATGTGCAGAAAAATGTATATCTTGAAAGAGAAGACATGTCATAAGTGTTTGAGATCTGTTTTAAATAAGATTTTGAAAATAAGAAAATACGTGAATAAATATAATAAATGAAATTTATAACTCAACTAGATTCATCCTCCAATGGTATTGGAACCAATACCCTCGCACTCAAAACCAATACTTGAATCCTTGTGATGGCTTCTAACAAATGGAAACTAGCTAGAGACTCAAAAAAGAAGTCTCCAAGAACTAGGCTACAACTTCAAAACAATGGAGACTCAACGTTCAACTATTGTTCATGTTTGCAATCCCAAGTCTTGGGTGCTGCAGCACCAGGCAAACGGGTGCTCTAACATGTCTGTGCCAGTACCACAATGTCACCTTTTTAGACGACGTCACGTGAAATGGCACGTTTAGTGAAGCTAAAAATTCTGAAAATTTTTCTAGCACAACGACTTTGATAATACTTTCATTGATGTTGCACTTCTGAGTGTTCAGTGCTTGTGGCACAGTCTCGTGCCTATATTGTTTTTATCTTCAAAAATTGGTATTTCTATAATTACAATTGGGTAATTTAAATGGAAAATCTTGAACTATGAAGTTACTAAACAAATAAAACATGAACTATTTTTGTTAATAAAAAAAACTTTAAACTATGACTTTTTTAACAAAACAAACCCTATCAGGCTCCTGTTCTTCGGAACAGAAGCTCATTCCCGAGAAAAATCTTCAAATTATTAACACTTATCGCAGAAATATACCAAACGATATTATATTCTTTTGAAAGTTTTACCACATGTCCATCATATCATAGGAAAAAATTATGAAAAGTTTTGTGATTTTTTAACACTTTCACGATTTATCATAATTTGTTACGTTGTTTTACAAAATAATTCATTAAAATTATGTATGTCATCTAAAAATTGTTAAACTTTCACAATATACTTTACTTATACTCCCAATACGATTTGCAAAACTGCTAGCAAAAAAAAAGTTAACATACATTTATCCAAAAATTATAAAATTTTATTTTTGGATAAATGCATATTAGCTTCTTTATGCTAGTTGTTTTTCAACTCCAATTGTGAGTATTAGTAGAATTTATTTAGAAAGATTCATAATATTTGGATGACATATGTAATTTTAATGAATTATTTTATTAAAAAAATGTAAAATATTATTATAAATTTTGAAAGTGTTAAAAAATGATCAAACTTTCTATAATTTCTTCCTATGTTATGGTGGATATGTAATAAAAATATGATATTGTTTGGTATATTTTATGAGATAATCATTAATATTTTGAAAATTTTTCTCGAGAACGAGCTCTCGTTCTGAAGAACGGGCGCCCACTGGAGTTTGTTTTGTTAACAAATTGATATTTTAAGATTTATTTTGTGAACAAAAATAATTCAATTTTTATTTTGTTAATGACCACATAATTGAAGATTTTTTATATAAATTACTAATTACCATACTAATATTGCAATAATTTTTTTATTGATTAGTATTGAACCCAAGCCAGACATGCAATTATTCATTTTCGTTGAACGGTTCCAAGTTTACAAACTTGAAATCAAAATTCCAATTCAAATTCTAAAATTCAATAAAATAATGAGAAAGACAGTTGAAATCAGACTTATCTTTGAAGATCCGATCATCACATAGAAATTCTTCATTGTTGCATTTATTTTATAGAATTTCGATTTAGAAATCTCCTTTCCCACAAAATTTTCACTTGTCCTCTATAAATTAGTAAATTAGGTCAAAGAAGTTTTGAATGCATTTATAGCAAAACTAGCCCTTCAAAATAAGATCCAACAGTCATGGCCACCTCACTATAACTGATCTTATTAACATCCTAATGTTCCACAACATTTAAGCCAGTTCAATTTGTAACGTACTTTAATTAATCAACATTAGGTCTAATGGTTTTCACATATCAATGTTGGGTTGAGCAAATCATGTGAGGTCTAAGATTTATAATTACACTACTCAATAATTTCTATCAAAGTTTACATGATTTGTTTGACCGAAAATGTGATAATTTGAAAACAAAAGAATGCAACAGCTTTTTTCTTTAACTAAAAGAGACAAATATATGATCACACAAAAAATACTTTTGGGAAATCACAATTACTTTAAACAAGGCATGATTAAAATTCTATCATGACCTTATGTACTTTCATGTCACATGTACATATTCGTTTGATCTGTCAAAATCGGTTCAAATTGTATTCAATCACAATTCCAAGTCATGTATATGTTTGTTCTTCGATCTCAAAAGCTAATGCTGAAGTAACATAAGAAAGTCATGTCATGACTCGAAACATGTCATCATCAACAATTTATTATACGCAAATTATTAGTTATAAAGTAACAATTAAATTACCTAAAGATTGTTTTAATCGTGCCGTTCGTACTGCCCGGCGGACCATCAAGAAAACTTGTTTCGCACGTTTTTCGTTCAATGTTTGGACGACCAGACAAACAATTTTCTTGGGTTGACGACGGTTTACTATAAAATATTTTGGCCAAGTCAAAGTCAGTGAAACTGGAATGTTTGATTGTGGAGAGTAGAATATTGTGAAGTACTTGCTCAGATGTTACAGTTTGACCGAGCTATAGTCTCTAAAATCTCCACGTAAATGATTCCTGCGACCTAAAAAGAAAATTGAGAAGTCTGTTCCCGTATTTCTGTAGCTTTCTCCAACTTGTTTGCGTTCCTTCATCTTGTATGCCTTACCTAACTCAGTAACCTACACCCAAATATACGTAACTTGTTAGCATTTCTTCTCTCGTGCCTAACTTTGATTATACCAACATTATTATTTCTTTGAAAGCCTAACTTGGTTTTCAATTCAATCTAATATGGCCGCTTGAATTAGATCCACACCACTCATGCATGTACACATAGCTCTCTCTCTCTCTCTCTCTCTCTCTCTCTCTCTCTCTCTCTCTCTCTCTCTCTCTCTCTCTCTCTCTCTCTCTCTCTCTCTCTCCCTACATCTATATATATGTGTGCAAATATGATGGAGTACAGATCGCAAAATTGTAGAGATATTCATACTTACGTTAAACACTTTCTCTCTCTGGTGCAAACATCAGAAGAGATGCATTTCCTTAATTTATTCTGTTGCATGATCTTTCTAGTGGCTCTACAGGAGGCTCTTCCAACCGCACCAGTCAGTGCAACAGCTGATAAAGTTACTGATGCTTCTGTAGAACGTACATCGTTGAGAAAAGGAAGCCACTTCTTCTCCTACGGTCATCGAGTGGTGCTCACATGCGACAAGTACCCGAGGGTTTGTCGAGGAAAGAGCAGCGGAGGGCCGGATTGCTGCAAGAAGAAATGCGTGAACGTAGATACAGACAAACACAACTGCGGCATGTGCGGAAATAAATGTAAGTTCTCTGGGATTTGTTGTAAGGGCGAGTGTATTAATCCGATGTCCAACCGGAGGCACTGCGGAGGCTGCTCTAACAAGTGCAAGAGAGGCAGTCTATGTGTGTATGGGATGTGCAGCTACGCTTAGAAAAGTGTCGCTCTTTGTTCAGAGTACGCATTAGATTAATGTAATTAGCATTGTCTTATTCGTTTGATTTGGTATTTGTAACTGGTGTATATGTTCCGATATGTCTCACATTTGTCATTGGCTCATGGCTATGGTATAACATATGCCTTCATAATAGTTTTGGTATTATATATGCCGAAGTAGTTCTAATTTTACGTCACACCTCTAACTGCATAGTTTATCCAATTATATATTTTTCTCATTGTACATTTCATTGACCTTTTTCTTACCAAATTAAAAGAATTTTCGAACCCTCTCTCCAACCATTGACAATTTCCTTGGAGCTTGAAATCAAATTCTTCTCATTAATAAGTTGCGATAAAAAAATTAACAAGATTAGTAAAAAAAGTACAAAGTGGGTGTTAAATAGTATCAAATAAACCTTAAAAATATGGTAAATAGCCCAAAATATTGCTAAAAATATAGAAAACTCTAGCACTCCCAACGTCTTTTTGCACCTCTAGTGCGCTCCCAACGCCTTGCTACACGTACTACTTCATATTTTTTATTTGGTTGATGTACAAGGTGAATCTCAAACTTCTTTTTGGCTTTTATCTTCATCATGAAGATCATCTTTGATAAGTTTGGTTCAGCCAACAAGTGTGGCTTGGGTTAAGCTCATTATTTTTATAACTACGGTTTCATCGACAATGCTCGATCGGGGTCTAATTCCTCTAATTTTCTTAAAAAACACGACGATTCTATTCTTAAATCCATGTTGTTGACGGGTCCCCGATTTCCTAACATCTGAGGTTCGCATAAGATATTTTAGAAATTAACATTATGTTAGCTTTCTATAAATAGCGGAAAGAGGTTGAGTTAAAGGAAATTGATTATCATCTAAGCAAATCCTTGCTAAGAAGAGTCTATTTTTCAGACAATAAATCATGGTATTTTCTAGCCCAATGTTCCACTAGACCTGTGGAGTTTTATTTTCCTCTTTTGTTTGTTCTTTTTACGGTAATAGTATAATGGAGTCTTAATGTTCAATACTATACTTTTTTGGTTTTCACTTTATTGTATAAGTTCTATTTGTTGGGTTTTTTCCTCTTAGTTGAAGGGACTCAACTTGATGAGGCCTATTTCGAGCGATCATAGCACATCACGTGGGGTTTCCAATAAGTGGGAAAACTTTGAGTGTCATCATTGTGGTTTTAAGGGCCATATAAATAAGCATTGTCAAAATTTGAAGAAGGAGAACAACAACACTGCCACCACTGCCAACAACAAAGAAGGTAAAAATCATGATGATGTTGCTATTGTAGATTATTTTCTTGTTGTTTGTGATAATCATGTTGATAATGTTAATGTATCTTGTGATAAGATGGATTGGATCGTGGATAGTAGTGCTTCTACCCACGTTACCTTACGACGAGATTTTTTCTCAACATATGAGGTCGGTGATTTTGGTATTGTTCGTATGGGCAATTGTGGTCAAGCTAAGGTGGTCGGAATAGCTGATGTTTGTGTTGAGACGACTAATGACACTACTATTGTTCTCAAAGGTGTTAAGCATATTCCCGATATTTGCTTCAATCTTTTATCAGTTGGAAGGTTGAATGACGAAGGCTTTTGCAATTCCTTTTCGGGTGATGAATGAAATCTTAAAAAAGGATTGATGGTTGTTGCAAAAGGCATGCGGCGTTCGAATTTATATGTCGTCCGGTTTGGGATATCCAAGTGTTACATCAACACTTGTGAAAATGATTCTTCTTCTGAGTTGTGCCACAAGCGCTTGACTCATATAAGCGAGAAAGGCTTAACTATGTTGGCTAAGAAGAATGTGCTATGTCGGGTTTCAAATGCGCACTTGAAGTGCTTGGTTAGAAAACAAAGATAGGTGTCGTTTAGATCGTCCGCATCAAAAAGAAAGTTGGAGTTACTAGACTTGGTACATTCCAATTTATGTGGGCCAATGAAGACAAGGTCCCTCGGTGATGCGTATTACTTTGTAACTTTTGTCGATGATCATTCTCTAAAAGTTTGTACTTATACATTGAAGACGAAAGATCAAGTGCCAGATATCTTCAAAGTGTTTCAAGCTTCAGTCGAGAGGGAAGATGAGAAAAAGTTCAAGTGTATTCGAACGGATAATGGGGGAGAGTACATTGGACATTTTTATGAGTATTGTCAAGAACAAGGTATTCGTCACTAAAAGTCGCCTCCAAAAATACTGCAATTGAATGGGTTGGCCAAAAGAATGAATAGGACATTGGTGAAAAGGTTGAGGTGTTTGCTTTCACAAGCAAAGTTGTCGAGATATTTTTGGGGTGAAGCATTGAATACGATGGTACATGTGCTAAACCTCACACCATGTGTTCCTTTGAATTTCGATGTGTCGCACCGTGTTTGGAGTTGTAAAAATTTCTCTTATGATCATTTACGGGTATTTCAGTGTTTGGCTTATGTACATGTTCCCAAAGATGAGAGATCAAAGTTGAAAGACAAGACCAAGAAGTTCGAGTTTGTCGGCTATAGGCTTGATGAGTTTGAATATCGGTTCTTTGATCCGATTAATAAGAAGTTTGTTCGTACTCCAGATGTTGTATTCATGGAGGATTATACCATTGAAGATATCAACAAGGTGGACAACGTTATTCCTACTCAAGCAAATGAAGAGATGGTTGACATAGATCCAATTTCAATTGCTCCTACCCGATAATCACCGACGACATCCCAATTGAAAATCAAGGTATGGATTTACATGTTGGTAATCCTTTAAATGCTAATGATTTTGTTGATGTTGATGTTGATTGTAGCGTTAAAGCTAATGTTGAAAATGACGATGAGCAAGAGAATGAAAATGTTGAGGAATTTATTTCTTCTAATGAACCAAGGCGGTCTACTCGTGAGAGATATCATTCGATTAGGTACCCGTCATATGAGTATGTGTTTCTCACCAATTGAGGAGAACCCGAGAGCTTTCAAGAAGCATTGGAAGATGAAAACAAAAAGGAATGGAAGGATGCCATGGAGGATGAGATGCAATCCCTTTGTGAACAACACTTTGGAGCTAATAAAGTTGCTTAAAGGCAAGAAGGCTTTGAAAAATCGATGGATGTATCGATTGAAGCAAGATGAGCATACTTCACAACCTCGATACAAGGTTCGGTTGGTAGTGAGAGGCTTCTCGCAAAGAAAATGTATTGATTTTGACGAGATTTTTGCTCCCACAATGAAAATGCAATCCATTTGTGTTGTTCTTGGTTTAGCCACTAGTTTTAATCTAGAGGTTGAACAAATGGATGTGAAAACAAATTTTCTTCACGGGGACTTACGAGAAGCGATATACATGGAATAATAGAAAGGTTTCCAAGAAAAAAATGAAAGAATGCTACGCTTGCAAATTGGTGAAGGGCCTTAACGGTTTGAAACAAGCGCCACGACACAGGTATAAGAAGTTTAGTTCGGTAATTGTTGAACATGGGTACAAGATGAACAAAACCAGTCATTGTATTTTTGTGCAAAAATTCTCCGATGGTGATTTTATTATTCTTTTGCTCTATGTCGACAATATGTTGATTGTTGAAAAGAACATTTCAAGAATCAATGAGCTAAAAGAGACTTTTAGTGAGTCATTTGCTATGAAAGATTTAGGACCAGCGCGTCAAATCCTAGGGATTCGAGTCACCCGTGATCGAGATAACAGGAAATGGCATTTGGCGCAAGAAAAGAACATTGAGAAAGTTCTTCGACGCTTCAACCTGGATAAAGCTAAAGCAGTGAATGTTTCTCTTGCTTCTCACTTTAAGCTTAGTCATAATCATTGTCCTTCGATTGATGATGAGAAATTATCTATGAAGAACACTCTGTATTCTTCGGCAGTTAGTAGCTTAATGTACGCTATGGTTTGCACAAGACCTAATATAGCGCACGCCGTTGGCATGGTGAGTAGATATCTTTCAAATCTGGGAAAACACCATTGGGAGGCCGTGAAGTGGATTATGAGATATCTCTGGGGAACGAAACTAGGAACGAAGAGTTTTCCCCCCTTTTCCGCCCACCTCTTTGGTCTTTTCTACCATTTGGGCCCTCCCTTTGTAACGCCCCGAAAACCCACCCGAGTTCCTGGTGCGCACAGGGACTGCTTTGATACCATAACTGTAACGCCCGAGTCTCCACGACCGTTCGCTACAGAGACTACTCTAGCTAACGGAACTCTCTCAACTAACCCATTCGCTTAAACTTCCAACGCTGGAAATACCTACCAATAAAACTCATGCAGCGAAATTAAAAACTAACCTCCCAAAGTTCTCTTATACCTTACCTAGTTGTCTAGACTCACTAATTTCCCATAATCCTAACCGTTAGACTTCACGGCATTCTCCCCGAAAATTTTGACAGAGTAACGCCTGAAAATGGCACCCCCAAATTGCTAAGCACTATTTACTAACACGTCGCTGCCGTCCCGGTTCCTCCAGGAACGAGGCCCATAAGTCACACTACAGCCCACTGTCACCTGTCCACACCGTACCTCACCTCCTTTACTCTCCCTCTGTGCTTAAAAACATGCTTAAAACATTTTGCGTAGCTTTTAAAACATGATGCATACTAACCATAATGTACTCAAAACGACTACACTCACACGACACATCACATCACATACATACCTACGACCCCCAATGTGCACAAAACTCACAACATACGTACAACTGACCCACAACCAGTACGAGACTCACAACATACATACAACTTACTCACAACCTCCACAAGACTCATGACATACATGCAACTGACCCACAACGTGCACAAAACAAACAACATATGTACAACTGACCCAAAACTTGTACAAGACTCATAACATACATACAACTGACCCACAACCCGCACAAGACTCACAACCTACATACAACTGACCCACAACCTGCACAAGATTCACAACCTACATACAACTGACCCACAACCTACACAAGGTTCACAACATACGTACCACTGACCTACAACCTGTACAAGATTCATAACATACATACAACTGTCCCACAACCTGCACAAAACTCATAACCTACATACAACTGTCCCACAACCTGCACAAGACTCACAACCTACGTACAACTGACCCACAACCTGCACAAGACTCACAACCTACGTACAGCTGACCCACAACCTGCACAAGACTCACAACTTACTTACAACTAACCCACAACCTGCACAAGACTCATAACATATCTACAACTGACCCACAACCAACACAAGTTTCACAACATACGTACCACTGACCCACAACCTTTACAAGACTCATAACATATATACAACTGACTCACAACTTGCACAAGACTCACAACCTACATACAACTGACCCACAACCTGCACAAGACTCACAACCTACATACAACTGACCCACACCTGCACAAGACTCACAACCTACATACAACTGACCCACAACCTGCACAAGACTCACAACCTACATACAACTGACCCACAACCTGCACAAGACTCACAACCTACATACAACTGACCCACAACCTGCACAAGACTCACAACCTACATACAACTGACCCACAACCTGCACAAGACTCACAACCTACATACAACTGACCCACAACCTGCACAAGACTCACAACCTACATACAACTGACCCACAACCTGCACAAGACTCACAACCTACATACAACTGACCCACAACCTGCACAAGACTCACAACCTACATACAACTGACCCACAACCTGCACAAGACTCACAACCTACATACAACTGACCCACAACCTGCACAAGACTCACAACCTACATACAACTGACCCACAACCTGCACAAGACTCACAACCTACATACAACTGACCCACAACCTGCACAAGACTCACAACCTACATACAACTGACCCACAACCTGCACAAGACTCACAACCTACATACAACTGACCCACAACCTGCACAAGACTCACAACCTACATACAACTGACCCACAACCTGCACAAGACTCACAACCTACATACAACTGACCCACAACCTGCACAAGACTCACAACCTACATACAACTGACCCACAACCTGCACAAGACTCACAACCTACATACAACTGACCCACAACCTGCACAAGACTCACAACCTACATACAACTGACCCACAACCTGCACAAGACTCACAACCTACATACAACTGACCCACAACCTGCACAAGACTCACAACCTACATACAACTGACCCACAACCTGCACAAGACTCACAACCTACATACAACTGACCCACAACCTGCACAAGACTCACAACCTACATACAACTGACCCACAACCTGCACAAGACTCACAACCTACATACAACTGACCCACAACCTGCACAAGACTCACAACCTACATACAACTGACCCACAACCTGCACAAGACTCACAACCTACATACAACTGACCCACAACCTGCACAAGACTCACAACCTACATACAACTGACCCACAACCTGCACAAGACTCACAACCTACATACAACTGACCCACAACCTGCACAAGACTCACAACCTACATACAACTGACCCACAACCTGCACAAGACTCACAACCTACATACAACTGACCCACAACCTGCACAAGACTCACAACCTACATACAACTGACCCACAACCTGCACAAGACTCACAACCTACATACAACTGACCCACAACCTGCACAAGACTCACAACCTACATACAACTGACCCACAACCTGCACAAGACTCACAACCTACATACAACTGACCCACAACCTGCACAAGACTCACAACCTACATACAACTGACCCACAACCTGCACAAGACTCACAACCTACATACAACTGACCCACAACCTGCACAAGACTCACAACCTACATACAACTGACCCACAACCTGCACAAGACTCACAACCTACATACAACTGACCCACAACCTGCACAAGACTCACAACCTACATACAACTGACCCACAACCTGCACAAAACTCACAACCTACATACAACTGACCCACAACCTACACAAGACTCACAACCTACATACAACTGACCCACAACCTACACAAGACTCACAACCTACATACAACTGACCCACAACCTGCACAAGACTCACAATCTACATACAACTGACCCACAACCTACACAAGACTCACAATCTACATACAACTGACCCACAACCTGCACAAGACTCACAACCTACATACAACTGACCCACAACCTGCACAAGACTCACAACCTACATACAACTGACCCACAACCTGCACAAGACTCACAATCTACATACAACTGACCCACAACCTGCACAAGACTCACAATCTACATACAACTGACCCACAACCTGCACAAGTTTAAAACAAAACATCTAGCTAGGTCAAAAATAGCAAAAATCTGAATTCTGCCATAAACTGGAAATTTTCCTCTTCTTGGTTTTCCATCAATTTCCACCCAATTCCTCACTAATCAACCACCCTCACACCCAATTAACATAATCTAACAAAACCCTAAGGCTTCACACAGGAAAAACTGAAGCACACCTTTGGAGTTCTCTTTTTTTCGCTCAAATTGAGCTCCTCTCAGCCCAGCAATCATTGCTGGTCCAAGAGTAAAAACACCCATGCCGAGAAATGCCAAAATCGACCGGTGATCGAAACAAAATCTGGCTCATCACTCACGGCCTCAAATCGAACAAAAAATCGGGCAAAATCGAGCTTACCGGTCGATTTGTGCACGGAGACGGGCCAGAATCTGCTTGCCGCAGTTGTCTGGCCGGAGAACGTCAAAAATTGCCGGTGAACAGCTCACCGAACGTCTCTCGCGTCTCCCCTCTCCGTTTTGCTCTCCGGCGCTCGAACGACAGAACAGCTTCTTCGAAGCCGTTCTGTTGTTTAAAAATAAAAATAAAAATATTTCCTGTTAAAACATCAATAAAAATAACATTTATCGTTTTGCCCTCCCGTACATTCGGCCTCTTCAAAACCTCGTTAAATTTCGTCTTTAAAATATAAATTTCCGTAAATTGACCCTTACCCTGTACCCTGCTTAAGTTCTCTACTGAGATTACCCGAACATAAATTAATTAACCGATTAGTTCAATCAAATTTATTAAGTTAAATTGCTAAAAAAAATTTTCGGGGTATTACACCTTCACCACCCCCATGGGGATGGTCTACAGGGTTCATAACTACTCCTCTTACTACATGACGTTTGCCTAGCTAACATTTAGATTCGGCCCTACCTAAACTTTTCTGGTTCACTCCAGCATTCCCCACTTGTCTGACTGTTACTGAGCAATTTTTGGATATCAAACGGACCTCCCCAGAAAGTAATTTTAATGTGGTGGATTTATCCTCTTTTGCAATCAGTTTCGCTACAGCACCTGTTGCTCTAGCTAATTGTCCACCCTTTTCAAGTGTTATTTGTTTGTTATGTATGGTCGTGCCTCAGGGCATATCGGTTGAAGTAGATTCTTCTTTTCAATCAATCAAAAACCCTTCTCAAATTGTACAAGCTTCTTCCAAAGCATACGGCTTTCAGGATGTAGATTATGATATCGATACATATAGATCTTATATAAATCATATAATTATTATCTATATCGTATAATGAAGTACCACATGAGTGGATATATAGGATGCCAAATCACTCATGTTATGATTTTCTACATCCTAGGTCTTCCCGTTCCTTCATCTAGCTTATGTTCTTCATATAGCATTCAGACCGAATGACTCTATGAAATTACGTCGATACTTCCACATATTACGGGTAACGTAGGAGACATCTCTATTTTCCCCCTGAGAATCCTTAGAATTACCACTGCTTAGCTTTCAATTTTTCTCTGACCATCAAATGAAATGTGAATAACCCGTCCTATTCTCTTTGAAACAAGGGGCGCTTCTGGTTCTGTTGGTGTTTGAAACAATTTTGTCTTCTTCATATTACTATATTTCTAGAGTCAATAATTTGATATAAGCAACTAGGACTCCTTACGAGCGTTGTTTCTATCTACTATTATCTAAAACTAGTCAAGTTATTAATGGCTGGACAAAACCAAGAATAACCCCTCGCGTGCGAAATTATAAAAGATCCCATTTAAGATCAAACAAGTCCATCGAATTGAGTATGATTGTATATGTGATAGCATCTACTATACCAGGAATATTAATGAACCCGATTATAGAAATTGCTCAGGATACTCTTTTTTAGTTTAGCTTCTTGAATCTATTTCTTAGTTCAAGATCCCTCTTACTAACTTGAATCAAAGAATTAGTAGATCTATTCCATCCAAAATGGGAATGAACTAGGGTTATGAACTTATAATCTATAATATGATGATCGAGTCGATTCCATGATTATAAGTTCATTCCATACCGAGTCAGACCGGAATAAGGCTAGGTTGAGAAACCTATGTTGGTTGGGTTTACAGATTCGGATTTGGCCGAAAGTTTGGATGATCAAAAATCTACTTCGGGGTATATGGTGTCTTTTGTCGAGGGAGCCGTGACTTGACAATCTAAATTACAAAAGTGTATTGCTCTTTCTACTACAAAAGTCGGGCTTATAGCCGGCATGGAGGCAACAAATGAATTGTTGTGGTTGAGAAAGTTCACTATGGAACTTGAGTTGAAACAACAAAGGTATGTCTTATTTTGCAATAATCAAAGTGCAATTCATCTTGTGAAAAATTATTATTTTCACACGAAGTCAAAACACATTGAAATTTTTTATCATTGGATTCGTGACATTTTGGATGATAAGATGTTGGAACTTGAAAAGATTCACACGGATGACAATGGATCGGATATGTTGATGAATGTGTTGTCATAGAATAAGTTTGAGTTGTGTCACTCGGTTGCCTGATTGAAAACGCCCTCCAACTAGTTGGTCAGAGGAGTTTGTTGGGGTTTTTCCTCCAAGTTGGAGAAGCTTAAATTGATGAAGCCTTAATTTTAGGCTCATGTCTTAAATGATATGTTTAGAAGACATAGTCTCATTTAGTGTGTGTATTCAAGACATAGTCTCATTTAGTGTGTGTATTAATTAACAAAAACAACAAGAGAAGAGAGAAAACAAAACTCATTTTCGGAGTTCATTGCAGTAGCCAGAGGAGAATTGAGTTTGCTAGAGGTTGAACCATTGGATTGGCTTGAAATTTGATATCTTGTTCGTGACATCTAGGGCTACATTCTGAATGGAGGATATCAGTTTTCGAGGCTTCTAAGTCTACCTGATAAAGAACAAACGAGACTGCATTGATTTGGGTACCCACTTGTTAACTTATTTTTTTTTTTCTTTCTTGTACCTTGTTGTTTGCCAAGATTGTTACTTGATCTTGATGAGAGTGCTGTATGTCTCTAGTTTAATGATCTAGAGAGAATATTTGATTGTACCCATATTGATCATAGTAGATTGTTAAGCGGCCTATATGGGTATTGTGGTTTTTACTCTCGTCTTGAGAAGTTTTCTATGCTAAAAATTGTATTGCATTGTGGGTGTGATTTTATTGTTAGTTTCAATTTTCTTATACTCATATTATTGAAAAGTTTGTTTTGAATCGAACTTTCGTTACAACGAACACTTTCCAATCACTATTTACTAGGGGTGAGCAAAAACTGGACCGGATCGAAGAATCAGATTGAAACCAAAAATTTTGTCCGGTTCTAGTTTGTTTTGTACTTTAAATAATCAAATTCGGTTTTTTTAAAGGAGAACCGAAAAATTTGGTTCTATTTATGGACTTATTGATACAAAACCTGTGACGGCCCCCGACCCGGTCGGGGACGAGGAGCCATCACTCCGAGACATTCCAAAATGGGGACTATTTTTTTTTTAAACATTTATACTTTTAAAACCTTAACAGAGAGTATAAACCTTCTCTGGAAGTGAAACTAGAAGACACATTTAAGCTGGATGACAATTAAAATCGGAATACAGAAAACAGAGAACTTTTATAAATTGATGGCGAAAGAAAACAGGAAAAACAGGAACATTTAAATTTTTGGGCGTAAACTTTCTCTGGGAGTGAAGGCTGAAAGACAAGCGAATGACGTCAGGCGGAAGATAAAATTTTAAAGGCAGCGGCGGAAAATGTAAACAGTGGATAATGTGAATAAAATGGAGGAGAACAGTAGCAGCGGTGGATGTGAATAAAACAAAAGTGAACAGTAACCGGTGAATGCGAATAAAACGAAAGTGAACAGTAACCGGTGGATGTGAATAAGAAGAAAGTGAACAGTAACCGGTGGATGTGAATAAGACAAAAGTGAACAGTAACCGGTGGATGTGAATAAGACAAAAGTGAACAGTAACCGGTGGATGTGAATAAGACAAAAGTGAACAGTAACCGGTGGATGTGAATAAAACAAAAGTGAACAGTAACCGGTGGATGTGAATAAAACAAAAGTGAACAGTAACCGGTGGATGTGAATAAAACAAAAGTGAACAGTAACCGGTGGATGTGAATAAGACAAAAGTGAACAGTAACCGGTGGATGTGAATAAGACAAAAGTGAACAGTAACCGGTGGATTTGAATAAGACGAAAGTGAACAGTAACCGGTGGATGTGAAAAAGACAAAAGTGAACAGTAACCGGTGGATGTGAATAAGACAAAAGTGAACAGTAACCGGTGGATGTGAATAAAACAAAAGTGAACAGTAACCGGTGGATGTGAATAAAACAAAAGTGAACAGTAACCGGTGGATGTGAATAAGAATGTGAATAAGAAGAAGTGAACAGTAACCGTGGATGTGAATAAGACAAAGTGAACAGTAACCGGTGGATTTGAATAAGACGAAAGTGAACAGTAACCGGTGGATGTGAAAAAGACAAAAGTGAACAGTAACCGGTGGATGTGAATAAGACAAAAGTAAGCAGTAACCGGTGAATGTGTGTGATGACCCGAATGTGCAAGTATGTGTACGATGGTTGCACGAACCAGAACCCGGATGGCGGTACGTCCGCGCGGGCGAACCGGAAGGAGACAGGTCGTAAAAAGGGGGTCGTCACAATCCCACATCGCTTGGGGAAGTATGTGGAAATGAAACATATGTAAAGAGACCCTCCCAAGATAGTAAGACGCGTTTTGGAGCACGATTGGCAACAGATCCCATAAGAACTCCGAAGTTAAAAGTGCTTTGGCGAGAGCACTTCTAGGTTGGGTGACCTTCCAGGAAGTTCTCGCCAAACAAAGCCGTGAGAGGAGGATATTGGGCTACGGCCCAATCCCAAGAGCGGGCAATATCTTGCTGGGAAAAGGGGTCGTTACAAATGGTATCAGAGCCTGTACCCAACCGGAAATGTGGCCAACGAGGACGTTGGGCCCCCCAAGGGGGTGATTGTGATGACCCGAATGTGCAAGTATGTGTACGATGGTTGCACGAACCGGAACCCAGATGGCGGTACGTCTGCGCGGGCCAACCGGAAGGTGACAGGTTGTAAAAAGGGGGTCGTCACAATCCCACATCGCTTGGAGAAGTATGTGGAAATGAAACATATGTAAAGAGACCTTCGCAAGATAGTAAGAAGCGTTTTGGAGCACGATTGGCAACGGATTCCATAAGAACTCCGAAGTTAAAAGTACTTCAGCAAGAGCAATTCCAGGTTGGGTGACCTTCCAGGAAGTTCTCGCCAAACAAAGCCGTGAGAGGAGGATATTGGGCTACGGCCCAATCCCCAGAGCGGACAATATCTTGCTGGGAAAAGGAGTCGTTACAATGTGAATAAGACAAAAGTGAACAGTAACCCGTGGATGTAAATAAGACGAAAGTGAACAGTAACCAGTGGATGTGAATAAGACAAAAGTCAACAGTAACTGGTGGATGTGAATAAGACAAAAGTGAACAGTAACCGGTGGATGTGAATACGAAAGTGAACAGTAACTGGTGGATGTAAATATGAAGAAAGTGAACAGTAACCGGTGGATATAGAGTTTAAAGACAAAATTGACAACTTTTAACAGGAATCCATAAAACAAAAGTCGAGAAAACAGAAGGTATGAAAGCTTCAAACTTCAGAAAACGATTCAAAACATGATTTTCGACATATCAGGGAAACACGACAGAATTTTAAGTAAACAGATTGCATGGATGGCTCTAAAATCATAGATAATCCATGCACATCCTATGTAACGACCCTAATACTGTACCCAATTTCCGTACTATTTTTTTTTTCAAACTTTAAGCGGAAACTAAACCGAAATCGAAACCAGAATCGAAATCGGAATTGAATTCTAACTTTTAAAACAATTTAAATAAAACTTAAAACAATTTAATTAAAACTTAAATTAATTAAATAAGTAATTAATAAAAAAAAAGGAGGCGATTATTCGCCCGGCGATTGCAACAGGCAATTACTCGCCTGTTGCATATCGCCACACCCTCTGGATTTCTCCAGAGGGCGGCGATGCAATCGCCACGCCTGGAGAATGTTCGCCAGGCGTTCTGCCCCCTTCCTTTTCTTTCCTCATTTCTCTCTCCTGCTCAACGTACATAATCAAATTTACATCTAATATAATGCATTCAAATTCTCCTCATTCCCCACTTCATCAACCACCCGAAACAACAACTCAAAACCCCATTAACACGTAACCAATTTTCGTAAAAACAATTTGCGTGGATATGTTTAAAAATCGGACATTTCCCTAATATCAAAACATTTTCAAAATACATTTACAAAATGTTTACAGTACGAAAGGTAACCTATCAACTACCAGAACCAAACATCTTAAAATGTCTATACAATTCACCAATACAAAACATCCCAAAAGAACCCCAAAATCTATACATACATCCCCACGGGTCGGTAAGCGTCGACTGCGCCAACACACTGCCGCAGCCATCCTCCGTCCACTGGACTCAAGCCTCCGGAGGAGGGACATCCTCACCTGTATCCTCGTAATCACCTACACCATACAATACACTATGAGATAAAAATCTCAGCAAGCCCTCATAAATGCAACTATATGCTATGCGTGTGAGTTCAGAAATCATGCAGCATTTTCTTTACTTTACTCTGTGGGTGTCACCGAGATCTCAGCCTCCTAACCGGAGAGAGCACATCCAGCGGTCAGACTACTCTTTCCAGCTAGAAGAGGGGGGTACACGCTTACAACACGTACAGCCGTGCATGAGCCCCATCTCGCATGACCATACGTATGAGTGCAATAGATGTGGTATTGTGACAAGCCCCTGCGTGCCTCCACAATAGGTCAAGCCCCTCTCCAGGCCACATTGCGAGTACATAATAGATGTGGTATTGTGACAAGCCCCTGCGTGCCTCCACAATAGGTCAAGCCCCTCTCCAGGCCACATCGCCATTTTCAAAACATTGTGCGGAAATTCATTTTCATGCTCTTTCTTTAAAACACGTGATGCATGAACAGTTCATAACAGAATTTAAACACTCAACATACATACCATCAAGACTGTAAAACATAATCTACAAAACAATTAAACCTAACTACCAAACCAAAGCAATATAAACTAGTGCGTCACCAAACTCCTCGAAACGACTTCGATGTACGGTGTAGGCCAATCGGCCGGAAAAGAATCACGAGAACTTACCTCGTGTCCAAAGCAGCTCAAGCTCCGTCCACGAGCGTTGTTTGTCTGAAGCAAAACACAATATCGACGTTAAAACCAATTTAAGCTATCGATCGTCCAAATTTACAAAACCTTAATTAAGGAATTTCCTAACGTTCCAACTTAACTTATCGAGGCATTAAATCCATTAATCTACGCTCGATACCCCGAAATCCAATTTACGAGTTTTCTGAAAACCCGAAATTTACAAATTTAACATTTCTCCTAAATCGTCCTAACTTCTTCCAATAACGCTTAATACGTGAAATACGTTCGTAAACTATAACAATCTATCAACTTCGAGCCCTAAATCTCGACTTTTAAACGAAACCTAACGAAACCCTAATTGTTCAAACTCCATAAACATTGAAATAAAAGCTCTAAGATTGTAGGTTCATACCTAGAACGTCGATTGGAGGAGAAAGCACGAAGAAAACGGAACGAACGGAGGTCGAATCGGAGGTAAAATGTCAACGGCTCGCGTGAGGGAGAAAGGGAGAAGCTCTCTGTTATCGTGAGCTCCAGGGAAGAAGAAGAAAGAAATGAGGAGGAAAAGGATTTTGTGACATTTTATAAAATTGATCTAATAAATTACTAAAATGTCCTTCCATAGTTTTTATATATGTTTCGTCATTCGTATCATTAATCGGCCAAAGATTCGGATTCGCCAAATTTTCTTATTTCGCCAATAACTCCAACTTATTATTTGGGAATTATTAAAACTGTCCGTTCGTAAATCGGACCCCGTTTACTATATTTTACTAAAATGCCATTTACATTACGATAGAGGTAATTACTCGGAACATAGCGTTATAACTCCGGAAATTCTCGTAAATTCCTTAAAATTCTTATTATTCGTTAGGATCGCAATGACGCTTTCTTTTTGTGAAACGGACCTGATTTGACATATTTACCTAAAATGCCACATATATAATAAAATATGAAATTCCGTACAGGCCGGATATTACATTCCACCCACCTTATTTAGAATTTTGTCCACAAAATTAAATCATACAAACAGCTCAGGATATCTAGTCATCATATCCTGCTGTCGCTCCCAAGTCGCTTCTTCCACCTCATGATTCCGCCATAGGACTTTGACTAGCGGAATTTCTTTGTTACGCAAAACCTTGATGGAAGTCTCCAAAATACGTACCGGCCTCTCCTCATAGGTCAAGGTAGGCTGTACCTCGATGTCTGTCACTTCCACGGCTTGTGATGGATCACGCAAACACTTTCGACGCATGGACACGTGGAATACGTTGTGGATACCCTCCATAGAAGCCGGAAGCTGTAGTCTATACGCCAACTTCCTGATCCTCTTCAGAACAGGAAATGGTCCCACATAACGATGGTTTAACTTACCCCTCTTCAAAATCTCGCAACACCTTTGAACGGAGAAACTTTAAGATAAACTTCGTCACCTTCCCCGAACTCTAGCTCTCTCCGTCTCGTGTCAGCATAGCTCTTCTGTCTGCTCTGAGCTACCTCGATACGCTGTCGAATAATGGCAATCTTCTCTGCCGTCTACTGTAGAATCTCAGAACCAACGATGCTGGCCTCGCCAACCTCGTCCCAATATAGTGGAGATCTACACTTTCGACCATATAAGGCTTCATACGGAGCCATGCCAATGGTAGCCTGGAAGCTGTTGTTGTACGAGAACTCAATCAGAGGCAAATATCGGCTCCACGAGCCCTGAAACTCTAGCACACATGCTCTAAGCATATCCTCCAAAATCTGATTCATCCTCTCTGTCTGACCATCAGTCTGAGGATGAAATGCAGTGCTGAAATTAAGCTGAGTCCCCATAGCTTTGTGCAGACTCTTCCAGAACTTCGACGTGAACCTCGGATTTCGATCCGAGACAATAGAAACCGGCACTCCATGCAATCTCACAATCTCCCGTACATAGAGCTCTGCGAGCTGATCCATAGAAGATGCCATTCTCACAGATAAGAAGTGGGCCGACTTTGTCAATCGGTCCACGATCACCCATATACCATCATGGCCCTTCATCGTCCTCGGGAGCCCCACAATAAAATCCATGGAGATCTGCTCCCATTTCCACTCCGGAATCGGCAGTGGCAATAATGTTCCGGCCGGCCTTTGGTGCTTTGCCTTCACCCGTTGACATACCAAATAGGTCTCAACGTACCTGGCAACCTCCCTCTTCATATTCGGCCACCAAAAATGTTACTTTAGGTCCCGGTACATCTTAGTACTCCCCGGGTGCACAGAATACGCCGAAGAATGTGCCTCGGCCAATATCTCTTTCTTCAGATCCTCGTCGTTAGGCACGTACCACCTATGCCTGAACTTCAGAATACCATCCTCCGATAAATGGAAATCCGACGAGTCTCCCAATGTCATGCTCGATCGAAGCTCCTCACACTCCGTATCATTCTGTTGAGCCTCACGTATACAATCTAGAATAGTTGGCCTGAGAGAAATGTTGGTGAGCATACTGGACAACTCTGCCACTATCTCAACGTCGAACCTCTCAATCTCAGACCGCAGCGTAACTGACATCGCTGCTAATGAAGGCTGACTCGCAGAAGGCACTCTACTCAAGGCATCAGCAACCTTGTTCGCCTTTCCTGGATGGTAATTGATATCAAAATCGTAGTCTTTGACGAACTCAAGCCACCTTCTCTGACGCATATTCAGCTCCTTCTGCGTAAATAAATACTTCAAACTCTTGTGGTCAGAAAATATCTCGCACTGCTGCCCATATAAATGTCTCCATATCTTCAGTGCGAAGACCACAGCTGCCAACTCAAGGTCGTGCGTAGGATAATTCTGCTCGTACGGCTTCAACTGCCGAGAAGCATATGCAATAACTCTTCCCTCCTGCATCAATACACAACCGAGTCCCACTCCAGACGCGTCACAATATATACTGAACTTGTCACCTTCAACAGGTAACGCCAATACTGGAGCGGTGGTCAATCTCTGCTTTAACTCCATAAAACTATCATCACAAGCAGGCGACCGTATAAACCTTTCGTTTTTCCGAGACAGTCGTGAAAGCGGAAGTGCGATCTTCGAGAATCCCTCAATAAACTTCCGGTAATAACCGGCTAACCCAAGAAATCCGCGCACCTCTCGTACGCTCTTCAGCTGTGGCCAATCTCTGACCGCCTGAATTTTGCTCGGATCCACAGAAACCCCTTCCTCTGATATAATGTGGCCAAGAAAATTGACTCGATCCAGCCAGAACTCGCACTTAGAGAACTTTGGATACAACTGGTGTTGGCATAAAATCCTCAAAACTATTCTCAAGTGCTCCTCGTGTTCTTCCTTTGTCTTAGAGTAGATCAGAATGTCGTCGATGAAAACCTGTAACACCCCCGAACCCACCCTGGCTCGGAGCGCTACTTTGCTAACCAATCCCACGTTAAAACGTAATTTTTCTTAAATCCCAAATCATTAAAACTAGACTGACAAGCTGAATATAAAACTAAATCTCTAAAAACTATCTTACGTCATATCTAACCGCCTAGACTCCCACTTTTCCCGTAATCCTAACCTTGAAGCACCACGGCGTACTTCTCGAAAATTTCGGCAAAGTAACGCCTGAAAATGGCGCCTCCAAAATGCTAAGTACCTGCAAATAAATCAATTCCCAAACAACCAGAATATTCCAACTATCTAACCAACCTACGAAATCTCCAAATAACAGTACAGAGGAAACTATAATACAACATTCCTAAGTGAAGAAAGTCCCCAGTATAGGGTGACATATCACCCTTAACTTGTCTATATACAACAAACAGACATTTAAAATAAACCCCCAAAATGCTAAGTCCCACATCTTCCGAAGACCATGGTGGAGTCGCCCCGACAACTGCCTGCACCGGCACGCCCCGTGCATCTCCGACCGCTCTCAAGTCCTGACTGACTCACATAGCTCACCTGTAGCCACGTCGTTACCTACACCACAGAACACACACGCACACGTAAGCTTACGCTTAGCAAGTAGAGATTAACAAATACGACTAGATAAAATACAAGCTACACACACAACACTTGAGCAAAACAACCAAATAACGCAACATCACAATGCAAAACAGGGAGTACAAATGCGACACCACACAATGCAACTCAACCTAACACAATGCAGTTTCTAACTCTCAGTTGTGCTTGTTTGCCGTACATTGCTTTAATTTACTGTTCAATGTTTTAATTCTTCATAGTGGTCCCCTCGGGGTGCTACTACCAGCAACCCAGCCCGACAAGGCCCACTATTCAGAAACTCATGTTTTGCCAATCATCCATCATAGAGGTCCCCTCGGGGTGCTACTACCAGCAACCCAGCCCGACAAGGCACCCTATTCAGGATTCTAGTTTTAGCCAGTCATCTCTCATAGAGTTCCCCTCGGGGCGCTACTACCAGCGACCCAGCCCGACAAGGCACTCTATTTGAGATATAATTAACATTAACTTTAGTTGCTTACGTTTATGCTCACAATGCCAATCAATGCTATTAACCATACCTAGCGTGCTATACATGATGCATGCTACAAATATGCAACACTACACAATGCAATCAACCTAACACATGCTGTTTCTAACACTCAGTTGTGCTTGTTTGCCGTACATTGCTTTAATTTACTGTTCAATGTTTTAATTCTTCATAGTGGTCCCCTCGGGGTGCTACTACCAGCAACCCAGCCCGACAAGGCCCACCATTCAGAAACTCATGTTTTGCCAATCATCCATCATAGAGGTCCCCTCGGGGTGCTACTACCAGCAACCCAGCCCGACAAGGCACTCTATTCAGGATTCTAGTTTTAGCCAGTCATCTCTCATAGAGTTCCCCTCGGGGCGCTACTACCAGCGACCCAGCCCGACAAGGCACTCTATTTGAGATATAATTAACATTAACTTTAGTTGCTTACGTTTATGCTCACAATGCCAATCAATGCTATTAACCATACCTAGCGTGCTATACATGATGCATGCTACAAATATGCAACACTACACAATGCAATCAACCTAACACATGCTGTTTCTAACACTCAGTTGTGCTTGTTTGCCGTACATTGCTTTAATTTGCTGTTTAGTGATTTAATTCTTCATAGTGGTCCCCTCGGGGTGCTTTACCAGCAACCCAGCCCGACAAGGCCCACCATTCAGAATCTCATGTTTTGCCAATCATCCATCATAGAGGTCCCCTCGAGGTGCTACTACCAGCAACCCAGCCCGACAAGGCACTCTATTCAGGATTCAAGTTTTAGCCGGTCATCTCGCATAGAGTTCCCCTCGGGGCGCTACTACCAGCGACCCAGCCCGACAAGGCACTCTATTTGAGATATAATTAACATTAACTTTAGTTGCTTACGTTTATGCTCACAATGCCAATCAATGCTATTAACCATACCTAGCGTGCTATACATGATGCATGCTACAAATATGCAACACTACACGAAACAACGCAAGTCAACAATACGACAACAAACAAACCAACATCCCCCAAGGCTATAAACTACGATGCATTTTATACTATGATGCAAGTCGCACAAATACTTAATCAGACCAAAACAAAGCAAAGCAATCAACCAAAAAAATGCTCAACCAACAAAGAAGACAAATCAACACCAAACAATAAATAAATCCTACCGTTCCGTGGTGTAGGCCCGAAGGCAAAACAAACGTCCTCTACTTACCTGGCTGCTCGACTTTACGGTGCTCACCTCTAATGATCAATTCACTCGTCCGATAACCTATCAGTTATAGAAAATAACTTAGCAATTCACTCATAAATTTCTAAAGGGTTCTAAGAAATTCTAAACTAAAACTAACCCACAATTCAACCATACTTCAAACTCATTTCTCTCACCAAACCCAAAACCCGATTTTTTTATGTCAATTTCACCATCCAATTCCAACTCCATTAAAATCAAGCCTACATTCACCAACTACTCTTAAAATACTATTTCTAACTTAATTCAACTAATTTCTAACTAAACGGGCCACTAATTTGGGTTCGGTAAAAACCGACCCGAAACTTCAAACGCGCGTAACTTTTGCGTCGGCTATCGGAATCGACCGATTCCAGCGGCCACATACTCCTCTAATAACCTATTTTAACCTGCCAAAAGGAATTTTAAAACAAATGACCGTAGCTAGGTCAAATCAGGCAAAACCCGATTCTGCCCTTTACCGGAAAATCCCCTTTTTCCGATTTTTCCTCAATTCTCCTCCGATTCCTCACCAATCAATCCCCCTAACATTCAATTAACGTAATCTAGCTAAAATCGAAGCTCCAATTTCGAAAACCCGAAATCCCCAAAATTGGAGTTCCCTGTTTTCGCTCAAATTGAGCTTCTCATGGCCAGCTAACCAAAACCGAACCAAGGGTTGGCAAACCCACGCCGGAAACAACCCAAAACCGCCGGTGATCGGAGCCAAAAATGGCTCGTCATTCACGGCCCCGAACAGAACCAAAACAGGGAAAACAGGGAAACTTACCGTTCGATCCCGCACGCGAAGACGGCCGGAAATGGTCGCCTTGGAATCGCCACCGTCGTCTGGCCGGGAAACGGCGAGGAACCGCGGAGGACAGCTCGCCGATCATCGCCCCACGCCTCTCCCCTGCTCCTCGCTCGGCTTCGGGCTCGACGAACAACAGAAACGATTCTGTTGTTCGTTTTTTGTTTTATTATTATTAATAATAATAATAATAATAATAATAATAAATAATAACATTAAACTAACCGTTAAATAAATCCTCATTTACTGTTTTGCCCTTCCGAAAATTCCGTTAAATCTCGTTATTAAATTAACCTAATCCCCGTCTTAATTTCAATCAAATTTATTTACTTTACATTTCAATTAATTAAAACTCAATTACTTAAACAACATACTTTATTATTCTTTTAAATTTAATCTCGGGTGTTACAATCCACCCTCCTTACAAAAATTTTGTCCTCAAAATTTGACGTGCCTTAATACTTTTCATTTACTTACTCTAATCTACCCTCCATAACTTTTAATTTACCACTGAAATCTCGACTATACTACAATCTTAGTCATCTATCAAACACTGAAAATTCTTTACATCTCCAAAGTTAATTTTCCGAATTACATCCTCCGTAGCTCACCTACTCATACATCCGTAAACTTTAATTTGAATAGTCATCACTTAAACCATTAAATCTCTCCAACTTAGTCTTCACTCTAGCTCCTCATCATACTAAGTTCACTTAGTCACTTAATTTTCTAATCTAATGTTCATCAAGCCTTACATTACCACCTCAAATTCCAAAGTTACTCCAATGCTTGTAACATCAAGAACTCGACGATATATATCTTACTCTAAACCTCAAATTTAAATTCCCCTTCATCTCACTATCTCGAACCTATTTACCTATTTATCTCGAACAATCCTAACCTTTAATTCTTTCGCACTCAAAGCTCTCAATACATAATCTATTCCCTATTCCTTCAAGGTATAAAATGAATTTGTGTATGATTTGTCCAACTTTGACTAAAGTCATCACCAAACACTTTCAAATTCTTAGTTCTAAACTAAATTATTTTAGCTACGCTGAATTTGTCCAACTTCTACCTCGCTTATCATCAAACATTATCAAAGTCTTCAATCTAAATTTCTCACTCTTCACTACACTTCATCCAACAACATAGTTCAAACCTATAACTTAAGAGTCTAACTTTCATAACTAAATACTCTCACAATTTTATTACATTTAACTTAATAAATCCCCACATATACTTTAATTCTCAATATCCTCTAACTTAGCATTATACCTAAATCACTCAAACACTTCTCGTACAATTTCTTATCCCTCTTACTCGAAATTCTATTATTCCTCAAGTCATACACTACTAGTTACATGTGTGAGACCTTTCTTTCCTTCTTATTCGCTATTCTCTAAAGTTATTCACCAATTTCGCACACTACGAAATCTCTCTCAAGTTCTTCTCATTACTAATACAAATATCTAATTTCTCTCGGAATTCTCTCCAAGGTTTCATAATTAAATCTACTCTCTTTTGCTCTTCCTACTCACTAAATTTCCTACTCGTTACATTTCTACCATGGTACTCCCTCTCGCTGATTTACTCATCACGTACATTATTCTACATCTCCAAACATCATCTTAATCCAAGAGGCTCTACTAATCAAGGCATCTAATCATTCTAACCTCACACTCTAACACTCATCATTCATGTATTCATTGAATACAATCCTTTGTTCGATTCCTCACTTTCCTAATTAGGTACCTCCATCATTTACTCTTCTAATAAAACCTATACCGAAGTGACATCTCCATGATTCTTTGATGAGGATTTCTTTATCCATTTACTCTATCACTAGTCCTCATTGTTGCATTCTCAATCCTACTTCTCCAACCATGTTTATAACTTGAGTATCACCTAACATCTAACCTTGACCCTCTAATACCTCAAAATCTTTGATCCATACCTCAAAGTCAAATGGCTTTCTAACTCAAAATAAATTTCGCATATTCCCATCCTCGATACTACTTAGTACTTTCAAGGATTTGTTAGCTATGCTTAAAGTCTATCTATATCAATCTTATCTCACATCAGATGTAACTCTCTAAGGGAAAAAAAATCCTATGTGTATCATCATTACACTCTTTCATTCTAAAGTTTATCTCCGTTTCGCATTTTCAATAAAGTCCTAGCTAATCAAACTATTAATTTCCTATGTAATCTCCAACAATCAACCTATAGTCGATCAGTGCTATCAACCAAAATGAAGAACAACCACCCAAAAAGAACTAAACATTTCCATCAATTCACACTTCTGTGTCTATCATCTCACTTCTACTCAGACTAACGTTCACACTCAACTCAGGTCGACCATACCGGTTAACAGTCTTACATTTCCGTCCTAAGACTCTCTAATCTTTCTATGCTCAATTCTATTGATGTTATCTTGTCTGTTTCGCTTTTAACATAACGCGTCTATAAGTTGGCTAAGGGAATCTGCCGAGGTTGTCTCGGTACTCTCGGGAGTTTCGTTCTACTCCTAAACAAGGTTAAGCAATCAATCTTAACTATCAACAACTAAAAGCAAAGAGATACTTACAGTCGGTGAAGCACGTTGCATGGCGGCCGGCATTGTCGGGTAATCATTTGAACGACTCAACCATTTATGCTCTGATACCATCTTGTAACACCCCCGAATCCACCCTGGCTCGGAGCGCTACTTTGCTAACCAATCCCACGTTAAAACGTAATTTTTCTTAAATCCCAAATCATTAAAACTAGACTGACAAGCTGAATATAAAACTAAATCTCTAAAAACTATCTTACGTCATATCTAACCGCCTAGACTCCCACTTTTCCCGTAATCCTAACCTTGAAGCACCACGGCGTACTTCCCAAAAATTTCGGCAAAGTAACGCCTGAAAATGGTGCCTCCAAAATGCTAAGTACCTGCAAATAAATCAATTCCCAAACAACCAGAATATTCCAACTATCTAACCAACCTACGAAATCTCCAAATAACAGTACAGAGGAAACTATAATACAACATTCCTAAGTGAAGAAAGTCCCCAGTATAGGGTGACATATCACCCTTAACTTGTCTATATACAACAAACAGACATTTAAAATAAACCCCCAAAATGCTAAGTCCCACATCTTCCGAAGACCATGGTGGAGTCGCCCCGACAACTGCCTGCACCGGCACGCCCCGTGCATCTCCGACCGCTCTCAAGTCCTGACTGACTCACATAGCTCACCTGTAGCCACGTCGTTACCTACACCACAGAACACACACGCACACGTAAGCTTACGCTTAGCAAGTAGAGATTAACAAATACGACTAGATAAAATACAAGCTACACACACAACACTTGAGCAAAACAACCAAATAACGCAACATCACAATGCAAAACAGGGAGTACAAATGCGACACCACACAATGCAACTCAACCTAACACAATGCAGTTTCTAACTCTCAGTTGTGCTTGTTTGCCGTACATTGCTTTAATTTACTGTTCAATGTTTTAATTCTTCATAGTGGTCCCCTCAGGGTGCTACTACCAGCAACCCAGCCCGACAAGGCCCACTATTCAGAAACTCATGTTTTGCCAATCATCCATCATAGAGGTCCCCTCGGGGTGCTACTACCAGCAACCCAGCCCGACAAGGCACCCTATTTAGGATTCTAGTTTTAGCCGGTCATCTCTCATAGAGTTCCCCTCGGGGCGCTACTACCAGCGACCCAGCCCGACAAGGCACTCTATTTGAGATATAATTAACATTAACTTTAGTTGCTTACGTTTATGCTCACAATGCCAATCAATGCTATTAACCATACCTAGCGTGCTATACATGATGCATGCTACAAATATGCAACACTACATAATGCAATCAACCTAACACATGCTGTTTCTAACACTCAGTTGTGCTTGTTTGCCGTACATTGCTTTAATTTGCTGTTTATTGCTTTAATTCTTCATAGTGGTCCCCTCGGGGTGCTTTACCAGCAACCCAGCCCGACAAGGCCCACCATTCAGAATCTCATGTTTTGCCAATCATCCATCATAGAGGTCCCCTCGAGGTGCTACTACCAGCAACCCAGCCCGACAAGGCACTCTATTCAGGATTCAAGTTTTAGCCGGTCATCTCGCATAGAGTTCCCCTCGGGGCGCTACTACCAGCGACCCAGCCCGACAAGGCACTCTATTTGAGATATAATTAACATTAACTTTAGTTGCTTACGTTTATGCTCACAATGCCAATCAATGCTATTAACCATACCTAGCGTGCTATACATGATGCATGCTACAAATATGCAACACTACACGAAACAACGCAAGTCAACAATACGACAACAAACAAACCAACATCCCCCAAGGCTATAAACTACGATGCATTTTATACTATGATGTAAGTCGCACAAATACTTAATCAGACCAAAACAAAGCAAAGCAATCAACCAAAAAAATGCTCAACCAACAAAGAAGACAAATCAACACCAAACAATAAATAAATCCTACCGTTCCGTGGTGTAGGCCCGAAGGCAAAACAAACGTCCTCTACTTACCTGGCTGCTCGGCTTTACGGTGCTCACCTCTAATGATCAATTCACTCGTCCGATAACCTATCAATTATAGAAAATAACTTAGCAATTCACTCATAAATTTCTAAAGGGTTCTAAGAAATTCTAAACTAAAACTAACCCACAATTCAACCATACTTCAAACTCATTTCTCTCACCAAACCCAAAACCCGATTTTTTTATGTCAATTTCACCATCCAATTCCAACTCCATTAAAATCAAGCCTACATTCACCAACTACTCTCAAAATACTATTTCTAACTTAATTCAACTAATTTCTAACTAAACGGGCCACTAATTTGGGTTCGGTAAAAACCAACCCGAAACTTCAAACGCGCGTAACTTTTGCGTCGGCTATCGGAATCGACCGATTCCAGCGGCCACATACTCCTCTAATAACCTATTTTAACCTGCCAAAAGGAATTTTAAAACAAATGACCGTAGCTAGGTCAAATCAGGCAAAACCCGATTCTGCCCTTTACCGGAAAATCCCCTTTTTCCGATTTTTCCTCAATTCTCCTCCGATTCCTCACCAATCAATCCCCCTAACATTCAATTAACGTAATCTAGCTAAAATCGAAGCTCCAATTTTGAAAACCCGAAATCCCCAAAATTGGAGTTCCCTGTTTTCGCTCAAATTGAGCTTCTCATGGCCAGCTAACCAAAACCGAACCAAGGGTTGGCAAACCCACGCCGGAAACAACCCAAAACCGCCGGTGATCGGAGCCAAAAATGGCTCGTCGCTCACAGCCCCGAACAGAACCAAAACAGGGAAAACAGGGAAACTTACCGTTCGATCCCGCGCGCGAAGACGGCCAGAAATGGTCGCCTTGGAATCGCCGCCGTCGTCTGGCCGTGAAACGGCGAGGAACCGCGGAGGACAGCTCGCCGATCATCGCCCCACGCCTCTCCCCTGCTCCTCGCTCGGCTTCGGGCTCGACGAACAACAGAAACGATTCTGTTGTTCGTTTTTTGTTTTATTATTATTAATAATAATAATAATAATAATAAATAATAACATTAAACTAACCGTTAAATAAATCCTCATTTACTGTTTTGCCCTTCCGAAAATTCCGTTAAATCTCGTTATTAAATTAACCTAATCCCCGTCTTAATTTCAATCAAATTTATTTACTTTACATTTCAATTAATTAAAACTCAATTACTTAAACAACATACTTTATTATTCTTTTAAATTTAATCTCGGGTGTTACAAAACCACCACGAACTTGTCCAGATACTCCTTGAAAACACGGTTCATCAAATCCATAAACGCTGCAGGGGCATTAGTAAGTCCAAAAGACATGACAAGGAACTCATAATGCCCATACCTCGTTCAGAATGCCGTCTTCGGTATATCTTCCTTCCAAACCTTCAGCTGATTGTAACCCGAACGTAGATCAATCCTCGAAAATACTCGAGCACCTTGCAGCTGATCAAATAAATCATCAATCCGGGGCAGTGGATATTTATTCTTCACTGTTAGTTTATTCAACTCTCTGTAATCTATGCACATCCTGAGGATCCCGTCTTTCTTCTTAACAAACAGAATGGGAGCGCCCCAGGATGAAACACTGGGTCGAATAAAACCCTTCTCTAACAGTTCGTCAAGCTGAGTCCTCAGTTCCCTCAACTCAGCTGGTGCCAACCGATACGGGTTCTTAAACCTCGGCGCGGAGTTTGGATAGACATCAATAGTGAATTCGATCTCCCGGTCTGGTGGTAACCCGGGAAGATCATCAAGAAAGATCCTAGAGAAATCTCTAACAATAGGAATGTCGCTCGGCTTTTCTCCGCTGAGCAACTGACAATCAAATACAGAGGCCAAATAAATAGAGCACGCACCTTTAAACTGCTCGTTGACCTTCATGGAATAAGAAATAGGCGAGCTACTCAATCTGCTCATCGCCTGATAAGAAAACTCGGCTTTACCCGGGGGTCGAAAGGTGACAATCCCAGATCGACAATCGATGGTGGCGAAGTGCTGTGACAGCCAGTCCATCCCTAAGATCAGATCATAGTGTTCTATGCCCATAACAATGAGGCGAGCATAGAGGGTGCGATCCCCAATCGAGATAATATTGCCCTAAACAACACGACCTGACTGCATACGCTCACCCGAAGGTAGCATCACACTATATTCGCACTTTGCTAACTCCGGCGCAAGCCTCAATCTAGACACACAAGCGGTGGAAACAAAAGAATGCGTCGCCCCCGTGTCTAATAAAGAAAATACAAGGACACCAGAAACCAATATAGTACCTGCTATCACGGCAGGCTGATCCTCATCATCAACATCGCCGGGCTCAATAAATGCAAAGATCCTCGGCATAATCCTCCTCTGATCACTGCCTGACTGATCTCGGCTGGGCTTAGGACAATCTTTGACAAAATGGCCCGCATCACCACAACGATAACACACACCCATGCCCAATCTGCACTGGCCACTGTGCTCCTTCTGACACTTAGGGCAAATAGGTATCTGAGAAGCTCCTTGTACTTGCTTCCCTTTACCCCGATCGTTACCTCCCTCAAGAGGTCTCTTCACACCCCTCTGTTGTTGTTGCTGAGGCTGTGCCCTAGGTTGCCAGCCCTTGCCCCTGATCTGAGGATGAATCTCTCGAAAGAAGCCCTTAGCTGGCTCCCTCGGCTTAACAGAACTCTGATCAACGGCCTCAATATCAAGAGCTCTAGCCACTATCTCATCATAGGATAAATTTCGTACCCCTGATATGGTAAGGCGCATCCGAAACTGCTGGCTAAGTCCCTGTAAGAACCGGCATACATTGTCCTCGTTTACGCTGACCTGTCGTGGCGCGAATCGAGAAAGGGCTTCGAACTTCCTCACATACTCGGCAATAGAACTAACCTACCGTAACTGCATAAACTCAACCATTTTCGCTTCTCGTACGGTATGGCTGAAGTACTTGTCGTAAAACAACTCTCTGAATCGCTCCCATCCCATAACCGTCACATCGGTGGTCGTCTTGATGGAATCCCACCAAAATCGGGCGTCAAGTGCTAAATGATAGGTCATTAGTGCAACCTTCTCTCCATCCTCTATGCTAGCATACGCCAGCATGTCCTCCATAGTGCGAACCCACTCCTCGGCTGAAGAGGGATCCGTAGACTGTCCGTTAAAGATTGGGGGCTTGAGCTTCTGAAATCTCTCCATCCCACTGTTACAAGAAGCAGCTGTCTCTCGAGCTCTAATGCTCTCTCGGTCTATCATGGTACCCAGCTGTTGAGACTGTCTCTCCATTTGCTGAGCCTGGCGCTCCATATGTTGAGACTACTGGGCGATAAAATCCTTGAGAGTATCGATCATGTCATCTCGGTCATCTCGGTCATTTCGTGGACGCACCATATTTATAAAATTCCTATACAAAAGTTAAAACAAATATTCTAAGAAACTAGAAACAAAATAAAGCTATAAACGTACTTACAGTTGATGAAGAATGTCCGCGTAGTGGCTGTGCAGTCGAGCAGTCTACAGAACCAATTTTAAAACCCGGGGGCTCTGATACTATATATGTAACGACCCTAATACTGTACCCAATTTCCGTACTATTTTTTTTTTCAAACTTTAAGCGGAAACTAAACCGAAATTGAAACCAGAATCGAAATCGAAATTGAATTCGAACTTTTAAAACAATTTAAATAAAACTTAAAACAATTTAATTAAAACTTAAATTAATTAAATAAGTAATTAATAAAAAAAAGGAGGCGATTATTCGCCCGGGCGAATAATCGCCCCATAGGCGATTGCAACAGGCGATTACTCGCCTGTTGCATATCGCCACACCCTCTGGATTTCTCCAGAGGGCGGCGATACAATCACCACGCCTGGCGAATGTTCGCCAGGCGTTCTGCCCCCCTTCCTTTTCTTTCCTCATTTTTCCCTCCTGCTCAACGTACATAATCAAATTTACATCTAATATAATGCATTAAAATTCTCCTCATTCCCCACTTCATCAACCACCCGAAACAACAACTCAAAACCCCATTAACACGTAACCAATTTTCGTAAAAACAATTTGCGTGGATATGTTTAAAAATCGGACATTTCCCTAATATCAAAACATTTTCAAAATACATTTACAAAACGTTTACTGTATGAAAGGTAACCTATCAACTACCAGAACCAAACATCCTAAAATGTCTATACAATTCACCAATACAAAACATCCCAAAAGAACCCCAAAATCTATACATACATCCCCACGGGTCGGTAAGCGTCGACTGCTGTTAGTGATTTTACACACTTACACGCAAGTGCACGTGTCGCTAACGAAGTAATAGAGTAAGTAAAGTATCGATCCCACGAGGATATTGTTAATTGAATTAATCGCTATAAAAATCTTATAAAAATATTAAATTGCTGGATAATAATTAGAAATCAAATATGAATAATGATGCAATAAAATAAAGCAAGATTAAACGAGGTAAAAACGATAAAAGAAGGCCTTGGCTAGGATCGATTTCTTCGTTACGAGAATTTTACACTGATGCTCTGATAATGCTCTGCAGCATTGTCTAAGAACAGCAAGAATTAAATAATTCTAGGATTCTTTCGAATTGCCTAGATAAATTCAAATTAGAATTTCCTTCGACTTTGAATGAATGTAACTAATATTGAATTTCCTATATGCTCTATTCTTATCGCCAATCGAATTAACGTTAACTACCTTGTAACGTATTAATCCAATTAATCAATCGTGCATCTTAACATTTATATTTATCTGTCGATAAAATATAAACATGAAACATCAAACTATCTGTCGATATGAATTGAATTAGACGAGGAATATCACGAAAGATTGTTCCAAACAAAAATGCATTAGCAATGCTACAGTATTAATCACAAAACAGTAAGAATTCTTATTTTTCTAGGGTTCCGTCGAATTGCCTAGATAAATTCGTTTTAGAATTTTCTTTTCGATTTTGAAAAGACAAAAACTTAATATGAATTTTCTTGTGAACCTATTTTTAAATACCAAATAGATTAATGTTAACTATTTTGCAACACTTTTAATCTATTCAATTTCTCATGCATCTTTAATTCCTATTTACCTATCGATACAATAGGAATATGTGAAATCAAAATTGTCTATCGACATAAATTGAATTAAGCAGTTCAAATCATGAGAAATCATTCAATGAAAAATATGTAGCATTCATAGATCAATCAAAAAACCGTAACGAATACTACCGTCCTAACCAAGATAAAAGAGTTTATCTACGAGACATAATTAAAATAAAAACAATAGTGTTCATAGAGAGAAAATAATGCAATAAAATTAATAAAAGAAGGAGAGAATTCAAGAACGGCGTCTGGGGTTCTTCTTCAGATCCAGAGCTTCTTCTCCAGCAAGCCAATCTTCTCTCTTTACGTAGTCCCCCCTTTTTAGAAAAATATCCCCTTTTTGTTTTGCATGCAATCCTCCCTTTCTCTTTCCAATCTATTATTTTTTTATTTAATTGCTCCACCTAATTTTCCTTTCCAGAATGACTTTCTCTCCCTAGGTTCCACGTGCTTCCATGATTTTTCAAGTTTCTTTGTTCCAATTGGTCTTTCCTTCCTATTTTGTCCTCTTGTGCATGCCATGTGTCAATTCTTTTCTCTTTCCAAATTATTCTTCACCTTGATTTTTGCCTTCACTTTCTCTTCACAAATCTCAGCATTTGAATTCGAATTTCCCACTATAAAAATAACATTCAATTATGAAAATATAAAATTCAAAATAAAGAGACAAAATCTACTTTTAAGAGAAAATCTGCATAAAATATATTAAATTCCATCAAAACACTAATGCTGCAGCATAACATAGCAATTGCAGTAAATTCATACCAATTTCTTCTTGCATTCACTCAATTCATACAAGTTTTATTAATTAAATACCATATAAAATAACTCTAATTTAAGAGTTATCAAATACCCCCAAACTTGAACCATTACTCGTCCTCGAGTGATGCAAAGCAAACATAAATTCCCTAATTAATATTAAAATTGATATAATTTCCAAAATATCTAATAACTTGTAAATCATTGAAAAATTTCACTATCACAATTACAAGTAATCAACATAGATTTAATTCCCAATAAACTCCATTTAATTTCAAAGTGTGTGTGTGTTCAAACTCCAATTGAATTGCTAAGTTCAACAATCAAAACTAGAAATCACAATACATATCCCAGGATGTCAATTCTCTAATGTCTTTCCTAAATCGATTAGCATTCAAAGATTCTTCTTTCTTTCTTTTATTTTTTAAATAAGTGAGGGGATTAGGTTTTTTTTTTTTTTTTTTTTTTTTTTTTTTTTTTTTTTTTCTTCACATTGACTTTATCTATAAGTCACACTATCTTTTACGCGATTGACAACATTGGTAATGAAGTCCTCCGGTTACTCATAGTGTCAACCTCATATATAATACTCATATGAAATAGAGGAGTATAGCCAATAATTATGTAACGGAGTTCCTCCCAAAGTTCCTCTAATTTATTTCTACCCATCGAGTATCCAAAAGGCTCACTCGAAATTGCAGTATATAGAAATTGCACTTATTCATCAATTTTTTTTTTTAAATATTTTTTTATAACCCCCAAACTTACTATTTATTATATATTATTATTTTTTTTTAGAAGAAGTCTTTCATTGCTAATTTTTTTTTTATCAAGCACTAAATTATTGACACTTAGATATATTGTAATGTCTAGAAAGGATGATATTCCTAAAGCAATCAAAAAGAGTTTGTGTGTTAAGAAAAACTAAGCTTATGGGAATAAATCTTAATTGATTTCTAATAATATGTGACAATACCATGATTCCAATAACTCACCAAATCAAAGGATATTAGGAAACTATAGTGCACGTTTCTTCAGTTCATCATCTTTTGTTTTTTTTTTTTGTTTTTTTTTTTTTTTTTTTTTTTTTTTTTCTTCACATTGACTTTATCTATAAGTCACACTATCTTTTACGCGATTGACAACATTGGTAATGAAGTCCTCCGGTTACTCAATAGTGTCACCTCAATTATATAATCTATGAAAACTCGGGATATATCCAATAATTATGTAACGGAGTTCCTCCCAAAGTTCCTCTAATTTATTTCTACCCATCGAGTATCCAAAAGGCTCACTCGAAATTGAAAGTAGATTAGGAAATTGCACTTATTCAATCAATTTTTTTTTTTAAATATTTTTTTATAACCCCCAAACTTACTATTTATTATATATTATTATTTTTTTTTAGAAGAAGTCTTTCATTGCTAATTTTTTTTTTATCAAGCACTAAATTATTGACACTTAGATATAATTGTAATGTCTAGAAAGGATGATATTCCTAAGCAATCAAAAAGAGTTTGTGTGTTAAGAAAAACTAAGCTTATGGGAATAAATCTTAATTGATTTCTAATAATATGTGACAATAACATTATTCAATAACTCACCAAATCAAAGGATATTAGGAAACTATAGTGCACGTTTCTTCATTTCATCATCAATTTTTGTTTTTTGTTTTTTTGTTTTAACAGGACAAGGTAACAAATCAAAAGAGAACAACAAGCACCAAAACACCAATTAACATCCAGAGAGAATTAAAACAGTAACATCCAGAGAAACAGTAAATATTAATCATCCAAATTAGATAAACATTCACATTAAACAAACAATACCAAACAGCATACCAAATAGCACCCCCACACTTAAACGTTGGCAGTGTCCCCACTGCCAAACAAATGAAGTTCAGAAAAAAAGAAATTAAAGCAAAATAAAACCAGGGGGGTTAGGACTTCCTTGGTATTTCCTTTTTCGTTCCATTGGAAGGAGGGTTTCATGTTGCTTCCTCTTCATCAGCTTCTTCTTCCCTGATTTGTGCAAACCTGAGTTTATTTTTAGCTAAAACAAAAACAAACAAAGAACAATAAATAAAAACTAATACAAAAGGATATAAAAAATTGGGTTGCCTCCCAATAAGCGCTTGATGTTTTAAGTCTTCAGCTTGACTTTCCCATACTTCACGTTTCTAATGATATGCTATGGTCACTTGATGTTTGAGGTAAGAGGGCAGATGCTTAAGCTCCAGTGTAGGTGCGTTTTCAACAAATGGCTTGAAAGCTTCTGGGTTATCCTTCGTTCGAACAAATACCTCAAACTATTTCCCTTGGCTCCTAGGAAATTGCCTCGTGTCTTCCATTTTCATCCTTGCAGATATGCTGAAGCAATCTTCTTTATCGTATGGGCGCTTCATAGCTTTCAATGCATTAAAAGTAAACTGCTGGTTATTCACGTTTCTGCCATAGCCAATACTCTCCTCCGTTCTCTCAAAAATTTCTTTTTCTGCATGCTTCTGTAGTCCTTGAGAGAATGGTGGTGGTGGCTTCTGAGTTTCCAATTCACATCGTTACTGTGGTGACATTTCTGCAGCATCAGTTTCTACAATGCCAATTTCTAGATTATCCTTTTCTGCTTCTTCCACATCATCTTGTTCCACCAACTCTTCTTGTTTGTTTAAATTTTCTGCTTTCTGTTGCTTTTCTGGAATTTCCAGTTCGCTTCCATTCCTCAATACTATGGCCTTGCAATATTCATTTTCTGATCTTTGTGGCACTTCTGTATTGCTTGGTAATTGTCCTGCTGTTCGTGTGCTTAAAGATTGAGTCAGCTGCCCCATTTGTGTCTCAATATTCTTCATTGCTGCAGCCAAGTTCAACAATATTACATCTGTCTCAGCAGCATATTCTCTGGCGAAGCTATCTGATTGTTCTTGATGTATTGAAGTATGAGTTGGCAGTGAGAAATCTTGAGTGTAATTTTCAGCTAGTATGATTGGTGCTGTAGCATTTTGCTGCTGCGAATTCCATTGAAAATCTAGATGCGGTTTCCAACCAAGATTGTATGTCTTCGAGTATGGATTATTGTTCATATTGTATCCAACATAATTTTTAGATTCCGGATGAGTAGGATATGAATTTTCATCGTGGTTTTATCCATAAAACATGCATGAAACCCCTCTAGTTATTGGCTTGGATGGTGTGTTCATCTCCTTGATCGCATTTTCCAGCATAGCAATCTTTGCATTTAAGGCTGACACCTCATCCAGATCATAAACTCCAGGTGCCCGCCTTTTAGGATTAAATTCTTCTGAAGACCAGTGGTAGCTGTTCACTGCCATCCTTTCCAATAAATCATACGCTTCATTAAAAGATTTTGATAAGAGAGTTCCATGTACTGCAGCATCAATGATAGATCTTGTTTGCCCATTTAATCCATTGTAAAATGTCTCCAGCTGAATCCAGTGTGGTATTCCATGGCTAGGGCATTGTCTTAATAATTCCTTGAATCTCTCCCAAGCCTCATAAAGTGACTCGCCATCTCGCTGCTGAAAACTAATGATTTCATTTCTCATCCTTGCATTCCTCACTGGCGGATGGTATTTCATGATAAACTTCTTGGCTAACTCTCCCCATGTAGTGATAGTATTTGATGGGATGCTATCCAACCAATCTCGTGCTCGGTCTCTTAAAGAATACGGGAAAAGCTTTAGCCTTAAAGCCTCTACTGATACTCCAGGAAAATGAAACGAGTCGCTCACTTCTCCAAATGCTTTGAGATGACGATGGGGATTGTCTGTTACCATTCCACTAAATTGTCCAATGGTTTGGAGCATCTGAAACATGACCGGTTTAAGCTCGAATCGAGTAGCATATATTTCTGGTCTCACAATACCGGGATTCAATTCGTCGAGCGTGGGAATGGCGAAGTCTTGAATAGGTCGATCTCGGTCATCAATTATTTGATTCAGAAATATTCTTTCTCCTTCCTGGTTATCCATATTAGCTTCTTCAATCGTTAAACATAAATCACGAATACCTGAAAATAGAGAAACAAAATAAAATAAAATAACGTAAAATAAAATAAAATAATTATAGCAAAATAATTACAACTAAGCAATATCCCCGGCAACGGCGCCAAAAACTTGTTAGTGATTTTACACACTTACACGCAAGTGCACGTGTCGCTAACGAAGTAATAGAGTAAGTAAAGTATCGATCCCACGAGGATATTGTTAATTGAATTAATCGCTATAAAAATCTTATAAAAATATTAAATTGCTGGATAATAATTAGAAATCAAATATGAATAATAATGCAATAAAATAAAGCAAGATTAAACGAGGTAAAAATGATAAAAGAAGGCCTTGGCTAGGATCGATTTCTTCGTTACGAGAATTTTACACTGATGCTCTGATAATGCTCTGCAGCATTGTCTAAGAACAGCAAGAATTAAATAATTCTAGGATTCTTTCGAATTGCCTAGATAAATTCAAATTAGAATTTCCTTCGACTTTGAATGAATGTAACTAATATTGAATTTCCTATATGCTCTATTCTTATCGCCAATCGAATTAACGTTAACTACCTTGTAACGTATTAATCCAATTAATCAATCGTGCATCTTAACATTTATATTTACCTGTCGATAAAATATAAACATGAAACATCAAACTATCTGTCGATATGAATTGAATTAGACGAGGAATATCACGAAAGATTGTTCCAAACAAAAATGCATTAGCAATGCTACAGTATTAATCACAAAACAGTAAGAATTCTTATTTTTCTAGGGTTCCGTCGAATTGCCTAGATAAATTCGTTTTAGAATTTTCTTTTCGATTTTGAAAAGACAAAAACTTAATATGAATTTTCTTGTGAACCTATTCTTAAATACCAAATAGATTAATGTTAGCTATTTTGCAACACTTTTAATCTATTCAATTTCTCATGCATCTTTAATTCCTATTTACCTATCGATACAATAGGAATATGTGAAATCAAAATTGTCTATCGACATAAATTGAATTAAGCAGTTCAAATCATGAGAAATCATTCAATGAAAAATATGTAGCATTCATAGATCAATCAAAAAACCGTAACGAATACTACCGTCCTAACCAAGATAAAAGAGTTTATCTACGAGACATAATTAAAATAAAAACAATAGTGTTCATAGAGAGAAAATAATGCAATAAAATTAATAAAAGAAGGAGAGAATTCAAGAACGGCGTCTGGGGTTCTTCTTCAGATCCAGAGCTTCTTCTCCAGCAAGCCAATCTTCTCTCTCTACGTAGTCCCCCCTTTTTAGAAAAATATCCCCTTTTTGTTTTGCATGCAATCCTCCCTTTCTCTTTCCAATCTATTATTTTTTTATTTAATTGCTCCACCTAATTTTCCTTTCCAGAATGACTTTCTCTCCCTAGGTTCCACGTGCTTCTATGATTTTTCAAGTTTCTTTGTTCCAATTGGTCTTTCCTTCCTATTTTGTCCTCTTGTGCATGCCATGTGTCAATTCTTTTCTCTTTCCAAATTATTCTTCACCTTGATTTTTGCCTTCACTTTCTCTTCACAAATCTCAGCATTTGAATTCGAATTTCCCACTATAAAAATAACATTCAATTATGAAAATATAAAATTCAAAATAAAGAGACAAAATCTGCTTTTAAGAGAAAATCTGCATAAAATATATTAAATTCCATCAAAACACTAATGCTGCAGCATAACATAGCAATTGCAGTAAATTCATACCAATTTCTTCTTGCATTCACTCAATTCATACAAGTTTTATTAATTAAATACCATATAAAATAACTCTAATTTAAGAGTTATCAACTGCACCAACACACTGCCGCAGCCATCCTCCGTCAACTGGACTCAAGCCTCCGGAGGAGGGACATCCTCACCTGTATCCTCGTAATCACCTACACCATACAATACACTATGAGATAAAAATCTCAGCAAGCCCTCATAAATGCAACTATATGCTATGTGTGTGAGTTCAGAAATCATGCAGCATTTTCTTTACTTTACTCTGTGGGTGTCACCGAGATCTCAGCCTCCTAACCGGAGAGAGCACATCCAGCGGTCGAACTACTCTTTCCAGCTAGAAGAGTGGGGTACACGCTTACAACACGTACAGCCGTGCCTGAGCCCCATCTCGCATGACCATACGTATGAGTGCAATAGATGTGGTATTGTTACAAGCCTCTGCGTGCCTCCACAATAGGTCAAGCCCCTCTCCAGGCCACATTGCGAGTACATAATAGATGTGGTATTGTGACAAGCCCCTGCGTGCCTCCACAATAGGTCAAGCCCCTCTCCAGGCCACATCGCCATTTTCAAAACATTGTGCGGAAATTCATTTTCATGCTCTTTCTTTAAAACACGTGATGCATGAACAGTTCATAACAGAATTTAAACACTCAACACACATACCATCAAGACTGTAAAACATAATCTACAAAACAATTAAACCTAACTACCCAACCAAAGCAATATAAACTAGTGCGTCACCAAACTCCTCGAAACGACTTCGATGTACGGTGTAGGCCAATCGGCCGGAAAAGAATCACGAGAACTTACCTCGTGTCTAAAGCAGCTCAAGCTCCGTCCACGAGCGTTGTTTGTTTGAAGCAAAACACAATATCGACGTTAAAACCAATTTAAGCTATCGATCGTCCAAATTTACAAAACCTTAACTAAGGAATTTCCTAACGTTCCAACTTAACTTATCGAGGCATTAAATCCATTAATCTACGCTCGATACCCCAAAATCCAATTTACGAGTTTTTCAAAAACCCGAAATTTACAAATTTAACATTTCTCCTAAATCGTCCTAACTTCTTCCAATAACGCTTAATACGTGAAATACGTTCGTAAACTATAACAATCTATCAACTTCGAGCCCTAAATCTCGACTTTTAAACGAAACCTAACGAAACCCTAATTGTTCAAACTCCGTAAACATTGAAATAAAAGCTCTAAGATTGTAGGTTCATACCTAGAACGTCGATTGGAGGAGAAAGCACGAAGAAAACGGAACGAACGGAGGTCGAATCGGAGGTAAAATGTCAACGGCTCGCGTGAGGGAGAAAGGGAGAAGCTCTCTGTTATCGTGAGCTCCAGGGAAGAAGAAGAAAGAAATGAGGAGGAAAAGGATTTTGTGACATTTTATAAAATTGATTTGATAAATTACTAAAATGTCCTTCCATAGTTTTTATATATGTTTCGTCATTCGTATCATTAATCGGCCAAAGATTCGGATTCGCCAAATTTCCTTATTTCGCCAATAACTCCAACTTATTATTTAGGAATTATTAAAACTGTTCGTTCGCAAATCGGACCCCGTTTACTATTTTTTACTAAAACGCCATTTACATTACGATGGAGGTAATTACTCGGAACATAGCGTTATAACTCCGGAAATTCTCGTAAATTCCTTAAAATTCTTATTATTCGTTAGGATCGCAATGACGTTTTCTTTTCGTGAAACGGACTTGATTTGACATATTTACCTAAAATGCCACATATATAATAAAATATGAAATTCCGTACAGGCCGGATATTACATCCTAAAAGAGAAAATATTCCAAACAATTCCAGAATATTTCAGAATATAAATTCAACTGTCAAATACATAGGTTTTAAATACATCAACAACAGAACCTATACATTACAAAATTTCCAGCAGAATTTTTAAACAAAACACAGGACTATAACAGAGTTTTATAACAAAACACTAGAATTCCAGAAGAGTTTACAGATATGAACTTTACTTTAAATACTTAAACCTCAAGACAGAAAATTATGTATGGCTGCAGCAACCACCCCCGAGAGCTCGAACCACCAGCCACCTATTCATCAAACTGAGGCACAAAGTCCTCATTTTTGGGTTCAGTACCTACATCAGGGAGTTCACCTATGAGCCTAAAAACTCAGTAAGAACATATATAAATGCAGTGATGCATATGTTATGCATGGACTTTCAGAAATACGGTGACAGTACAGTACATTACATTTCAGTGGCAGGAGGTATAAGTGGGGCTTATAGGGAAACTGGCAAGTGCACGACATGCACAAACAGATATACAGAAACAGAACAATAGGTCAGTTCCCGTCCCGCACTTAACCAATACATTTCAGTCATATTTTATCTTGCTTAGCTTCAAACCGTGTACAGAAAACAGTTTTGCATGAACTTTTAGGGAAAATCGTGTATGCATAGACATTTACAGTGCTTCAACTTAAACAGCAGAGAACAGGAACATAAAACAACGGAAACATAAAAGGAAACACAGAACTTAACTCTAACCCTTCTACCCGAAACCAACCTACAGGATGTAAAACCTAGTATCTCCAAGATGTAGGGCCTTAAGGGCCAGTCCTGTAACGCCCCGAACCCGCCCCGGCTCGGTGCGCTACGTTTGCAAACCAAACCTGCGTTTAAAACATCGTTTAAAATAATTTTCGTAGATTTTTCGACTCGGTTTTCGGGTTTAAAATAATTGACCGACTTCAACCGAATATAATTAAAAATAGCAAACTTAAACCCGACATCGTTTGTTTTAAAATCAAACGGACGGCATAACGCCTAAAATCCGATAAACCAAAACCTGCGATTTAAAACCTGAGAATATATAGTTTAAATCCTCAAAATACCACCACCATTACTCAACAACCCAACGACTCAAAATCTTTAAAAATTCATTACGAAAACCTTTATAAAAACAACATGCCAACACGTATCAAATCTCCCAGTCACCAACTAGATACATCAAAAATACCGAAATAATAATCATCACTCACAACCCTCCGAAGACCATGATCGAGACGCCCCGACAACTGTCTGCACCGGAATGCCCTGTACGTCACCAACTGCGCTCCAATCCTAGCTTTCCTTAGGCCCTCACCTGTACTCCCGACTACACCTACACCACGGAACACACAACATCAGCCTAATGCTTAGTAAGTAGGGAAATATGCATACAACAAATATAATGCAACACAACTCCTAACAGATGAGGTTTCTACTCGCTCAGTTGCTGTTCTTTCGTTTGCTACTCGTTGCTTTTCGTTGTTCATTCACATAACCGAAACTCATCACAAATGCTAACACCGCACCTTAACGCGACTAGGCAACTCACACGGAGTCCCTCGCAGGTGTCCAACTCACACAGTATCCCACGCAAGTGCCACCCTAACGCGACTAGGCAACTCCACTAGAGTCCCCCGCAGGTGTCACTCACACAAAGTCCCCCGCAAGTGCCACCCTAACGCGACTAGGCAACTCCACCGGAGTCCCTCGCAGGTGTCACTCTAACGCGACTGGGCGACTCAACACAACTATGGTCCCTCGCAGGTACCACCTTAAGGCGACTGGACAACTCCATGCCATGGAATTTCCCGCAGGTGCTACCCTAACAAAACTAGGCGACCCAACTCAACTATGGTCCCTCGCAAATACCACCTTAACGCGACTGGACAACTCCATACCATGGAGTTTCCAGCAGGTGCTACCCTAACGCGACTAGGCGACCCAACTCAACTATGGTCCCTCGAAGGTACCACCTTAACGCGACTGGACAACTCCATGCCATGGAGTTTCCCGCAGGTGCTACCCTAACGCGACTAGGCGACCCAACTCAACTATGGTCCCTCGCAGGTACCACCTTAACGCGACTGGACAACTCCATGCCATGGAGTTTCCCGCAGGTGCTACCCTAACGCGACTAGGCGACCCAACTCAACAATGGTCCCTCGCAGGTACAACCTTAACGCGACTGGACAACTCCATGCCATGGAGTTTCCCGCAGGTGCTACCCTAACGCGACTAGGCGACCCCGACACAAACCACCTCACGATTCAACTCACACCATCCCTTACGGTTCAAGCTCACCATGCAAAACCATGCTTAAAACTCGTTTCTCGTAGTTTGAAAACCGTGATGCATGTCACACAATTACAATACTCAACACAAAACTAAACAAAACAATCAAAAAAAGCAAACAACCAATTCCCTACCGTTCCATGGTGTAGGCCCGAAGGCAAACCACACACATCCGCTACTTACCTAGTTGCTCCAGAAACGTTCTGTCACTTCGTCCCACTAAATTTCTCTTGCACGTACCTAACAATTAAGGGAAATTCACTTAGTAACAAACTAAAAGGGTTCTAGAGAAATCAACTAAAGCAAACTAACACAAACTTTCCACCCTAATCACTCAAACCCGATTTTGATACAATTTTTACCGTCCAAGTTCAAACGGCCATAACTTCCTCATTTTTCATCGGATTTCGACGTGCCACCCCAACTCAAAAACCTCTACACATCTACTATCCAATGAAGCACTCAAATTCAACAACCAAACCATTTGACCAATTCGAAAACCACAAAACAGATTCGGCTTCAAACATCAAAACCCGGTTTTTACCAAAACTCAAAATTTCTCTAATCTAACCCTATAATCAACCTAAACCATCCTATTTAGGAATTAAACCATCAAAATATGAAGAACATACCAAGGAGAAACCAAAATTCGGAGTTGGCATTTAGGGTTTCCCAAACCCTTACTAAATTCAACAAAAACACAAACAAAACACTAAAAATCACTCCTCCTATGTATATAATCAAAAACCCACTAAATCTAACCTTCAATCTTCACCAAAACTGAGCTTAAAATATCAACAATGGAGGATTAGGGCGCTGGAGAAAACCGTGGGAGAGAGGAGGGAAAAAGAAGACAATTTTGTGTTTTTACACCTTTTACTTTATCTTTATAAAAATCAACTTTTCTACTTTTTGCTTTATCCACCATAATTTCATAAATTATAAAACTCCCCACCCTTTTCCTTCTCATTCTTTTCTTACGTGGAAACCCCACACTTCTATTCCTTTTCACCACATTTTTTCTTTTCATTGGTTACTTTTCTATTTGACTTTTCAACTTCCATAACTCTTTTAACTTTTCAAACTCTCTTCTTCTCCTAAACTTTGACTTTTCTCTCATTTGCATTTCCATTCAATACACATAAATACCTCACAAATCACTCTCCCTTTTATTTATTTAATTCATCTAATAACCTATTAAAATTACCCAAGTGCCCTTCCATACACTTCAACGTGGCTGCCATCTCTTCTCCCTCCATTTCCATTCAATTGCTTCATTTAATTTCCCTTTTAATTTTCAACAACTAATTTCTATTGGTTCATTTGTTGTTTGACTTTTCAAACCTAATTGGCTTTGAATTTTCAACCCCATCTCTTCACTACTTTCCTTCAACGTGATTGGCATCTTCAAACACCACTTTTCATTAGCTTTTACTACATTTTGATTGGTTAAAAGAGTTAGACTTTTCAAGCAAATTTTCTCCACCAATCACCATTTAGTTTGACTTGTCAAACTCTCCACTTCTCATTTCACTTCTAATACCCTTCAACAATAAATTCTCATACATTTCTTGCCTAGGCTAACTCATTCTACGTCGAACCTAGGCTACGCACGTAATAGAAATTCTCGGGTGTTACAAGTCCACACACATGAACTTACCTGTTTGCTGCGGTGTTAAAAGTGTTGAACGTGTTGCCTTGGTGAGGCACGAACCTAAACATGCATGTAAAGAAAATGAGCAAAGCTGCAAATGCTAACTAATAATATGTAGGGTATGCAACAACTCCTTTCAAACCTTTGGAAAACAAACTAACGTGTTTTCATCCAAAAACAGTGAGTTTCTCTCAAAATGCCGTAACCTTAAACTTCCATAAAACTCACATTTTACTTATCCAAACTCATTAGCTTAAACAGATGCTTATCTCTACTGGAGAAAACAGGAGAATGGAAGTTTTTGGAAAGATTGAAATCGCCAGAAGGAGAGAAAATCGAGAGAAATGAAAGGAAGCAGAAGGAAGCATATGAGAAAAGTGAGGGTTTCACGTAGGAGGGGAGAGAAAAGAACATGGCTTCTTCAACAAGTTGCCATGTGTCACTCATCCATTGGCCACCTCCCACCAACCTTAATTGGCTCCCAATTTTACCCTTCAATAGGTTTTTAACTAAATTTTTATTTAGTTCGTCGTATCGGTTCTACAACCACTCTCATTCAATTGAACACGTTGGCAATTAAAAATAGTCTTTGAATTAATATCAGAGTAATTCCGCTTACATATCCGAGGAATAAATACATAGGCAAAAATACCGGGTGTTACATTCCACCCACCTTAACAGAAATTTTGTCCCCAAAATTTGCCTAAGCAAAGAGGTCCGGATATTGGGCCCTGACATCTTCTTGTCTTTCCCATGTGGCTTCCTCTACATTATGATTTCGCCATAAAACTTTCACCAATGGGACCACTCGATTGCGCAACACTTTGAGTGAGGTATCCAGTATTTGTATGGGCCTTTCTTCATATGTCAGCGTCGGCATGATATCAAAGTCCACCTGTTTCACGATCTGAGTTGGATCTCGTACACATTTTCTCAGCATCGAAACATGGAAGACATTGTGAACTCCATCCATTGACGCTGGCAACTGTAGTCTGTAAGCCATGTTTCCCACACGTTTCAAATTGGAAAATGGGCCAATTAACCGTGGGCTGAGCTTTCCTTTCTTACCGAATCTCATTACGCCCTTGAAAGGCGACACTTTCAAGAATATCTCATCGCCCTCAGCGAACTCTAAGTCTCTTCTTCTATGGTCCGTATAACTCTTCTGTCGACTTTGAGCAATCTTTATTCGTTGTTTGATAGCAGCTATCACCTCGGACATCTGCTGTAATATCTCAGGGCCGATAAGCTTGGTTTCTCCGACCTCATCCCAACACAACGGGGATCTACACTTTCTGCCGTACAGAGCTTCATAAGGAGCCATGCCAATTGTAGCCTGGTAACTATTGTTGTAAGCAAACTCCACGAGTGGCAAATATCTACTCCAAGGAGCATGAAATTCCAATACTCACGATCTTAACATATCTTCCAGTATTTGAATTGTTCTCTCAGATTGTCCGTCAGTCTGTGGATGAAATGCCGTGTTGAAATCAAACTTTGTACCCAAGGAGTTCTGCAAACTTCTCCAAAACCTGGAAGTGAATCTGGGATCACAGTTTGAGACGATCGATACAGGAATGCCATGCAGCTTAATAATCTCATTAATATACAGCTCTGCGTACTGATCCATGGAGTACGTCGTCTTCACAGGTAGAAAGTGGGCCGACTTCGTCAATCTGTCCACTATGACCCAAATGCTATTATGGCCCTTAGTTGTTCTTGGTAGGCCAACAACAAAATCCATCGTTATGTTCTCTCATTTCCATTCGGGGATCGGGAGAGGCTGAAGCGTTCCACTTGGTCGTTGATGTTCAGATTTGACTTGTTGACATATCATGCAAGACTCCACATATTTGGCCACTTCATTCTTCATATTCGGCCACCAGAAGTGAAGTTTCAAGTCCTGATACATTTTTATACTTCCAGGATGCACAGAGAAAGAAGATGAATGGGCTTCCGACAAGATGTGCTTCCGTAACTCTTCGTCTTTCGAAACATACCATCTGTTTTTGAACTTCAGAATACTATCTCCTGAGTAACTGAAATCGGAAGAGGCCATAGGTAACTTGCTCACAATATCAGCTATCTCCTTTGAATCGTTCTTCTGGGCCTCCTTAATTCGGTCCAGGACGGTGGGTCGCAGTGTCAAGTCCGCTAGTATGGCCGATAGCCCAGAAACTATCTCCATATTGAACTTTTGTATCTCTGTCCTCAAAGGCATTGATACGGCCGACATAGTCAGTTGCATAGTAGCTGGCATCCTGCTCAGTGCATCAGCTACCACATTAGCTTTACCAAGATAGTATTTAATCTCAACATCGTAATCTTTTACAAATTCTAACCACCGTCTTTGTCTAATGTTTAGCTCTTTCTGGGTAAATATGTACTTCAGGCTCTTGTGATCAGAAAACACCTCACACGATTGTTCGTACAAGTGGTGTCTCCATACTTGCAGTGCAAATACGACTGCCGCTAGCTCGAGGTCATGTGTAGGGTAGTTTTGTTCATGGTTCTTCAATTGTCTGGATGCGTATGCTACAACTTTCCCTTCTTGCATTAATACACATCCCAAGCCAACCTTGGACGCATCACAGTATACGCTGAATTTGCCGTCTTCAACTGGCAATACTAACAGTGGGGCAGTAGTTAATTTCTGCTTAAGTGTCTAAAAACTCACCTCACAAGCTTCAGACCACTTGAACTTGATGTCATTCCTCGTTAAGCTGGTCATAGGCTTCGTTATTACAGAAAATCCACTGATAAACTTTCTATAATAACTAGCTAACCCGATAAAACTCCGTACCTCACTGGCATTTCTCGGTCTCGGCCATTCTTTCACTATCAGAATCTTGGCTGGATCCACATAAACTACCTCTGCAGACACCACATGGCCTAGGAAGTTAATCCTACTCAACCAGAATTCACACTTTGATAGCTTGGCATATAATTGATGCTGTTTTAGAGTTGACAACACAATAGCCAAGTGCTCTTTATGCTCTTCCTCGTAACGAGAATAAATCAGGATGTCGTCGATGAAGACGATTACAAATTTGTCCAAGAACTCCTGGAATATCCTATTCATCAAGTCCATAAATGCCGCGGAGGCATTAGTCAACCCGAACGACATCACCAAAAACTCGTAATGTCCGTACCGGGTCCTGAAGGCGGTCTTTGGAATATCATCAGCCCTGACCTTCAACTGGTAATATCCGGAGCGTAAATCGATCTTCGAGAATACCGGAGCCCCCTGTAGCTGGTCAAATAAATCGTCAATCCTCGGCAATGGGTATTTATTCTTGATGGTCAACTTGTTCAGCTCCCGGTAATCAATGCACATCCGTAGGGACCCATGCTTCTTCTTAACAAACAAGACGGGAGCACCCCACGGAGAAAAATTAAGGCGCACAAAACCCTTATCCACCAATTCCTTTAGCTGAGCCTTCAACTCCCTCAGCTCAATCAGTCCCATACGGTACGGATTCTTCGATACTGGTTCAGCACCAGGATATACATCAATCTCAAACTCGATTTCATGATCAGGTGGCAATCCCGGTAAGTCATCTAAGAAAACCTCTGAAAAGTCTCGAACTACCGGAATATTTTGAAGTTCCACCTCATTCTGCCATTGAACATCCACTACGTGGGCAAGAAATCTGATGCATCCTGACCTCATCAGTTGTTGAGCTTTCAAGGAAGATATGGCAGGCATACGGTGTTCCTTTGGTACTACCTGATAGGAGAGTTCTACCTCGTTCGGGCGTTTAAACGACACAAGACCGGACCTACAGTTGATGGTGGCGTGATGTCTAAACAGCCAATCCATCCCAGAATCACATCGTATCCTTTCATACCGATAACGATAAGACTGGCATACAACTTCTGGTCTCCTACTGACACTATATCACCCCGTACAACCTGCTCGGAGTGCATAAACTCTCCGGACGGTAGCATAATACTGTAGGGTTGATCTGACGGCATACAACAAAACTTCCATCTAACTACGAAGTCTATTGCCACGAACGAATGTGTGGCCCCCATGTCCCACAAGGTGTAAGTAGATGCATCACATATCAAAATTGTACCTATAATTGCTGTGTGCTGATCAGCATCATCAACGTCCTCCATCATTGCAAAAACCCTTGGTACTGCAAGGTTTGGTCTCGTGTCCGGCATCGGGCAATCCCGAACATGATGGCCTCCGTTGCCACATCGGAAATATTGGCCGGTAATAAATCTGCATTCTCCTCTGTGAAGTTTCTGGCACCGCGGGCATACTGAAAGTTGAGGAGCCCCCATTGGTCTCTTTTCCTTGTCCTGATTATTGGTGGTCTCATTAGGCCTCTTAATGCCTCTGTTTTGTTGCTGTTGAGATTGCAAATTCTGACTTCTTTGCTGTTGTTGAGGAACATTCCGAATAATCCCTCTTGACTGATCTCTTTGTCTCTGGGACTTCGCTTCTAAGGCCTCCAACTAATAGGCCTTGGCCACCACTTTTGTGTACGGTGCCTCATCAAATCCCCCGTAAGAAATCCCTCGTAAGAGGTCCAGCTTCAAACCCTGAATAAATTGGTGCACCTTGTTTTCGTCAGTGGCTACTAAATGAGGTGCATAGCGGGATAATGATTCAAACTTCTGAACATATTCTGCCACTGATCCATACTGTCGTAGCCGAGAGAACTCAATCAACTTTTCCTTCCTTACCCCGCGGTCAAAATATTTCTCGTAAAAGATATTCTTAAATCCCTCCCAGCTCAGTGCCACGGTAGTGGACCGCACAGTATCCCACCAAAAACCGGCACTTTTCGTGAGATGAAACGTGGCACATGTGACCTTCTTGCTCTCCTCTACCTCGGCATAATTAAACATTTGTTCAATATGCCGAACCCATTCTTCAGCATGAATCGGGTCAGTAGATAATCCATCAAATGCAGGCGGCTGGAGTCGTCTGAATCTATCTCCACTGGTGTCACGCGGAGCATTAGCATGATTGTTATTTCCGTTATCTTCTCTGGCCATCAAACGTTCAACCATACGGGACTGTACTCCCACCAGTTCGGTTAGTCGGTCAATGGCACGAGAGCTTTCGCTTGACTCTTCCTGATGCCCTCTCACCATTTTTAAGAAAACCTATAAACAGAATAACCTAATTTAATAAACAGGACTTTTACAGGAATATAAACACTTACAGTTGGTGGAGCGATCTCACGTGGCGGGTTGCGCAGTCAGACATTTTACAGAATCATTTTTAAAACCTTGTTTCTCTGATACCATAACTGTGACGGCTCCCAACCCAGTCGGGGACGAGGAGCCATCACTCCGAGACATTCCAAATCGGGGACTATTTTTTTTTTAAACATTTATACTTTTAAAACCTTAACAGAGAGTATAAACCTTCTATGGAAGTGAAACTGGAAGACACATTTAAGCTAGATGACAATTAAAATAGGAATACAGAAAACAGAGAACTTTTATAAATTGATGGCGAAAGAAAACAGGAAAAACAGGAACATTTAAATTTTTGGGCGTAAACCTTCTCTGGGAGTGAAGGCTGAAAGACAAGCGAATGACGTCAGACAGAAGATATAATTTTAAAGGCAACGGCGGAAAATGTAAACAGTGGATAATGTGAATAAAATGGAGGAGAACAGTAGCAGCGGTGGATGTGAATAAAACAAAAGTGAACAGTAACCGGTGGATGTGAATAAGACGAAAGTGAACAGTAACCGGTGAATGTGAATAAGAAGAAAGTGAATAGTAACCGGTGGATGTGAATAAGACAAAAGTGAACAGTAACCGATGGATTTGAATAAGACGAAAGTGAATAGTAACCAGTGGATTTGAATAAAACAAAAGTGAACAGTAACCGGTGGATGTGAATAAGACGAAAGTGAACAGTAACAGGTGGATGTGAATAAGACGAAAGTGAACAGTAACCAGTGGATGTGAATAACACAAAAGTGAATATTAACCGGTGGATGTGAATAAGAAAAAAGTGAACGGTAACAGGTGGATGTGAATAAGACGAAAGTGAACAGTAACCGGTGGATGTGAATATGAAGAAAGTGAACAGTAACCGGTGGATGTAGAGTTTAAAGAAAAAAATTGACAACTTTTAACAGAAATCCATAAAACAATAGTCGTGAAAACAGAAGGTATGAAAGCTTCAAACTTCAGAAAACGATTCAAAACATGATTTTGGTCATATCAGGGAAACACGACAGAATTTTAAGGAAACAGATTGCATGGATTGCTCTAAAATCAGAGATAATCCAAGCACATCCTAAAGGAGAAAATATTCCAAACAATTCCACAATACTTCAGAACATCAATTCAACTGTCAAATACAGAGATTTTAAATACATCAACAACAGTACCTATACATTACAAAATTTCCAGTAGAATTTTTAAACAAAACACAGGACTATAACAGAGTTTTATAACAAAACACCAGAATTCCAGAAGAGTTTACAGATATGAACTTTACTTTAAAGACTTAAACCTCGAGATAGAAAATTATGTATGGCTGCAGCAACCACCCCCGAGAGCTCGAACCACCAGCCAACTATTCATCAGACTGAGGCACAAAGTCCTCATTTTCTGGTTCGGTACCTACATCAGGGAGTTCACCTATGAGTCTAAAAACTCAGTAAGAATATATATAAATGCAGTGATGCATATGCTATGCATGGACTTTCAGAAATACGGTGAAAGTACAGTACATTACATTTCAGTGGCAGGGGGTATAAGTGGGGCTTATAGGGGAACTGGCAAGTACACGACAGGCATAAACAGATATACAGAAACAGAACAGTAGGCCAGTCCCCGTCCCGCACTTAACCAATACATTTCAGTCAGATTTTATCTTGCTTAGCTTCAAACCGCGTACAGAAAACAGTTTTGCATGAACTTTCAGGAAAAATCGTGTATGCATGGACATTTACAGTGCTTCAACTTAAACAGCAGAGAACAGGAACATAAAACAACGGAAACATACAAGGAAACACAGAACTTAACTCTAACCCTTCTACCCGAAACCAACCTACAGGATGTAAAACCTAGTATCTCCAAGATGTAGGGCCTTAAGGGCCAGTCCACACACATGAACTTACCTGTTTGCTGCGGTGTTAAAAGTGTTGAACGTGTTGCCTTGGTGAGGCACGAACCTGAACATGCATGTAAAGAAAATGAGCAAAGGTGCAAATGCTAACTAATAATATGTAGGATATGCAACAACTCCTTTCAAACCTTTGGAAAACAAACTAACGTGTTTTCATCCAAAAACAGTGAGTTTCTCTCAAAATGCCGTAACCTTAAACTTCCACAAAACTCACATTTTACTTATCCAAACTCATTAGCTTAAACAGATGCTTATCTCTACTGGAGAAAACAGGAAAATGGAAGTTTTTGGAAAGATTGAAATCGCCAGAAGGAGAGAAAACCAAGAGAAATGAAAGGAAGCAGAAGGAAGCATATGAGAAAAGTGAGGGTTTCACGTAGGAGGGGAGAGAAAAGAACATGGATTCTTCAACAAGTTACCAGGTGTCACTCATCCATTGGCCACCTCCCACCAACCTTAATTGGCTCCCAATTTTACCCTTCAATAGGTTTTTAACTAAATTTTATTTAGTTCGTCGAATCGGTTCTACAACCACTTTCATTCAATTGAACACGTTGGCAATTAAATATAGTCATTGAATTAATATCGGAGTAATTCCGCTTACATATCCGGGGAATAAATACATAGGCAAAAATACTGGGTGTTACAAAACCGGAAAAAATCCGAACCAAAATTAATTAAAAACCTGTGGCTCGCTCGCTTTCTTCACTTCAGTCTTTAGAATCGGCGCTCGACAGTCAAACGGCGAACCCTACGCCCGTTGCCCAGCGCCCAGCACATCTGGCAGCCACTTTCTGTCTCTCTCTGCTCACACAGTCGCAGTTCGTAGTCGCCGATACCCAACCACTCTTTGCCTCTCTGTATTGGCACGTCGCAGTTCGCAATCGCCTAACCACTCTCTGCTCACACTTTACAGTTCGTAGTCGCCCGACACCTAACCACTCTCTGCTTGCACCTCGCATCACAGTCACTGTCACCGACTTCTGACTTCCAACGAAGGACGAACCGAGTCACTGACGTCCGACGAAGGTAAGCTTTTGGGGCTAAATTTTACAATCTTTAAAATCTGATTGAGGCTAAATTTTCTATTTATGATCCTCATTCATAGGCAATTGAAGATAACGATCTGTCAGGTCCTAGGAGCTTGTTCAGTTCTTGGAAAAAACGTTGACACAGATTGGATTCAGAAGGGAAATTTTAAAAAAAAATTGAAATGGGAAAATCGGAACCGGACCAGAACCGAAACCGAAATTCTAGTCTGGTCTTTTAAAAAATTAAAACAGTCCTGATCCTAAAAATTAAAAACCAATTTTTATTATTCTGGTCCCAATCTTCTTTAAAATTGGACCGAACAGGATCGAACCGGACCGGACCGGATCGGTTTTTGCTCACCCCTACTATTTACCTATGTAAACTATAGTAATATAGTTTCCATTGTGTTTAATAGTAAAAGTAGGTTGCCATTGGAGTTTCTGAGTTCAATCCCATGTATGGATTCTTTAAAACAATGTCGGACTCAGAACTTCTGCTAAAATGCAAACAAAGTGGTGAGATTCTATTATAATATATTTCTTAGTTTAGCTGAGAGCAAATTTTATTACGAAAAAAAGTAATTTTCACATGACAGTGATTCTCTATATTTGTCAGGGCCTCTTCCACGGGAAACATTTTAAAGTTTAGATTTATGGTTTTAAATGCAACCAATGTGGATAATTAATCTTTTTGAAGAAAAAAAAAAATTAAGAGAGGTGATGCATTTAGTTTGTTTGTATATGCAATGAAGTTCTGTAATAAAAGAATAATGTCAAGATATAATGTTCTTATGGTTGAATCTTCTCAGCTTAAAGCTCAGCGTCATTGGATGTGCACCGGCTGAGTTGTCTCGGCATCAGGCGAGGGCTATCATCATTCAGTTTGCAAGGTCACAATTCTTCTACTTTACATAGCAATTGCAGGTCTTTTTTTATCATTAAAAGTTATGCTTGAATACACTCCACATTGTAGATAGCTCATTTTCTCGTCTCCAGCTCTTGGGGGATAGGACTAGATTTTCTCTTGTATTCATTATTGTAGTTGACCTTATCCATCTAAGCTGCTCTTCTCTTCTTATTTCCACTGTCTACTCAATTATGTGATTTAGTTTGCAAATTGATTACTTCAGTGAACATTTAAAAATTGATATAATTACATCTTCGTAAATTTTGATCAGATTTTTTTTTTGTCGCAATTAATAATCAAAATTAACTACTGCCATTTGATGGTAAACAACATTGCTCTCCATTTTTGAATGCTCGAAGTTGACATTTGATATGGTGGATTTCTTTTGCTCGGGTTTGGAAAATCGGTGATAAAGATCTTAAGATCAAAAATATGTTGTTAGATGGTTGCACATCGCCTTGGGGTACAATTGTCATTTTATATACTCGAAGGTACAATTTGTTGATAAATCTTAAGGAAATCAACATAGTTTTTTCTTCTCTTCTTTTTAGAAATGAAATTTAAGCTAAATTTTATGATTTTTCACGCGGTCAATGTTTTCCATTCTCAACCAAAATCTACCGTCAAAACATTTCTCACAGTTTGCCTCAAAGTGTTGTATAAAAACCAGTGATAAATTTTGAGTATTGGGTTATTTCATATAAAAATGTATTTTTTTAATCTGTAAATAAAAGTGTATATATGATTGAAGGTCTCATGTATTAGCATACTCATTACATTACTGTTCAATTCTAGTTAGTTTTTAGATTTTAGTTTGCAATCCTTTCATTCATTTAATGCTCCTTGATGTATACAAATACTTGGGGGAAACAATACAGAACACTCGATTTCTTGGCCGCCTTCTCTGTCGTCTCTGCCTTCTTCGTCTCCTTCGTTTTCTCTGGTTTTACCGCTTTTCCAAAACTCAACTTGGTATCAGAGCTAAGGATGGAATCCTCTAGTTCAACTCCCCCCCATCCCCCCCCCCCCCCTCGCTTCTCTCCCACTCTCACTCCCGTCAACGTTAATCCACCCCCCCCCCCCCCTCCCTTCTCTTCCCCCTGTTAACCAGACACTTACAGTCAAATTAACAAGCACAAATTATCTGGTGTGGAAGGCTCAACTTCTTCACGTTGCCACTGCGAAAAGCATCCAGCACCTTCTGCAGAGTGCTTCGGTTGCCTCTCCTCAATTTTTGGATCCCATTCAATCTCAAATTAACCCAGAATTTTCGGTATGGCAACAATACAATAGCCTTCTTCTCAGCTGGATATTTGCCTCACTGTCAGACGATCTTCTTCCCAAACTAATCTCGTTCACTACTGAACACGAGGTCTGGTCCGCTTTAGATAGGCTTTTCTCCTCCTCCTCTATGGCGCGCATTACTGATCTCCGGATCCGACTACACTCCCTGTCCAAAGACGGCCTCTCAGCTGCCTCCTATTTTCAGCAACTCACCACGATCTGCAACACCCTTGCGGCGGTTGGTGAAACGGTTTCTTATAGCGACAAAATTATCTACTTCCTCAACGATTTAGGCAGCGAATACAATGCCTTCGTCACCGCGATCACCTCCATTATGCATCGCGCTGACCAGCCTCCTCTGGAAGAAATCCAGAGTCTTCTTCATAGCTTCGACTTCCGCCTGGAAAAGCAAAACTCTGTCGTTGCCCTTCCGTCGCCGACTCTGATGCAGGCGAATGCTGCTCATCGGCCTTTCCGGCCATCGTGGAGTCCTCGGCCTCCTGCCCCTTTTTCCCCGCCTATTCCTAGCGGTTTTTATTCCCGCGGACCCGGTTCTCTCAACCCGCCCGGCCCCTGGCGATCTCCTCAGCCCGCTCAGCAGAACCGGCCCAGATGCCAGATCTGCAACAGGATGGGCCATTCGGCCCTAAAGTATTATCAGCTTCAGAGTGCAGCCCAGCAAGCCCACTATCCATTTGTTTCTACCCCGGCCCAAGCTCACTTCACCAATCTCTCACCCGACCCAGCCCTAGCCCATTATCCCCTCCACTCAGCCCAATCCAACTTTGCCCCTCACCTGGTCCAGCCTCTTAATCCCTCTCTTGAACCGGCCCAGCCCTTTACCCCCAACCCGAGCTCATTCTCCCAACACCCCTCCTCTGGTCTTCTCCTGACGCCGATCTCCTCCTTGCCGTCTTCTTCGTGGGTTCTCGACTCCGGCGCAACCCACCATTTCACGCCGCAACCCGAGCTCCTCAGTCACCTTCAGCCTCTTCCTGCACCCTCTCAAGTCGCCACGGCTGAAGGTAAATTCCTTCCCCTCTCTCATTCTTGTTTTTCTACTATTCCAGCCATTGACCGATCTCTTTTTCTGCAAAATGTTTATCACACCCCACATTTATCTCACAACCTGCTAAGTGTCTCACAATTGTGCCGACAGAACTCGGTTTTCATTGAATTTCACTCATCTGGCTTTTTTGTTAAGGATCAGAATACTCACCGGATCCTGCTTCGTGGTTTCCTCACTGACGGCCTCTATCACACACCGTCGGTCTGTCTCGTTTTGTCGCCTGCTGCTCGGCATCCTCACGCGCCGCCAGCCGGTCCGGTTCGATCCTTCACTGCTCGGCGAGGACCCCTGTCTGCCCCTGTTTTGGCCAGTCTTTGGCATGCACGGCTGGGTCGCCCTGCCTTTCCCATTTTGCAGCAAGTACTCAAGACTTGTAATTTTCCTTCAAACAATGTTGTGCCTCCATTTTGTAATCCTTGCCAAATGAGCAAAAGTCATAAATTACCATTTTCAATTTCTGACTCTCATGCGCAATTTCCTTTCGATCTTGTCCATACTGATGTTTGGGTCCATCTCCCATCAAATCCATTACTGGTGCTCGATATTTTCTCTTGTTTGTCGACGATTGTACCCGCTTCACTTGGCTTTTTTCTCTCAAATTAAAAAGTGAAGTATACAGCACCTTCGCAAATTTCTATCAGTTTGTTTACACACAATTCGGTACTAAAATCAAAAACTGTTCTATCCGACTAGTGTGGCGAATTTCAGGCTCTCAACCCTCTGTTTCAATCTTTAGGCATTCACCATCGTATTTTGTGTCCCTATACACCAAATCAAAATGGTCGAGTCGAACAAAAAAATCAGCATGTTGTTGAAACAGGTTTCGCTCTACTCTTTCACTCCTCAGTCCCTCATCATTTCTGGCCCTATGCTTTTACCACAGCTACCACCTTGATCGATTTCCTACCCACTCCTGTCCTCCATCACAAGTCCCCCTTCGACTGTTTGTTTCACAAACGTCCTGATTATTCATCTCTTCGTGTTTTTGGTTGTCTTTGCTATCCCCTTCTTCGGCCTTTCAATCAACACAAACTCCAGCCTCGCTCTCTTCCATGTGTCTTCTTCGGCCCCAGTCTCCACCACAAAGGTTTTCTGTGTCTCGATCCTACCTCCAATAAACTATATATCTCTCGTCATGTCACATTCGTGGAGTCTCAATTCTCGTTTTCTTCTTTCCAACAACCTGTCTCCCCACCCTCACCCTTCACCCTTCACATTCCTCACCTTCCCTACCCTCACTCTACTTCATCTTCCCCTTCTCCCCTTTCTATTATATCTCTATCTTCACCCACCCCTACCGCCCAAAGTATACCCCGTCCTTCTTCTCCCCCTCGCCTCATCACTACGCTGCCTCCCTCTACCCTCCCTGACCTCATCCCCTCCCCATTGCCCATCCCACCTATCCAAAACGCCCACCCTATGACGACCAGAGCCAAAGCAGGTGTGTTTAAACCAAAGGCTCTTATCCTTGAGCCTGCACTTGAACCAAAAACCTTCCATCAAGCTGCCAAATGTCATCACTGGCTCGCTGCCATGAAAGAAGAAATCGCTGCGCTCAAAGAAACCAACACTTGGTCCTTAGTTCCTCTTCCGAGCCATACCAAATTAATAGGCTACAAGTGAGTTTTCAAGACTAAGTTAAACTCTGACGGAACTGTTTCTCGGTATAAGGCTCGTCTCGTCGCTAAAGGTTATGATCAGACATAAGGTATTGATTACGATGAGATCTTCAGCCCAGTGGTCAAACCAACCTCTATTCGCACCGTACTGTCCTTAGCTGTCTCCTCTCACTGGCTCATCCGACAGCTTGACATCAGCAATGCTTTCCTACATGGCGATCTGACCAAGAAAGTTTACATGCAACAACCTCCCGGCTTTATTGACTTAGCTTCCCCGTCGGCTGTATGTTTTCTCCACAAAGCCCTGTATGGTCTCAAACAATCTCCAAGAGCATGGTACACCAAATTATACACCGCATTGACTAATTGGGGGTTCTCCGCCTCAAAGTCCGACTTCTCCCTCTTTATTCGCCGTACATAATCATCCATTCTTATTATGCTGGTGTATGTTGATGACCTCATTTTGACAGGTGATTCTGCTCCCTTATTAGCCCAGCTGTTGACGTATCTCCAGTGTAACACCCGAATTTACGAGATTTCGTAATATACGTGAATAATGGCATTTTTGTAATTATGTTGAATTAAGTCGGTTTCATGAAAAGAAAGCGTCATTACGATCTTAATAATTAATATGGATTTTAAGAAAATTTTGGGAATTTTAGGAGTTGTAACGCTAATTTTATGGAAATTACATTTATCGTAATATAAAGGGCATTATGGTAAAATAGTAAACGAGGTCCGATTTGCGAACGGAAAGTTTTAATTGAACCATAGTAATGAGTTGGAATAATTGGTGAAAAAAGGAATTTTAGAGAAACCGAATCGTTGGCTAAATAACAAAACGAAGGACGAAACAAATAGGAAATCAAAGGAAGGGCAAAAAGGTAAATTGCCAAGTCAAATTTTAATTAAAAACCACAAACCTCTCTTCTCCTTCACCACTTCACGAAATTCCCTCTGCATTTTCTACCTCCAGGCGACGGTTTCTTACCCCTCACAGCTTTTTTCTCTCCAACGGCATTTCCTCTCCAATCAACCTCCGTTCTTCACGTTTTCTTCCTCAATCCCGACCCTAGGTACGATTCTAAGGTTTTAGGAAAGTTTATTTTGATTTTTACGGAGTTTAAACGATTAGGGTTCGTTTAGGGTTTTGTGAAAAATGTGATTTAGGGTTTGAAATCGATAGGTTTACTGTAGTTGTGAATATAACGGACGTATCAAGCGTTATTGGACGAAGTTAAATTGATTGGTGAGAAAGGTTACGGTTTGAGAAATTTCAGGTTTTTGGAAAAACTCGTTAATGGTGATTTCAAAATATCGAGCATAAATTGTTTATTAAAATGCCTCGATTAGTTAAGTTAGAATTTTAGAAATTTCCTTAGTTAAGAATTTCGTTAAATTAAACGTCAATGGTTCAAACTCGTTTTAACGACAAATATGGTGAATTTGCTTAGGTAAACAACGCTCGTGGACGGAGCTTGAAGTTCAACGCGCACGAGGTAAGTTCTTGTGACTTACTGTGGCCGATTGGCCTACACCATAAGCCGAGTTTGTTGTTGAGGATACGTTGGTGCTTTATTGTTCATGTTGGTCATTGTTTCGTCTAATTGTCTTGGTTGGGTAGTTTAGGTTCGGTTGCTTTATAGGTTGATTGTTGTGACAGTATTCGTAGTGTTTTGATGGTATTTGTAACGTTTTGATGGTATGCTCTTTATGTATGTTATATTGAACTGTTCATGCATCATGGTTTCAAAACGTCATGAAAATGAATTTAAGCATTGATTTATGAAAGGAACATGCATTGTAAAGGCAAGTAAAGTATCACAGTAAACAACCATGACATGGGGTTATCGGGGATGAGGTTCAGACCTGTAGTTCTGAGGTGAGCGGGTTTTCCTCCCTTCAGATGGTGTGGGCTGTCTATTCGCTTGATGTGCCTTATCCATCTGTCGAGCGTTTCTGATAACCATAGATTGACACGTACTGATATATGAAATGACATGGACGGTTTTCATAGCATTGAGCATACATGATCATGCATAGGCATTTACGTAGAATTTACTGAGATTTTTATCTCATAGGTGTCTTTATGGTGTAGGTGACATTGAGCAAGGTGAGGACGAGATCCCTTCACCTGAGGAATGATGCAGTTGATGGAGAATGGCCCGTGGGAGTGTGCTGGATAGTCGAGACGCCTTTTGACCCGTGGGGAAGTAAATGTATGTAAGTATTTTGGGGATATGATAAATAGATCGTAGGAGAAATTATAGATTGAAAATATTAGGATGTTTGAGAGCTAATTAGTTGATAGGTTTATGTTTTGATGTTTTTTAAACGTTTTGGAAACTATTTTATAAACCGCTTGGTGATTTTGAACAGGAGGAAATGTTAAGTTTTTAAACGGACCCACGCGGTTCATTTTTATGAAATTGGGTTATGTTTTAAATGTGTTTTGAGTCGGTAAAAGAGGGAAAATGGTTGTTATATTGAAGGTTGTTATGAAATGTTTAGAGGATTGATGAAATAAAATTGGTTAAGTGCTTAAGCTTCTGTGCAGGGAAAGAGGAAAAAGGGAAAGAGGGAGAGGCGGCTCTCTGAAAATTTTGATTTCCAAAGAGTGTACCGATCGATCGCCAAGGAGGGCGATCGATCGGTCTTCTTTGGTCACGCTCTGGAAGAAATTCCAGAGCGTGTGCCGATCGTTCACCTGGGGAAGGCGAACGATCGGCCATGGTTGATCGCCGAAGGGCGATCGATCGCCTGAATGAGGGGCGATCGATCGGCCCTCAGTTTTTCTTCACTGGCGATCGATCGCATGTTTTGGGCGATCGATCGCCCCTACATTTCGTGGGGCAATTGCCCCTTTTGCCCCTATTTTTGTCTTTTTCACTGGTTGTTTGTTTATAAGTTTTAATTGTTTTACTTAATTGAATTTAGAATTTATTTAAACGATTTTCTTACAATGTTAACAATTTCGATTTCAATTTAAATTCTGCTTACACCTTACGTTTAAAGTTTGTAAGGATAAAAAAAAATAATATGGAAAAATAAGGGTACAGTATTAGGGTCGCTACATCCAGTCTCAGTTTAAAGTTCGTGACCTTGGCCCATTATCATACTTTCTCGGTATCTCAGTCACTCAGACATCTACGGGTATGACTCTTTCTCAGTCACGATATATATCTGAGTTACTTCATAGGGCAAATATGGGGTCTTGTAAACCAGTTCCCACTCCGATGGTGGCTGGTCTCGTTCTCTCTATCCACTCCGGGACCCCTCTTCGTGATGGTTTTCTATATCGCAGCATAGTTGGGGGCCTCTAGTATTGCTGCCTTACGAGACCTGATATTGCCTTCTCTGTCAATAAGGTCTCCCAGTTTATGCATGCACCCTCTGACACCCATTGGCAAGCAGTCAAGAAAATTCTGCGATATCTCCACGGTACTTCCTCTCTCGGCATCTCCTTCACACCGTCTGATTCTCTTGCCTTGACCTGCTACACCGATGCTGACTGGGCCTCTTGCCCCGATGATCGTAAAAGCACTAGTGGTTTCTGTGTTTTTCTTGGCAAGAACCTCATATCTTGGTCTTCCACCAAACAGAAAGTCGTCTCCCGCTCTAGCACGGAATCAGAGTATCGCAGCGTTGCAAATGGTGCGGCCGAAGTTCTCTGGCTTCAGTCGCTACTCAAGGAACTAGGTACTCTCTCTCCAGCATTACCTCTCATTCTCTGTGACAACCTGAGTGCCACCTATCTCGCCTCCAACCTAGTATTGCACTCCAAATCCAAGCATGTGGAGATTGACTTCCATTTTGTCCGGGAAAAAGTACTTCACAAGTAGTTATTGGTCAAATTCACTTCGTCGGACACCCAACTAGCTGATGCACTCACAAAGCCTCTACCACCGGTGTCGTTCAACCTCTTCTTGTCCAAGATCTTTGGCTTAGGCCCATGATCTTGCGGGGCGATATTAGCATACTCATTACATTACTGTTAAATTCTAATTAGTTTTTAGATTTTAGTTTGCAATCCTTTCATTCATTTAATGCTCCATAATGTATACAAATACTTGGGGGAAACAATACAGAACACTGGATTTCTTGGTCGCCTTCTCTGTCATCTCTGCCTTCTTCGTCTCCTTCGTTCTCTCTGGTTTTACAGCTTTTCCAAAACTCAACTTCTTGTACTAAAGAAATATAATTGTAATAATATTGATTACTACAATAGTTAACTTAAATAACTAGTTAAACTTTTTTCGTTTCCCTTGTGCACGTGGCCAATCTCTAATGTTTTTCTTATGAAATGATTGATTTACTACTCTAATCAATCGTAGTTATTTTTGCTATTCTTCCTGTGAAGAAGGGATCGTTTACTTTTTGGTATAGCTTAAACTTTTGAAATATAGAGTCTTCTTTTCACTCTACGCTAGGTAAGTTTTTTTTACAAATGCCGTGTGTCTATGCTTTCTAAAGTCTAGAACCAAGGTGCATGTAATGGATTCTCTGCTTGTGATTAATTTTATATTGGTCTTAAGTCTAGAAACTAACAATTTATGTTGTCATTCTTTCTCCTTCATCGTGCAGTGATGGCTAGGCTCCATCAGTAGGGTTTCTCATTTCTTTTTCTTTCTTCTCAGTATACCTGGTTCGATTTGTTTCGTTTGCAGGGCTCTTCGGATTCACTGATTTGTTGTTTTCTATCCGAGAGCTGCGGTGCCTCTCTCTGTTTTTTGTTTTCTCTCTTTATCCGTTGTTTTGTTCGTCTACATCGTCTGCTTTATCAACGATGGTACCTTTTGGTTAACTTTTGCCTCTTTAGCTCCGAAGGTTTGAGGAGGGGATCCAGGTTTGCGAGCATATCATAGATTCTGCTTAATCAAATTCTAATAGTGACCCAGCCACCCACCTTGATGCTCCTGAAATCTTGAAAGAGGTTTTACTTCAGCCACTTGATTTTCAAGACTTATTTTCATCTGGGAAGGCTCGAGGAAAGTCTTGTTTTGTTCGAGAAACACGAGAAGAAGATGTTTGATGCGAGCCGACTGGGTAGCTGACTCTTTGAATATTTGAATTTTGAAATTTCGGGCTTTGAAAAGAAGACAGAAATTTAAGTATACATATAAATAAGTAAATAAATTAGGCGATGCGAGAACGAGAGCAAAATTCTGGAATTTTCAATACCTCAGGCTTCAACTGTCCGAGAACTATTCAATCCAAGGTCTGCTGCATTATGTTGTTGGATTCCCAAAAATCTTTGGCCAACTCATAAGTTATCATTTTGTCATTCATCCGTAGAGAAGGGTCTGCAAATTTATCTTGTTAACTTTTCTCAAGTTAGATGTCAATCTAATTTTAACATTTCCTTTGGCGACTTTCTTTGGTTAAATGAACGTCATTTTGTGATGTTAATAAAAATTTTAATACCAAGTGAACAAGAAACTTCAATGTGAAGAGCCAAGTGAAATTATCTTTAAATTAAGTAAAATTATTGTTCTCTAAATGTTGCTGGAAATGAAGCATTCCAGTAAGTATGAGTGTTCAAAACCGATCCGTCCGGTCTGGTTAGGAAGTTCCTAAGATATAAGAACTAATTTTTGATATTTTATTAAGATTCATTTTTAATATTTTTTTTTATTTTTAAGATCATTAATTTATTTTTTGAAGAATTTGTAACCAAACAAAAACCGAGCCGATAATTTTAGTTCGGTTCCGATTCAGTTCTCGATCTTGAATGAGCCTGTTTCAATTCCATTTTTTCAAACTAAAAAAAGTTGGTTCAGTTAAAAGCGAGTCCCACCAACTTTTGAACACCCCTACCAACAAGGAAGGCATTGGATTGCTCTTGAACACTATACTGCTGCCTTATCATGCAATGTGGAGTCGCTTATGCTATTTACACATTAATCTTATATTTACTTGATATTTATTAATTAGTGAAAATAATTACAATTCTAATTATTTCCTAATCCTTCTATGCATAGCACAATCTGTTCATTTTTTATTTGGCTAATTATAAAATTTACCCTCCAAGTATACGGTGATTAATAAATTGGATTTTAAAAATATTTTCATTAACATAGTCGTTTTTAAAGTATTAATTTCTTAACAAAATAGCCCTACCGGTCCCCCGGTCTCAAAAGAGCGTCCCCCAATCTCTGTGACAATGAGATGGTGGTGCCGTTCTTCGAAGAACAACCCCTCATTTTCTGTCCAATACTTTTAAAATGTTGGACTGTGTAGGGCAAGGGGGTCCTTCTTCGAAGAATAGCCCCCCATTCTCAATGCTTGTTCGGCCCCTTGTTCTCCATCTAGCGCTTTTAATGCACTGAACCACATATGACATAAACTCTTTTTTTTTTTTTTAAATTTACGTACAAATGTCTAAGACAATAGAGGTGTTCGGTTGACGGTAATAACTCCACCAAAGTGGGCAACAACCCCTAATATTTGAGTAAATCTGTTATCAGAAAAAAAAAATTATACGAACACACAAAATATAAAGAAACACGCATGCATTATACCTTTTTTCGGTCTCAAATAAATGTTCATCCTCATCCCTACTTAGTCTCTAAGTCTGTCTTTTACCATCAATGCTGACGACTGTCAGTAATTGGCCTGAACACGAGTCTTTAAAATGATAACCATCCAAATAAATGATTGGTCTACCACACTAAAACAAACTATTCTTGCACGAAGACATGTATGTATATTATTTCAAATACAACATTCGATGTAAACTGTAACGCCCCCCGAACCCGCTCCGGCCCGGTGCGCTACTTTGCTAACCCAATTCCATTTAAAACGACGTTTAAAATAATTTTCGTAAAATTTTTAACTCGGTTTTAGGGTTTTTCGAACCCTCAGTATTTGTTGGAAAACGTATCTAAAATACGTTGGAAAATGTCGGGTTAAAATATTTTGGAAATAAGAAAATTTAAAAATTTTAAAAGTTGGGTGTTGTTGGGCGCTGAACTCGGTTTGCATAGCTGTACACCATTCAGAAGATTTTGTTGCTTCACTGAAGGAGGATGGTTCACAGACAATGCTATTTGTAACAGTAAGTAATGCTTTCGGCTTAAAAATGCCGAATTTTGAACATGTAACCATTGGATGGTCATTCACTGTTGGTGGTGTCGGTAAGATCTCTGATGGAACACATAAAGGGGAAGACGGGACAACTGGAGAAGAAGAGGGGATGGGGGTAGTAGTGGAAGAGGAGGAAGAAAAGGAAGAAGTGAAAGAAAAGGTGGTAGGTGAGAAGGGTAAACTGTTGATGACAGGAACAGATGAGGGAGGAGAAGAGGCGATGGAGATGTTTGTAAAAGGGAAGGAACTTTCGTTGAAGACTACATATCGTGAGACATATACATATTGTCTGCCAGTGGAATTTTGAAGGAAAATATAGCCTTTGTGATGGCTACTATATCCAAGAAAGGCACAGGGACGCGACCGACGTTCCAGTTTATGACTATTATACGGTCGTAAAAACGGAAAGTACAGACAACCAAATATTTTAAGATGTGTATAAGATGGTACTTTGTTGTAGAGTGATTGAAATGGAGAATTATTAAAGAGAGGTTTGGACGGAAGTCTATTAATTAAGTAAACTGCAGTGCTAAACTCAAAGGGCCAATAAGACAATGGCATTGACGCTGTAGTAAGGAGAGTTAATCCCATTTTGACGACCTGTCGATTTTTGTGTTCGACACGGACATTTTGTTGTGGGGTATACGGACAGGAAATTTCGTGCATAATTCCATGAGCTAAGAACAACTTTGAGAGAGATCAAAATTCACCTCCCCAATCGGAATGAACCCGTTTAATGTTGCAATTAAATTGAGTATTTATCATTTTGTGGAAAGTTTGAAAAATAGAGAATGCTTCATCCTTGGAATGAAGATGATATAGCCAGGTAAACCGAGAGAAGTCATCGACAAAAAGAATAAAATACTTGGCACCGGTAATGGAGGGAACAGGGGAGGGGCCCCATAAATCAGTATGAATCAGATCAAACATAGAAGTAGCACGAGAAATAGAATCATTAAATGGTAATATGTGAGATTTAGCTAACGAACAAGAAGAACAGAAATCCAAATAGTCATCCTTAGAAACAGGCAAATTACACTGAGATAAAATAGATTTAACGACAGGGGAGGAGGGATGCCCCAAGCGAGAATGCCAGAGATATGAAGGATTGCTAGAGACAGTGTAAAGTTGAGGTGAGGATTGCTGAGACGAAGCAGAAGGGCAGACACGATAGAGGCCTTTGTCAAGGATTCCCCGAAGGAGAACTTTGTGTGAGTCCTGATCCTTGACCAAAAAAAAGAAGGATGAAATTCGATAAAAGCTTTATTATCAAGACAGAGTTGAGAAACACTCAGTAGATTTTTTTGAAGTGAAGGAGAGTGATAAACAGTTCGCAAAAATAATGGAAAGGGAGAAGCAGGAAGAACTGCATGACTAATATTAGAAATGGGAGAGAGCTTACCGTTACAAACAGTGATTTGATCATTACCAGAATATGGTGTGGCAGATTCCAGCATATTTAAGTCAGGGGTGAAGTGATGTGAAGCCCCCGAGTCCAGATACCAACAAGGATCAACTGTAGTGGTGGCGGTGGTAAGTGGAGCAGCTTGCAATGGGAGAATGGCAGAGAAATTGCGTGGAGAAGTTGTGGGAGGTTGATACTGAAGATTTGTTCTGTGGTAGCACATATTAGCAGTGTGCCCTAGTTTCAAACATATTTGACAACGAGGACGAAACGGTGGTCTGGAGTGAGAAGTAGATGATTGAGGTGGATAAGTGGGAGGGGTTGGAAGCAGAGGGGTAGATATTGATGGGCGTGGTCCCCTAGGTCTGTTGTTAGGGAAGAATGAGTGGGTACCAGGTGGGGAAGGAAACTTGGATCTGGTTTTATTTTCTCCCAAATTGATGAAGTTGGCTTGAAGGGAGTTCAACGATGCTGCAGCAGTTTGACGTTCCAATTGTGCTTCGTAGCTGAGGAATAAGCTATTAATTTCTACCATAGATGGCTGATCACTGCGAGTCAAAATTGAAGTCACAAACGGGTTGTATTCGGTTCCTAATCCGTTCAAAAAATAGAGGAGCTGATCCTTGTAGTTTATCGGTTCACCTACAGCAGCAAGCGTGTTATAGAGACTCCGAAATTTATGGACATACGCTATAGTAGTGAGACCATCCTTGCGAAAGGCTTGTAAGCTAGTGCGGAGTTCAGAGATTCGAGCGAAGGATGATGCTGCATATAATTGTGCGAGTGCTTCCCAGATCTCAAAGGCGGAAGAATAGTCAACCAATTGAACTAGCATCTGTTCATGAACAGATGCATAGATCCAACTCATAATGAGTCTATTGTATCGCTGCCAGGACAGAAACTTAGGATTAACGAGGTGGGGTTGAACTTCATCTTGTCGGGGAGGGAAAAGAAGAGATCCAGTAAGAATGTCCTCGAGGCCATTGGCGATAACGATATTAAGGAGCTGATTCTTCTAGATAAGAAAGTTGGAATCATCAAGCTTGATTGTGAGGGGTTGATTAACAGAGGGTAAATGAGGGAGGGAGGGTAGAGAAGACGAAGACGAAGAGGGCATGTCTGTTGTGCTTTGTGATGTCATTTTTCAGAGGAAGAATCTGCTCAATGGCTCTGATACCATGTCAAATGAGAGAAAAACAGAGAAGAGTTTAGAAAGCAAATTCTTTTCTTATTGGTCTAAAGGAGATATTACACTTGTTTTTATAAACATGAAAGAAAATCAAATCTTAACAGAAAAATCTAATCTATCTTAACAAACTCAGTTCAAGATTAAAACAGGTTACCCGGTTCAAGATAATGGTTTAACATGAACAAATCATTAGTTTATTTTCCTGTCAAATTGGAAGCTTTGCAAATTGACAAGCTTTATACTACTTTTTCTAGTTACTCTTTCTAGTGAAAGCACTTGGTTTCATCTATTAAAAAAACGAATTTTCGCTAAAAACTTTCATTTTTTGCTTTTCCACGATCCACGCACAGGTTTAAACATAAAAGCCAATTATGGTAAAGCCTAACATATTCATCGTTCCTTAAATTATGAAAAAAGATTTAAACATCTGAACCAACCGAAGCAACCCAGAATAACTAATTATTTCCTCCAATCGAGACAGGCCTGCTCACAGTTTTAACATTATAAAGCTATTGTAATTATCAGGAAAAAAGAACCAACAAAAAAAAAACATACCTACATGAGAAACCAAACCAAGAATGGCGAAATCAAACACAAGGTGGGGAAAAAAAAGGAAGCAAGGAATATTCCCCATGTTGACTTATAGAGTGTTTAAGTCATAATTTGTTTTTGATGATGTATTTGTATATTATGTATACAATTTGATTATGTGTATTTAATGGGAATTATGAATATAAGATTGTTTGGAAATACCCTTAAAAGGGGTATTTTAGTTGTCTAATAAAATCAGTTTGAGTATACAGAGCTACATAGAAAAACAGGGATGAAACGCGTGCTTCTACCGATAGTTACACGACAAAGAAATGGAAGCTTCTGCCGATTGCTAAACGACAGAAGAAGAAGCCGTTTAGTAGCTAACATCTGCCGATAGCGTTGAAGGCACATCTGCCGATGGCGATTTAATGTGGCTCCTGCCGATGGAATTTAATGTTGCTTCTACCGATAGCTCTTCAAGCTTCTTCTGCCGATGGCGTTTGAAGCTGTTTCTGCCGATAGAAGTTGAAGTTTCTCCTGCCGACATTTTTAATGGATCATCTGCTGATGCAGATTTATGCAGCTTCTGCCGATAGCGTTTCGAAATCTTCTGCCGATAGCGTCATGAAGACATCTACCGATGACGTGTCAAGCGCTTATCTGTTTCATCTGCCGATGGTGTTTGAAGCCACATCTGCCGATGATATTTGAAAACACATCTGCCGATGATAGTTGAAGACACATCTGCCGATGATGTTTGAAGTAGCTCCTGCCGATTGACTAAACGACAAAAGGAGATGCTAACTTAAGGATGCATCTGCCGATGAAATTTAAGGATGCATCTGCCGATGAAATTTAAGGATGCATCTGCCGATGGAATTTAAGGATACATCTGCCGATGACATTCCAAGCTGCATCCATCAATGACGTGTCTCTGCCTCATAAGTTGCATCTGCCGGTGAACTTCCGCCAGAATTCAAAGCTAGCCGCGAAGCTACAGTGACGTCGTTTTCAGCATTAACTCCAGACCTTTAATGGCGACGACGAACAACATTTTCAGAAGCAACGGATAGCTGCTTCAGTACGGATGCTTCCTAACGGTAACATTTTAACATTTGAAGAAAGAAGCATTCAATTCTCTGAAGCAATTTTATACAGAGTATATAAGCAGAAGAAAAGGCTCGAAGACTAACTTTTGCGAATTTGAATTCTGAACCCTAAGCTGCGAAAGCTAATCACTCTGTATTTTCGTCTACCTCTCTCTATTCGAACTTGAGATTCAGATCCTGTGAGAGAGTAGTTTTGAGCAAAACTCTACAAACTCAAAAATTTGCGTAAGGCAGTGGTTTGACGCCCGTAAAGTTCAATCCTGTGTTGTGTAAAAGGCTTTGGATCGACGCCCAAAAGCTCGATCAGGATTTCTCGTTGAGGAGAAGTAAGGAATCTTCAAGGGGGAGCCTTGGAGCGTGGACGTAGGCAATTTGGCCGAACCACGTAAAAAATACTGGTGTTGAATTTCTCTCTCTCTCTACTTTATATGTTTGTTTGCTGTTAATATTCAAACTCAAATTACAAGAGAAATTTACTAGACTAGTATTTTAAGTTTAAAAAGTCTAATTCGCCCCCCTCTTAGACAATACCGATCCTATAATTGGTATCAGAGCAAGGTTATTCATTGTCTGAGCTCGTCTAAACACTCTGTGTTATATTGTTCAATGGCATTCAACATTAACAACACACAAATAGAAGGTCAGGCAACAAATAGACCTCCATTCTTTGATGGTAGTGACTATGTCTATTGGAAGGCTAGAATGAAAATATTCATTCAAGCCATAGACTATGAGACTTGGTGTATTATAGAAAATGGTCCTTTTAAGGCCATGAAAACTGTTGATGGGAAAAGTATCCCTAAGGACTCTTCTGAGTTAACTGAGTCCGATAAGAGAAATCTAAGCCTTAATGCTAAGGCAGTAAACACCTTGTACTGTGCCTTAAATAGAGATGAATTTAATAGGGTACAAGGGTGTGAAAGTGCTCAAGAAATTTGGCACTTATTAGAGGTCACACACGAGGGCACAAATCAAGTAAAGGAGAGCAAACTGAATATGCTCATTCACGAGTATGAATTATTTTCTATGCCCAAAGATAAGTCTGTCTCTTCCATGTTTACAAGATTTACTAATATTACTAATGGTTTGAAAGCTCTTGGTAAATCTTATTCTAGTGAAGAACAGGTCAGGAAGATCCTCAGGTGTCTTCCAAGAAGCTGGCAGCCAAAGGTGACTGCAATTCAGGAAGCAAAGGATCTTAAAGCTCTAAAGCTTGAAGAGCTCATTGGATCTCTCATGACACATGAGATCACAATGAGGTCAAACGAGAAAGAAGACCTTAAGGAAAAAGAGACTTCCAAAAGAAAAGATATTGCTATGAAAGCCTCTTCAAGTAAATGTGAAGCCTCTGAGGATGAAGAAGAAGAAGAGGATGAGGACATTGCTCTTATCACTAGGAGATTCAGCAAGTTCCTTCGAAGGAAGAAGCTGCAGGGAAGAAGATTTCCCAAGAATGAAAAGCAATCCAAAGATAAGGAGTTTACCTGTTTTGGATGTGGAAAGCCAGGCCACATGACGGCTGATTGTCCACAAGCTAAAGGTCCCAAAAAATTCAAGAAAAAGGCTATGAAGGCCACTTGGGATGACAGTGAAGGTGACACTTCATCTTCAGAAGATGAGGAAGTTGCAAATCTGTGCTTCATGGCACACGAGGATAAGGTAAGTACTTCTTCTTCAAGTGTGTTAAGTGACAGTGAAAGTGATAATGAAGAAGGTGAACTAATTGATGCTTTTAATGACTTAGTTAAACAGTTTGGCATGCTGAAAAATAAATACAATCTGTTGAAAAAGGAGAATACAGATTTATTAGAAAAGCATGCTAAAGAAGTAGACTTACATATCAAGGAAATTGATAAGCTTAAAAGCAAAAACGAAGATTTGAATAATATTATTCTAAACTTCACTAAGGGCGACAAATTATTTAAGATGGTAATAGCAGGTCAGAGAGCAAATTTTGACAGAACAGGATTAGGGTATGACAAGTCTAATAAAAGGAAAATCTTTAAAAACTTCTTTGTTGAACCCTCTGTCTGCCATGCATGTAATGAAGCCGGACATAAATCTTTTGTATGTCCGTTAAAAGCAAACTATATAAAATCAACTGGTAAATTCCAATGGGTTCCCAAGGGAACCAGACCTAACTCTAGGACCCAAAAGATTTGGGTACCTAAGAAGACCAATTGATTTCTGTTTTGCAGGTTGAGTGCTCTCCTGGAAAGAACCAGTGGTACCTCGACAGTGGATGTTCGAGGCATATGACAGGAGACTCAACCATGTTTGCTGCTGTCAACAAAAAGAAAGGTAGCGTTACTTTTGGTGGAGACCAAAAGGGTAAAATTGTTGGCATCGGCAACATAGGTAACAGCTTTAATCCTACTATTGAAAATGTGCTTTTAGTTGAGGGATTAAAACATAATCTGCTTAGTATTAGCCAGTTATGTGATAAAGGATATGAAGTGATTTTTAAATCAAACTCTTGTTTAATTAAAGATGCATCTAATGACAAATCTCTGTTCACCGGCTATAGAAAAGATAATATCTATATAATTGACTTGGATATTATTGAGCATGTTGATGAAAAATGCTTTGCTGTTAACTCTTCTCTTGACTCTTGGATCTGGCATAGGAGATTAGGACATGTAGGGATGGATACCTTAGCTAAGATTACTAAGGAGAATTTAGTTAGAGGTATTCCTAAGATATCCTTTGAGAAGGATAAAATCTGTGAAGCTTGTCAAATGGGCAAGAAGATCAAAAGTTCGTTTGCATCAAAGAATGCAATCTCCACTTCTAAGCCTCTCCAACTCCTTCACATGGACCTCTTCGGTCCTTAAAATGTTGCTAGTCTAGGTGGTAAATTCTATGCTTATGTCATTGTTGACGACTTTTCTAGATTTACCTGGGTATTTTTTCTAAAGTCTAAGGATGAGACTTTTGACACCTTTTCTAGTTTTAGGAAAAGAGTTCAAAATGAAAAGGAGCTCACTATTGTTGCTATTCGTAGTGATCATGGTGGAGAGTTTGAAAATGAGAAATTTGAACTCATGTGTCTCAAATATGGAATTGAGCACAATTTCTCCTCTCCTAGGACCCCTCAGCAAAATGGTGTTGTTGAGAGGAAGAATAGATCTCTCCAAGAGCTTGCTAGGACTATGCTTAATGAGAATTCACTTCCTAAGTATTTCTGGGCTGAAGCAGTTGCAACAGCCTGCTATGTGCTCAATCGGGTCTCCATAAGACCTATTCTCGAGAAAACTCCATACGAGCTCTGGTGTGGTAAAACACCTTCTGTTAAATATTTTAGAGCCTTTGGTAGTAAGTGCTTTATTCTCAACACTAAGGATAACTTAGGAAAATTCGATTCCAAATCTGATATTGGAATTTTTCTTGGTTATTCTCTAACCAGTAAAGCATATAGAGTTTTCAATAGGAGAACACTAGTTGTAGAGGAATCCGTACATGTCAACTTTGATGAGTCTCCTCAGCCCACAATAAATGAGAATGAGGATGATGTTTTGAATTATCAACTGGATTCTCTTTCCCTAGAAAAACCTGCTGATCCCACTCGAGTAGAAAAATCTTTAGAACCATCTTCTACATCTCTAGATATAATTCCTGTCAAGAATGAAAATCCTACTCTTCCTAGAGATTGGAAATATGTTAGAAATCATCCATTAGATGAAGTCTTAGGTGATCCATCATTAGGTGTTAAGACTATATCCTCTCTTAGGAATCTCTGTGCCAATGTGGCATTTATATCTCAAATAGAACCTAAGAAGTTTGAAGAGGCCGAGTGTGATGAAAACTGGATTTTAGCTATGCAAGAGGAACTAAATCAATTTGAAAGGAGCAAGGTATGGGAACTTGTTCCAAGGCCTAAGGGTAATCCCATTATTGGAACTAAATGGGTTTACAAGAACAAATTGGATGAAAATGGGATCGTTGTTAGAAACAAAGCTAGATTAGTTGCCAAGGGATACTCTCAGGAAGAGGGTATTGATTTTGAGGAATCCTTTGCTCCTGTAGCCAGACTAGAATCTATTCGAATGCTTTTAGCTTATGCGTGCTTCAAGAACTTCACACTCTTTCAAATGGATGTAAAGAGTGCATTTTTAAATGGTTTCATAAATGAAGAAGTTTTTGTTGAGCAACCTTTAGGTTTCGAAGCTTATGATAAACCTGACCATGTCTACAAACTTAGGAAAGCCCTGTATGGTCTTAAGCAGACTCCTAGAGCTTGGTATGACAGATTGAAGAATTTCCTTGAGGAGAGGAATTTCAAAAAGGGTAACACCGATTCAACTCTGTTTACCATGCAAAAGGAAAAGGATATTCTGTTGGTTCAAATTTATGTCGATGACATTATATTTGGCTCAACTAATGTCAAAATGTGTAATGAGTTTTCCTCCCTCATTCAAAGTGAATTCGAGATGAGTATGATGGGGGAGTTAAAGTTTTTCCTAGGATTCCAGATTAGTCAATCTCCTGATAGAATTTTCTTCTGTCAAGAAAAGTACATTAAGGAACTCCTTAAGAAATTCGGATTAGAAACTGTCAAATCTTCCAAGACTCCCATGAGTACCACTACTAAATTGGATAAAGATGAAAAAGGAGTTCATGTTGATATTAAGAAATATCGTGGTATGATTGGATCTTTGTTATATCTGACTGCAAGTAGGCCAGATATTCTTTTCAGTGTATGTCTATGTGCTAGATTTCAGGCTGCTCCTAAGGAATCTCACTTAACTGCTGTCAAAAGGATCTTTAAATATTTAAGTGGGACACCTGACTTAGGTCTATGGTATCCAAAAGGTACTTCTTTCAATCTTATAGGATACTCAGATTCTGATTATGCTGGCAGTCTAGTTGATAGGAAAAGCACCAGTGGAACTTGTCAATTTCTAGGTGAATCTTTAGTTTCCTGGTACTCGAAGAAACAGAATTCTGTTGCATTGTCAACTGCTGAGAGTGAATATATTGCTGCAGGCAGTTGTTGTGCACAAATGTTATGGATGAAACAAACACTAGAAGACTATAACCTGTTTTATGATAGGATTCCTATTCGGTGTGATAACACCAGTGCTATCAACATTTCTAAAAATCCTATTCAACACTCTAGAACAAAACATATTGATGTAAGGTATCATTTCATCCGTGAACATGTTCAAAGAGGAGATATCTCTTTAGAATTTGTTAATTCTGTAGATCAATTAGCCGACATCTTTACAAAACCTTTGGATGAGAAGACATTCAATAATATCAGAATAAGGTTAGGTCTCATTCGGCATGATAGAAATTGATTATGTCACTGATTGGAATATTCCCAAGTGTTAGAACAATTTCTTGTTGTGAAGTCATCGGCAGATGATTAATTTTTCCAAGCATCGGTAGATGCTGTATTTTTACTAGGCATCGGAAGATGCATTTCCTTCGGTAGGAATCAGATGTTTTTTTCTTTCAATCTGCCGACACGTGTATCCCATCGGAAGATATCAGAGTTACACGTGTGACTTCATCGTCGAGCGTCGCTCTATTTCTTTTAAACTCGTCCTTCCTCGCCGAAACACTTCATCTTTCGCGCTCTTTCTGCAAAACCCCTGCCCTACCAAACTTCATTTTCGAATCCTCTCCTTGAAATGGAACATCAAGGTTCATCATCTCGCGCCGTTACCAAACCGGCCAAGAAGAAGGCCAAAGCTTCCCGCGAGATTCCTCGTGGAACGGAGTGGCCATCTTTCTTCTTTCTCACGAAAGCTGCTGAGGTAATGTACTTCGATGACTATCAGTTCAGATCATTGATTCCCAGTAAGGGTATTTACTTTGAGGAATTAGCTGGAATGGACATTATAGAACCCTTGACGGATCTCGGGTTAATAGGTCTATTTGAAACTGAATCCTTCTACTACCCGGAAGCCATCCGCATGTTTTATGCTAATCTTAGCTTTACTCCTAATTTTTCTTCTATTAAGAGCTATGTGTATAACAAACACATAGAAATTACTTCTCAGTCCATCAATGCTCTTATGGGGGCTCCTCATTTGGATAGCTTCCCTTACAAGTATGTTACAGGTTCTGAGCTTCCGTTCCTTGGTACGTCTGATGGTATCCAGTTTCTCAAGGAGATTGCTTTGGACCCCAATCAATCCTTTGATCTTTTAAAGGGTAGGCATCTGACCCCTAGAGCCAGATTATTTCGTCAAATGATAGGATTCAATATTGTTCCCAAAGGCGGTCACTATGACGAAGTGAGCTCAATGGAACTGTTTGTTTTGTTTGCACTTTATTTCAAGACACCCTTCAACATTGGATATATTGTGATTCGAAGGATGATTCTGGCAGTATCCTCAAGGGCTACATCTTTACCTTATAATCTGCTTCTTATGAGGATATTTGCACTGCTTGAAGTTGTCTTTCCAGAAGAGGTAGAACCTGTGAAACTTCAGCCTGTTCAGTATTATTCCCAAACCACTCTAAACAAGATGGGAATAAATAGAATCAGTAAAGGTAAGCCAGTTTTGGCCAAGGCTAAGCAAAAGGTTTCTAAGGCAGTTCCTGTCAGGCGTGGTAAAAGAAAACTTATCCTGCCATCTGAGTCAACTGCTGAAGGAGGAGATGAAACAGGAATTCCAGACAATGTTAATTCCTCCTCTCAGGAATCAAGTTTCGGACCTCCTCCCCTAGTGCGTAGGCGCAGGACTGCTCCTTCCTCCATTGCACCTATTTCAGAGGCCATCTCTGCCCCCTCACCTATGCCTCTTTCTATTCCCGAACATCCTCCTTCACCTCCACCTTCTCTCATATTACCTTCTCAGCCTGTTTTTCCTTCCATCTCTCCGGTGATTCGAGCAATTTCTTCGATATTCACCCATGGTCCTCCAGCTCTACCATCTCCAGTTCCTCCACCTCCCTCTCCACCTACACTTCTCTTACCATCTACAGTTCCTCCAGTTCCAGTCCAACCACCTTCAGCTTCTCCATCTCCAATCCATTAGCCTTCAGCTCCTCCATCTCCAATCCATGAGCCTTCAGCTTCTCCATCTCCAATCCATGAGCCCTCAGCTCCTCCATCTCCAGTTCAGCAAGAGATGTTCCCTTCATCACCAGTTCAACTTGCTCCAATAGCTCTGCAAGTCCAACCCTTTCTCTCAGATACTCCTGCAACTCCCATAACATATCACAGGAGATTTTCCATCACTGAGGCTCAGTATAATGAGATGCAGGCCTCTATTACCAACCTTGGCATTGCCCTCAGCAACATTCAAAGTCAAATTGATAAGAATCATAAGGACATGGGCATTGCTTTGGATACAGGCCTTGGACTGCTATCTACGAAATTTGATGGTGATAGGCGAATGGTTGTCCGGGAACTTGAGAAACTCCAATCTTCCATTGCCGCTTTGACACCTGAACCTGAACCTGAACCTGAACCTGAACCTGAACCTGAACCCGAATCATCATGTTCTGTCAATGTTCCAGAGGCTTGCTTTGAAGATTTGTTTCTTCCCTTCTCCAGGCCTGATGTTGTTGAAGATGTGCGCTTCATGTCCCTGGATATTCATGAGGCTGAGCTCAAGTTCACACTTCCTACTTTTTCCTCTGCTCCTAAATCTTCCCCTCTTCCAGCCTGTCCATTGGATGCTTCTCCAGCTCCAGCCAGTCCAATGGATGTCTCTCCAGCTGCTCCTTCTATGGAGCCTTCTTCATGTCTGGACATGGTGGTTTCCAGAGAACCTTCTCCACCCCCTGCTCCTTACATGGATTTGGTGGTCTATCAACCACCCCTCCCTCGAGATCTTGCTACACTTCAAGCTCTGGTGGATGCCTATTTCAATCCCCACCGTGAACTTCCCCTTTATGTTCAGAAAGCCTTTTGGCATCGCTATTTAGATCTATTCAAATAGTACTTATTTTTTTTCTCTAAGATGTAACTTTCTTTTCCAGACTACATTCTTCTTTATCAAACATACTCTGATCTTGTGCTGACTTGTGTTGAATGCATTGCTTTTGGCTATTTCTCTGCTATCTTGCTGCATATTGGGTTGTTTTTGATAATGTCAATGGGGGAGAAAATTTTTCATATATCTGTGTATCTGCAATGCTGTGATTAGTCTTGATATGATGAGTGTTATATACTTTGGGATATATGCCTATACTGTGGGGGAGTTAGTATTATGGGGGAGAGTATGATTCTTTTTAGATACATAGATTGTCATCATCAAAAAGGGGGAGATTGTTGACTTATAGAGTGTTTAAGTCATAATTTATTTTTGATGATGTATTTGTATATTATGTATACAATTTGATTATGTGTATTTAATGGGAATTATGAATATAAGATTGTTTGGAAATACCCTTAAAAGGGGTATTTTAGTTGTCTAATAAAATCGGTTTGAGTATACAGAGCTACATAGAAAAACAGGGATGAAACGCGTGCTTCTACCGATAGTTACACGACAAAGAAATGGAAGCTTCTGCCGATTGCTAAACGACAGAAGAAGAAGCCGTTTAGTAGCTAACATCTGCCGATAGCGTTGAAGGCACATCTGCCGATGGCGATTTAATGTGGCTCCTGCCGATGGAATTTAATGTTGCTTCTACCGACAGCTCTTCAAGCTTCATCTGCCGATGGCGTTTGAAGCTGTTTCTGCCGATAGAAGTTGAAGTTTCTCCTGCCGACATTTTTAATGGATCATCTGCCGATGCAGATTTATGCAGCTTCTGCCGATAGCGTTTAGAAATCTTCTGCCGATAGCGTCATGAAGACATCTGCCGATGACGTGTCAAGCGCTTATCTGTTTCATCTGCCGATGGTGTTTGAAGCCACATCTGCCGATGATATTTGAAAACACATCTGCCGATGATAGTTGAAGACACATCTGCCGATGATATTTGAAGCAGCTCCTGCCGATTGACTAAACGACAAAAGGAGATGCTAACTTAAGGATGCATCTGCCGATGAAATTTAAGGATGCATCTGCCGATGGAATTTAAGGATACATCTGCCGATGGCATTCCAAGCTGCATCCATCGATGACGTGTCTCTGCCTCATAAGTTGCATCTGCCGTGAACTTCCGCCAGAATTCAAAGCTAGCTGCGAAGCTACAGTGACGTCGTTTTCAGCATTAACTCCAGATCTTTAATGGCAACGACGAACAACATTTTCAGAAGCAACGGATAGCTGCTTCAGTACGGATGCTTCCCAACGGTAACATTTTAACATTTGAAGAAAGAAGCATTCAATTCTCTGAAGCAATTTTATACAGAGTATATAAGCAGAAGAAAAGGCCGCGACATAAACATAAACATCCTTTGGATAAATACTGGCTTGTTCTCTGTTTCATCCTATCTACTTCATGTTATATCATTATACTTTATTTTAAAAAAAGAAAAAAAAACAAAACTCCGAAACATTTCAGTATCAGACGAAACTGAACCCTTCATAAACTCGACTTCTTCTTTAAACTATTGACATGCTAAGTCGCAGAATTATGCGACAATGTTCAGCCATTAACCACATAAGGAAATCGGGCTGGAAGAAGGTGTCCTTAGATCACCCGACTCCATCGATCTCGGGTTGCATGAGTTGCAGACTTTATCGGTAAGAGAGAGACATCCACCGATCGTCACGTGCACTTCGCGTGACTCAATGGACATCACCCGGTAGAGGTCATCTACCGATGGGCACGTGCAATGCACGTAATCCATTGTACATCATCCGGTATTTGAAATACACTACATCGCCCGGTCACTAGACGACAAACTACACTTCCGGTATTTGAAATACACTACATCGCCCGGTCACTAGACGACAAACTACACTTACATCATCCGGTATTTGAAATACACTACATCGCCCGGTCACTAGACGACAAAACTACACTTACATCATCCGGTATTTGAAATACACTACATCGCCCGGTCACTAGACGACAAAAGTACACTTACATCATCGGGTGAGTACAACTCTCGACATCATCCAGTGAGTACAATTCTCAACATCATCCGGTGACGTTAGCCGGAAGGTTTAATCGATCAACCTCTACCATCCAACTCCTGCCGATGACGTCAGCCGGTTGATACACTCATCCAGCTTCTATCATTCAGCAGTAAAACACTATAATCATCAAACAACTTCAACCAACAGAAAATACCACGACTCACACAAATCTAGACTTGATAGACATAAACCTCAAATGAATAAAAATCATAGACTCGTTCAAGAATACGTAAGTGGAAGACTCATATAAAACAGGATATCCTAGGTTCTTACAATCATCCTCAAACTCAGAGGTTGAATCAGACAATTCCAAGTCCAAATAAAACAAACATGATCTTGTCCTACTTAAACATCAGTTTTCTCATAAACCTTACTGACATAATAAGAGCATAACCACAGGTCGATTTTGCCTGCCAGCCACAAACTTCTACCCTGAGCACCTTCCAGCAACCAACTTTAACATCTTCATCAACTTTGAATTCCTCACCGGATATCTCGTCACCTACATCATAAGGTTTAATCTATAAGCCTAATGCTTAGTAAGGAATGCAATACTAACATGTATACGTGAATGCATAGTTGCAAGAAAATCATGATCATGTTCGTTTCATGTTCTTCTCTTGTTCTCATTTGTGTTCTTGTTCATCACTTTCATCATATGGATTAAGGGAGGATTTGTGCCGTAAAGGGGGGATGACAGTGTAAGTGTACATAGTCTCTTTCGGGCCGTATTCATGGTCCTTCTCTTTGAACAGTGACATACGCCAAACCGCCCCCAACCCTCACTTAATCCGGTTGCATAAGTTTCATATTCATTCTCATATCTTGTTCATGGGGGAAAAACATGCTCATAAATCATTTTCATATGCTTGAGAAGTAAATCATGATGCATGACATAAATGTTCTTAAATCATCAGACTATGGAAAATATCATACTAGACAGTTGACTTCATAAACTCTATCAGAACATCATATAACATAGTCCTCAAACATCCGTAAATCATCCAAGTACAAACCATCTTACTATCTTAAAACAAACATCAAACACATAACTAATTTAGTACCCTTAAGATGTAGGGCTCTAATGGCCAGAAATCTTAATACATTCACTTACCTGGCTTCCTTAGTAAATTCGTGCTACTTTTCTTCAGACTTCTTCACCTAAAACATTTACACCGCAGTTGTTAAAATAGAATCCTAAAAGTCCTAATCACAAGTCATCCTAGGATCTAGTAGTTAAAGTCATTCCCGAATCCCTTAGTCTAGTTCTCTGTGTGCAGTTTGAAATCCAAAAACCGAAACAGCTAGGTTCAACTAACGATTAATCAGGGTTGGTTATATTAAATGTCCAGAATCGATTCGGATATGACATTACTAAATCCAGATTATAAATGTTACTATCGTTACTCGGCCATTGGAGAAACCAAATGTAACGACTGTAAAACCTACCCTTAATTTCCCGTTTAAATTTTTTTTTTTTTTTTTTTTTTTTTTTTTTTTCATTTTATACTCTAAACTTTAACTTAGCGTTCGAGCGGAAGTAAAACTTTAAATCAGAACAGTTGAAGTATAAATGTTAAACCATTTAATTAGAACTTGAAAACAACTTAACTAAACTTAAAACAATTGAATTAAAATAATTATAACAGAAGAAAACGTTCGGCCATGAAAGCAGGGGCAAAACTGTAAGGACCAGAGAAACAAGGGGGCCGCACGAACGCACAACTGGGGGCGTTCGTGCGCCCCACTTGTGGCCGCTCGAGCGGCCATGCAAGGGCCGCTCGAGCGCCCCTTCTTTTTGCCACGGGCGCTCGTGCGCAGCCCTTCCTGCGCCCGAACGCCAACCTCTCTGGAAAACCAGAGAGGTACGCGACCCGGCGCCCCTCGACCCGCGCCCGTACGCCAAACCCTCTGGATTCTTTCTTCTCCCTTTTTTTTTTCTCTCGCCCCGTAGACAACTCACACACACCCTCCCTTTCCCTTTTCTTCACCATTTCATCAACACACACATAACAACACACCCATCACAATACTCTATCCATTTCTCCTTCCTTCATCATTCATCAATACATTTCACAAACATACTTCGTCACACATACATCACATACGCTATATATAAAAAAACTATTCACTAACTCAAAACACGATCGAACATAACCAATTTCATGAAAACGAACCGCGTGGTTCCGTTTAAAAGTTTAACATCTCACTGTTTGAAAAACGTTTGAAACTTTACAAAATACTTTCTATTTCCTATCCAGATCCAAACATCCTATAATGTTCTAACAATTTCTATCCAAAATAACCCAAAATACCTATGTACGTCCCCACGGGTCAAAATCACGCTCCGACTGCCAGCGCACTCCCACGGGCCTCCTCCCTCAACATGCTCATTCTTCAGGCGGAGGGACATCTTCCTCACCTGTCTCAATATCACCTACACCATAGAATATAAACACGTGAGCTAGAGGCTCAGTAAATCTAAGTGAATGCACATGAATGCTATGCTATGCTAAGTTCTTTTGAAACTCTGCATTTCTTTCATTTCTTTGTTTCTTTGTTTCTCTGTCTATGTGTCACCCGAGGCTTCGCTCAGCTAGATAGGAGCGGCACATCCTGCGATTGGATAGCCCCTCGGATCTAACCGGGGGGAAAGCATGCTTCATCCGACAGCCATGCCTGAACCACCGCACACGGCGTGACTATCTCTGTTGTTCAATTACGTACTTTGTTTACCATTTTCTATGTAAAAACTCTTTGAAATTCATTTTGCGTGCGTGCTTAGAAACCAAATGCATGAACGTGCTCTATGCAATGACGATAACAAAACTGTGATAATAAGGCACTAAAAATCGACAATCAATGAACACTATAATTTAAAACCTAATCGAAAGTAAACTAGCTACCCGTTCTCAATACCCCACACATATAACATATCTCCAATTTCCTCGATCGACTCAATTCATACGGTGTAGGCCTAGATGGCCAAACAAGTCACAGAGACTTACCTTGCGTCCGTTGTTCACCGAGCTTCGTCCACAAGTGCTTGTTCACCTATAACATTTCACAATATACGTATTAATTCGAGTCTAAAATAACCAAACTCCAAAATCATTATCTCCTAACTAAATGAAACTCCCTAGAATTCTAAAACATCTCCTTGAGGCATTTCATCGAGCAACTCGTGCTCGTGATTCACCAAACTCCATTAATGGAGGTTTTTAAGCTCCAAGTTAACTAAATCTCGATTACATTTCAACAAATCAGTGGACTAAGCTCCGAAAATCATCAATACGTCTATTTGAAGCATAACTAAGCTCAATCTATCGATTTCAAACTTCGATTCACGTTTTCAACGAAAACCCTAACAAACCCTAATCGTTTTAAACTCTAAAAATCGAGATCTAACGTTCCAAAACTGTAGATTCGTACCTAGAGTCGAGGAAAGAGGAAGAAATGTGAAGAGAATCGGGTCGTCGGAGCTCTCGTCGTCGTGAAGAAGAGAAGGAGTCGCGCGGAGGGAAGAAGAAAATCGCACGGTGAGGGAGAGAATGGAGTTTACGTTGAAGTGTTGGAGAAGAAACACTTCATTTTATTTATTTACTACTATTGGCTTGGCAAATGACCAAATTGTCCTTTCATTAAATTTCTATTTGTTTTGTTAATTATTCCATTATTTAACTAACGATCCGATCTCTTCCAAAATTCTCATATTTCACCATAAATTCCAATTTATTATTACGGCCACGTTAAAACTTTCCGTTCGCAAAACGGACTTAACTTGACGTATTTACAAAATTGCCGCATATTGGAATAAAATTTAAAGCCCATAAAGTCGGGCGTTACAATCCATCCACCTTAACTGAAATTTTGTCCTCAAAATTTGATTATTCAAATAACCCGGGATATTTCAACATCATGTCTTGCTGTCTCTCCCAGGTAGCCTCCTCTACGTCATGGTTTCTCCACAAAACTTTTACTAGAGGAATCTCCTTATTTCTCAACACCTTGATAGAAGACTCCAGGATTCGTACTGGCCTTTCCTCGTAGGTCAGCGTTGGTTGCACTTCAATCTCCCTTGTTTCAACGACGTGTGATGGATCTCGTATACACTTTCTGAGCATAGACACGTGGAACACATCGTGAATACCCTCCATCGAAGCTGGAAGCTGCAATCTATACGCCATAGTTCCGACCCTCTTCAGGATAGGAAAGGGCCCGACAAAACGTGGATTTAACTTGCCTCGTCTTCCAAATCGCATAACGCCTTTGAACGGAGAAATCTTTAAATACACCTCGTCACCCTCCTTAAACTGTAGTTCTCTCCGTCTGGTGTCAGCATAACTCTTTTGGCGGCTTTGTGCAATCTCTATGCGTTGTCTAATAACAGCGATTTTTTCCGCTGTTTGTTGTAAAATATCAGGGCCAACAATGCTAGCTTCGCCTACCTCATCCCAATATAGCGGAGACCTGCATTTTCGACCGTATAACGCCTCATACGGGGCCATGCCAATCGTAGCCTGGAAGCTATTATTGTACGAAAACTCAATCAACGGCAGATATCGGCTCCACGAGCCCTGAAACTCTAGCACGCAAGCTCTAAGCATATCCTCAAGAATCTGGTTTGTCCTTTCAGTCTGTCCGTCAGTCTGAGGATGAAATGCCGTGCTAAAATTCAACTGGGTTCCCATTGCCTTATGTAAACTCTTCCAGAACTTTGAAGTAAATCTGGCATCTCTATCAGAAACAATAGAGATGGGCACTCCGTGTAGTCTAACGATCTCCTGTACGTACAGCTCAGCTAGCTGATCCATAGAATAAGTCATTTTCACTGGCAGGAAGTGAGCCGTCTTTGTCAAACGGTCCACAATCACCCATATACCATCGTGCCCCTTTGTCGTTCTTGGGAGTCCAACAATAAAATCCGTGGATATCTGTTCCCACTTCCACTCTGGAATAGGCAATGGCTGTAGGGTTCCAGCGGGTCTTTGATGCTCTGCCTTAACCTGTTGACAAATCAGGCAGGTTTCTACATACTTGGCAATTTCTCTCTTCATGTTAGGCCACCAAAAATGTTGCCTCAAGTCTCTGTACATTTTGGTGCTCCCCGGATGCACTGAATACGCCGAGGAGTGTGCCTCATTTAAGATCTCACTTTTCAGCTCAACATCGTCAGGCACGTACCACCTGTGCCTAAACTTCAATACTCCATCATCTGTCAAGTTAAAATCAGAAAATCCTTCAGATGTCATGCTCGTTCGATGCCTTTCACACTCCGTATCGTTCTGTTGAGCCACTCGGATCTTGTCTAAAATCGTCGGTCTAAGAGAGATGTTAGTAAGCATGCTAGACAATTCTGCCACAATTTCCACGTCGAAGTTCTCAATCTCAGACCTTAACATTACTGACATCGACGCAAGCATAGGCTGGCTCGTTGTAGGCATTCGGCTCAAGGCATCAGCTACTTTATTCGCTTTTCCTGGGTGGTATTTAATTTCAAAATCGTAGTCCTTAACGAACTCCAACCACCGTCTTTGTCGCATGTTCAACTCTTTTTGTGTAAATAGGTACTTCAAGCTCTTATGATCTGAGAACACTTCACACTGCTGCCCATACAGGTAATGTCTCCAGATTTTTAAAGCGAAAACCACTGCTGCGAGCTCAAGGTCGTGCGTCGGATAATTTTGTTCATATGGCTTCAATTGTCTAGAAGCATAAGCGATGACCTTGCCTTCCTGCATTAACACACATCCCAGTCCAATTCCCGAGGCATCACAATAAATACTGAACTTATCGCCCTCAACTGGTAGCGTCAGAACTGGAGCCGTAGTCAATTTCTGTTTCAGTTCCACAAAACTTTTCTCACATGCAGGAGACCATAGAAATCTTTCATTCTTTCTCGTCAACCGAGATAGAGGAACAGCTATCTTTGAAAACCCCTCGATGAATTTCCTGTAATATCCAGCTAAACCAAGAAATCCTCGTACCTCTCGTACATTCTTAGGCCGTGGCCATTGTTTGACAACCTTAATTTTAGCTGGATCGACTGAGATTCCCTCCTGAGAGATGATATGACCAAGAAAACTTACTTGATCAAGCCAGAATTCACACTTAGAAAATTTCGGATACAATTGATGTTGACACAAGGTCCTTAGCACAATCCGTAAATGCTCCTCGTGCTCCTCCTTTGTCTTAGAATAAACCAGGATGTCATCTATAAAAACAACGACAAACCTGTCCAAATACTCTTTGAAGACGCGATTCATCATATCCATAAATGCTGCAGGAGCATTGGTAAGTCCAAAGGACATCACAAGAAATTCGTAATGCCCATACCTCGTTCGAAACGCTGTCTTTTCAATATCTTCTTTTCGGACCTTCAACTGATAGTAACCCGAGCGTAGGTCAATTCTTGAAAACACTAGGGCACCCTGCAATTGGTCGAATAGATCGTCGATTCGGGGCAGTGGATACTTATTCTTCACGGTCAATTTATTCAACTCTCGATAATCAACGCACATCCTGAGAGTTCCATCCTTTTTCTTCACAAATAGGACCGGTGCGCCCCAAGGAGAAAAGCTGGGTCGAATGAACCCCTTGTCTAGTAGCTCCTCCAACTGAGACTTCAGTTCTTTTAATTCTGCAGGCGCCAATCTATACGCATTCTTGGATACAGGCGCTGAACTCGGATAGACATCAATTACAAACTCGATCTCCCGATCAGGTGGTAGCCCAGGAAGATCATCGAGAAAAATCTTTGAGAATTCCTTAACAACTGGAAGGTCATCCGGCTTCAGCTTATCAAGCAGCCGCGTATCAATCACTGTGGCTACGAAAATAGAACATCCGTCTTTAAATCTTTCTCTGGCTAACATTGAATAAGTAGTAGGCGGTCCACTTAGCCTGTTTCTCGCTTGAAATGTGAATTCAACTTTGTTCGGGGGGCGAAAAGTCACCATCCCGGACCCACAGTCAATCGTGGCACAATGGCGTGCAAGCCAATCCATCCCCAATATAAGATCATAAATCTCTATTCCCATAACTATCAACCGGGCATAGAGGGTGTTATTTCCCACAGAGACGACGTTGCCCTGGAAAACCTGATCAGACCGCATATTCGCTCCCGAAGGCAGCATTACTCTATACTCGCACTCTGCTAATTCAGATACTAGCCCCAATCTAATCATGCAAGCAGTTGAAATGAAGGAGTGTGTAGCTCCTGTATCTATCAAAGAAAATACAGGTACACCCATGACTAGAATAGTACCTGCTATGACAGATGGCTGTGCCTCGTCGTCGACATCTCCAGGCTCAATAAATGCGAAGATCCTTGGCATAACCCTTCGCTGATCTTTGCCTGGTTGCATTCGGTTCAATAACGGGCAATTCATGGCATAATGGCCAACCTCTCCGCATCGATAGCAGCTGTTGGTGCCCTTCCGACACTCGCCTAAATGTTCTTTCTGGCACGTAGGACAAACGGGCTTCTGAGTAGCCCCCTGAACCTGCTTCCCCTTGCCCTTATCGTTTCCTCCTTCATGAGGTCTTTTGACGCCTCGTTGTTGTTGCTGTTGTCTTCTGGGTTGCCAACCCCTAGTTCGTATTTGTGGCTGGATCTCCCGAAAGAAGCCCTTAGAAGGCTCTCTCGGCTTAATACAGGTCAATTCAGCAGCTTCGAACTCTAGGGCTCTCGCTGCAATCTCCTCATAAGGCACATCCAGGATACCAGACACTATAATATTTTTCCGAACTTCTCTATTCAGTCCATCCATGAATTGCTGCACCTTGTCCTCATTATCACTGACTAGGCGCGGTGCAAACTTAGATAAAGCTTCAAACTTTCTGATATACTCAGCCACCGTGCTAGTCTGTTTCAATTGTGTAAACTCAGCTCTCTTTGTCGCCCTCACTGTACGGCAGAAGTATTTGTCAAAGAACACGGTTCTAAACCGTTCCCATCTCATCAGTCGTAGCCTTAATAGAATCCCACCAGGATCGGGCATCCAATGCCAGGTGGAACGTGACGCACTCTACTTTCTCAGCATTGTCCACTTTGGCATACGCCAACATATCCTCCATTTTTCGAATCCACTCCTCAGCAATAGAAGGATCCGTAGATTGCCCGTCAAATGTCGGAGGCCTTAACTTTTGAAACCTCTCCATGCTTGGACCATTAGGAATAACTATATCCTGGGCTCTCCGATTCTCACGATTCTCACGAACCAAGTCCGTAATTTGTTGGGCTTGTCGATCCATATGTTGGGATTGACGATCGAGTAGGTCCGTTAGCCTATCCATAGCATCGTCTCGGGCGTCCCTACCTCGAACCATTTTCTATAATTCCTATAAATATCAAAACAAGAAATCCTAAGAAATCAAATTGAAATAAACAATTAAACGTACTTACAGTTGATGAAGGATGTCCGCGTAGTGGCCGAGCAGTCGTGCAGTCTACAGAACCGTTTTTAAAACCCGGGGGCTCTGATACCATAACTGTAACGACCCTAAAACCTACCCTTAATTTCCCGTTTAATTTTTTTTTTTTTTTTTTTTTTTTTTCATTTTATACTCTAAACTTTAACTTAGCGTTCGAGCGGAAGTAAAACTTTAAATCAGAACAGTTGAAGTATAAATGTTAAACCATTTAATTAGAACTTGAAAACAACTTAACTAAACTTAAAACAATTGAATTAAAATAATTATAACAGAAGAAAACGTTCGGCCATGAAAGCAGGGGCAAAACTGTAAGGACCAGAGAAACAAGGGGGCCGCACGAACGCACAACTGGGGGCGTTCGTGCGCCCCACTTGTGGCCGCTCGAGCGGCCATGCAAGGGCCGCTCGAGCGCCCCTTCTTTTTGCCACGGGCGCTCGTGCGCAGCCCTTCCTGCGCCCGAACGCCAACCTCTCTGGAAAACCAGAGAGGTACGCGACCCGGCGCCCCTCGACCCGCGCCCGTACGCCAAACCCTCTGGATTCTTTCTTCTCCCTTTTTTTTTTCTCTCGCCCCGTAGACAACTCACACACACCCTCCCTTTCCCTTTTCTTCACCATTTCATCAACACACACATAACAACACACCCATCACAATACTCTATCCATTTCTCCTTCCTTCATCATTCATCAATACATTTCACAAACATACTTCGTCACACATACATCACATACGCTATATATAAAAAAAACTATTCACTAACTCAAAACACGATCGAACATAACCAATTTCATGAAAACGAACTGCGTGGTTCCGTTTAAAAGTTTAACATCCCACTGTTTGAAAAACGTTTGAAACTTTACAAAATACTTTCTATTTCCTATCCAGATCCAAACATCCTATAATGTTCTAACAATTTCTATCCAAAATAACCCAAAATACCTATGTACGTCCCCACGGGTCAAAATCACGCTCCGACTGCCAGCGCACTCCCACGGGCCTCCTCCCTCAACATGCTCATTCTTCAGGCGGAGGGACATCTTCCTCACCTGTCTCAATATCACCTACACCATAGAATATAAACACGTGAGCTAGAGGCTCAGTAAATCTAAGTGAATGCACATGAATGCTATGCTATGCTATGTTCTTTTGAAACTCTGCATTTCTTTCATTTCTTTGTTTCTTTGTTTCTCTGTCTATGTGTCACCCGAGGCTTCGCTCAGCTAGATAGGAGCGGCACATCCTGCGATTGGATAGCCCCTCGGATCTAACCGGGGGGAAAGCATGCTTCATCCGACAGCCATGCCTGAACCACCGCACACGACGTGACTATCTCTGTTGTTCAATTACGTACTTTGTTTACCATTTTCTATGTAAAAACTCTTTGAAATTCATTTTGCGTGCGTGCTTAGAAACCAAATGCATGAACGTGCTCTATGCAATGACGATAACAAAACTGTGATAATAAGGCACTAAAAATCGACAATCAATGAACACTATAATTTAAAACCTAATCGAAAGTAAACTAGCTACCCGTTCTCAATACCCCACACATATAACATATCTCCAATTTCCTCGATCGACTCAATTCATACGGTGTAGGCCTAGATGGCCAAACAAGTCACAGAGACTTACCTTGCGTCCGTTGTTCACCGAGCTTCGTCCACAAGTGCTTGTTCACCTATAACATTTCACAATATACGTATTAATTCGAGTCTAAAATAACCAAACTCCAAAATCATTATCTCCTAACTAAATGAAACTCCCTAGAATTCTAAAACATCTCCTTGAGGCATTTCATCGAGCAACTCGTGCTCGTGATTCACCAAACTCCATTAATGGAGGTTTTTAAGCTCCAAGTTAACTAAATCTCGATTACATTTCAACAAATCAGTGGACTAAGCTCCGAAAATCATCAATACGTCTATTTGAAGCATAACTAAGCTCAATCTATCGATTTCAAACTTCGATTCACGTTTTCAACGAAAACCCTAACAAACCCTAATCGTTTTAAACTCTAAAAATCGAGATCTAACGTTCCAAAACTGTAGATTCGTACCTAGAGTCGAGGAAAGAGGAAGAAATGTGAAGAGAATCGGGTCGTCGGAGCTCTCGTCGTTGTGAAGAAGAGAAGGAGTCGCGCGGAGGGAAGAAGAAAATCGCACGGTGAGGGAGAGAATGGAGTTTACGTTGAAGTGTTGGAGAAGAAACACTTCATTTTATTTATTTACTACTATTGGCTTGGCAAATGACCAAATTGTCCTTTCATTAAATTTCTATTTGTTTTGTTAATTATTCCATTATTTAACTAACGATCCGATCTCTTCCAAAATTCTCATATTTCACCATAAATTCCAATTTATTATTACGGCCACGTTAAAACTTTCCGTTCGCAAAACGGACTTAACTTGACGTATTTACAAAATTGCCGCATATTGGAATAAAATTTAAAGCCCATAAAGTCGGGCGTTACACCAAACTCCAACACCAAGCTGAAAAACAGAGCTTAACTACTAACTGACAACTACATTGTCTAACCCATACCTCGAGCGTAGAGTATCTGAGAAATAGCAGGGGACTGGTCGTCGAAGGGAGGATTGCTGGCAGGCAGAGAGCGAGAGCTCGGGAGAGAAAATCGTTGAAGGAGAAAGTGTCGGCTACAGTGGTGCTGGTGAGGTTTAAAAAATTTTCCATTTCCTTTATATATCGATCACAACGCACTCTTATTACAATTTTGCCACTCAACCTAGTTTAATACCACATGAAATTAATTAAGCTTTGGCATAAAATTCTGAACCGAAAATATCAAATAAACATGACCGCTAAAACGGTTAAGAAAATCACCTGATCAACTTGTCGGGTGTTACATCCACCCCTCCTTAAACAAAATTTTCGTCCTCGAAAATTGCTCAAACAAAGAGCTCAGGATATTTGTTCAGCATGTCTTGCTGTCGCTCCCATGTGGCTTCTTCAATACCATGATTCATCCATAAGACTTTCACTAGTTGAATTTCCTTATTCCTCAGAGTCTTAACTGCAGATTCTATAATCCTTACAGGTTTCTCTTCATACCTAGTGTCGGCTCGATATCGATTCTAGTTGGTTCAACAACATGTGTCGGATCACGTATGCATTTCCTTAACACTGACACATGAAAGACATTATGTACCTTTTCCAGTGATGGAGGCAATTGCAGTTTATAAGCTGTACTGCCAATCCTTGCTAAGACAGTGAATGGTCCAATAAATCGCGGATTAAGCTTTCCCTTCTTACCAAATCTTAAAACTCCTTTAAAGGGTGAAACCTTTAAGAATACCTCATCCCCTATAACAAATTCAAGATCTCTTCTTCTTTGGTCTGCATAACTCTTCTGTCGGCTTTGTGCAGTCACCATTCTCCTCCTAATAATGGCAATCTTGTCTGACATCTGCTGTAAAATCTCGAGTCCTAGGAGTTTTGCTTCACCAACTTCATTCCAATACAAAGGTGACCTGCATTTCATGCCATACAGTGCCTCATAAGGTGTTATACCGGTAGTGGACTGGTAACTATTGTTGTAGGAGAATAAATATGACAATAAACCTCTAACTCAATGTGGGTCTACCACTAACAAAAACCCAATAATCCAAGGTCAAAAGTCCAATAGTCCAAGATTTTAATTTAAATTTTTGGTACCTTACCAAAAAAAAAGTTGTAAATTGTTTGAAATTTTATACATTAGTTTCTCAAATTTTCCCTTTGAAATAAACTATACTTAGCTAGGGTAAAACTCCTTAAATAAAGTCCAAGATGGGCCCACAACTGAGACCCAAAAAGCGTTGGGACGCAACTCAAAAAGAAACTGGACCAGAGGCCCATTTAACATTTTGAACTTCCAAACAAAGTATGGACTGCAGTTCAAAACACGAGCAAGAGAGCGTCGTGAAAACGTCGTTGTCATCGACTTCGCCTAACAATCCAACAAATCCAAAGTTCGAACCCGGATCCAACCTCTAGTTTAGAACCAAAGTAAGAAAACTTTGCAAAACTTCAACTTCTATTCAGAAATCCAATATCCACAACATAGTAACAAAGGCTGGTTTTGCTTTTCTACCTTCGACCAACTGATATTTTGGACTACAAGAGTTCTCTTCTGTCACCGCTAGAACCGTCGCTTAGTCTCCCCGATCACGCACACCGATTCCAATTTTTTGGCACCCTGGAACCTTCAACTTACGCAGGGAAGCGCTACCACTTATTTGAATATATTCACGCAGAAACAGTTTGCAAATTCCTTCCAAAAATGAGAAGAATTGTGCGTAAAAATCCAAGAACTTGGTAGTAACAAAAATCGAGTAAAAGGGAGGACACTGGCTTAACAAAAGCGATTTCTCCCTCCTATCAAAGAGCCAAAAAAATATAAATCTACAATTTGTTAAACAGTTATCAATTGAGAGAGAGACGGGAGAGGTAGGAAAAAGCTAGGAGATGGCAGTTCTTCTTGCAGAATTGAGGTAATGGATGACAGAAAGTAAGATGGTAGAAATCACTTCAAAAGCTAGCCCAAGGAGTGGGGAAATCTCCTCATATTTATAGAGGACCGTTTGCTATGGTTCTGTCGATGTGAGACAACACCCGCCCACACGTCTAGCGTGATAGGTTTTTCTTTTCTTCACGTCTAGCGTGTTTGATCGGTATTCACAACGTACAGATTTAGCTTTGATACCATGATAGAAAGTGAGAGGATAGAATTTACTCAAAAGCTAATTCAATGAGTGAGGGAATCACCCTCATATTTATACAAGATCGTTTACTTTGGTTATGTCGATGTTAGACAACAATGGAGAGAAAGATGATTGAGGAGGAAGGTCAGCGCTTGGTTAAATGGTGAAGAAAAAAACTTCTTTTCTTTTTTGAAGACCAACGCTACGATAAAAAGAGTTTCATTAAAAAAATAGTTCCTTTTTGAATTATGCAGTGATTACAATTGCAACGCCCCAGTTTAAAAATTCTCAATTTGAAACCATAATTTTGAAAACCATAAAATTTTTCTCAAATTGATTTGAAATTGAGCGCTAAATCATAATTTGAAATTTTAAATATTAATTGAAAACTTTATTTTCATGGAAGCTTCGTAATAAATTTATCAAAATCTTGAAACAATAAATTTATCAAAATCTTGAAACTATCGCATAATTAAAACAATTTATCAAATTTTATTTAATGATAAAAATTCAACATAATTATTCAAAATCTTAAATTGAAATAAAACCTTAAATATCGTTTAAAAATTTAATGCATACTAAAATAAATCTTTTTCTTCGAACTCAATAATATCGTTTTCTTTTGTATGCTCACTTGCCACTGGAGGGTTCTCAATTGCAGTTAGTTCTTCCTCAAATAAAAATTCACCTACATGACAAATTAAAAACTATGAGAAATCTCAGTAAGTGGAAATACGTGCAAGTTGTAAAAACTTTTACTTTTACCCAATCCTGTTAACAATTACATACTGGTTGAAAGTCAACCTTTTTTTAAGACTTAGTCATCTCTGGCTTTTTCCTCTTTTACTTTTACTTTTAAGACTTAGTCATCTCATGACTTCGTCATCTTTTACTTTTATTTTTACTTTTACTTTTAACGATCAAGCTCTTGCTATCACGTATTTTCCGTCAATTCCATCATTTTCATATACATGCAAATGTCCTATCTATTTTATCTTTCAAACAATTCTATGTCAATGCTCTAACATGTGTGCTCAATCATCGAAAACGTGTGATAAACTAAAACAATAATAAAGAAAATAATATCTATCATGTGATGTAGGGCAGTAGCCAAAACATTGTAAAACGTTGTATTTACACTTACTTAGATTCCGAGCAGTTAATGTTTATCGAAATATTCCAAAATTTCCAAAATAGTAACCTACTCAAATAAAATCTTTGATATTAAAATTCTACTTAATAAATCAAATTTCAAAGTAATTTGAGCAGAAATTCCTTACGTTGTTTTCTTAGGTCGGATCAAATCGGTTAGATCGATTTGGATTGAATGAGATAGTTTCAAAATTTTCCTACCTAATTTGAATATCAATATTAAAATCTCACTTAAATTATTCTAACTTTAAAAGAATTTGGGCAGAAATTTCTTACCAGCTAAATCTTCGATCGGTCCGATTTGATTCAGGTGGAAATTTAATTCGGGTCCGGTTCAGGTGAATAGTGTCGGGTTGGGTCAGTGAACATTGCGGGGTCGGTGAACAGTCGATCGGGTCGATGAATAGGGCCGGGTCATTTTGGTCCACTGCTGGTACGGTTCGGTCTGGATTGAATTAAGTGAACCGGTTCAATTTTTCTTTAAAACTGAACCTCTGTCTTTCTTCTTCGCGATTTCTGTCGAGAGAGAGGGAGAGAGAGAGAGAGAGAGAGAGAGAGAGAGACAGTATCAGAGAGAAAGAGGAAGAGCACACCAGTGAGAAATGGAGCGAGAGAGGAGAGATTTTACGTTGCTGTGATCGTCAGAGAGCTCGTCTTCTCAACCGTAGGAGTTCCGTCGGAGCACGGCTGCTAGAGAGGAGAACTTCATTTGAGCACTGTTGGGTCGGAGGCTGAGAATTGAGGTAAGTCTTTCTCTACTTCAAGAACTCGAGAGGGAGAGAGAGCTGATGGTGTGAGTTTCTTTCTCCACCGAAAGCCTTTATTTATAGGGGAGGTTTGCCCTCGTGCCTTCCGTGAAATCCGCCTTCTGTTCAGATTTTCTGAGCTGTAAATCAATCAGCTCGGATTTTTAGCGGTGTCCATTCTGATCGTCATCTAAACTTGGTCACCTTACCAGACGAAGTTCATAGCTAAGCGTTGGATTTTTTTTCCCAGAATGGAATTTCTAGAAAATCCGAGTGTATTCGGTAACACTCGGCTTCTCTGTTCTTGGTTGAAAAATCAGGCTAGTTTCCCCAAAATCCGAGTTTGAGTGATTGCCTTATGATTTGGAAATTTAGAATTTAAATTTTTAGATTAGCTTTGATTTGGGAAATTTTGAAAATCAAATATTGGATTGATTGATTATTTCCAATTTTGAATTACAATTACAAACCCTAATTGTTACAATCTTCCCTCCTTAAAAGAAATTTCGTCATCGAAATTTAAATTATTACATAAATAACTCAGTGTAGATCTTTCTCATTTTTTCTTCTCGTTCCCAAGTTGTTTGAATTTTCCTGTGTCTCAAATATGGAATTGAGCACAATTTCTCTTCTCCTAGGACCCCTCAGCAGAATGGTGTTGTTGAGAGGAAGAATAGATCTCTTCAAGAGCTTGCTAGGACTATGCTTAATGAGAATTATCTTCCTAAGTATTTCTAGGCTGAAGCTGTAGCAACAGCCTGTTATGTGCTTAATCGGGTCTCCATAAGACCTATTCTATAGAAAACTCCATATGAGCTCTGGAGTGGAAAAACTCCTTCTGTCAAGTATTTTAGAGCCTTTGGTAGTAAGTGCTTCATTCTAAATACTAAGGATAACTTAGGAAAATTCGATTCTAAATCAGAAAAGGCTCGAAGACTAACTTTTGCGAATTTGAATTCTGAACCCTAAGCTGCGAAAGCTAATCACTCTGTATTTTCGTCTACCTCTCTCTATTCGAACTTGAGATTCAGATCCTGTGAGAGAGTAGTTTTGAGCAAAACTCTACAAACTCAAAAATTTGTGTAAGGCAGTGGATTGACGCCCGTAAAGTTCAATCCTGTGTTGTGTAAAAGGCTTTGGATCGACGCCCGAAAGCTCGATCAGGATTTCTCGTTGAGGAGAAGTAAGGAATCTTCAAGGGGGAGCCTTGGAGCGTGGACTTAGGCAGTTTGGCCGAACCACGTAAAAAATACTGGTGTTGAATTTCTCTCTCTCTCTACTTTATATGTTTGTTTGCTGTTAATATTCAAACTCAAATTACAAGAGAAATTTACTAGACTAGCATTTTAAGTTTAAAAAGTCTAATTCACCCCCCTCTTAGACAATACCGATCCTACACCCCAGGCTTCATAAAAAACTCATGGATCAAGCATGGACTTCGGTGGGGAAAAAAAAAGGAAGCAATGGATATTCCCCAAACTTCATAAAAAACTCACGGATCAGCCATGGATTCCTCTCAAGGCGAAAGAAGGGCAAATGTGACATGCCTTGGGTTACATTCAAAAGGAAAATTGGCAAAGTCCCAAACTTTATATCTTCTCTCTACTTATTACGTGTTTTTCTCTTGTAGGTATAATTCTTGGAAGGAATGCATATGGAGCACTTGGAGAAAGTCACCAACTAGCCCGATGAGAATTTGTCTTCCCGGGCCCCTATCTTTGTAACGTGCCTCGAGTTGCAATTAAAAGGAAAATTAGTAAAGTCCAAAACTTTAAATCATCTTCCTAATTATTACATGTTTTTCTTTTGTAGGTATAATTTATGGAAGGAATGCATAAGAAGCACTTGGAGGATTCGCCACTTGGCCCACAAGAATTTGTCTTCTCGGCCCATTAATTTGTAATTTTATTTTTCAAATTTATTTGGCATACATTCGTCTTTATTGTATGGATTATATATTTGCATACTCATGCATTAGATTGTGTGGTTAAGGTTAGATGTATGATGGTGGATTATGGGTTGAAGAAATTCAACCAATTATTCAAAGGAAGAAGACATCAATATAAGGGAGCCCAAAGGAAGCCTTGGCCCAATGAAGAGCCCACATTTAAAGGTATAATTTTGCAAGTACAAGAGTTAGTTGCAACATGGATTGATGATGTGGCAAGATTTCCTCCATTGATCCATTTAGGTATGACATTCATCTCCTCCCTAGGATGTGTGCTTGTTTGCCTTGATCTTGGCCATCCATCCTTTTTCATCTAAGGGCCACCATTCATTCATCTTTATGGAAACCCTAATCCACCCTAGGACTCTATAAATACATGGCATTGGTGAATTTATTGAAAACTTTTACCAATTTATAAAATAACTCCTTTTTGCTTCTTTAAGGTGGGTAACCTTTGAGAATTCTTTGGTTCCTTGAACCAAGTGGAGAAGCCCTCCATTGCTAACCTAGCTTGGGTTGCTAGGATAGCTCTTAGCTATTCCCTCGCCTCTTCATTGGGAGTAGGAGTTGAGGACGAAAATCCCGGCCTACGGTGGTCGTTTTTCCTACGGGAAAATCGTTCACTCGAGAGCTTAAACCGTAAGATCGCTCTACGAGTCCGCCAAAGGTATTTTCTTTACTTTATTGTCATCACATTTCACCCACAATCACTCTCTTAAATTCGGCTCCACCCTCACACACCTTCACTTTTATTTTTATTGTCATTTTCTTTTCTTTTAGCATTGCATCTTCATCTCGGCCATATCATCTCTTCTTCATCCCTTTTCTTCATTTTTATTTCATGTTTCACTCCATTATCTAGCCTATATAAATCGGCCATAACATTATTTAGTGCCATTTTAATTTCTAGTATTTTGTTTAACCTTCTTCTCCCTTTATTTTAGTCATTACACAACACTTGTACCCTAGCACTTCTTACATACATTTTTGTGGGTTTCACACGACCCTTTTCTAGGGGATCCCGTATCACTTTGTAATTATTTTATTTTATTTTTGAACTTATTTGGCATACATTTGCCTTTATTGTATGGATTATATAATTGCATCATGCATTATATTGTGTGGTTAGGGTTAGATGTGTTGGTGGATTATGGGTTGAAAAAATTCAACCAATTATTCAAAGAAAAAAGGACTTCACAAGATTAAGCCCAAAGGAAGCCATGGCCCAAAGAAGAGCCCACATTTAAAGGTATGATTTTGCAGGTACAAGAGTTAGTGGCAACATAGATTGATGATGTGGCAAGATTCCCTCCATTAATCCATTTAGGCATGACATTCATTTCCTCCCTAAGATGTGTGCTTGTTTGCCTTGATCTTAGCCATCAATCCTTATTAATCCAAGGGCCACCATTCATTCATCCTTATGGAAACCCTAATCTACCCTAGGATCTCTATAAAAGCATGACATTGGTGAATGTTTTACAACTTTTGCCCAAATCAATACACTAATATTTTTCTAATATCCAAGGTGTTTCCATTGGTGTTTTCCTTAGTTCTTTGAACCAAGTGGAGTAGCCCTCCATTATTAACTTAGCTTGGGTTGCTAAGTTAATTCTTATTCATTCCCTCGTCTTCTCCATCGGGAGTTGGAGTTGAGGACAAAAATCTCGGCCTACGATGGTCGTTTTTCCTACGGGAAAATCGTTCACTCGAGAACTTAAACCGTAAGATCGCTCTACGAGTCCGCCAAGGGTATTTCCTTTACTTTCTTTCCATCACATTTTCACACACATCACCCTTTAATTTTCGGCCATCAAACTCACACACTCCATATTTATTTTATTGCATTTTTCTCTTCATTTTCATCTTGCATATCTTCACTATTTCACACACCCTCTCTTCATCTCTTTCCTTATTTTTTTTATCTTTCTTGCCCTCATTATCCACCATATATTCGGCCACTAGCACACACACCACTCTTCTCATTTTTCTTTTGCATTTATTATCATATTTAGTCCATATTTTCGGCCATTTACACTACCACACAACCGAGCACTTTTCTTGAATATTTTATGGGTTTGAACACAACCCTTTTCTAAGGGATTTTGTGTCAAGTGCTATTAGAGCCAGGTTGCTTCCCACGATGCGTTTTAGTTGCCATGACAATAGTCAAAAATCGGCATAAAACTGGGATATCGGCTCGTTTTATTTTCTAGCATTTTTCCTTACTAATATTGTGCTAACTTGTGCTATTTTATTTTTATTACTTGCTACCATTATTATTGTCATTTAAATGCTTAAAATATTCTGGAAAATATGGTATGCAATGTGTTAGAAGATCGGCCAAGGTGAGCATTTCAAATCCCTCATTTTTCTTTTCGGTTTTATCTCTTTTATTCTCAATTTTTTCCCTTGTTTTGTTGCCTCGGTTTTTCTATATTATTTGCTGTGTTTTGAGCCATGTTTCAGCACTTAGATATTGTCCATTAACTATATAAAAATTCTGAAATTTTTGGTGTTTAAAAATTGGCCTAAAACTAATTCTAAAAACCGGTTGTTGAAGTGTTATTCTCCTCGGATTTTGTTAGACTTTTGCCTCGGTTTCATGGTTATTTTTGCTTTGATTTTTCTATGATACTTTACAATGAATGAGCCATGAAATTTCATCTAAGATATATGCTATTAACTTGTTTCAAAATCAGAATTAAAGGATGCATAAATTGACCCTAAAGTTTGAGCTATAAAATCGGTTGATTTATGTTACCTTTCTTCTCGGTTTTACATGTTATTCCTCTTATTTTTCTTGGCATCTTTTGATTATAATTGAACCATGTTTTGTATCTAAATGTTGTTCCAATAACTAAAGATTAATTCTGAAATTTTGATGCATGAAAGTCGGCTCTAAATTTTTACTTAAAAATCGGATTCTACTTGTTGAATGCTTATTCGGTTTCTCGAGTATGTTCCTCTCGGATTTCCTTGTTAGTTTGCTGAATGTTTGTACTTGGATTTAGCTTATAATTCATCTATTAAATGCTGTAATTTAATTGCACAAAATTTGATTGACAATGATGATTAATTTTCTAGCTAAAAATCGGCTATATTGAATATTATGCACTTAGAAAATTCTGCTCTATATAACTTGAAATTTCAGCATATTAACTATGATTAAATTCGTGATCTAATTGTATTAGTTGCTGTTTTTGAAGTTATTTAGTTGCTATTAATATTATTTTGAGTGATTCTAATTAAAAGTCGATAACTTGATTGAAATTGGTTAGACTTGTGATAATTGCACGAATTGAAAATTTTATTTCTAAAACTAGTTATTGCTAAGTGATATTGAAACCTAAATTGTTTATTGAATACCAATTTTTAAATATTGATTGTGAGCATGATCCTTATTTTACTTTTATCTTAGTTAGGAAACATTCCTTAGTACCTATTATTTTTCCTAAGACAATTAATCAAGATAATCACCTCACTAACTTTTTGGATAAAACAACTTAGTCAAGAACTTGAAATTTAAAAATTAAAATACTTAGACGTGACTAATAAGAACGACTTTGCACGTGACACACCCCATAAAGAATCAAATCGTACGAGGGGCACTCCCCCTCCCGAACCTACATGTCACGAAGGTGAGATTAGTGCTCAATGAGGCATGCAAGGACAACTCGATACCTTAACGAGCGTAGTTCACAACCTTGCCCAACAAGTCCAATCATTATTGAACAATCCTCCCTGAAAAGAATCCCAAGAACGAAATCCTTCACAAGAGACATCTTCTAGGGTTATTTCTGAACGTCCTAGGTGTAGAAATCCTTTTCCACAACCCTTAGAGGAAGAAGAATGGGATGAGCCCCAAAGAAGGAGATCCCGATATTTTGAATCGGAGGATGAGGATTGGGCACACAATCAAGAACCAAACATTATCCCATTTAGTGGTCTCTATGTTAGTGATGAATATTCTATTTGGGCTAAAAGGTTAGAAAAGAGATTTGCTTATAAGTATTATGGTGAAAGGGAAAAAGTTAACTTAGCCTCTAAGAGTTTAACCAAGAAAGCTAAATCTTTGTGAGAAAGATTTGTAGCAAATTTAAGAAGAAGTAAGGAAGAAGACTTGATTTCTTGGACAATAATGAAGAAGATATTAGAGAAGGAATTTGGCCCAAAACTACAAAAGGAAGAGCCCAATTTTAGGAACAAAATTTTTAAGGAAGATCACCCTATGTGTTACCCTATCTCCTCCAAATTTAAGAATCAAAATAGGCGTGAATATCCCTCCACTCATGGAAGAAATTTAAGAGATAAAAGGGGGATAAGGATTAGGATTAATCAACCACCAATTCTATCTTCCAAACCAATTATTGATGGAATTAAAATTACTGGCCACCTTTTGAAAAATTGGGTACAAGAAACTTCAAGGATACTTGCCAATTCATCAACCATTCTTGGATCACCACATATTATGCCCAAAAAGATGAATGAATTCAATGAAGAAGTCTTAAGTAATGAAGAATTGCAAGAAATTTTAGAGAAAACACAGAGCTTAAGTAAATAGGAAGAAGAGACATTAGAAGGAGCCAATTATTACTCCGAAGAAGTTCCTCTTGTTGAGATGGAAAATCAAAAGGTGGAAGACATTTTGAAGGAAGAGGAAAGTGAACAATTAAAGGAGGAATTACCACAAGGTTTACCACCCATGCATGGTAATGCTTACCAATTGGATGAAACAACCTAAGAGCACCTTCATTCAAGTGGAGTCATTTGGCATCATAATCCCCTTTATAATGAATCACCCACCTCCCATGTAACACCTGACAATCTCGGCCAGGTGATCTTCTTAACCGAATTAACTGTCACCTTTATTTTTGGTCCTTTGATTTGAATTTAATGCCAAGGCTTATTTGATTGCTAATTGTGTGGTGGCAGAATGGTAATTATGAGGGATTGCAATTGGTATAAATAGAAAATGGAAACCTTAAACCTCAATAAAACCTCACTGTAGCCGACACATTCACTCTCGGCGATTTCTCTCTTCTCCAGAGCTCTCTCTCTCTCTCAGCCAGCTACAGCTCCTTTCGGCGACCGATTCTTCAGTCTCCACCCTGACGAATTCACACCCTAGGTAAGACTCGACAATGTAGTTGCTGGTTAACCATTTTGAGCTCTGTTTTTTCAGCTAAGCTCTGTAGTTTCGAATACTTTAATGACAGAGTTATTTTAGTGACATTTTAATCCGCATTTACTAATGGCATTTCCGATTCAAATCTGGACATTAATATAATCGACTGTGTACAGCTGCTAGGTTGAATCTGATTATTTAGGATATGGAAACTGAATCCACGCACACAAGGTGCTGACTAGAGAACCTAGAAGAACAAATGTGTTAGATTCTAGACTAACTATTGGTTAAGACTTTTAGGATTTTATTTAACTCTGTAATGTGGAATGTTCTAGGTGAAGAAGATTGCAGAGAAGTGCTCCATTTGCTAAGGAAACCAGGTAAGTGAATGTGTAGGATTGCCCGGCCATTAGGGCCCTACATCACAGGGGTACTAGTTAGAAGTTGTTTTTCGACGTTTAAAGGTTATCTGGGCTTTTGTCTGTTGGTTATGATACTTGAACTAAAAGAATGACCCTTGTTAGATGTGTGACCTGTTCAGTAGAATGATGAACTAAGGGTATCCCTGCTCATAAATCACGAATGTTTCTCTAGCATATGAAAATGTTTTAAGTGCATGTTTTCTCTCATGAATAAAATATGAACAAGAAACTTATGCAACATGGATTATGAGAGGGTTGGGGGCGGTTTGACGTATGTCACTGTCTAAAAGAGGGACCTAGAATACGACCCGCAAGGGACTATGTACACTTTCACTGTCGAACCCCCTTTACCGGCACAAATCCTCTCTTAATCCATACAATGTAAATGATGAATATGAACATGAATATGAAGAAGAACAAGAAAGATTCATGAGCATGCGTTTCTTTAAATTGTGCATTCATGCATATGTGTTAGCATCGCATTCCTTACTAAGCATTAGGCTTATAGTTTAAACCTTATGATGTAGGTGAAGAATTTACAGGTGAGGATTTCAAATTCAATGAGGAAGTTTAAGGCTGGTTGCTGGATGTGCTCAGGGTGATAGTGCGTGGCTGGAAGAGGCGATTATGACCCGTGGTTACTGCTCATGTGATGTCAGTAAGGATTCGAAAACTGAGGTTAAAATATGATGAGTTTTCTCTTGTCATTAGATACTAGAATATGACTGATACAATTTCTAAGTAGGATGGGGTTTCCCTTAAGAGTGTTATATTTTTAAATATTGCCTGTTTTAGCTTCTGAGCTCGAGAATGATTTTGAGAATTTATATATATGTGATGGTCTGTTTTAATGAAGCCTTCCGCTATGTATATTCAGATTGAGTTTATGTTTAAGTCAGAGCAGGATTATATTGTCATGATGAGAGTGTGTGAAAAATTTGGATGTCCTCTATAGGTAAATGTCAAAGGTGTTTGCCCACCGATGGATGTTTTCTGTCAGTAGAAGTCGTCCAATAAGTTAAGGTTTCTTGTCTTTAGGGTAAAGTCTATCGGATGATGTGAATAAAGATGAGTAATCGGATGATGTGAGTAGTGCTGTTTTGATCGGTTGAGTAAATCATCCGGCTGACGTCATCGGCAGGAGTAGTTTAAATTTTTTCGTTTGTGATCAGATGATGTTATTTATTTTATCGGATGAGTGTATATAGGTTTTGTCATCTAGCGATCGGATGGAGTCTTAATCGGATGAATAAATCATCCGGTTGACGTCATCAGCAGGAGTAGTTTAAACTTTGTCGTTTGTGATCGGATGATGTTGTTTATTTTATCGGATGAGTGTATATAGGTTTTGTCGTCTAGTGATCGGATGGAGTCTTAATCGGATGAGTAAATCATCTGGCTGACGTCATCGGCAGGAGTAGTTTAAACTTTGTCGTTTGTGATCGGATGATGTTGTTTATTTTATCGGATGAGTGTATATAGGTTTTGTCGTTTAGCGATCGGATGAAGTCTTAATGTGTCACGTGGGATACGCATGTCAATCGGATGATGTTGTTTATTCTATCGGATGATGTCTTCTATCGGATGATGTCTTCCATCGGATGATGTTGTTTATTCCATCGGATGAGTGTATATGAGTTTTGTCGTTTAGCGATCAGATTAGGTTTAATGTGGCACGTGAGATACACCTGTTGATCGGTGGATGTCTGTAAATCCATGCAACCCCGCGAACGATGAAGTCGTGAGGTCTAAGGGCACCTTCTTTCTGCCCGATCGTGTTAGGAAATCAATGTCTGAGTTTAGTCGCCCGGCTCTGCAACTAGTTATGCCGACAGTTTTATGGATGAGTCGAGTGTTGAAGAGTTAGTTTTGTCAAATATGACGATGGTTTAAAGTTCCTTAAAAAAAATGAACAGAGAGAATATTTAGAGTGAAAGTTCTACGAAAATATGAATTAGTCTCGGCCCTTAACGGGGTCGTGACATCCAAACCCTCAAATTTACCCTTCTTCAAAACAAATCCCATTTGGGAAGAAATTGTGGAAGATGAAAAGATGCTTTGTCATTTGAAAGAAGAGTCAACATGGCGACAAGAAAAGATAAAGTTAAGTGAAGAGAGTATTTTTGGAATTTCTAATATGATCATTGGTCTACCACACTCCCTTTCGAATATTAAAGGAATAAACCCTTCTTCCCAACCATACCTAAGGAATAAACCTGAGGAAATTTCCTTACCATCCCCCTCAATTAGGAAAACGTTTGTTTATGGTTTTGAGCCTCACTATTACCTTCCCACATTGCACCATCAAGCCCAACAAATAAATAGAAATTTTACTTCCTTTGTGTTCCACAAACGCCCCATTTTATTAATGAGAGAATTACAAAACCCATGTATTCCATTTGGCTACCACAAATTCTACCATAGAACTAGAGTTAAGGTTCAATTGGTTAGAGATTTTATCTTTGCGGTCTTAAGAGAAAAAAGATTATTTCTTTGGTCAAAGGACTTTAACATTTCCACCTCACTACATGTCGGATTTGATTACTTTGGAAAATTTCGTCCCATCATTGAGCAATCGCCCTCCAAAGTAACTTTTGAATCCAATTCTACCACCCTTAACAAAGAAAATTTTAGTAAGACCGTCCAACCCCCTTGCCATTTACAGCATCATTTGGTGATAGATTTTCAAACGAAAGAACATATTCTCGTTGCATTCAAATTCGAACCTTCAAAGAATAGACAAGAAATCGTAGGAGACAATTTTTGGGATAAGTCAACCAACGGATTTGAGGTCAAATCCTCAAATCACCCGGAGAGGATGACATGCCTCGGGTTACATTCAAAAGGAAAATTGGCAAAGTCCCAAACTTTATATCTTCTCTTCACTTATTACGTGTTTTTCTCTTGTAGGTATAATTCTTGGAAGGAATGCATATGGAGCACTTGGAGGAAGTCACCAACCAGCCCGATGGGAATTTGTCTTCCCAGGCCCCTATCTTTGTAATTTTTTTATTTTATTTTTAAACTTATTTGGCATACATTCGCCTTTATTGTATGGATTATATAATTGCATCATGCATTAGATTGTGTGGTTAGGGTTAAATGTATGTTGGTGGATTATGGATTGAAAAAATTCAACCAATTATTCAAAGAAAAAAAAGCCTTCACAAGATCAAGTCCAAAGGAAGCCATGGCCCAAAGAAGAGCCCACATTTAAAGGTATGATTTTGCAGGTGCAAGAGTTAGTGGCAACATGGATTGATGATGTGGCAAGATTCCCTCCATTGATCCATTTAGGCATGACATTCATCTCCTCCCTAGGATGTGTGCTTGTTTGCCTTGATCTTTGTCATCCATCCTTTTTCATACAAGGGCCACCATTCATTCATCCTTATGGAAACCCTAATCCACCCTAGGATCTCTATAAAAGCATGGCATTGGTGAATGTTTTACAACTTTTGCCCAAATCAATGCACTACAATTTCCCTAATATCCAAGGTGTTTCCTTTGGTGTTTTCCTTGGTTCTTTGAACCAAGTGGAGTAGCCATCCATTATTAACTTAGCTTGGGTTGCTAAGTTAATTCTTACTCATTCCCTCACCTTCTCCATCAGGAGTTGGAGTTGAAGACGAAAATCCCAGCCTACGGTGATCGTTTTTCCTACGGGAAAATCGTTCATCGAGAGCTTAAACTGTAAGATCGCTCTACGAGTCCAACAAGGGTATTTCCTTTACTTTCTTGCCATCACATTTTCACACACATCACCTTTTAATTTTCGGCCATCAAACTCACACACTCCACATTTATTTTATTGCATTTTTCTCTTCATTTTCATCTTGCATATCTTCACCATTTCATACACCCTCTCTTCATCTCTTTCCTTATTTTTCTTTTATCTTTCTTGCCCTCATTATCCACCATATATTCGGCCACTAGCACACACACCACTCTTCTCATTTTTCTTTTGCATTTATTATCATATTTAGTCCATATTTTCGGCCATTTACACTACCACACAACAGAGCACTCTTCTTGAATATTTTGTGGGTTTGAACACAACCCTTTTCTAAGGGATTTTGTGTCAAAAGGAGGGACATATAACTCAAGTTTTCAAAGGAAAAATTCAATCTTATTTAAAATTTAAATTTGTTGGGCACGTAAAGGTAATTTTAAACTTATTTGAATTTAAGTTATTTTAACTAAGTTTGTTTGAATTTGAAACAAAGAACCTCCTTATCTATTTAAAGGATATGAATGGAATGAAAAAAAGGTAGAAAATTGTTTTACAAAATTAAGTTTATCTGCTAGTGTGACTCTAGTTCTATCATAGAGTGTTATGGGGAGAGACTTCTTGATGTATTTTCTTTCATACACACTACATCAATTTTGGTATCAAAGTCCAGTTCTTTCGGTGATCAACCAAGATGAGTACGAGAAATGGACGATACTACAATGATGGTGACCGAATTACCCAATAGCAACGAGATGAGATGTTAAAGATGACTAACAAACTTACAAAAACCTTAACCAACAAACAGAGATTATCCAACCCAAAGGCAGACTCAACGAAAATCTAGGTTGAACGACCTAATCTTCAAAGAGGACTTGATTGCCCAGTCAAATCTTTGGTTTGCAATGGAAGACTTAATTCAAAATTTAAAGTCATAGTTCATATGAGATAGTCACATAGTGATAACAAAATTATAAGGATAGTGCAATACATCACAAAAATAAATATTGCGCAGAAAGAAAAAATATCAAACAACAAAATAAAACATACCCAAGCAATTTAGAGACTAATCACCAAGGAAAATAAACAATCAAGAAAGAAAACAGAAATCAAGATGGTCCACTACGAACACAACTCATGGCAGCCTTGATTCTTACCTAGGAAAGAGTGAGTTGCTTAGGATGAGTGAATTACTCAGTAGGAAGTATTATACTCTACTATGATGTATGAGAAAACAAGTTTTATCATTTCATTCCAAAACCATGAGTCAACAACCAAAATGCAGTGCATGAGTTGATAATGCGAACAAAAATACAATAGTGTTCAAACCAATGACCATGATCCATTAGAAGACAAAGGAAATCCAAAGTACAAAACCACACATGATTTGGTTATGAAGATCTAAGAAAAAAAGTCATCACAACATGAACAAAAATACAATATAGTTGCATGCATGGAGATGCATGAACATATATGGATTTACGTGGAGATGCATGGAGAAGCATGGAGTTGCAAAATAGTGAGAAAACATCAAAATTGGTGCACCCCCAGCACCCAATGCGCCCAACGCGTGCTACCACCCCATCGTGTGTGCCTAGGCAAGCTAGAGCTCGCCCGTCTTGTGCACCTCTATGCCTAGGGCTCTGCAAAATCGCCCCGCACCCACGCCTCTCAAGCCCCGACGCACCGTCTGCCCTGCGCACCCCAATGTGTCCTTTCGCGGCCAAAAACTTCATTTTTCATATTTCCATGTCATGGGAGTTTAACGTTAATTCTAGGGTGATGCAAAGTGTATGATTTAGAGAGTGAAATTGGAAGAGGAAGTTAAGAGAAAACCCTAGAATTAAGTTGTTAGGAATTTTGTTGAATTGAAATTTGAATAAAGGTAAATAAAAAGTAAAGATAAGGGTTTGAAGGGGTGATTCCACGTTGGTTTTACGAAGGAAAAAGGGAGGGGTTGCTTTTATAAAAATGGTGAATTTGGTGGAAGATTTTAAAAGTAGAAAAAAATTGTGTTTATAAATTAGGTTAAATGGATGGTTGGATGACAAAATCCTCTTCTTCCTCCTCTTTCTCTCCACGCCAATTTCAGCCATTTGAGGGTTTCTCCACCTTCTCTTCATCAAGAATTTGCAAAGATTAAGGTAAGATTTAGTTGGGTTTTTAGTTGGATACCATTCTTGGTTAGTTTTTAGTGTTTTGGTGTAATTTTTGTTGAGTTTGGTTAGGGTTTGGGAAACCCTAATTGAGGGGTCCAAATTTTCTATGTGATTGGTGAGTTTTCTTCCTATTTTTAATGGTTTAAACTTTATATAAGGTTAGTTTAGGTTGTTTAGGTAGTTAGATTAGAAAATTGATGAGTGTTGGTGAAAAATCAGATTTTGTGTTAAGGGGACCGGTTCTGTTTTGTGGTTTTCGAATTGGCCAAGTTAGTTAGTTGTTAAATTTGATTCTCTCAATGGATAGTAGACGTTTAGAGGTTTACGGAATGGGGTGAAACGTCTATATCCGTTGAACAACGAGTAAGTTATGGCTGATTGAAGTCGGTTGATAGAAATTGTGGGAATTTCAGATTTTAGAGTTAGATTTTAAAGTTGTTGTTAGTTTTGTTTTAAATAATTCCTTAGATTTTCCTAGAGGGTTGCTAAGTTATTTTCCTATACTTGCTAGGTTGACGAGCGATCATTTAGCGTAGTCGAAGTGAACAAACACGTGCAGAGCAACAGGTAAGTAGTGAAGTGCATTTGTTTTGCCTTCGGGCCTACACCACGGAACGGTAGGTTTAGTGTTTGGTTGTTGTTTATTGTTGTGTGTTTGAGTATGGTGTGTGGTGTGAGTGTCATGCATCATGTTTTAAGTTACGAAATTGAGTTTTGTACATGATTTAAATGGTAAGCATGAAACGTGTAAGAGGAAGCACTAGAGGGTTGAACGCCTCGTCGTTAACGTGCAAGAAGCACTAGAGGTTGAACGCCTCGTCGTTAACGTGCAAGAAGCACTAGAGAGTTAAATACCTCCTTGTTAACGTGCAAGAGCATGCACTAGAGATGAACGCCTTAGAGAAGCACTAGAGGTTGAACGCCTCGTCGTTAACGTGCAAGAAGCACTAGAGGTTGAACGCCTCGTCGTTAACGTGCAAGAAGCACTAGAGGTTGAACGCCTCGTCGTTAACGTGCAAGAAGCACTAGAGGTTGAACGCCTCGTCGTTAACGTGCAAGAAGCACTAGAGGTTGAACGCCTCGTCGTTAACGTGCAAGAAGCACTAGAGGGTTGAACGCCTCGTCGTTAACGTGCAAGAAGCACTAGAGGGTTGAACGCCTCGTCGTTAACGTGCAAGAAGCACTAGAGGTTGAACGCCTCGTCGTTAACGTGCAAGAAGCACTAGAGGTTGAACGCCTCGTCGTTAACGTGCAAGAAGCACTAGAGGTTGAACGCCTCGTCGTTAACGTGCAAGAAGCACTAGAGGTTGAACGCCTCGTCGTTAACGTGCAAGAAGCACTAGAGGTTGAACGCCTCGTCGTTAACGTGCAAGAAGCACTAGAGGTTGAACGCCTCGTCGTTAACGTGCAAGAAGCACTAGAGGTTGAACGCCTCGTCGTTAACGTGCAAGAAGCACTAGAGGTTGAACGCCTCGTCGTTAACGTGCAAGAGCATGCACTAGAGAGTTGAACGCCTCGTCGTTAACGTGCAAGAAGCACTAGAGGTTGAACGCCTCGTCGTTAACGTGCAAGAAGCACTAGAGGTTGAACGCCTCGTCGTTAACGTGCAAGAAGCACTAGAGGTTGAACGCCTCGTCGTTAACGTGCAAGAAGCACTAGAGGTTGAACGCCTCGTCGTTAACGTGCAAGAAGCACTAGAGGTTGAACGCCTCGTCGTTAACGTGCAAGAAGCACTAGAGGTTGAACGCCTCGTCGTTAACGTGCAAGAAGCACTAGAGGTTGAACGCCTCGTCGTTAACGTGCAAGAAGCACTAGAGGTTGAACGCCTCGTCGTTAACGTGCAAGAAGCACTAGAGGTTGAACGCCTCGTCGTTAACGTGCAAGAAGCACTAGAGGTTGAAGTAGAAATCGCATATGTTAGGGTTGTGTGAGTGCATTGTACATGTTTACATTCATTACTTCCTACTTGCTAAGCATTAGGCTTACGTGTTGTGTTGTAACACCCAGAATTTTCCTAAAACTTATGTAGCCGTAGATTAGAATAGTAGAAGTGGTATGGGAGGTTAATTATTCAAAAGTATGTGTATTGAGATGAGAAGAGAAAAGGGTGAACAATTGACTTTCAAAGGTTGAAAAGTCAAGGTTTCACCAATGGAATTTGTTGTTGACAATTCAAAGGAGAATTAAGAAAGGTGGATGTGAAAGGTGGTCTCACGTCGTTGGAAAAGCAAAGTGAGGGTTCAATTCAAATTTTAAACAAATTGGTGGTGGAAAAGTAAAAGTAAATAATTGTTTTATAAATTAAAATAAAAGTGAAGGAAAGAAATGCAAAAAGGTCTTCTTCTTCTTCTTGCCATTCACGATTGCTTGCCACCATTGAAGCCCCTCCAAAGCTTCATCTCATCAAGAGTTTTCAAGGTGATTTGAGGTAAAAATAAGTTGGTTTTAGTTTAATGTTGGTTAGAGTTAGTTTTTAAAGGTTTTTAGTGGGTTTTGGGTGAATTTGCATAGGGTTTGAAAACCCTAAATAGTGACCTCCGAAAATTTAGGTTAAATGTTGGTTTTCTTTCAAGATTTGTGAATTTAATTGTTAGATGGATTAGTTTAGGTGGTTAGAGTGATTAGATTATGGATTAGATGGAAGTTACACAAAACTGGTTTTTATGTAAATGTGTAACCGGTTCTGGTCTGTGTATTTCGGTTTGGCTAAGTGTGTTGGTTGGTTGATTTGAGTATTTCAATGGATAGTAGACGTGTAGAGGTTTCCGAATTGGGGTGGCACGTCGAAATCCGTTGAAAAACGAGAAAGTTATGACCGTTTGAAGTTTGACGGCCAAATTTGGGGTAAAAATCGGGTTTGTGTTTTGGGAAATGAATTGTGTTATAGTTTTAGGTAATTTAGGTTAAAAATTTTCCTAGAAGCGTGAGTAAATTACTAAGTTGAGTTTTTGTGATTTTAGATCATCGAACGTGTACTTTGGTTGAATGAAGTGACAGCACGTTTTTGGAGTAGCCAGGTAAGTAGTGGATGAGTGTTTGTTGCCTTCGGGCCTACACCATGGAACGGTAGGGAATGATTGTTTGTTTGTTACTATGTTTTAATCGGTGTCATGCATCGTGTGTCATGCATTATCGTTTTCTAACTACAAAACCACGTGTTTTGCATGCTTGAGTGGTGAGAATGAAATGTAAGATAAGAAAATTGATATGCAACTTGGTCTCTAGTCGAATAGCCTCGTCAGGCACGTGGCTCGCTGAGCACCGCGTGAGGGATTTTATTAGAGATGCTATGCAACTTGGTCTCTAGTCGAATAGCCTCGTCGGGTACATGGCTCGCTGAGCACCCCGTGAGGGATTTTATTAGGGATGCTATGCAACTTGGTCTCGAGTAGAAAAGCCTCGTCGGGCACGTGGCTCGCTGAGCACCCCGTGGGGGATTTTACTTGAGATGCTATGCTAATGTACGTAATGTGTCGTGAGTATGAATACCTCGATATATTCGTGCCTGAAGGCACAATGAGGATTCTACGATCTATTGGGGGAGATTTGGTTGGCCGTCCAGGATCGTGTTGGGGCGTGGGCCTCCGGTCTTGCTCCATGGGTCAAGGCATGGCCGTCCAGGATTGTGTTGGGGCGTGTGCCTACTTGATTCACATGAAAGTGAAAGATAAATGTAACCAGAACGAGAATAAAACAACGGAGTGTGTAGAAACTGCATGTAAGGGTTGAGTTGAGCATTTTGTGTGTTAATGTGCATTATTTCCCTACTTGCTAAGCGTTAGGCTTACCTTTTTGTGTTCTATGGTGTAGGTGACGTGTTCGTTACAGGTGAGGTAGATGAGTCAGCCGAGGACTAGGCTGCAGTCGAGGAGTACGGGGTGCGCCGGTGCAGGTTATTGTCGGGGCGTCTCGGCTACTTCCTTCCTCGGGAAGTGTGGGAGGTGAAGGTTTTGTGATAGTTAGTTTTGTGATGGTTTTGTAAGAATTTTGGTTTGAAATAACTTAGATGACGTGGAGGATTTAGTACGTGTATTTGTAAATGTTCTCGTAGTTATTTTTAAAGTTTTTGAGTCGGTGGTATTGTGGATATTGGTTGTCGTATTTGGGACTTTGAAAATATATATTTCCCGGTTTTATTTGCAGGTTTTGGTTTAAAGAAATTTAGGCGTTATGCTGTCCTTTTTGATTATAAAACCAAACGATGTCGGGTTTAAGTTAGCTATTTTATTAATATCCGTTTCAAGTCGGTTTTCTAAAATTTTTTCGGGACTTGAAGATTTGGGAGTCGGGGAGGTATGGTTAAAGTTTCGGGATTTTTGGAAGTGTTCGGAGTGAAGAAAAGTGAGGAAAGGTTAAAACGGGCATTTTCAAGGGTTTTTGGTTGAGAAAAACCCGAGTCGGCCTGATCGATCGGGCCTTGGGAACGACCGATCGTGGTCGGGATGTTTTTGGGTGAAAATAGCCCGAGCGTGCCCGATCGATCGGGCAAAATTTTGATCGATCGTGGTAGGGGCGCACAGGAGCGCCCAGCGCGTAGGCGGGCGCGCGCGCGGCGCCCAGCGTCCATTTGGGCTGAATTTTAAATTTTTTTAAATTTCTCCCGATTTCTACAATGTTTTGACCCGACATTTTCTGACGTATTTTAAACGTATTTTGGGCCCGTTTTCCAATAAATTTCGAGGGCTCGAAAAACCCGAAAACTGAGTTGAAAAATTTACGAAAATTATTTTAAACGTTGTTTTAAAAGCGGGATTGGTTAGCAAGGTGACGCACCGAGCTGGAGCGGGTTTGGGGCGTTTCAAAGATGGTATCAAAGCAAAAGTGGTCGAGTCGTTCAAAGGATTACCCGACAATACCGGCCGTCGTGCAACGTGCTTCACCGACTGTAAGTATTTCGTTATCTCTAGTTAGTTTCTTTTCTAAGATTAGATTTTGCTAACTTTTTTTTCAGGAATAGAAATGTCGAGGGACCTACAACAACTAGGACAACCTAGAAACGAGCTTGAAGAGTTAGTCAAGCTTCTTACAGAGTTGGTCTGTATGCAAACCAACATGTGGAGTAGTCGGGTAATTTAGAGGTTGATTTTCTCTGACCGACTGGAGGCATCATACTTGGAGCTGACTTCAAAGACAATAGAAGTATATTTGGCCAAAAGGGAGTGGGTTAGTCAATAGAAATCTCTAGAGAAAACTTAAGCAAGGCTACATCCCAGATAGACAGGGGAGAATCTTCGTCGCAACCACATGAAATAAAAAGACCGGGGGAAAATTTAGAGGATCCGAGGGAAGGAAAGAGGCAACGAAAAAAGCAAAGGAGAAACTTTCCACCATGTGTCAAATGTTTAAAAGCCCATCCAGGAGAGTGTGGGCAGTATCTAGGTAAATGTTATAATTGTTTCGAGGATGGCCATTTTGCCCGAGATTGCACCAAACCTAGAGTTACTCGGTGCTTCAAGTGTAATGAACCAAGACACGTGGCTAAGGACTGTCCCGCTATAAAGAAGATCGAGTTGGAGAATAGTGATCAACCAGTGAAGACCTCAGGTATAGTAATTTAGTCATTCATTGCATGCTTTGATAGGATAATTATGAGGTATGTTCTAGCGGGATGAAGGAGAGAATATGGTGGGTTAAAGGTAAGGTGAGATAGACTTTAGCATGAGAGAGAGAACTATGTGTCAAAAGAAACCTTTGGAGATTTCAGAAATGTGATAAATCAAAGTAGAGTTAGAAAAGTTTGAAATTTGAAACTTAGCGGGAGACACCTTAGACCAGTGAAATGTCAGAAGTAAGTAAGGTTATTTATGGGCGGATAACAAAAAGTAGGTTACGTAAAGTTGGCAATAATTAGATGTAGGGATGTAGGGTACCTTTGAGCGTTTAGTTTGAGTAACTGAATGCAAGGGTGGGCAGTATCTAGATGTATGCGAGGGTTTAATGCGAGGGTTTAAGCATTTAAGCAATGGAGACAACAATAGGTAGTCTGTGGGGGAAATAGTTGGGTGAACTTTACGAGAGAAAAACCCAGAGGGGAACCTAGCCTAAAGTTGTGAGTGTAATTACTTGTTGATTAAATTGAGGTCGATATTAGTAGAGCTTTATTGGCCTAAGGGTCATGTAGGGGTGTTGTATTACTCAGTTTCGGAGATAACAATTTAGAGATTTCGTAGAGTTAGGAAACTACACCGGTGGATGGTTAGGGATGTGGTACCGTTTTAGGAGTGTATTGATTGGGGATAAGTGAAAAGATTATGCTCGGCACGTTAGAGGAGCATTAAGGGTTGTCTGATCGTTGATGTTATTCGACCTAAAAGCCAAAGTTTAAAGGTGGGAATAGAGATCTAGATACCTTGATTTGGTAGAGAAAAGCCTAGCCTTTTGAATTACTGTAATGTTTTGAGGTTAAAGTAACGCTATTAAGTGGAATGTTTTGAATTGAGTTGAAGGGTAAGAGAGAGTGGAGTAGTTATTTCATTTTAGCGAAAATTTTTTGAAATTAGTGATTGCTCAAGTTAAGGTCTAAGGACGTATGAGTAGGTGAGCTATGGAGGATTAGTTGTAAAAGGTTCGGGATAGATATTTGGAGAGAATCCCGAGAGAATCTTGAAATTTGTATGAGTGTTGAGAAATTTGGAAAGAAGGTTAGACATTTAGGTTTAGACTATGAGTATTCGGTAGAGTGTGAGTTGACGGGACTTTTGAATGAGAGGTGGTAGGTAAAAGTTGCAAACCGTTGAGGTATTAACTAGCCTAGGCTTGTGACGATACGTTGAGGATAGGAGATGAAAGTTAGAGGGATAATTAGAGTACCTTCTAGATTTAGTCAGTAAGGAAGAGATTAGTCAGTAAGAAGTTAGTTTTCCGAGTAAAGCTGAAGAACGTAGAGAATAACGGAGAAGAAGGAAAGAAAGGTCTCACACATAGATTTTATGAGTAAACACAGTGGAAGGTTAGAATATGATTCTATACCTTAAGAAAGGATTATAGAGTTCGCATGAAAGGAACGGAAATTAACTTCGAAACATGTTTGAGTGTGTAGAGAGAATATGAAGTTAAAAAGTTGGAGGTTTTGGAATTTTGTAGGATCGCTAGTTAATGCTAAGATTAATCATTGAGGATTTAAGTTTTGAGTGTGAATTTAAAGATAACAGTAATTCAAAAGTATATGAAAATGTTATGATTAGTTGAAGAAAATGAGTGTAAAAGATAGGAGGGTTAAATGAGAAATTTGTTTGATGAAACGTTAGGGTGAAAATTTAGATAGACGAGTTGGAGAGTTTAGTGATGAGAGTGTAAGTGTGCAAATGTAACAGAAGAACATAAGAACATAAGCGTGCAGAACTAGATCATAGCTGGGAAAGTTAAAACTTGAAGTTATAGGAAATTTTCATTGCTTGTTAGGTTATTAGGGGTACCCGGTAAATAGCGTGACAACTCAAGATTTAGAGAGCAAGTAAGTTTAGGAGTTAAACTAAGAGGGTGGTTCAGTAAGGATTGAACATCTCAAGGGAAATGCAGAAAATTATAAATTTCATAGGAATGAGTAAAGGCGTGAACTTAGAAGTAAAGTTCGTGAGGGACTAAGTGCATTGGCCTCAAGAAACAATTTGAGTTAAGAACTAAGTTTGAAGGATTGAAGAGTCCTAGTTACACCCTTGGCGATGCAAGGAAGTTTGAGGGTGTAAATAATAGATGCTTAAGTGAAATTTAATGAAAGTATCATTAAGTTAAGAGATCATTAAGTTAAGAGATGATTGTGAAATGAGTAAGTTAAGGAAACGTAGGACAAGACATAGAAACTTATCAATTTTGACGGCGACTAAGACCATAGAGTAGTCGAGGTTAGCATAGCAACCTGAGAGTTAGGTGAATAGAAGGGAATTAAAAGCTGAGGCTTTAGAGTAAGAAGGTTGTATTGAGTTCTGGGAGTTACGGTACTAAGATAGTTAGATAAGTATTTGTTGAATATGGGTGAAAGCGAAAACTTGGAGAAGTGTTTAAGGGCACCCGATAGATGTGTAGAACCATAGAATAGTTGAGATGCGACATGGAAACTCACATAGTAAGGGGATGGAGTTAGAATGATAAAGTGGAAAAATCACTAAGGTACGCAAATTTTGAGGACAAAATTTTTGTAAGGAGGGTGAATTGTAACACTCGGAATTTTCCTAAAACTTATGTAGCCATAGACTAGAATAGTAGAAGTGGTATGAGAGGTTAATTATTCAAAAGTATGTGTATTGAGATGAGAAGAGAAAAGGGTGAACAATTGACTTTCAAAGGTTGAAAAGTCAAAGGTTTCAACCAATGGAATTTGTTGTTGACAATTCAAAGGAGAATTAAGAAAGGTGGAGGTAAAAGGTGGTCTCAACGTTGGAAATCTCAAAGAAAGCAAAAGTGAGGGTTCAATTCAAATTTTAAACAAATTGGTGGTGGAAAAGTAAAAGTAAATAATTGTTTTATAAATTAAAAGAAAAGTGAAGGAAAGAAATGCAAAAAGGTCTTCTTCTTCTTCTTGCCATTCACGATTGCTTGCCACCATTGAAGCCTCTCCAAAGCTTCATCTCATCAAGAGTTTTCAAGGTGATTTGAGGTAAAAATAAGTGGGTTTTAGTTTAATGTTGGTTAGGGTTAGTTTTTAAAGGTTTTTAGTGGGTTTTGGGAGAATTTGCATAGGGTTTGAAAACCCTAAATAGTGACCTCCGAAAATTTAGGTTAAATGTTGGTTTTCTTTCTAGATTTGTGAATTTAATTGTTAGATGGATTAGTTTAGGTAGTTAGAGTGATTAGATTATGGATTAGATGAAAGTTACACAAAACCGGTTTTTATGTAAATGTGTAACCGGTTCTGGTCTGTGTATTTCGGTTTGGCTAAGTGTGTTGGTTGGTTGATTTGAGTGTTTCAATGGATAGTAGATGTGTAGAGGTTTCCGAATTGGGGTGGCACGTCAAAATCCGTTGAAAAACGAGAAAGTTATGACCGTTTGAAGTTTGACGGCCAAATTTGAGGTAAAAATAGGGTTTGTGTTTTGGGAAATGAATTGTGTTATAGTTTTAGGTAATTTAGGTTTAGAATTTTCCTAGAGTCGTGAGTAAATTACTAAGTTGAGTTTTTGTAATTTTAGATCATCGAACGTGTACTTTGGTTGAATGAAGTGACAGCACGTTTTTGGAGCAGCCAGGTAAGTAGTGGATGAGTGTTTGTTGCCTTCGGGCCTACACCATGGAACGGTAGGGAATGATTGTTTGTTTGTTACTATGTTTTAATTGGTGTCATGCATCGTGTGTCATGCATCATCGTTTTCTAACTACAAAACCACGTGTTTTGCATGCTTGAGTGGTGAGGATGAAATGTAAGATAAGAAAATTGATATGCAACTTGGTCTCTAGTCGAATAGCCTCGTCGGGCACGTGGCTCGCTGAGCACCCCATGAGGGATTTTATTAGAGATGCTATGCAACTTGGTCTCGTGAACAAAATACCAACTTTGGAGAGGTGTAACTCTCTCGTCTGAAAATAAAATGAGGGTGATTGTGTGTAAAAATGAGAGGATGAATCGTTGGGATGGAAAAGTCATGGAAGAAATAGAGTTGCTGGTCGAGAAAGGTGATAAACAGCACCTTCTCAGATATGGCTTCTTCGTTGGATGAGAGTTTTGTACAACCTTGCTCTGTATTTTCTACTCCTAGGAAGAAGAGGAATAAGGTTACAATAAGAAGAAACCACCTTGGCTCACAACAAAGTGGAAACCAAAACAATCACTCAACTCTCATTCTCGGATATTACTCACCGATTGAAAGGAGGAATTCGAAACAATGCCTCTGATTTTTCATTAAAAAAAAACTGCACTAAAGAGGTGTTAAGGATGGTTTAAATACATCCTCCCTTCAGAAAATTAGGGATACAAATTGTGGTCCAAATATGGCTGAAGATGGACGCTAAAAGAGGATGCATTTAGCCAACCACATGGCCAAGTACAATAGCGGTTTTGCCATTTTTGACAATGCTCTTTCTCTCTCTAAATGTCCTTTTCAAGGTGGTACTTCTTCCACCAAAAATCAGCCAAGGAGTCCCCCTTGCTGGTCATATGGTTCGGGTCTTCAATCGTATGCTAAAACAAAGCTAAAATGTCTAGAATGCATAAACTAAATCAATTACAATAAATTGCGTCAAAGAAGACAAATTCCTTCTTCTTTCTTGGGGTGGCCAAGGATGCTTCTTTTGCTTGCAATGGGGCTTGGCTTCTCCAAGTCTTGTGCCCCATTGTTCTTCAAGTCATCAAGGAGGGAGTGGTCGAAATTGATCTCCTCAAGTGAGTTACAAATTGGTTGCTCTTTAGTTCCCAAAGCTTGTCTCCATGTTGGCTTTAACTTGTGCTTTATCATCCATACTAAAAATGAAAAACCTATAACATGAACAAACAAGTTACCTTTTGGCTCGAGGTTTAAGAAGTGGATCTCATGGCACATAAATGATTAAGCTCAAGGCTACCAATTGCGATTTGGAAGTCGCGAATCAAAGACCTATTATGTTGTCTAAATTATGAGGACACACTTTTGGGAGATGAGGGCAAACCATATGAAATGTCTGAAAAAGATTGGGTCATGTTGAACGGAAAAGTCGTTGGCAAAATTCGACAGTTGGTTGATAATAGTGTTTATCAGCGTGTTGCCAATGAGACAAATTGTGATGACTCGGATGTGTATGTATGAGTACGACTGCGGAGCAAACCTCGGGTTGCGGGGTAGATCTTATACTCGAGTATAGGCGAATCCCGGGTCGTAAAGAGGGGGTCGTCACAATCCTATATCGCTTGGGGAAGTATATGAAAATGAAACATATGTAAGGAAACCCTCCTAAGATAGTAAGATGCGTTTTGGAGTAGAATTGGTAACGGATCCCATAAGAACTCTAAAGTTAAAAAGTGTTTCGGCGAGAGTAGTACCAGGTTGGGTGACCGACTGGGAAGTCCTCGCCAAACAAAGTCGTGAAGGGAGAATATTGGGTTACGGCCCAATCCCTAGAGTGGACAATATCTTACTGGGAAAATATGATCGTTATACAAATGCCAACAAGGTTTGGGAGACTCTAAGAAATTGTATGAAAAGAAGAATGCACAGAATAATGCTTTTCTTTTCAAGAAATTGTTGTATCTCTGATACCCAGATGGAACTTCAGTTTCTCATGACTTGAATATTTTCAGGGAATTCTTAATCAGTTGGCAGCACTTAACATGAAGCTAGATGATGAGATACATGCTTTGTATTTTATTAGTTCATTGCCTAACAGTTGAGAAACTCTTGTTGTTTCTCTTAGAGATTCCGCTCCAAATGGTTTTCTCACTATGAAGATGGTGAAAGAAATTATGTTGAATGAAGAAAACATAATAAAAGAGCAAGGGCTAACTGCGTAGAGTCCAGTGCTAGTTTCAGAGAGACGAGGTAGTAGCAAGAGTGAAAACCAGAAGAATCGTGACAACAATGACAGATCACGAGGGAAGTTTCAGACAAGGAATGACTTTAGATATTTCCACTGTGACAAGCCAAGACACAATAAAGCTCAGTTTGGACAATGGTTGAGAGAACAAAAACAAAATTAGAAAGGCGAATGAAAGATAAATGATTCTAATACAATAGCAGCTGTAGATGGAGATGTGACTATTATCTATGATGATAGCAGTGTTTACCTCAGATGCAAGATACTCGTTGGGTAGTTGATTCTGGTGCTTCATACCATGTTACTTCTCCGCGTGATGTATTTTCTACCTACAGTGATGGTGAGTTTGGTCATGTGAAAATAGGGAACAATGCATAGTGTAGGATCTTAGGCATGTGTGATGTCTACATCAATACTGATGTCAGATGTCAATTGCATCTAAAGAATGTGAGGCATGTTCCTGATATTCGTCTAAATTTGATCTCCACTAGTGTACTTGATGACGAGGGATACCATAACTACTTTTGTGAATGTAAGTGGAAGCTCACTAAGGGGTCGTTGTTGGTTACCACAGAAAAGAAACACAGTTCTCTTTATATGATGGAAGCTACGTCTTACGAGGTAGAAGTGAATGCAGTTGATGATTCGTCTACTCAACTATGGCATATGCAACTTGGATACATGAACAACAATGGTATGCAAATAATTTCTGGTATGAGCAACAAGCTTTATCAAAAGCAGATCATTTCTAGTTTGAAGTCAACAGAGCTAGAGGTATGCACTCATTGTTTGGCTGGTAAACAATATAAAGTTGCTTTTAAAAGTTTGCCTCCATCTAGAAGACCTAATGTGTTAGATTTGTGCATGCTGACATTTGTTCTACGAACTACGAGTCTTGGTGGAGCTCGTTATTATGTTACCTTTATTGATGATCATTCTAGGAAGGTGTGGGCTTATGCTTTGAAAACTAAATATCAGACTTTAGGTTTCTTTAAAAAATTTCATGCCTTGCTTGAGAGACAAACTGGCAAGAAGTTGAAATGTGACCGCTCAAATAATAGTGGTGAATATAGAGAGATGTAACACCCGGTTCTTTAGAACTAAGTCTTATTTCTTTCTAAAATTAATGACACACTTTAAATGGTGATAGTAAATGTAGGGTTATTGAGTGACTAGGCAAGGGTATAAGGGTAACTTGAAATTTAAAAGTGGATAACCTATTAAAGGGAAGAGATTTAGTGATAAATGCACTATAGCCGCCACTGTTTCATCTTTACTCCTTTCGGTATTCGACTCAAGCTCAACAGAGATCTCGGCGATTCTCCCACCCGATTTCCCTTTCAACCTGGTAAGTTTTCCTCATTTCTCTCGAGTTTAAGCAGTTAGATAATTGAGAGAGTGTAATGTGGGGATTTCGCGGATGTTGTGAATGAGAGTAGATTCAGGTTTAGTATAAAATTTGGGGATACTCAGTGAATAGAACTCCTAACTGTTCACTTAGGTTTTCTGAATGCTTTAAAATGAGGATTTGTAAGGATTGGCTTAATGCTCTGTTTATGGTTCTAGGTGAGCAATTTCAAAGCAACTCCTAACCGAGTATTCACCAGGAATCTAGGTAAGTGAAATATTGTGTGTGCCTTCGGGCATACATCACAAAACAGTAGGGTTATGCATGTTTGAGTGTTTTTCTTATGTCATGCATCATGTTTTTGAAGAAATACGAAAATGAATTTACATGGAATGAATGGTAAGGCATGAACAGAACGTGCTATGATAGCTATTAAGGGAACTAATCCGCCCCTTAATTGATGTAGTGGATTTATAACATTGGGAGATTGATCCCACTCCCAAGGGAAACGAGGGATCAAATTAGCTATTAAGGGAACTAATCCGCCCCTTAATTGATGTAGAGGATGTATAACATTGGGAGGATTGATCCCACTCCCAAGGGAAACGAGGGATCAGATCAGTTATGAACGAATGTGAATGCAACTGAGATGAGAAAGTAGAAATTTGTATGTTTAGGAATTTTATGTTTCAGCATTTCAGCATCTCATTTTCTTACTGCTTTACTTACTTAGCATTAGGCTAATAGATGAGTTTTGTGATGTAGGTGTTGAGGATACTGCAGGTGATTTCCTTGTGTGCACAGATGAATAGACGAGGTTGGAGGAGTACATTCATGCTTCGGCCTGGTAAACTGATGAGGCGGGTTAACTGGTGTCAATAGCATGAAGGTTTAGTTGACAATGTTTCAATTTAAGTGTGTCGAATTTTCATGACCGTAGTGGTTTCAATGTTTTGAATACTTTTGGGATTTACTAATATTAGTATTCTGTTTGGATTTTACGTTGGAACTCACTGGATTTTAGTAATGCAATGATTTGAATTGTTTCTAAATGGTTTCAGTGAAGTGAGTGAATTCCTTTACGTAGTTAGAGTTGTTATTCTGTTCTCTATCGGTAGATGAAGTCTATCGGTAGATGTAGAGTTGTTGTTCTGTTCTCTATCGGTAGATGAAGTCTATCGGCAGATGTTGAGTAGTTGTTCTGTTGTCTATCGGAAGATGTCCTCAGTGGAAGCCATCAGATGATATAGAGGTTTTGTCGTTTAGTGACCGGTATATGTAGCTTGTTCTATCGGAAGACGAGGGTGAAAGATTTGTCGTCTTGTGGTCGGCAGGAGTCGGATGATTAAATCCTTTGGCTGACGTCATCGGTAGATAGAGTCTACCGGATGATGTGGATTATCGGAAGGTGTAGGAAGTGATTTGTTGTTTGCCACCGGTAGAAGCCATCTGTTTTCTATTTCAGTCTTTTCCGTAGACTTCGCTCGGCGTAGATGCGTTTGCCTTCGTAATCTTTCGAGTATTTCACGATTTAAACCTTCATTTCCTTTGGTCGATTATTTCTTAATATTCCAACCGATTAATCAAACATTGTTTCTATAGTTTTGTTCAATTCTATTTTTGCTTAAATGATTTCCGCTGCAAGATCTTAAATGTTTTGAGCTTTTAGAAAATGTCAAAATTTTGAGTAAACTGATTTAAACGTTTTGGCCAAAATTTCTTAGTTATGTTCGGGTCTATGAGTAACAAACCGGGTTTATACAATTCGGGGCGTTACAGAAGAGTAGTGCATAACTTATACGATCAAGTTTAAGAAAACAAAGCCAAAACGCCGTAGCACAATGGAGTTGCAGAGAGGATGAATCGCACGATTAATGACAGGATTCGTTGTATGCTCTCTCATGCAAAACCGCTGAAATCTTTTTGGGGGAGGCAATGAGATTGGTAGTTGACTTGGTAAATTTGTTGCCTTCAGTTCCTTCAAAACATGATATACCTCATAGGGTGGGTCAGGGAAAGATATTTCATATGGGCACTTGAGAGTTTTGGCTATAGGGAATTTTTGCATATTCCTAGAGATGAGAGATCTAAACATGACAGTAAAACGAGACAATGCATTTTCATTGGGTACAATCACAAGGAGTCTGGGTACAAATTTTGGGATCTGGTCAATAAGAAGGTTATCAGAAGTAGAGTTGCGATCTTTTTGGAAGATCAAACCACTTTAGACTTTGATAATACAGAGAAGCCAGAGTCTAGCAGTGAATAGTAAGTTGACTCATGTATGGTTCGTCCACCTACAATGCCTATTAATAATGATAACAGAGATGCACAGAAAAATGATCCCCTTCCAGTTGATAATGAACCAGGTGAAGAGAACCTAGAAGAGCCACTGGTTGAACCTCAGTAGAGAAGATTCACCAAAAATAGAGAACCTTCTAAAAGGCATTCTACCGGTGATTATATGTTGCTCACTGAAGAAGGAGAACCTGAGACTTATCAGGAGGTTTTGTCGCATAAGAAGAAAAAGGAGTGGTTGTGTGCAATGCAATATGAGATGAAGTCCTTGTATGAGAACAACACTTATAACTTGGAGAAACTAGTGAAGAGAAAGAGAGTTTTGAAAAACAAGTGGGTGTTTAGATTGAAGTCAGAAGAAAATACCTAACTGCCAAAGTATATGGCAAGGTTGGTTGTAAAAGGTTTCAATCAGAAAAAAAGTGTTGACTTTGATGAGATTTTCTCGCTTGTCATGAAGATGAGTTCAATCCGAGTTGTTTTGGGACTTGCCGTTAATTTTGACTTAGAGGTAGAACAACTTGATGTCAAGACAGTTTTCCTTCATGGAGATTTAGATGAAGAAATCTATATCGAACAGTCCAAAGACTTTAGAGCTAAAGGGAAAGAAGATCTTGTCTACAGACTGAGAAAGAGTTACAAAAAGTTCAACGCTTTCATGGAAGTGAATGGGTATAGTAAAACTACTTCTGACCATTGTGTTTTTATAAAGAAATTCTCTGACAGTGATTTTGTGATTCTCTTGCTATACGTCGATGACATGTTGATCATTGGATATGATATTGCTAATATGGAGAAGCTGAAGAATGAAATTAGTAAATCCTTTGCCAAGAAGGATTTAGGTTCGGCTAAGCAGATTCTTCGCATGAAGATTATTCGTTAGGAAGAAGAACAAATTGTGGTTATCTCAGAAGAGGTACATAGAGAAAGTTCTTGAGAGATTTAACATGAGCAATGTGAAGCGTGTTGTGTCTCCACTTGTAGGTCATTTTGAGTTGAGTGCCAAACAATGTCCTACAAGTGAGAATGAGAAACAAGAGATGAAGAAAGTGTCTTATGCATTCGCAGTGGGTAGGTTAATGTATGTTATGGTGTGTACAAGATCAAATATTGCTCATGAAGTAGTGTTGTTAGTCGTTTTCTTTCTAATTATGGAAAAGAACATTGGGTAGTAGTAAAATTGATTCTGCTGTATCTCAAAGGTACTTCCTATGTGTGTTTGTTCTTTGGAAATGGTAAACTTGTGTTGGATGGTTTCACAAATGCAGATATGGCTGGTGACATGGACTCAAGGAAGTCTACATCAGAGTATATGGTTACCTTTGCAGGGGGGCTGTTTCGTGGCAATCTAAACCCTAGGATTGTGTGGTTTTGTCAACTATAGAGATTGAGTATATTACAATTACAGAATCTTGTAAACAAGTATCGTAGAAGAAAAAGTTCATACAAGAATTGGGTTATGAAACAAGATAAATTAGTTTTATATTATACAGCCATATTGCAATTTATCTTAACAAGAACTCCACTTTTCACTCGCGTATGAAGCATATTTATGTGACATATTATTACATCCGTGAAGTGTTGGAATTGAAGCTACTACAACTTGAGAAGATTCATACTAGTGAGAATTGATTAGACATGATGATGAAAACTTTACCTAAAGAAAAGCGAGACTTGTAGGCAGAAAGCAGGCATACTAGCGCCCGATGTATGAGCCAAGGGGGAGATTTGTTTGGCTCGGCCCATATTTGGGTTGAGACTATAAAAGGCTATGAGCCTAAAGAAACCTTAAGTGATAGCAAAAAGAAAAAGGAGAGAAGCAAAAGAATTTTCTGGTTTTCAGGAGCAGCTTGACGAGAATTGTAATTTCTTGAGTTTCAACCGTTGGATCATTTTGAAATGTTGACGGTGGGTTTATGACATATAGAGGTACATTCAGTACAGTGGTGCTCGTATTTTGTGCATTTTGAGATTGTATAGGAGGGTAAAAATGAGACTGCAATTAGTGTATTTTGTACTTTATATTTATCCTCTCTTATTTTTTGTTGTCTTCAAAGATTATTGTTTGGTGTTGATGAATTATTGTATGCCTCTAGTTTGATAATCTAGAGAGAACTTTGGTTGTACCTATTATTTGTGATATAGTAGAAGTTTGATTAAGTAGCCTACGAGTCTCATGGTTTTTTACTTTTTATTTTGAAGTTTTCCACGCTAAAAATTGGTGTTGCGAATCTAGTTATTTTTTGGTGATCTATTATCACTAATTGCTATTGGTTGTTTGTGTTGCTTATTTGATTACACAGAAAGAAAAAATTATTTTATTTCATTGTGCATTCTCGATGTCAATAATTGATGCTGGTCTTTTCTCAACACTGCACCAGTCCAATTGAGACATTTTAATGGATTTGTGAAACTATGATGCAGGTGTAAAACTGTTTGAAAATAATTTTTATTTGGTCCTTTTTTTATTAAAAAAGCTCCAAGTAAACCACTTAAAATCGTGAATCAAAAGGAGAAAATAATGTGAAGTTTTTAAATTACATAAAGAAAGAACACATTGACTTACTCGAGAACTAGGCCGTCGTAGATGCAAATGTCAAATATCTAGAGAAGCAAATGGACACACTTAATGGAGAAGAGACTGGTGGAATGGAAGACAGTGGAGGGGAGAGCATGGATAGCCCATCATAAAGATGTTTGTGAAGTAAAGTCATATTGGTTTTCAGATCCAAGAGAACAACAAACTAGCGTGAAATTCAACAAAGACGTGATTATCATGAAATAAGTTTTGGACACTTAATAAGTTTTGAGAGAGATAGGGAGTCTGCAAAATAGAAAGAAGTACAAGTGGTTTCGATTGTGTGTGCAGGGTGGAGTTAGGCTCCAAATAAGAAAGTATACCTTCTCAGTTCCAGAATAGGAAGATGAATGAGTGAGCTGGTCCAAATCATTTGAGAAGTGGTGAGTTGCCCGTAGTCCACGAGCCAAGATTTATGAGAAGGAGACGAGTGGATGCAGGCACTGTATTGAAAGTGCTGGGTGGAGGTTGAAAGGAGACATTGCCACGCTGGTAGCAAAACATAGTTGTGACCAATCTTGTTGCATATCTAGAAGCATAGCTTAAAGAAGTTATGCTTATATTTTCTTCATGCAATAAAAGGACCAGTTGGCCGAGAACACTCTGAACACGAAGTGAGAAGGAGTAGCATGAGAATTTGGATAGAAAGGCGAGGGGAGAGAAGGTCTAGGTTGGCGGTTAGGCTGAAAGGGTGACATCTGTCTCTGTCGCTCTCTAAGTTTCACTTTACCATTTACCATGTGTTCTGCATGTCACAGTATAATCGAGTTTATAGTATAAATTGTCTAGACCCCCCAAGTTAAGGGTTCAAAACGCACTCCTAGTGTCAATATGGTCGAAGAATTAAAAAAAAAAAAGAAATAATATGAGATTACTAACTTCTATCTTATAAAATATTTATTATAATCAAGTTGTGAAATTAAATATATTTCTAGTGATTTGGAACTAGTGGCGTTATGTACCTTTTTTTTTAAAGTCAAATATAACTAACAAAGCAGAACTAGAGAATATATCAACTAGACAATATATATTGCAACCACTGATATTGCTCGTGAAGTAGTTTTAACTTAAAAGATTGTGAGTTTTTAATTTCGTGCATACTTTGGTATCCGAACGAACATTTGTTGAGCCAATGGATATTGAGATTGAACCATCATTAATGTAGAAGGAGACCAGGGAAGATATTGGAATCCGCAGTTAAGACTCTGAGGAATAAAGAAATTCTGTTTGGTCAAAGTTTTATGGTATGCATGTCATAGAAGAACCACCGGTGGGGAATCGACGACAGGACATGTTTAGCAATTATCCTCGGGAAGGTTGTTTGTTTGATCAATTTGAGACGAAAAATTTGTTTTAAGGAGGGGTGGATGTAACACCCCGAGTTAACGGCCAGGTGATTTTCTTACCTGTATTAACGTCATCAATATTTATCTTCGTATTTTTAGGATTTACCAGCGTAATTAATTACCTGTGGATCTAAAACTAGGTTGAGTGGCAAAGTTGTAATATTGGAGGATTGGCCATATTTTAAAGAAAAACGAAAGGATTCAAACCTCAGTTCAAACACTGTTGGTAATTATCCAGCTTTCTGTATTATTATTTTAATATATAATGACCCTGTTAGTAATATGTCAAATCAAATCATTTTCGCAATGGAAACGTCATTATGATCCTAACGATAATAGAATTTTACGGACATTC